>CM059294.1:6720000-7355000 GCA_030340665.1 Neosalanx taihuensis | reverse complement strand
GTATGTGATGCTTGTGTCCTATTGTTTACATACTTCAGAAGAAAAAGTAGTCTTCATTGGACATGAACGCCATGTGATTCTCAAACTGACTCAATCTGGTAATCAACCAAGCGTGAGATGAGTAGGTTTTTCAAAACCAGAACTCAAAATGTTTTTCTCTAGCAGCTCTGTTTTGCTGGCCTAACGGGTCCATTGTCTTGTGTATACAGCATAGCATCTGTAGTTCCATCAAGGCCAGTTTCGCTCTCTACCACCTCACAGGTCTGGATATTGTTTGTAAGCTTTAGCTGTGGAATTTTTGCTATGTACCTTGTGTGCCTGCTATAATGTTGGCACCCTTTAAAGAATATACACTTGGTCCGGATAATTTGATAGAAAAAAGTTTTAAAATTAATGTCTTTTAAGAAGCTCTTCCCCTCCTTCAGTAGTAGGATTACATTTGAAATTATGAAAGAACAAATGGGTCTTGGGGTTCGCTGTGGGAGATGACCAGTGGTTGGGGGGGTGGGTTAATGCATTTAAATGACATGTTTGTGTAATTTGAAGTAATTGGAATACGCAAGGCTAAATAATTGGCAAACGCACAGCTGTATCGTGTGTCGTTTGTATCGTAACCGCTGCAGTCCCAAAGTTGATGCGCTTCAGTGTCTGTTTTAGCCCGATAATCCTAGTCACTGTGATTTGCGCCTCTTAACTTCTCCCACCTCCCTGCATCTGCTGCACCTGTCTTGCCACAGTAAGGGTCACAGCCAGAGTATAGCAACATATTTTTATGTAACAAAGTCGTTATTACTATGAAGAGGTTTTATTTTTTAATCAAAGGAGGTCTATATGTATATATTAATATAACTATGAGAGTATATTTAAGAAAACATGCCTTTTGAATTCAGCAACATCCCAAAACCAGTTGCATAATTTGAGACGCAACAGGTTTTGAGCAGCCTAGTCAGTTTGCGTTTTCAAACAGTCTTGTGCATGTTGTGACAGTGTGCCGTCCAAAGCATTTTCTGGTAAATTGGAGTACATTTCAACGTTGCTAAAACTGTACTGTTGATGTGAATTAATGCAATGATCCGAACATCCTATTTTGTTTCCTGTCAAATGGTGATTCTCAATGCTTTGATGGCATTATAGCATTGATATTTTTGCTTGACAATGTGGAATCTTGTGGAATCTTGAAATCAGCAACAGCAGGAAGTGTGAATGCTTTATATCAGATCATGTATCTAAGAATCATGACGAAGATTGCAAATGAGACTTAATTTCCTGTGATTTTTCAACATGTACGGAAACTTGACATTTTAAAGCTATAGACACCTGTATCCACAATTGGCTGCCACACAGCCTACACGTTTAGTCAAAATTGATATTGCAATAATCTCACGTTTCTAGGGCTTGTGTTCCAAAGCAGTGTTTGTGTGGACAAACCTGGAACGTGTTGTTATTTAGTATGTAGAAAGTGGATGCCATTACACTTGAAACAATAATGTTGACCACGTCAAACAGAACGGTGATATGCTTGAGTGTTGGTTAGTAAGTTTCAACCTTTAGAAACCATCTACCACCACTGACCCTATCCAACAGGTCTGCTAAGGATTTGCATTGTGTGCTGCGATCACAGCTAGCATGATAGGTCTGAGCTGTCACTGTGTTCCCCTTGTGCCTGAAGTCATAGCTTGCTAATTGCCATTATGTTGGTAAGGGAAGCTTGTTACTGATAATTATTATGCATTTTGAATATTGCTACTTGGTGTGTGTGTGTGTGTGTGTGTGGGGGGGGGGGGGCGGTTTACAACACAATTGGGAATTTGTTACAAGCGCTCTGTATTGCTTAGTCCTGTTTTTATTATTTTTGTAATCTTTTGTGTTTTGATTGATATGCGACTGCACTGTGGACCATTCCCAAACAAAAATGAAATATGTTCCTGTGAAGTGAAATTCAAATTGGAAAGAAAAACTAGCCAGAATTGGTGTTGTCTTAGATGGTGTGTCCTGTCCAGATGGGGGAAGTACTATTCAGTTTTGGTCTGAAGGGTATTTTTATGAAGTTATGATTTGGAGTAGAGTCAGTGCCGGTAGCTGAATCTTGATGTGAGAAACCATTGATATCCACTGTCACCTGGTGTGAGAACAGACTTGAAAAGTAGAGAATGTTATAGTTTATATTTGTCTGCACTTTGCCATTTGGAAATCCGTGAGTCTATCTATATGGGAGGCTGACATTTGGTTGTCCTTAGTGAATCGTTTTGGGTTGAAATGTTTGCTTGATCGTGAATATGTGACAATGTTGCACCCTGCCTCGTTGAAATGTAGCCGTCACTTTGCCAATTGTTGACGCTTTTTTCAGGTAATTGTCATGATGTGTATTCAAAAATACACTGCCAAGTTTCTGTTTAAAAATCCTATTTCTCAATACAGTTTCAGTTACTCATAGAGGGAATGCTAGGCTTCCCGTGTCCCACTTGTACATCTGACGGATCTGGGAATATATCATTATTACACTTAGTCAATGCATTTTTCAAAGCTTTTTATTAGCGCTGCGCTTACATTTCAGCAACTGCCTGATATGCAAAAAAAAAAACGTGGGATTTGAGAAAGCTGTATGGCAAAAACACTGTGGTGTTGAATTCTGCCTGTAGGGTGTGCTGTTGATCAGCGTTGTTGTGGTATTTGTAAGATGGCCATATTTTCATTGATGTTACTGTATTAAATACTCTCATAATAATGTTTGTTTTGTTACCTTGTAGTTCTATTTGCTCATGTTTAGGGTCAAGAAAATAAATGAACATGTGCATTTTGCTTTTATTTCAGAGTAAGTCATTTACTTTTTCCAACTTGTAATAACCAGGGAACCCATGTGTGTTGTAAATAATATTATTGAACCATAGGTGCTTCTTAAACCTAACAAGAAAAAAAAAGATTTTTAAAAGACTGTACCTTCACATTATTTTACAAAAACAAATAAAGAAAAGAGAAAATAGTTGGCCAAGGTTTCTTGTGTTTTTTTCCGAATCATTATTCTCTACTCTTTACTTGGGGTCAATCAAGTTGCTATGCTGTGACTGAAGCTCGTTTGTTAAGCTCCCTCTTGTAAGTCTAAGTCTAAGCTTGGTCTGCTAAATGACTAAATGTACTTACTCTTGAGGAATGAATCTAGACATTAAGAAAGAAGATGTATAAATATCCCACGTCCAGAAGAGGACATCTGTAAACAGAAGGGAACAGCTGCATGCATGCGAGAAGAAGGCCCCTGTTACTGCAGCTGTCTGAGGGCTTCACTGTGATAAGAAACAGTCATGCTTGAATGGAAGAACAATGGACCAAGATCTACATCTGAAAATGACACAGCCTTGTTTCTGTCTGACTAGTGAACACTGGTGAACACGAGTGTAGGCCTAGAACCCAGAGCCCTGCCTCTCCAACACAGCAGATACAAGTCCTGCCTCTCCTGCCTGTCCTGCCTCTCCAACACAGCAGATACAAGTCCTGCCTCTCCTGCCTGCCCTGCCTCTCCTGCCTCTCCAACACAGCAAATACAAGTCCTGCCTCACCAACACAGCAGATAGAAGCCCCCCCCCCCTCTCCTGCTTGCTACACCAACACAGCAGAAAGAAGCAGACTGATTCTGAAACCGTATCTGCGCTGTCTCACAATTGGAAGTCGACCTCCATAGTGCACGACACGGCAAACATGGACATCAAATGTCAGAATGGGACTTAGCCATGACACTTAAAGTGTGCTATCGGAATTGTCAGCAAGGATTACAAGGTAAGAGAGCGAATGAAATGCGTGGTGATATTTTTGAGGCTATGTGCGCTTTTGTGACGCCAGGTTTATCTAGCTACGCTAGCTAGCAAGCTAGCAGCATACTACTGTATTATGGAGCATTGGGACATAACGCCGGTGCATCAGCGATGACATTTGGAAAACCCATCAGCCTTTGATGAACAAAAATGACGGGGCAAACTAGAAACTAACGACGCGCAGAACCGTTATGAACGATAAAGTTTTTGTCCCATGACATAGGTTACCAGCTAGGTAACATGCCAAGCAAGTACTGTTAGCTAGCTAGCACTAACGTACGGTTAACTGTAGTCTTCAGCTACCCTCTGCCACACTCTCCATTGGGAAACAGGGGTGTGTGCGCAGGGTATCATTATATAAAGAATCTGGAGTATTTGCTGCTAAGAAAGGGCCTTTTGGTGTCATATTCGATCCTATGCATATTTCTTAAAGCACGGCATACTGTCAAAAAACGTTTTTCCCCAGATAAGGGAATCTATAGAGACCAATGTCTTATTTGACATGTTGACTTGGTCTGGGTTATCAACGGAAACAACACGGAGGAAAGCACAGCCACTTTTCCACGATGATGTCACGGGGATTTTATTACGTTGCCCCACTTGCATAGACTGTCATTTAGCAGACGCTCTTGTCAAGAGTGACTAACAGCAAGTACAGGGACATTTCCCCGAGGCAAGTAGGGTGAAGTGCCCTGCCTAAGGACACAACGTCTTTTGGCGCGACCGGGAATCGAACCGGCTACCTTCTGATTAATAAGCCCGATTCCCTAACCGCTCAGCCACCTAACTCCCAAGACCCTTGAAAACTTGTGAAAGTTCTCAAAAATTTTGCTTTGGTGGTTGCCTGTTGGGGAAATGCCTTTCACCGCTGTAGAATTAAGGCTGAATTGATACTATTTCAAAGAGATAAGAGGAGCAGAAAGAAATATGACTAAACATTTTAAGAAAGAGCCTCTCAACTTCACTCAACACACAGCCTACTTTCACAGACATCAAATGTGTTGATCTGTGCTCTTGAAGACAGTCACTTGCCTTGTTTTCAAACCTCTGCTGGCCTGATGCTTCTGGTCCAAACCAGGTACTGGATATGCAGAGAGGAGAGGTGGAGCTGAGATTGAGATCACTGGCTGACATGCCACCTCTTGTTCCATCTTGGCAACTTTACTAGCAGTACTTGCAAATAAAGGAGAATAGAAGTCAAAGCCATTCCAGTTATTTGAATTTGTCAACTTCTGTCAGACGAGAGGTGTAATCTGTTAAAGGTCAAGTCAAAATGTCGATTCCCCATAACATTTTATTGACCTTCGCAGTACTTTTCATACTTAAGACCTGTTCAAAAAAGTGAGATGTAATGTCCAATAGCCATAACTGTACTTAAGACCTGAACAAGTTACAGTGAGATGTAACGTCCATTAGTTAGGCTACGTCAACTTTTATTTAACTATAGATGGTGTATTCTTTCTCCAGACCTGGATTCATCTGTCACCACTACAAACCAGCTTCTCAACATTCCACCTTTTACTGTTTACTTGACTTCTTTTAACATGTACTTGGCCCGTACATCTCATCTCGGCAGTAGATTGTTTATTGTGTGAGGGGAAAACTAACAGTGAAGACTTGGTTAGGGATTACCATCCCATAAATTAAGACAATTAACCCTCCTTTGAAATAGAGGCCAACGTTGTTTTGAGAAACGGTTCAAGAAAAGGTTTCCGCTTCAGAAGTCATGTTTAAAGTTGGTCTTGTGTGAGGTGACGCTGTTTAACAGCATCAGACTGCGCTGACCCCTGCCCAGTCATCTCCCTTTTTATTTGTTGAGGTTCATGTTATTTGAATGCATATGAATGCTTGTGTGGTTCTTCCCTTTGGCACTTGTTTGGTTTCTCACAATGTATGCTTCCTGCAATGTTTGGGGCTATCTAAATGTTATGATCAGTGGCCGATGCTCTTTTGTAAAGCTCTCTCTTGGAAGTCCCTTGGATAAAAGCGTTTGCTAAATGAATAAAATAAAGGTAATAGCTTGTTCCTATTTCACTTCCCTGAATGTATTTAATAGGCGTCATACCACGCAGGTGTGGGAAAGGTTAGGGTTGTGTGTGTGTGTTTGAATAAGAAATTGAACTTTGTGGTGAAGAGATTGAGAGTTGACAGGATTTGGTTTGGGCATTATACCTCCCTGAAGTGATTCTGGCCAATTTTATTGAGGTTGGTTTTCATACAGTCACCCAAAGTAGGCTTGTTGTCCCTATAGCCTAACTTCTGCAAGCCTCCAGAAAGGCCTCGCTAGACCGTAGTCTTCCATGTCTGAAGAGATGGACAGTGGCTTTTACGTTTACATTTAGTCATTTAGCAGACACTCTTATCCAGAGCGACTTACAGAAAGTACAGTGACATTCCCCTTGACTTTTCTGTCTGACAGTCATTTTATTAGATTAGATTATATGATCTTGGTTGCTCTTTGCTTATGTTCTGATACCTAAAAACAACCGTTCCATGGTTTGGACGCTGTTGTGTTGTCATAAGCTGTAAAACGAAGCTCACAGATCATCAGTCATGGATCATCTAAGCTCATGAAAATGTAAAAAGGTTTCATCACTCTCGAGTTGCTGTTCTGCGAGCAGCTCAACAGCCGTACAGCCCTGGGCTCCATTGGGGGAAATAAGGAAAGCCTCAATAATCTATCGCCATCTGCGCCTGGTGCTGATATATTTTCACATTAACTTTTACACTGATGAACTATTGAGTCATGGCTCATTTTGAAAAAAATGCACAGTGTGAATATAGTTCTTTAAAAAATGGGCAAAACGGTAGTCTTAAAATTCGGAGAATTTTCGGAGAAGCAAGAAAAGGAAAGATGTTCATGCAGCAATGCCATGCATTGCCAGACAGCGGATGACCTAGTGTTTGTGGTTAGTTTGCAGCCATTGCACCAGCGTCATTTATAGATCACCCTCGCACCTCTGCGTCAGTGAATAACTGTATTTGTCCGCAGAAACTGTGTGATCGTCCAACTTCTCCCGGCTAAACCAAACCTGGCAGCCGCTGCAAAATAAATCCCCCTCTTTCTCCCCTTCTCTTTGTCTTCTCTCCGAAATCAGTCCCTTTAATCCTGTCGGGCTTCCTCTTTTGTCTGCCCGATTGATGACTTTGCATATTTCAGTGTTATACCTCGATCTCGATGCACAGATCCAGTTTCTCTGTGAGAGTCAAAATCCCGTTGCAACAGCGTGTGCTGTGGGTCATTTGTTCCCGACCCTGGTCCTCAGGGCCAGATTTTTTTTATGTTTCCCCCTTACCAGGATTCTTCAGAGCTAGATAACAATCCATTCATTTGAATAAGGTGTGCTGGAGCAGGGAAACATCTAACATGCAGGACAGTGGGTCCCTGAGGACCAGGGTTGGGGAGCCCTGCTGTAGGTCACTCGCTTCTCCCTTACTTTTCTTTCAGTGATCTCTGCTGCAGTTCAACGTCACCTGCGCTCAGCGTTGCAACACATCTCACTGCACCTGAGCAAAATGGCAGGAAATGACCATACTTCCGTATCATCATCACAGAATGTGAAAGTAGGATTTTAACATCAAGGGCTTTCTGTTTTTTTTTGGTGTCACCCAGATCGACACACTGAACACCTCACACCTTCTCACACCACCAGACACCCGCTTCGTTCACCATTTTCTTCAAGTCGATGGGAGCGAACCTTTCTTCATCTGTGAAGACGACTGTCCTTTCATTAGTGAAGCGTCCCATACAGGCCCAGCATGCAGGGTGGAACTCCACCCTCTCTCTCCTGAATTGACAAACTGTCTTCCTCAGCTTCTTTTTACCTCCGTAAGCCAAGCAGCAAAGATAAACGAGACATTGCTGTAGAAGGGTCTCTTCATAAGCGAACGCTAGTGAGTGTATTTCTGAGTAGGTTTTAAATAGCCTCGCCTGTGTTTGAAATAACTGTTTCTCATTAGTGCTGCTGACAGTCAGCGGCTGCTAACCCAAGTGCGTCTACAGACCCCTGCGACGCTGCATGAATGTCTGCAGCAACAACCAAACATCACCCAACGCAGGGTCCACGAGTATTGGGCTCCACGAGGGTCTGTTCAGTGGTGGGCTTAGGATGAACTTTGGTTTGTGTGGCTGTGGCCTAGGAGAGTCAGGTGGCTCAGCAGTTAAGGCGTTGGGCTCTTAATTGGAAGTTCGCGAGTTTGATTCCCAGCTGTGGCTTTGTGACGTTGTTTCCCTGGGTAAGGCACTTCACCCTACTTGCCTCAGGGGGAATGTCCCTGTACTTGCTGTTAGACGCTTTGGATAAGAGCGTCTGCTAAATGAATATCCTGGCAGCCTAGCATTACTGTGATCAGACAGTGAACACTGACAGTGCCAGTCTACCTAAGGGATTATAGCACACTTTATTGTGGGTAGTTTGATGGCCTAGAAAGTGCAGAGGATGTTGCGTAATAAGTGGTGGACAGCGATTTTGATCCTGACAAATGCTACCGGTCAAAGCTATATATATATAGTATATATGTATTTTATATGTATTTTATATGTATATATATAAAATAAATTAACTTCCAATATCAATATAAATCAAACTTAAATGTATTTCATGTGCTAAATCAAAGAATAGCCTGTATAGAGGAAGCCTCTATACCCAGGTCTCAAAATATCTCTGGCTTTGCTGTGGGTGGAACTCCATGACACAGGCCTTGTTTGTCTACCAGGGCAACAAGCTATTTATGAGCGTGCGCTGTCACGTTTGGATCCGGACATGCGTGTACAGTACCCCACCACACACGGCCTGAGTGGACTGTGTGTAGGGAGGTCAGGTGGCTTAGTGGTTAAAGTGTTGGGTTCATGATCGGAAGGTTGTGAGTTTGATTCCCGGCTGCGGCTACATGACATTGTGTCCGTAGGCAAGGCACTTCACCCTACTTGGCTCGGGGGGAATGTCCCTGTACTTGCTGTAAGTCGCTTTGGATAAAAGTGTCTGCTAAATGAATAACTGTAACTGTGTTGGAGCCACAGTTTAGTTTGCATCGAGCAGGCACCTAGATGGGGTGGAGGGGAGGCTGTCTGACCACAAACAAACCACAATTTACTCCTTGCTTTGTAGATTAAACTATTTGGGATAAATTTTTTTGCACTGGGAAGCCGAATTCTAACTCGCTATGTTAGCGTTATCCTACATTGGGAGACGTCGACCCCCTCCAGTTTAATCAGTGGCTATTTGAAAGGCGTACTCCTGTTATTTAGTTACTATCTTAAGATGGTGATTAGGTGGCTGAGCGGTTAAGGAGTTGGGCTAGTAATCATAAGGGCCCTGGCCCGAAACCCAGCTGTGCCAACATGACGCTGTGCGGTTGGGCAAGGCACATCACCCTGCTTACCTCAGGGACATGTCCCTGTAAAGTGCTGTAAGTCGTTCTGGATAAGAACGCCTGCTAAATGACTAAATGCAACATGTAAGCCTCTATAGACTGGCATTGACTTATGGAAATGGATGTCTGAGTTGGTATAGTTAGACAGTTGGCTAAATCCTCCATTCGTAATTGAGGGTTTTAAGTCACGTGCCACCCTAGCCCTCGACTGTACGCTTGTCTGGGGTGGATTCTTTAAAAAATGTACAAACTGCCACATCATCTATTGATCTTGGACTGAACCAAAGAACCCTCCTTGCATGGAACTCCTGTCAGCTAAGTTCTAGCTTTGTGTTAGCAAGCGAGCTATCCTGTTAGATGGCTCTCTTTACCACACCACCAAACAACCATAACTCCAAAATGCAGTTTTAGGTCATCATGCATATAGTACAGTTGTGAAACAGCAGCATGTTGACCTCTTCTATTTCTGTGGGAAGTCTGATCTGCTGGCTTTACTTTACATTGAGTCATTTAGCAGACGCTTTTATCCAAAGCGAATTACAGCAAATACAGGGACATTCTCCCTGTGGCAAGTAGGGTGAAGTGCCTTGTCCAAGGACACAACATCACATAGCCACAGCCAGGGTTCAAACTCACAACCTTCCGATCATGAGGCCAATCGATGCCTTAACCCACTGAGCCACCTGACTCCCCAACAATGTGTTTACGCGAAACACATGGTTGCTTCTGGATAGTTGTTTTAACACGGCGTTTATGGGTAAGGATTATTCAACTGGACTAGAACCCCATTTCCCGATGAGTTCTGCAAACAGAAGACTGGCTGACAGAGAGATGACCGCATGTTCGCGTGCACTCATGTTCCTGCGGGTGGGTTTTGTGTGAGGAGTGTGTGCTGTTGGAACCCGCCGGAAAGATAAGGCCGTCTGTCACAGTAGTGCCAAAGCTGAAGATGATGCCACTTTTAGTTCACTACTCTTCTTTGTACCTCTGTGTGTGTGTGTGTGTGTGTGTGTGTGTGTGCGTGCGTGTGTGTGTGTGTGTGCGTGTGTGTGCGTGCACTGTCGGACGCTGTCACGTGTTGACCCTGGTCACAAAGGGGTTGTTGTCGGCCAGCCGGACCCCTGTTCGGAGTGACATCGTAGTGAAGCCGCTGACCTAAGTTGAGCGTCAGTGTGCCCCCCACCATACACACACACTAACACACACTCTTTATCTTGCTCCATAGTTCCCTCACTCTTCCTTTTCTCTGTCTGTCACTTTGAAATAATACCTCATCTGTTCCTCCAGTTAAAGTTAAAGGTTAGGCTCGACTAAGGAGGCTAGCTTGTCAAGAGCACAGACGTGACCTAGCGCTCGCCTTCATATCAGGGAACCTTGGAGGGTTTTGGCGGATTCTTTGAATTCTTTTAGGAAAAAATCTCACGTTGGTGTGGGTTCTCTGAAATTGCTTTTTTGCTGGTTGGGAAAATAGTCTGTTATTATCGCCTAAATCCTCTATTTATGTACTTAAATTACATGAATTAGGTGTTTCTGTATGTCATTTTTAAATGATTGTGTATATTAGCTCCTTATGCCTTTGTCGTTACCGTAATACAGTGGTTCTCTGAACCTTGGAGGTTGTGACTAACATCTCCATGGTGCTGGCAGAATAATGTGTGAAATGACAGGCTAGAGACCCAGCCGGCTGAAGAGAGAGACTAGTGCCAGGGGAAGGGAGGGTGGCTGGGGGAGGACTGCTCCATGCTAAGCCCCAACAGAGACTTTTTGTCCAGGCTGTGGGGAGGCTGACAAGTCCTTATCAGGTACTCACACCTGGGGAGATGTGTGTGTGGAGGGGGGTGGTTATATATTTTCACCGGTTGTAACACACTAGGTTTTCTCAGTTTGAGGCCAGGGTGTGTGTGTTCAGTACATCTCAGCATCCTCACAAGATGAACAATCTTACCATCCTACACAGTCTGTCTTTACCGACTTGCCTGCCTCCAAACGCACACACACTCACACACATGCCCGCTCACACATACAAGGTCTGAAGATTTTTACCTTCCTTACCACTTCTATGGGGTTTAATCTCCTCAGAGCGGTCTAAAACTCAACTTTCACTTGTTGGCATTGTGGACAGTAGACAGAGGGAGAACACTGGTGACAGACCAGGAAACCAAACCCACTTTTTCTCGTGATCTTTTTTTCTTCACGGTGACGCTAGCGCGTGCTGTCATGTCCTGTGTAGCAGAAGCATCATCTGAATGTTTGAGGAAGATAAGAAAGGTTGTGGTGCTTCAGGGGTACTAAGGCTGTTGCAGTTTGTCCCAACGTTGTACAGACTGTATCGGAATCTCCTCAAAGGTGCTTGTTCAAGAAAAGGCTACAAATGCTAAGTTAATGCCTTTCTAGAAATATATAGTACATATGTGTGTATATATGGTTGCTTTGGACAAAAGTGTCTGCTAAATGAAGAAATGTATTTAAAAAATTTAACGCTATATTTAATGTAGATGCCTGATTGCTGGAGCACAGCTTGTTCACCTAATTTCATTTTTTATCTCTCCTTCTCTCTCTCTCGTCTCCCTCCCCCTGTCTCATCTCTGATTGGAGTGAGCGTCGTTCAGGAAGCTGTTTCTCAGTGGTGTTTCTCAGTGGTGACACTGACAGCTGTCTCCACATGGGTCTTACCCAGAAACATTTTTAGTAGTGAATATGGAAAACTGTGGTGTGTTACCGCTGTGGCAACAGAGCTGATGGTGACAGGTTTGCATCAGAGGTTCTCGTTGAGAAGGGTCACTGAACCTTTTGTCTAGCTTGTCCTGTCTCTTTCTCTCCCTTCGTCCCACTCGTTCTTTCTCTCTATCTCCTCTCTCTCTTACTCTCTTTTTCTGTCTCCTGCCTTTGAATTTTCTCATTTTTTAATGATTTGGGCTTGTGCCCGTTTCCCTGCCTGGAAGTTATCACACGCACAAACAAAAAAGATTACAAATATGCATAAGGGAACTAGCCATGAGTAGATCAGCAATTTCTGAACATGAAGTGTGACACCCAGTTTTTTTGTTGTCTCGGCAAATCTGTCTGCCCCCTCCTCTCCTCTTCCCACCCACGCTTACATTGAGCCTAGCCTCAGTGATTTATCGATCGTTTAGATAAAAACATAGGCCTCATTAGGTACCAAAAAATGATGTGTTTCATTGTTTCCTGTGGGAGCCTATTACCACAAGAAGTCACTGATGTTGCCTGGAGCTTTTGCAGGAAACAGACTGCGAGTGTCTTATTTCCTGTTTGCCGGTTAACCTACGAAGCCGGAACTTCCAATTTCCTCCACTTTCGCTCCTTTTCAAGGCCTTTTCAAACTGTCACACGTTCACAAACTAGAAAGGCACCGAGATCATTCCGTTGTCGACGCTCTCTCGGATGGCTCGAAGATTTTTCCCCCCCCTCAGATCTTTTTGAGTGTTCATTTATTTGAGGCCTATTCTACCACGTCACCTCACATGCTCCTAACACTTTTACATTCAGTCATTTAGCAGACGCTCTTATCCAGAGCGACTTACAGCAAGTACAGGGATTCCCCCCTGAGGTAGGGTGAAGTTGCCCGAGGACACAACTTCATGTTGGCACAGCCAGGGTTCGAACCAGGTACCTTCTGATTTACTAGCCCGACACCTTAACCACTCAGCCACATGACTCCCTCATGACTTTTGGTGGATTGATCTAGTAATGCTGGAAGGCCCTTATTCAAGACCATACTTTTCTTACTAATCATTCTCAGGGGCTGGACATCCATTCTTTACATCCACTAAAAGCACCAGGAGGATTACGTTCAGTGCTCATGCACTTTATTCCTGCTCTCCCTCTCTTGCGCTCTGTCTCTTGGTCGCTCGCTCACTCGCCTGGTCTGCCATCTCGTCGTTGCGTCCCCACCATCTCTCTTTCACCCACTTTTTTTGTTCTTCTCTATCTCTTCTACTTAGGTTGTTCCTTCCAACCACACACACTGTCTACTCATCAAAAATGCTTTAAATGCTCTTTTTTTTAAAGGCAGGACAGACTGACAGACACTGGTCAGCTACACCCTTCCGCATGCCCACGCAGGCAGGCAGACAGACAGTCAGACACAGACACGCAGACTCACTCTTATAAAGAAGACAGTTGACGCACTAATCACAACGTTCACAACGTTGAAGAGGTTAGCGGACAGGGAGGGGGGGGGGGGGGGGGGGGAAGGCCAGCTTACATAACAGGGTTTGCAGCAGTGAAATGCCTGTGTGTGACACAACAGTGGAATCCTGTTTTGAAGACTGTCCGCTCCACAACCTCGTCTCATCCAAACCCCACCCGCTTTGGCTGCTTTAATCACATTGATTTCTTCTTTACCCTCTCTCTGTCTTTCTCCCTTTCCCTTTCCCTCTCCCTTTCCCTTTCCCTCTCCCTTTCCCTCTCCCTCCTCTTCTCCCTCCCTCCCTCCCTCCCTCCCTCCCTCCCTCCCTCCCTCCCTCCCTCTCTGTGTTAGTGGTCTGCTATCAGTCAAGTTCTCCCATCTCCCTTCAGATTGAACAGGCTTCTTTACGCTTTACTCAGTCATGCCAGTCTTGCTGACGATAGTCATCAGTGTGTAAATACGCTTGCCACAGTTGCCAGTGACTGAATTCAGCTCCTAGTCTGTTTTCCATATAATGGTCCTCTGCTCACTATTTGCAGCCTCCCTCCCTCCCTTCCTTCCTTCCATCTGACTCTATATAATGATCTCTAATAGGGCTGCAACGATTCATCGAATAATTCGAATAATTCGATTACAAAAATGCATCGATTATTTTTAATCTGCTTCGATGATTCGTTTAATTTCTGTTTTACTACGCGCGGTTATGTTCGACCCCGGAACTTTCCGCACGACCGCTGCACCTGACTAATGAGTCCAGTGAGACAACCATAGACATGTATAACTATAAGGTCGGAGACAACAATGTCGAAACAAGAAAGTGCGGACAACAAAACTGAACATGGGAGGCAAAAAAAGACCGAAGTTGTCTAAAGTTTGGGACCATTTTAGATTAAATAAAGTCAACAGCACGGTGAAGTGCTTGCACTGCCAAACGGACCTCTCTTTTTCATAACAGCAGAACATCAATGATCTACCTGTATATATGAAGAGAAAACACCCTGCACTGCAACAGTGACATGCTCACTTAAACTTATGTTGTTGTATTAAAACAGGAAAGTTGAATTTTCTGTTCTTAAAATGTTTACGTACACCACAAAAGGCACTTTCAAATGCAGCTGTTTCTTGTAGCCTTAACATTTATTTTGGGATGAACCTGAGTTTTCTTTGACATTTGGGGAAAGTATTTAACTCTCAGTGTACTATACTGATATGCTTTATTATTTATATTTTTGTTATATATTATTTGACAACTGGTAAGTGATTGTATTTATTTCAGTACCCCAATTTATTGATGGTTGTGCAATTGTTAATAAATGTGATAAGTGATTTGAGTAATGTTTATAGCTTTATTGGCCGTTTCTTGAAAATAAAGTACTTATCCGATTAATCGATGTAAATAATCGATAGATTAATCGATAACTAAAATAATCGATAGTTGCAGCCCTAATCTCTAATTTACACCTACCGCTCCAATGTTTGGCCCTACTATCTTCCATCAATACCATCACTGATTCATTTCTAACCTCGTCTTACCTCCCCCCCCCTCTTCCCCCCCAGCTCTGGGCAACCAGGCGGCATGACGGAGGAGAAATGCCCCCAGCTGGTGGACTACTTTGTGGTGGCGGGGCTGACGCCCGGGGTGTCATCGGCGCCCCTAGACGAGGAGGGCCAGCAGCGGGGCGGCCGGGCGGTGGAGCCTGTGACCGACCTGGCGGTGATCGCCCGCGGCCTGGGCGAGGAGGTGCCCGAGGGCTTCACCTGCATCGAGAAGACCCAGGGTGGCCACCCGGCCGAGCTGAGCGCAGGCCTAATCAACAACCCGCACATGTACCTGTGCTACCGCCGCGGCCACGACAAGCCGCCTGTCCTCGACCTTGGGTGAGCAGCAGCGCCGAAACATAGTTTCCTCGTGGCGTTCGGGGTGACAAAGCCCCCTTTTTTTATTTGCAAAGATTCAGGGTAAGGTCCAGTGTCTGGTTTGTTTAGTCATAGTAAATAAATAATAAATACTCATTTAGCAGACTCTTTGACAGGATGGAACCACTTAGAGCACCTTCAACAGTCTGTCAGGAGACAAATGAAGATCTCTCTTCTCCCCCCCTCTTCCCCCCCTCTTCCCCCCTCCCCCAGGGTCCTCTACGAAGGCAAGGACCTGCTGAAGCAGGGCTGGTTTGTCATCGAGACCACGCCCTACAGCCGCTCGGCCAACCTGAGCTCGGGGGCGCCGGCCGCCCACCGCACCTTCCTGACGTACCGGCGCGCCCCTGACTCCCAGGCCCTCCACACGCTGGGCGTGACCGACATCTCCCTCCTGCTGCCCAGCAAGGGAGAGGTGGCCCCGCACACGTTCTGCCGGGTGGACAAGAACCTCAACACTGGCATGGTGAGACACATCAGCAGCTGCCTGTTTTAGATTACCTTTTTTGTTGTTGTAAATATGTATTACTTATAAATTTATGTTTGGGGAGTCATACTACAGGGGAGACTATTAATTGAATTGTGGAGAAGGGTTAGGTTTAAATAAGCATATGCTTAATTTTACTTCTTTTCGGGCATGTTGGTTTCACATGATTACTTTTTGTATTGACTATTGTTATTGTTGTTTTGACTCTTTTCATTGGATTTGATTGTTTTTTACAGTTAACTTTGTTTTGTTAACGTGTTCGAAATAAAACTAAACTAAAACGCTGCCGTCTAAACTTGAATCGTCTTGCCTCTCGGCATACTAAAGTCCTCCTGAGTGCTCTCATTTCCTGTCAGCAATCTTTTCTTTCTCTCTTTTGTTTTTCACTCTCGCTCTCTTTGCGTCTTGTCACATTCTTCCCGCTCTCTCGTCAGAAGCTGCCTTTGCTTCCACTCCTCGTCTGTCGCTGATTCATCTCAATACTTTCTCGTTTCTCTCGCTCTGTTGCCCCTTCCTCTTTCACCGCTTCCTATTTGTGTCTTTCTTCCTCTTTCAAGCGATTTCGATTTGAATTCCCTGCCAGGTGTGCTGTTGACAGCGTCTCACTGTCATTGTATTTGCTTCCCATTTGCAGTGGGGTCCAGCCCTGTATCTGTGCTATAAGAGAGCTGTGGCCAAAGCCAACGCCCTGGTTTACGAAGCAGGTGAGCGTGTGTGTGTGTGTTTGTGTGTGTATGTAAACGCACAGATATAAAACCACTCTGTGAAATTGAATTACGGATGCCTATTAGTCGCTCACAATAAATATAAAGTGAAGTGTAATGGACTAAGCTGGTGCCCATGTGCGTCTGTGCATGTGTGTGTGTATGTAGGTCTGATCAATAGGTACCCGGAGGCCGACCTGGAGTCGTTTCCTCTCCCCGAGTCGGTGCCCATGTTCTGTCTGCCCATGGGCGTGACAGTGGAGAGCTGGCCGCTCAACACCAAGTACCAGCTTCCTGTGTTCTCCACCTTTGTCCTCACCAGCGCCTGTGGGGACAAGGTCGGCACCCATATTGATCTTTATCTAATAAATAAATAAATACTCATTTAGCAGACGCTTTTATCCAAAGCAACTTACAGTAAGTACAGGGACATTCTCCCTGGGGCAAAAAGGGTGAAGTGCCTTTGCCCAAGGACACAACATCACATAGCCACAGCCGGGGTTCAAACTCACAACCTTCCGGTCATGAGGCCAACGCCTTAACGCTGAGCCATCTGACTCCCATATCTATTCTTCTGTAATAATTTGTACTCATTTTTACTACTTTTACTCCTTCACAACACACCGTAGTTGACATCCAATTTTGTAAACATCCATTGGCGTTAAAATCGCTCTGAATATTCACTAAGAAATTGGCTACAAAGTAGCTCGTAGCTTTCGCTAGCAGCATCGAAGTCAGCTTAGCAAGCAGTTAGCGCTAATTCCTGAACTGCTCTGCTTCTCCGCCCTCACGCTAAGTGTCCCTCCCTCTCCCCCAGGTGTACGGCGCCGCCATCCAGTTCTACGAGGCGTTCCCCCGCGAGGGCCTGTCGGAGCGGCAGAGCGTGCGTCTGGGCCTGGTGAGCGTGGTCGACCGCCGGCCCATCACCAACCGCATGCTGCAGGTGAAGAAGAGCGTGTGCGTGCTCTCCCACTGGCCCTTCTTCAGCGTCTTCCAGAAGTTTCTGACGTTCGTCTACCGCTATTCCATCTCCGGCCCCCACGTCCTGCCTCTGGAGAAGTCAGTGGCTACCATTTCGTTTTTTTGCGATGAGATGTTGACCGTGACATTTATTTATGGTCTTTTACTTTAAGGAAGTTTTTTTTAAAGGGTTTTGAAGCCTATGCTTCTCTGTGAGGGTTCTGGTTAAAAAGTTCTGACTTCTTCTGAGGAGAAAGCTTGCTTGTGGCGATGAGCCTGAACTTGTTTGGCATCACATGACACCTGACAGGTCACCATATCAGCTTCCGTCTCTCATCTGGTTTTGGTGTTTTCTTCAGGCACATCTCCAGCTTCATGCACAACGTCCCGTTCCCCTCGCCTCAGAGACCCCGCATTTTAGTGCAGGTACGTAGACGCACCAGAAACCAAGCCACACCCCCTGGCTGCCGATTGGCCGCTTCATCTCAAAGTTGTGGTTACTGTCTGGCATGAACCGATACAAAGCCACTCTAAAAGTACCTGTGCTGTTTGTGTGTGTGTTCTGTGTGAGTGTGCTGTCAGCATACGCAGGCTTGTGTGTGTTGTCTTGGTAACCTCTGAGCCGTACTTCATACGAACCATTGGTTATTTCTTACTTCCGATTCCACTTCCTCCCTTACAGGAAATGGGCATGAAGGTTGTGCAGACAGCTGGGTAAAGCCACCCAATCAAAATTCAGTCAATCTCTCATCCGCTAATCTCGTAAAAGTGTGGGTGAATTTTCTAGTGGAAGACACAGGTGATTGTGCTGTCTTGGAACTGCAGATTAATCAAATGAAAAGCTGGCTTTTGAGTGATTCGTGATGAACTTAGACAGGGCCGCAAAGTGGAAAAATGGGCTTTCACCCATGAGCGGTGATTCACTAATGGACGTCAAATGATTCAACATCAGTTAGGTGTATGGAATTCAAATCGAATCATGGGTGAATTTCTTAGCCACCGATTGAGGGGAAAACTCTGGATCAGAAATCAAACCGTAGGGGAATTTTGGTTTCAGGAAAACTGTCTCCTGCCTTTCAGGTTGTCAATCGAAAAATGTGAACTACCTCGTACTGCTTGTCTTTCAGCTGTCTCCGTACGATAACCTGCTTCTGTGCCAGCCGGTCTCCTCCCCCCTACCACTCAGGTCAGTTGATTAAAACTCTATTAACAATCTATTAACAGTCTCCTAACAGTCAAATACAACTGTGTATGTTTGCAGCTGTATGTGGCTTCAGTTACCGCAAAAGCACAGGTGATTCAGCTGTTTATGTGTAGGAGGAGAGGAGGTATAAGTGATGGATGTGTGCGTCTGGGCAAAGCCTTACTCGCTCCCGTGAGATAGAGTTGAGTGCTTTTAAATGTAATCAAACCCATTAAGTAAATCAGTATTTCCACAAAAAGGCACAGCGCACAGTATTGTCCATTACCACTGCCCATTGATGAAGCTGTTTTCTGAACCACCATTGTGGATGAATGGAATACAACCAAAACAATCGAACAAACCCACGACTGTGATAAGCAAATGATGTCAGGAGAATCTGAGGCTGAAATGAAAGGGGGCAGGGGGGAAGCTTCCTGTGTGTGTGTGGCGGGGGGCCCCTGTGTGTGCGTGTGTGGGTGTGGCAGGGGGGCTCCTTGTGTGTGGCGGGGGGGCTCCCTGTGTGTGACAGGGGGCTCCTTGTGTGTGTGTGTGTGTGTGTGTGTGTGTGTGTGTGTGTGTGTGTGTGTGTGTGTGTGTGTGTGTGTGTGTGTGTGTGTGTGGGGTGTGTGTGTGTGGGGGGGGGTCTCCTTGTGTGTGTGTGTGTGTGTGTGTGTGTGTGTGTGTGTGTGTGTGTGTGTGTGTTAGTGGGGGGGGCTCCTTGTGTGTGGCTGGGGGCCTCCCTGTGTGTGTGTGGCTGGGGGCCTCCCTGTGTGTGTGTGTGTCAGGGGGGTCTGACGCTGTGTGTCCCCTCCCCAGCGGTGCCAGCTTCCTGAAGCTCCTGCAGAACCTGGGCCCTGAGAGCGCCTGCTCCCTGCTGCTGGCTGTGCTGACGGAGCACAAGCTGCTGCTGCACTCCCTGCGGCCCGACGTGCTCACCTCCGTCAGCGAGGCCCTGGTGTCTGTGAGTGTGCCCCCACACACAACACACACACAATCACAGTACCAGAATTCTCAGGGATCCCAATTTCTTTTATGAAATAGAAATAGTATCATGCGGCACTGTGTGTGTAGTTCTGCTGAAGGGATCGGCGTGAACTTGGCCCTGGTCACTCTTTCCCTCGCTCTCTCTCTCTCGCTCTCTCTCTCTCTCCCTCTGTCTCTCGTCCAGATGACGTTCCCCCTGCGCTGGCAGTGCCCGTACATCCCCCTGTGCCCGCTGCGGCTGGCCGACGTGCTCAACGCCCCCATGCCCTTCATTGTGGGCGTTCACTCCAGCTACTTTGACCTCTACGACCCCCCGGCCGACGTGGTGTGCGTTGATCTGGACACCAACACCATATTTCAGTGAGTATATCTCAACACACGCTCTGTGGAGGCCCTCAAATTCCTCCGATAGGGAGTGAAACTGCCCAGTGTTGCTGCAAAAAAAAACATGTTAAGCTTAATTACAGTTTCAGGATTATTTATAGGGTGTTTTTCTCTCCTTTCACAGGACAGAGGACAAGAAGCCGCTGTCATGGCGATCGCTGCCTAGGAAGCACGGCAAAATTCTGTTCAACTCTCTCACCAACCTTCACAAGACCCTGGAGAAAAGTGAGCACAGACACAGCCTCCCACATCTCCTCCTCTCCGCTGCTGTCAATTGTCTTTGTTGTCTCTGTCTGGTGGGATTCCAATTTTCCCATCTGTGGCTTCAGAAACAAATGCGAGACATCATTTCTAATGCATTAGCTAGCCGTTTGTTTAAAATGTTCATCTGAATAATTCAGAGTTTGGAACACGGAGTTTCTCTCCCCGTGACTCTCGGACTATTTTTGACTCTCCATAACTCTCCCCCTCCCGCTCTCTCTTTCTCCCCCTCTTGACTCCTTTCCCCCCTGACTCTCCCTGATACTCTCCCTCTCCCCCTCTGACTCTCCCTGCTACTCTCTCTCTCCCTCTCTGACTCTCTCGGATACTCTCTCTCTCTCTCCCCATCTTACTCTCCCTGATACTCACTCTCCCTCTCTGACTCTTTTTGATACTCTCTCTCCCCCTCTGACTCTCCCTGATACCCTCTCTCTCCCCCTCTGACTCTCCCTGATACTCTCTCTCCCCCTCTGACTCTCTCTGATACTCTCTCTCCCCCTCTGACTCTCTCTGATACTTTCTCTCTCTTCCCCTCTGACTCTCCCTGATACTTTCTCTCTCTCCTCCTCTGACTCTCGCTGATGCACTCTCTCTCCCCCTCTGTCTCTCTCTGATACCCCCCCTCCCTTCCCCCCCAGTCTGCACCCCTGGCCAGGAGGAGGCCACTCTGGAGTACCTGCTCACTGACTACGACCTGATCTACGGCCGTCAGAAGCAGCTGGAGCTGGAGATCCAGGAGGCCTTCCTGCGCTTCATGAGCTCTCTGCTCAGGGGCTACCGCACCTACCTGCTGCCCATCACCCAGGCCCCCTCGGACAGGACCACCGACTGCAGCTCCCTCTTCAACCTGCAGGGTCCGTGATGGGGGAGGTCACAGGAGGGTGGGGGGTGACGGCTGTGTGGTGTCTGTACCCACAGTGTAATGTAGTTACTAAGGGAGTCAGATGGCTGTAGCAATGTGATGTTGTGTCCTTCGTCAAGGCACTTCACCCTACTTGCCTCAGGGGGAATGTTGCTGTAAGTTGCTTTGGATAAAAGTGTCTGCTAAATGAATATTTATGTATTTATTACTCAGATCGATATAGACCTACGATTCTCCTCTGGTTCTCTGCTGCCCTGCCTTTCCCTGGCCTGTGTCGAAATCGTAACGTTCTCCCTCTCCTGTTGTAGGCTTTTTGAAGTCTCGTGAGCGCACCCACCAGAAGTTCTACAGCCAGCTGACCAGAACCCAGATGTTCTCCCAGTTCATCGAGGAGTGCTCCTTCGTCAGCGACCGGCATGCCTGTCTGGAGTTCTTCGACGAGTGTGTCCAGAAGGTCTGTCTGAAGGGATTTTTACATTTACATTTACTCATTTAGCAGACACTTTTATCCAAAGTGACTTACAAGAGAGAGCTTTACAAAAGAGCATCAGTCACTGAGCATAGCAACGTGATAGTCCCCAAAACATAGCAGGCTTATAGATTATGAAACATACATCGTGAGAGCCAGTAAGTGCCAAGGGAATAGCTATAAGAGCATTCAGCTGAACGTTTTACAAATTTAGGGTGAGTCTTTTTTTTTTTGCTTGTGTCGTACATTTGGGCTTTACTTTTCTGGTGCCTTTCAGGTGCTGAGAGGGGGTTTTTGATCTGTTTTGTGTTTGAATTGACCACAGATATACATTCATCCATAAAGTGTCATGTTTATTTCCTACTTCAGTATCAGAATTTCATGCTGTTTGTGTATATGTCAATTGTTTGTTTTTTGTGCGTGTATCAACTGATTGTTGCGTATGCTGCCGTGTGTGCGTACATGTGTGCGCCTGTATGCGTGTGTGTGAGGGAGAAATCTAGCGCGCAAATAATGTAAACCAGTGTAAGTCCAATCGTAACTTAACTTTTGCTTAACTGTGTATGCGTGCGTGTGTATGGGCGTGTGTCCGTATGTGTGTTTGCGCGTGTGTGCGCGTGCGTGCGTAAGCAGGTAGATGTGGAGAAGCCTGAGGAAGTCCGACTCATAGACCTGGACGAGACGCACAGCGGAGAACACACGGTCTTCATCATGCCTCCAGAGGAACCCCAGGAACCAGACGGTTCGGAACCTCCTGCTCTCTACAGGTACATTCACACTCACAGTCTCACACACACACACACATGCTGAATATCCGTTGGACAGCTACACGGCAAATTCCACCCAGCCGGCGAACAGCCACGTCGTGTGACTGGGCCTCTCCTGTGCTGTTCCAGCTACGAGACGTTCCCCGCTCTGAGGCCGGAGCTGTTCGACCGGCCCCATGACCAACTCCGAGTCCCAGCCAAGGGCAGCGCCCCCAGCAGCCCCGCCCCCCGACGCACCAAACAGGTAACCCCCACCATCAACTGACACCTACCGAAAAATATGTTATGAATATATATGATATGAAATATATATGAAGTTATGAATGTATATGAAAAAAAGGCTTTATGAAAATGGACACGTGCTGTCAACTTCACGTGCTGGGAAGTTAAGAATTTAGCCAATTTTCACGAAGCCTCTGATGTTTCGACAATGACTTGCAAGGGATATTTCCTGCCTTAGTCGCCCTCGGTAGTGATGAAAGCCCCCCTCCCCACTCCAAGGTGTCACATGGCGCAGTCGGTTAGGGAGTCGGGCTAGTAATCAGAAGGTCCCTGGTTCAAAACCCGTGTGTCTGATGATACTGATTAGTAGGAAAAGTATGGTCTTGAATAAGGACCTTCCACCATTTCTAGATCAAGCCACCAAATGTCCTGAGGGAGTCATGTGGCTGAGTGGTTAAGGCGTCAGGCTAGTAAATCAGAAGGTACCTGGTTCGAAACCTGGCTGTGCCAACATGAAGATGTGTCCTTGGGCAAGGCACTTCACCCTACTTGCCTCAGGGGGGAATGTCCCTGTACTTGGTGTAAGTCGCTCTGGATAAAAGCGTCTGCTAAATGACTAAACATATATGTCAATGTTGTATCCCAGGAGATCAAGCTGGCCCAGAAACGGGCTCAGAAGTACTCGGCCGTGCCGGACATGTGGTCCAAATGCCTGCTGGGCCACTGCTACGGCCTGTGGTTCATCTACCTGCCCACCTTCGTACGGGCGGAGAGCGCCAAGGTGCGTGCCCTCCACACGGCCTACGAGGTGCTCAAGCACATGGAGACCAGGAAGGTGGTGCTACCAGACGAGGTGAGACCTGACCCCTGACCCCAACCTGAACCAGACCTCGAACAGCATGGTCACGTCTCATAATGCCACTAAGGTCATAGCAGTGATAATGAACGTGTTGGTCATTGAAAGCCCAACTTCATTTTGTTTGTTTATTTCTATACATATTTGTTTGTTCCATATACACTACATAGAATCTGAAAAATAGAAATATGTGAGATTCTAAACACTAATAAATTAAAATAAAAGGTAAATAAAGAAAACCACCTTCCTCTTTGTGGCTGTGCTCAGGTGTGCTATAGGATCCTGATGCAGCTGTGCGGTCAGTACGGCCAGCCGGTCCTGGCTGTCAGAGTCCTCCTGGAGATGAAGAAAGCTGGGATCACCCCCAACACCATCACCTACGGCTACTACAACAAAGTGAGACTCTGCTGCCTGCTATCCAGTCTGATCGAAGCTGGCTGTTGTCAGTAGTAGTAAAGTGGTAGTAAATAATTCTCAATACAGACCGTTTGAGTACTGGACTGAAAATCTTCAAATCCTCTATCTTCTGCTCTACGCTTTGATATGCTCCGTTAATATGTCTAGTTTTAAAATGTTTTGCTAAATAAAAACATTTTATAAAATAAAATGTGGAATGTGATGTTAAGACCCTTGACTCCGCCTTCTTCTTCCAGGCCGTGCTGGAGAGCAAGTGGCCCTCTACCAATCAGGGCGGCCGTCTGCTCTGGGCGAAGTTACGCAACGTGTTAATGGCGGTGGCACAGTTCCGACGGCCAATCAGACAGCGGCAGAAGAGTGATTCGATTGGCTCGCGCTCAGGTCAGGACCTGGATAGAATTTTAAAAGTGATTTACATTTAGTCATTTAGCAGATGCTCTTATCCAGAACAACTTGCAGCAAGTATAGGGACATTCCCCTGTCAGACAAGTAGGGTTAAGTGCCTTGCCCTAGGACACAACGTCATTTTGACACAGCCAGGTTCACACTTACCTTTTTTACAATCATCTTTTATGGAACGGTTGGAGTAAAAAAAAAAAGAGATAGGTTTTCATGCTTTTCACGTTTTCAGGATTTCACAGGGTGACCCCCCCAAAAAATTGACGTTTTTAATACTATAAAACCAAGAGTGATGGAAACAAATATTTTATTTATAGTAAGGGAAACCTTAAAACATGTCATTTAAGAATAAATGACTAACCTTTCATTTTTTTTACTTCTTGCAGTGTTGCCACTTGCTCATGTCTAGCAATACGCAATTCAATTAATTTAAATTACATTTCAATTCACCCTGTACTTTTGCGTCTCTCTTATTAGACATCATGATGAGCAGTCAACATCAGCCCCGCACCCACTCCAGCCTGATTCGTCAGTCCAGCTGGAGTGGCCTGAGTGAAAGCTCCAGCCACGAATCCCTGAGCGGCTCTATGGTCAAGAGCAACAGCCTGAACAGCATGAGAGCCTCCGCAGACAGTAAGTGAAAGAAACAGTTTGGAGAAGAAGACAAAGTATTCTCAATAAGCAGCAAGCTCCCCATTCTTTAATCACCACTTTTCTTCCAGAAAAATCCTCTCTGAAGCTGTCGAAGAAGGCCGTGCTACGGAACACGGGGACCAATGGTTCGAGCAGCAGCTCGTCCCGGAAGCCCCCGGTGGGGCCCAGGGAGCGTTCCAGCCCCTCTCCCCTGCCCCCTGCTGGCACGCTGGTGCGGCGCAGCCAGGTGTGCCTGTCCAACTTCTACAAAGAGTGTGAGGAGACGGCCGACCCTGAGTCTGATTGCTGCCAGCCTGGAGAGAGAGACAGCCGGTAAGAGAAAGGAGGAGGGATTAGTGGAGATTAGAAATGACTATGAGATATTATATATATGTGTGTGTAAGTAAATAATAGATATGTGTGTATGAATGTCTATAATCAATTATTACAGTGAGGTCAATAAGGATTTGATCATCATTAAGAGTCATAAAAAATACAAACCTAAGCATGAAATTATAGTATAATCCTAAATTCAGGTTGTGAATAAAAGTGTTGCGTGTTTTCTGTGCCAGCAGCCCTCTAAAACATGGCCCCTTGCCGCATGCGCGTGTCTGTGTGTGTGCTCCCACAGGCCCCCGGGGCCCCGAGACACGGCTAGCAAGAAGACGCTGGACGAGAACTACAACCATGTGTCGTCTCCAAGCCGTGGCGGCCTGGCCGGGAAGCTCCAGCAGCTGCTCACTCCCACACGCCACCGGACGTCTGTCCGCCGAGCCGCCAGCGTGGACGACCGGAGGCCCGGGGGGGCGGGGGTCCGCAGGATCTCCGAGCAGAGGCAGTCCCGCAAGGCCCAGGTGGCAGAGAGCCTGTTGAAGGCGAAGGAGAGGCTGTACAACGCTACCTCAGAGGTGTGTGTGTGTGTGTGTGGGGGGGGGGGGGGGGGGGGTGCAAATACAAATCTCTTGAAAAGAACTAGGAAGTTCTGTGTAAAGGCTCCTTGTTCTTGTCGTTAACATAACCTCCATTTTACATTGAGTCATTTAGCAGACGTACTTATCCAGAGCAACTTAAAGGACATGCCCCAGGACATTCCCCCTGAGGCAAGTAGGGTAAAGTGCCTAAAATCTCTCACCGTTTCCTCTCCCCATGTCCCATCACCTCTCCGGGGCTGCAGAGCTCTCTGTCAGTGGGGAGTGACCTGGATCTAACTGACACGGCCAGTTTGGCCTTTCCTTTACGGAAGTCCTGGGACTCTAACCAGGAGGGGGCAGGCCTGGAGGTAAAACCACCAGCACTGCAGCAGGCCAAGAATCTCAGGATGTTTTTGTGCTTTATATTGTATTATTATACTCTAAATATATGATATTATATAAGAGTTTGTATAGTATTACTGCTGTTAGGGATATATATATGTAGTAAATACAGATAGTTCAAGTAGTAGTTCTAATTTTTTTTATTGTCGCCATCTAAATTTGCTGGTACCCCTGCTGAAATTGTGGTACATTCAATTACAATTACATTTAGTCATTTAGCAGACGCTCTTATCCAGAGCAACTTACAGCAACTACAGGGACATTCCCAATGTGGCAAGTAGGGTGACGTGCCTTGCCCAAGGACACAACTTGGAATGGGAACTTGCAATCTTTAGATTACTTTCCCAATTCCCTCAGCCACTTGACTCCCTCCATCCAGCTACATCCAGGTCGTGACCCCCCCCCCCCCCCCCCCCCCCCCCCCCCCTCCCCCTCCTCCCCCTGTGTTTCCCTGCTCAGGTGCTGATGTCCAGCTGCTCCCTGTGTCGGAACTGCAACTGTCTGGTGTACGACGAGGAGATCATGGCCGGCTGGACGTCCGACGACTCCAACCTGAACTCCAGCTGCCCCTTCTGCCTGTCCACCTTCGTCCCTCTGCTCAACGCCGAGATCTGCGACCTGGGGCCTGTCAACAGGTGCGTCCACCCGCCCTCCCCCAGACCTGCCTTCTCTCCCTTCCTTCGCCTGTCTTCCAACACCTCCTACCTACCCACTCCCCTTCCCCTGTGACTGTGCTGCTGTGACTGTTCCAGCCTGGAGCGCGGGAACTGGAACACGGAAGACGAGGTGGGTGGTGCCTTGAGGCCCCCTGCTGACCCGGAGGCCTCCCTGCGCCACCTGCACAACGGCCTGAACGACGACTCCAGCTCAGAGACCAGCAGCTACTCAGAAGGAAGCAGCACCACCATGGTGAGCCAGTCTGCCCATCCTGCTGTTCTGGGACCACTGTGGACAGGGTTGTACTGGACAGGGTTGTACTAGACTGGGTTGTACAGGGCAGGGTTGTACTAGACAGGGTTGTACTAGACAGGTTTGTGCTAGACAGGGTTGTACTGGGCAGTGTTGTACTGGGTAGGGTGGTACTGGGTAGGGTTGTACTGGGTATGGTTGTACTAGACAGGGTTGTACTAGACCAGGTTGTACTAGACCAGGTTGTACTTGACAGTGTGTGGAGTACAGTTCATTTTTGACACAGGATTTATGTGTTTCACATGTGTTATGAGCACATTTTACAGGTCCACATTCTTTGGTTTTCGCTAAAGCTTTTGCACATCTGTCAGATGAGAAGGATATGAACACATTTGAGAAACAGCATCCTCACAAGGTTCTTTCGTGGTTCTCCAGGGTTCCTCAGTAGGGGGTGCCCCCCAGGTGACCGTGGCCTACCTGAGCCCTCTGGTGCTGAGGAAAGAGCTAGAGAGCCTGCTGGAGAACGAGGGCGAGGCAGTCCTGGCCCAGGCTCTGCTCCTGGACAGCCATTCCATCATCTTCTGGAACCTGGTGTGGTACTTCCAGCGCCTCGGGCTGCCCAGCAACCTCCTCCAGCTGGTGCGAACATCACCACTGGCCAGCCAGTTCACACAGGTGGGACCAGTGGGAACCTTTTTTTAAATATATATATATACAAAAATGGCTGACTTCTAGCCTGGATAGTTGATAGACTCAACTTGATAGACTCAACTTGTTTTTCATTTACGAGATACCTGATAAGACACTTTGTGACCAGACTGTGAAGTTAAGAAAAGCTTGTTTAAACACATTTAGAAATGCATACAAACACCCTCCGCATACACACACGCACACAGATGCATAAAATATGTGTCACTGTAAAGCCACATTGTAAGTTTCCCTGCTAGCGTAGCGTCCCGCTCGGATGTCACGTCAGCCTGTGTGATGCAGATCCGGTTTCATTTGTGCTTCGTGTCTCCTTGTCTGTGGAACTCAGTCGGACAGCTCCTCTGTGAGGGTGCGGCTCCTGTGGGACACCCTGGTCCCTGACACGGACCACTGGCCCCCGCTCTACATCCTCTGGAGGATACACAGTAAGAGCAAGCAGCGCTCTAGACATCTGCTGAAAGACTGGGAACCACTGGGTGGTCGTTCTTTTTTACTTGGATGACGTTCCCACCACTCTTTTTACATTTATATTCAATCACTTAGCAGACGCTTTTATCCAAATCGACTTCCAAGAGAGCTTTACAAAAGAGCATCGGTCACTGATCCATAGCAGCATGATAGCCCCAAACGTTGCGGATCATGGGAAACCAAACAAGTGCCAAATGTCGTCTTCCATCACCTTCTCTGCTCTGCTCCACCCCTTCCTGTCCCCTCTCCCTGATCACCATGTCTGTCCATCCATCCATCCCACCCCCTCCTCCTCCGCTTCCTCCTCCTCCCCTCCCGTCATCCCTCTCCGCATTTCAGGTGGCGTGCCAATGCGGAGCCACGCTTGGCGGAGGCACAACCACCCCTTCACCCTGAGCTTCCTGGAGGAAGTGCTGCGCTGGGTCGGCATGAACGAGGTACACAAGGCCATCACCCTCTTCCTGGAGACCGTCGCCAAGCAACCGGGCACGCCCAGGATACAGAGGTAAGCGGTGGAAATGGCCCGAGTCATACCAGCTTCTCCATGTATGTGTGTGCCCTGACCCGGGTCATTTTCTGCGTGTTTTCCCCTTCTCTACATTTCCCGTCATGCTTACACTATCACTTGTTGCCTAAAATATTCATATTTTTTACTTGAATTATAATATTAAATGAACCACACTTGGAGGATGAACAAATGCATTAGCATGTATGTGATCTGTCTGTTTTAGAAGTCTATATAGGGAGATGCTTTTCCTCACACTAGCTGCTATGGGCAAAGACCACGTCGGTAAGTGACACACGCCAAAACGGACGTTTCGGTTACGTTTACAAAGTCCTTGTCGCATCATTGGTCACATCGCTTGTTCTTTCCTCCTGTTCTCTCCCTCTGCCTCTCTTCCCTGCGCCGGTCAGCTGCGTTCGATAAGAAGTACAAGGCGGCGTACTCGCGGCTCAGCGGCACCTTGGGCCGCGATGAGCTCCGGCGGAAGCGGGCCCAGCCGCCGAGCCCCAAGGCTGTGGACTGCCGACGGAGCTTCCTCCTGCCCCTCGAGTGTTGATGCACCCTCCGCCGCCCCCGCCCCCAGCCTCCTTCCAGCCTCCAGCCTGGAGACCTCCACCCAGACCTGCACCCCCACCCATCCAACGCTGCTGACGACAACTCACTGGAGTGCTTCTGCCAGGCCCTCAATAGAAGGAGGGTGGAGAGGCGTTTGCCAGTTTCCGAATCCAAATCCGACTGCCTTCGTTCCTTCCTTCCTTCCATCAATGACCTCTCAGCTGCCCTGTGTCCAGCCTGACTTCATGTGCCCTCACTCACACACCTCACTAGACCTTGTTTGCGTGGCCCCTGAGGGAACCGTGGAGAACCATGTTGGCTGAATACCCATGTTGTCCTGCTCTTGACGGTCTCTTACAGCCTGGCTCTCAGCCACCAAGGTTGTGTACTGTAGGTCAAACTAAACACATATCATGCAGCCTAACCCTAATCCTAACAAGGCCCCCATGCTTAACAAGATGTATCCTACTGGTGGGAGCCGATATCAAGGGGACACTTGGAAGATATCAAGTGCGGTCGAGAGGTGATCGAAGTTTGGTTGTGAACTAAAGCATCGTAAACAGACTGTTTTAGGACTTTTAGCTCCCAATAGTGAAAACCTGGGAACTCGACGATTTAAAAACAACCCACCTTATGTTGTTCCATGTTTTCGTTTGCCCTCAACTGTAATCCTTGACATCACCTTTGGTGAAGCTGATCTCAGATGAGACTTGAACAGCACGACTTCGATTAGAAGCTCCTTTCGGGGGTGAATATGTAGACTTTGAGCGGGGAAACTTCAAACTGAAGGAGGATAATGGAGGTCAATGTCTTAAGGGAAAAAGTGAAGGATGAGGTCAACAGGAAGGACATGCTGGGTGGGGGTAATGCAGTCCCTTTTTTGGAGGGAATTTACAACGGAAAGATCCTAAACACAGCAACTTGTCAGCGTTTGACGAGGGACAATGTACTGGACAGACGTTGGATTAGTCAGCAGGTGCGCAGGAAAAGAATCAGACAAGAGTTAAAGGCACTTTTCCCGATGCACATGCATCCCAAACCGGAATGACTTCTGACGCAGAGGATTTATTGTTTTGTTTTTAAAACTCCTTGTTAACCATTTGTGGCGTGATCGACTCAACCTTGCGTCAGGCTTGCTCAATGGTAGGCTGCTGAACTCTTGGAAGTGACAGACGTAACAAGAAATTCTAGGAGGAAAAAGGTTGCGTGTATGACGTGACAATGACGTGTAATGCTGCGTGTTTCTTTCCTAAGTTTGCCCATATTTACCTCATTTTGCATATGTTTGAGTGATTTCTTTGACTCGTTGGTTTTTATTCAGATTTGATGTTTAAGGTCCAGCAAAGCTGTGAATGACTTTTAAATTGCTTGCCGTCACTGTCTCACAAAACCAAGTTAATAAATCCGCAAATCGCAGTCAGCTAAATATTAAAAGATGAACTTTTTCAAGGTGTTTTGTTCCCTGTGGATTCTCCACCTGCCAGGTTGCTGTCTTCATGTACCTGTGAGGCCTTTCTCCTGAAATGTTGACCCTTTATTCGTGGTTCAGCTTTGTGTATTCAGAAGTTCTCTCAAGTGCAAAATAAAAGAATATAGGATTTTCAGATTACTTCTATCGTCTACAATGCCACAATATAATGCCAGCTTTTTCATCAAACCTGTAACTTGTTTTACTAGCAGCGTTGTTTTAGCAGAGCCTAAGAACAGAATGCCCTTTTTTCTGTATAGACTTGCTAGTGTCCCTGGTTTCCAGCAGTGTGCTGAGGTAACTACTTCGGGAAACTTGCAACAGAACTCATATTGCTTAGTCTTAAACTGAGGTTGGACATCGAAAATGGCACTGATTCTAATGTTTACTCATACATAATTCTACTTGTTCAGCTGTACATTTGGGATGATTTTTACAAGATTTGTACGAGGGCAGTTTATACTGACACAACATGCGTCTTGAGAACCAGGGAAGTACTGGTGCTCGCTGTAAGCGGTCTTGACCAGCAGAGGGCAGTAATGACTATTGCAGTCAAGTCAGAACAGCAGGCAACTAATTCTTTGAGATTAATACGGATCCAGTCATGGACACGTGGAAAATAAAGTATGGTCATATACAAAAAGAACTAGGCTGAAATGTCTGTTTCTAAAACTAGATGCAACTGCTAACAGCCTGGGGATATGGTGTTGATTAATTTAGTAATGTAACTATTAAAAAGAGAATATGGAAGTTGAAGACTTTCCACTTTAGGCATTTTCACTTTTAAGGCCACTTTATTCAATGCACCGGACTGCAAATATAAGGGAATTTACCATTAATACTGTTGTTTACTTGTCCTGGTTGAATGAACAAAGGAATGATGTGAAGTCTATTTAAGATTTGTGTTTGCTGTTGTAATTTATATAGCTGTGAAATGTAAATGTTTTTTGTTGTTGTTTTTTTTATGAAAATCCCCCCAAAATACAGACTACGCAGAAAACAGTTTTTTTTTCTGTGATTTGCTTGTGTTCCCAAAAGCTTTTCAATTAAATGTAAAGTCTGTCAGGCAATGTAGTCGTAGTGTCACTGAATTGGTAAACTGAAGTTGGTTGGTGGGTTTAAATTCATTTGGAGCATCGCTAAAAGACATAAACCACATATTAATATCAGAGGAGAATGTGGGTTCAAGAGGTAAAGCGGAATATGTTTGTCGGTGGTAGTTCTGCTCCAAGTAAACCGCAATATTCTGAAGCAGAGGATCAGACAGATCTGTTTGTCAGAGGTGGGGAGTTCCACACTTCTACCAGAGCTGGGGCCTCGGAACCATTGCATGCTCTGACAACAGCAGAACCACCTAGCTTAGAGTTTGGAGATACTGTTCGTCGACGACACGTCTCTCAGTCTTCCCTCCACGGCTGCCTTAAAATAGGCCCCCTATATCCTGACACACCCCCCATCTCTCTCCATCCTCCAGCCCTTTCAAATCCCAGCAATCCTGCCGTAATACTATTAAGCTGAACTGGGGACGGTGTGAAAAGCTTGCCCAAGTGAGGTAGAGGAGGAGGAGAGTGCAGCCCAGCTCAGATCTAGCCACTGTGATCGTCACCATGTGAAACTCCAAAGCCTGTTATGTGTTTAATTGGATTATCCTCTGTCTGACTGGCAACAAACCGCCAAGTGTTTGGTCTATCTACCAGGCTCATGTGGTTCCCACTGTTGAGCTGAACAGTAGCGGACAACTCTATTATACTTGGTTATTTCTAATGATGGTGGGAGGTGTTTCCACCCTACACCTGCTATTGATTTTCTTGGTTAGTTATATGCAGTTTGTGAAGGTAGCGGTGGGTGGCCTGTCACTGCAATGTAGTCTGCTGTTGTCTATTCAGGCTCTGGGGCCAAGGGATTGAAGTACTGGAGCCACTGAAACTGTAATATTGCCTTTTATTGACCCATTGTTTACATGCTGAGTTTTCATCTTGCAATGCCAATTGGATCACAGTTCCAAAGCCAATTGGATCACAGTTCCAAAGCCAATATGATCATGGTTTATGAGGTAGAATCAGGACCGTCTGAGGGTGTGGCAATAGAACTGGGAAACAAATTTCACTGGGTCTTGTCTGTTATAAAGCACGGTAACATAAGCAAGAAATCAGTGAGTTATAAGAAGTGTATATAGAAGTGACAGGGTATCATGTATCATGTACTGTACAGTGGCGAGAAAAAGTATGTGAACCCTTTGGGATTTCTTGGATTTCTGCATAAATTGGCCATAAAATGTGTTCCGATTTTAATGTAAGTCACAACAATACAATCGTATATTCTCCTAAAGTAATACTCCACAAAAAAAAATATATGTTTTGATTTTTGTTTATTGGGCACAAGATGTTAACATTCACATCACAGGATGGAAAAAGTATGTGAACCTTAACATTTAGTAGCTGGTTGACCCTCCTTTTGCAGCAATAACCTCAACCAAACGTTTTCTGTAGTTGCAGATCAGACCTGCACAACGGCCAGGAGGAATTTTGGACCATTCCTCTTCACAGAATTGTTTCAGTTCGGCAATATTCTTTGGTTGTCTGGTGTGTATGGCTTTCTTGAGGTCATGCCACAGCATCTCAATGGGGTTGAGGTCCGGACTCTGACTTGGCCACTCCAGAACACATATTTTCTTCTGTTTAAACCATTCTGTTGTTTATTTACTTGTATGTTTGGGGTCGTTGTCTTGTTGCATCACCCATCCTCGTTTGAGCTTCAGTTGGTGAACCGATGGTCTTATGTTTTCCTGAAAAATATCTTGGTAAATTTTGGAATTCATTTTTCCATTGATAACAGCAATCCGTCCAGGCCCTGAGGCTGCAAAACAGCCTCAAACCATGATGCTCCCTCCACCATATTTCACAGTTGGGATGATGTTCTGATGCTGGTGTGCCGTGCCACTTTTCCTCCACACATAGCGATGTGTGTTCCTGCCAAATAACTCTGTACTGCCTAGTCCTTTCTGTTCTCAATCAGAGGCAGTGGAGGTTAGAGTGCAGGTTACCAACACTCTTTTAAGCATGCACGGAGACGATGTCCATCCAAGTTTCTGTTCCATTTTATTAAACATAAATCTCCGGTTGACTTTCGAATAATTAAACAAAAGAAACAACTAGTAAATTAACAAAACCATTCGTATGTGTGTGATCAGAAAACTTCACTCCCCGCCCCTAACGACCCAAAATTGGCTCAGTGATAAAATTAAATAGCCACCTGTGTGGGAGGCGCATTACAGACGTCACCATAAAAGGAAATAAAATAACATTCCTTGCCTGTATCTTTAAAATAGGTTAACTTAAATAATTTCCTTTATAATAATTCTCTTTAAAAAATAAAATACCACACTTAACTGAAACGAAATTGATAGAATTCCTACTTATGCAAAAAAGACTGAATATGGCTCCAATTTTTTTTTTCAATTTTTGTTTCATCGGTCCAAAGAATGTTGTCCCAGAACTGCTGTGGAACATCAAGGTGGTCTTTTGCAAACTTCAGACGTGCAGCAATGTTCTTTTTTTTCAGTAGAGGTTTCCTCTGTGGTGTCCTCCCATGAAACCCATTCTTGTTCAGATATTTACGCATCGTGGAGGTATGAACAGAAATGTTTGCATGCGCCAGAGAAGTTTGTAAGTCTTTGGCTGATGCTCGAGGATTCCTTCTCACCTCACTGACCATTTTGCACTGTGCTCTTGCAGTCATCTTTGCAGGACGACCACGCCTGGGGAGAGGCAACTGTCTTGAACTCCCTCCATTTGTAGATTATTTGTCTAACTGTTGAGACATGGACATCAAGGCTTTTAGAGATACTTTTGTATCCCCTTCCAGCCTTATGTAGCGCAACAATTCTTGCTCGCATGTCTTCAGAAAGCTCTTTGGTGCAGGGCATAGTTCCCATCAGACAATGCTTCTTCTGAACAGCTATTTCAATACTAGTGTGAGTTTTTAAAGGGCAGGACAGCTTGACTCAACTCCTGCAAACTCGTCACACTAATTGAACTCCATATTGGATGACACCTGACTCAAATTAGCTCTTGTAGAAGTCATTGACCTAGGGGTTCACATACTTTTTCCACCCTGTGACGTGAATGTTAACATCTTGTGCCCAATAAACAAAAATCAAAACATTTTTTTTTTGTGGAGTATTACTTTAGGAGAATGTACGATTGTATTGTTGTGACTTACATTAAAATCGGAAAACATTTTATGGCCAATTTATGCAGAAATCCAAGAAATCCCAAAGGGTTCACATACTTTTTCTCGCCACTGTATGTACCTGTTATGATCATTGACCGAGGCTCTTTTGTAGAGCTCTGTCTTGGAAGTCGCTTTGGACAAAAGATGAAGACATGTAAGAATGTAAATGTGTGTCGGTACCTCTTTCAGAGATTGTGTGCAGTATGTTGATGAGGCTCTCCTGTCCCCTTGCTGGCCCTTGGTTTACCGTGGTTTGATGCATCCCTGATTATGAGGGCCGTCCCTCATGGACCCCAGCTATCCTCTCCTCTTGTCCCTTTGGACCTTCCTCTCTGGCAATGGAATGAAACACTTTAATGGCTCAAGGAGAAATGGTCTTAGAGACGCTTCATTCCCAATATATCTTTAAAGAATGGAGCCTGTATTGCTGGTGAGGGCCCCAAGGGCAATGATCTGTACTACAACTAGCCGAGATTAATGTAACCTCTAAACACGGGACATTGTTTTGTGGATGGTGGACAGTATTTTCAGCAATAAAAAACCGGCGTTATGCAGAGCTGTTGACATAATGGGAAAGATGGAGGTGTAGAGTTAACGGTAGCCTACCAGATAGTCTAGAAATATGTGTTGACCTTTGTAGGAATGTATCTAATTACGGTGAAAGAACCTCTCTTGTGTGGGATTCTGATTGCCCTCTCCACGTGATACGAAGCTCTCGTCTTCAGCGGTTTCCAAGAAACAATCTCAAGGCTGTTATTAATGTTATGCATTCCCCCTGAATGAACGGTGCGAGTTTCCATGAAACTGGACAAGCATCGGTGAGAACCCAGACGAGAGGAAAGAATCTCTTGATAACTTGCTAATGAGCGCATTAGGTGCGCATGTGTGCAAACGCACTCCCTTTTTGTGTGTTGCGCGAGGAGATTAGGACTAACCAACTTCACCACCTCCAATCTGCCTCTCCGTTTCCCGCTCACTCGCCCCTTGTTGTTTTGCATGTTGATACCCTCCTGATTATACATCCAAGCCCGACTCTACCGAACCTAAGCACTAATTAGATCTCTTTTGAATAGCCTCATTGAGGCTCGCTAACACAGAGGACCACCTAATGAAAACCACATGGCTCCCCACCCTGTTGTTCTCTCCTTGAAAGGGAGGGGGTGTATTGTACGCCGGGGGTGCCCCGTGGTGTACGATGATGCCAGTTAATTGGCTGGTGGGTCACACCGTGTGCCGCGCTGCATTCCAACTGCCAGGCGATCAAGACTCTTCTTTTATAAGCCCAAATAAGGAGGACGGGGTGGTGGTCGCTGAATATGTTTGTTTTCTTTCTAAACTGGGGGGTTTATTGTGCGGGGAACGAGTCGAGCTCTCCTTGCAGGGTGCAGCGGGCAGAGTGTGAAAAGGCCTTCTGAATGGAGCAGGCCCTCAAGGTTCTACACAGAATCAATTCACTTATTTTTCCTCATTCATCCACGTGTATTGTTTGAGAGGGTATTAATACCACGAATGTACACGCTTATAGATATGGTGCTAATGAGCCTTATGGTGGAAAAAAAACTGCTCTTTTGCTCGAGAAAATGAAATCTCATTAAGAGAGAGAGAGAGAGAGAGAGAGAGAGAGAGAGAGAGAGAGAGAGAGAGAGAGAGAGAGAGAGAGAGAGAGAGAGAGAGAGAGAGAGAGAGAGAGAGAGAGAGAGAGAGAGAGAGAGAGAGAGAGAGAGAGAGAGAGAGAGAGAGAGAGAGAGAGAGAGAGAGAGAGAGAGAAGAAATTAATCTAATCTAGCGCAAAATAATGTAAACCAGTTAAATCCAATCGTAATTTAACTGGGCTCCAGTGAACACGAACTCTGATGCCAACAACCTTAGTCTGTGTAGGCACAGCGAGATCGGTGCTCATCTTTTCATGGTCAAGTCCGTTCCTCATGAAGGCTACCTCTTTTTATGCAGCATCCTCAATAGGTCCTTTGAGGTGCGAGGACCCCGCCTTTTGACTGACCAGCGTCCTGTCATTGGCTCCCTTTCACTCCCCAGCCTCTGCCGGCCAATTCTGTTTAATCAGTGTCCATTCATTGACGGGGGTGTCCGTGGAGACAACAATAACCTTCTGCATAACTAAACCGCTCTGTACCCCGCCAGGGCCCTTCTACCATAGCAAAGAGCACATTCTCACAGCAGCCTTGAACCAGACCAGAAGCCAGCCGCTGGACAGGCTGACTCAGATGCAATAATGTTTTTTTGAGATGTTCGAAATGCCGCTTCAAAAGAGATCGTTTTAAAAGAAGCTGTGGATGTATTAGACTTGTGCAAACGTGACGACTTTTTATGTAGCATTATATCCGTAAAGATTGCAGTTACAGAGACCCTCAAACTTCAAAAAGGATTACTTCCAAACCATGAAGACTCGGACTTTCCAGATTTTTCTACTAGTGGTCATCGCCACAGGTACATATTATTCTGTGTTCTATTAGTGGTTAAGATTTATTGTAGCCGATCTCAAAAGCGCTGTAGGGACATTAAACTGCATGTAACCTGTCATGCTTTGGCGTTCTGTGCGTCTTAAGATGACATCATGTGACACAATGATTAAAGTTAAGTGCGTTGTATACACTTTTTTATATTGAATAAACGATAGACTGGAAAGAAATAGCATATTTTTGACAAGAGGATTCAATAGAAAGGTCCATTTAAATCTGCAACGTTTAATAATAATTGAGCTATTTATGCATTCACACGAAAGTGTTGTCAAGGACCTATCGGTTAATGTTTAATAGTTTCACCTTGGAAAGTTTGCTGTCCTTGAATTGGCCACATCGGTGTGCGCAGATACACAACGTACCAAACAAATTATGCGTTAGTGTCTATAACACTATTACAGTCCATAACATTACGGTCACACTTTTAATAAGGTGATGTTATGAATGCTTGGATATTTCATCCGAAGCATGCCCGGGGTTGTACGGAGTGGCCAGGTGTACTTGCAATGCCAGTGCGTAAAACCAGCGTTTTGTATGTTTCCACCGAAATATCTGAACGTTTGTTTCTCTTCAGATCAGTGGTCTCGTGACTGTCTATAGCATTTGTAATGTGTTGACCCCTGGAAACAAATGGCATAATTAGCGATAATCAATGGCTCCATTAAGCCGCGCGTAAAGACGAACGGCTATGTTCAACCATTAGGATATTTACAACTTTCTATTTCATTTAAAGCGTTTGACCTTCAGAGACCTTGGGAGAGCGAATGGACATTATATTTGTAATAAATAGGCAATTTAGTCCAGATTTAAATTAGCGCTCGGTCTGCATATAGCCTAAAGGTGGCAAAACTAAGAATAAAAGGCGTGGAATACGACGCAAGCACGCCATCCGGTTTACTCATTAACATTTCCAATAAACTGTTGTCCCTTTTAGATTGCTAGTCTGTTCTGATCGATTTCAACACATCAGTTTATTTTGTTTGAGTCTCTGTCTTGCTTCTTGATAGGATTTTTTTTTTACCAAGTAGACCATCAGACTAACTACCAGCCTCTCCCTTACGAGGATTTCTAATTGCATCATTTAGAACATGGCCCTCAAATACAATATGTAAATGCTAATTAGTGGCTGCAACTTTGAACATGAAACCACCAGCCTGTCCAATACAAAATTACAGCAGTCAAAGACTACTGACTAAATACAATGGAACATTTAGTTAATGTTTACTTAGTTAAACTGATATTCTCAGACAAGCAACAAAGCTTAATTCCCCAAATTTGTACCTCCAATTAGTCATTTTCCACCATTCTAAAGAGCTGCATCAAAAGTTTGTTATTTGAGAAATACATTTAAACTTTGTTTACCTAAACTTGGACATAACCTTGGACATGATGGTCGCTTTTGATATTCAATGCTGCTTTGAATTGGAGTCGCATTGTCTTCCAGCTCAGACAGCTCTCATGGTCACGGTCAAACAGCCATGCATGATAACCCTAAGGGCCAGACGATGGCTGACCCCCACCCTGACCCCCACACAGCCTCATTTACATACACCAGACAGACCCTCTCTGTCTGCGCAACACCCCCTGATTAAGACCTCATTGTGGATGGTGCTGGGGATAATAATGATAATGGTGTGTGGAGTGTCGTCTGTAATACCCCCACAGCTGCCTGGACACCACCAGACCCCAGCACAATTATCTTTCCCTCCCTCACACACACCCTCTCTCTTTTCCCTTGCTCGGATTGTGTTCTCTTAATCCTGACAGCATCTCTCAGGGTGTTAATCCCAAAGACCTACAAAGAGAAAGAACCAGAGCTAAGGCCCTATGCAGATATCAGAGGTGAAAGCTTGCCGCAGTTCCCTTAGCCTTTTTTGTCCCAGGCCATAGTCTCCCATAGTCACCTACTGATATCCCCCCTGATATCACTGGGCTCACCCTGGGTTCTTGTATACCAAGTGTAGGACCACATTTGTCTCATGATGAGTCTTGGCTGCCATTCTAAAAGGGATGACACAGATTCCCACAGCTCATCGTTGGCTACGGCTTCAAATGCCTCAGTTGCCTCTTAAGACATGACATGTGAGGAACTGGTTATCTCATTCATCAGTTGTTATATGAACGGCCTTGATACTAGCAGCTTTTATGTGCACAAAGTTTTACGTCACCGCAACAAACTCAGTGACTCCAATACAAAGTGGACATTTTCATGTCTTTTCGAGAGCTAGATCCATGTTTGCTGTTTCTTGCTATATCTGTTGATTTGAGAAATTCAATATATATGAAATTCTAGGACCTTGGAGACCGATGTTTCTCTGGTTATCTGTGAATCAGCCTGGTTATGGTCTAGACATTGTGTGAATAAGGTTCTAGTAGGGATGTACTGTGTCTGGGTTTGTAACTTATCATCCGCTACCTGTCGGTCACGATAAATTTGATGTGTTAACTTTGCATAAAACCAAAAGGATGTGAACCAAAATGCAGACCAAATCCCAAAATATCACTAACCATGTTCCATGCACAAAAGAAAATACACCCATGTGCCCTTAAAACCTAGTTTTGTAAGTGCTGTAGGGCCTGTAACATGATGAATGAAGACTCTTCCTGAATTATGCAAATGTGCTTTCAATCTAAGTATACATTTGGTTTGTTGCCAGTGTTGCCTACTTTGCCCCAATACCATCCCATCCCATCCATTCCAATTACATGCCCCCTGCTCCTCCCAAAACACACCCAGGGGTGTGTAAGAACATGTTTGCAGGCGTGAGAGTTAATTAGCCCAATCGGAAATGGGGTCTTGGCCACACACAAGTCCCCCAAATTGGACCAATTATTAATGAAGACTCTGGTAATTAGACAATAGGGCTGGGGACTACGTGGTGTAAGATCTACTGGCAGCCATCGCAGGGCGGTGCGAGAGAGAGCGTGCCACAGAGATGGTGGAGGCAGAGGGGAGGGAGGAAGGAGGAGGGGGGAGTTTAACTCCTATTAGCGGGACAATGGGCTCAGCCCTGCGCCACTGGGTTTCAAGTCCACAACTCCCCCCTCTCACTATCCCAGTTGAGCGGAGTGCTGTGAATGAAACCTCCACACAGTAGTCCATACAACCCTCATTTCCCATCCATTCTTCCAAACCTTTTGTTAGTTAGGCCCTATCCAAGTCGATTCTGACTACAAACGCAAATAAAAAACTGTTTACTAATTTGTTTAGGAGATAATTTTACATGTATTCATTTAGCAGATGCTTTTTTCCAAAGCGACTTCAATAAGAGAGCTTTACAAAAGAGCATCGGTTACTGATCATAAAAATGTGATCGTCCCCAAACATATTTTGACCTATATATTTTGAAATAATCAGTGCAGTACAATTAGTGATCCATGTATGATTGCTTTTGATATTGTTTCATCTTTTTTATCACTTGGAAAGCTTGGAACACCAGCCTCTTCCAATGATTCTGAGATGTTTCAAATGTCACTTGGAGTATGATGTGGCTGGTCACACAGGTCTGACAAAAGCTGACAAAGTCAGGTGACATATTCAGGGGTTTAAGAGTTGTCTGAACTATTCCTTTTGAATTGGTCATAGTATCAGTATCTATTAATCCTGTCGGTTTAACTAATACCTTATTTTAGCAGACGCATAAACTAGTGCGTTTGACATAAACGTGACTTCACAGTAAAAGTGTATTTATGTGAGGTGTAATATGCACCAACATGCTGCAGTTTGCCAAGGCACCGGCTCAATTCCTTCATCTGCATCCCCTCTTCATGTCATGGTTCCCAGGGTTGGGGGATGAGATGGGACCGGACAAGTCAATTAAGGATTCTGAGACACATTCGCCTGAGGTCTATTTTACTCACCAATGACCGAATCCGACCCCCCACTCCCACCCCGCACACATGCAAACTTGCACGCTCCCATAAAAGGTTATATGGAGAACGCAGGACGCAACCAATGAAGGGATTTGCTAGTGTTTGCCTTTTCAGTCTCACCCCTCACAAAACCACAAAGCCACCGTCCTCAATGGAGACCATGAAGTTCATGACCAAGTCTGGGGAGGGGGGTTGGGGGGGAGGCGGTTGCGGAGTGTAGACAGAAATGCAAGTCTGGGGGCGTTCAGAGGTGTTGGTTGCTTTTGGGGGCAGGGAGGGATGGTTTGCGCCGGTGGCCGACCGCAAGCTGTCCTCCACCCCGGTCCCCCCTTCACCCAACTCTCTCATGAACTTTTAGGGGCTGGGGGTCAAAGCCGGGGGGGAGCGGGGTGGAAATTTGGGATTTCAGGATGTAAATAGTGTGTGGGGGATGATAGAATAGGGTGGGGGTGATGTCTGTCTCCAGTGTTCCTGCAAACCCCACCCCCCTTGGCCACACTCCCTCTTCGTATTACTGGGACACAGATGGGTGGCGAATTTAGCCCTAAACTTGAACGCTCAATCACACCCGGGGTCATAGGGGGCTGGAGAAGGTCTGCAGTATGGAGGGGCTTTGGAGCAGGTGTCGTCTGGAATACAACCAGGAACACGAAGCACAGAAACATGTGATTTTATATAGCTACCTTTCTGTCCTTAATGACTGTTTGCTATTAAGCAACCCCCATGTCACCTAATATAACATTTAAGCCAGTGATATATAGCAATTTCGTTCCCTATTAAAGGGCCTTTTTTACATCTATTTAATGTGTGCTTTTCCCCCCTCAAGTGCAGCATTTTACTATGACGCTCTTGTCGAAACATTGCCCTCAATAAACCAAGCCGATGGAGTGTTCTTTTGTAGCTCCCTTTACAGGGCTAAATCCTCAGCACTGTTTGACATCTGACTGCTCACTCGCTCTCCAGTTCTGTAACACACTCCCCCGCAGCCCCAGTATGGAAGTCCCTAGGTAGCTCTAATCCCATGCTTCGACCCACCAGGCTCCACATTAATCTAATCCTTAGTCCCTGTGACTGATAACTCACTCTCTGTACACCGCACAAAGCTTGGCACCACATCCAACTGTGGAGGGTTAACACTGTCAAGAGGCAGCCTATTTATCTGACACAGGCCCAAGGCCTAGTGTCCCAGTGGGTGCCATGTAAGGCAATGTGTCTTTGGTCCTGGAAGTACAGTTCTGCTTTGGATTTTAGGCCTGGGTCTCAGTGCCTGTGATCTACCCCGAAGGGGCCTGTGGCCCTGGGGTGTTGCCGGGAGAGCAAGGCCTGGTTGCCCTCTTCTGGTCCGCACAGGGGCGTTCAGCTTGGAGTTAGCAGAACAGAGGGGAGGTTGGTTGGCCCAAAACTTGCCACGGCACGAGCCTCCAAACATAAGATCCGTTGGCAGAGTGAACAAATAGCTGGATGAGGGAGAACATAGTCATGTCCCCTAAATCATAACGGTCCGATTAGTATTGGATTCGTTCCTAGGTTGGAACAGATCAAGTGCTTGACGAGGAGCGCCTAGAAAGGTGTCAGGCAGGAAAGTGAAGAGTGAACGGCCTGTAATTGGCCCTCAGATTGAGTTTGTAAGTGAGATAGTATAGATGGAAGGATTCAAGAGGGAAGGCTCAGCAAGCGAGAAGGGGGAGGCTAATTAAACAAAAACAAAACAACAACTGGAACCGGTTGCTGTCGTGCAGCATGAGTTGGATGATGGCCAAGATTCGGGGGCTAACCCCTGAATGGACTGATGTGTGTAGGAGAGGACGGCTCGGGTTAGGGTGCTAGAAGGGCGGACGGAGGGATGAAGATAGAAGGAGCGTGAGAATAGTAGGGGGATGGAGGAGGGAGAAAGAGAGAGAGAGAGCAGCTGTGGGGTGCGTCAGCGAGATGTTTTGCTGCTCACAGGGGTTGTTGTGGTGTTGTGTCTGAGCCTGTGTTCATTGTAGACACGGGATGAAAGGAGCTCAGCCCAGACGTCAGGCGCTGGAGGCCCGTCTTCCCTTTCACATGTCGCTGCATTAACTTTTCTTTCCGTCTCATTTTCCTTTCTGTTTGTCTTTATCTGGAACAGCTGGGAGCGAGAGATTGTGACATCGAAAAAAAGGGGGGGGGAATGGGGGGAATGGGGGGACAGAAAATATCAGGAAAATTGAGAGGTCCCCCCCCCTCCTCAAATGGTGCGTAAAATAGGGGACGGGCGTGTCGGAGACGTCAGTGAGGGGTCCAGAGGCGACTGAGCGATGGGGGTGGCATGGGAAAGTCACCTCCAAGTTCAAGTTAAAAAGCAGTAGGGGGGGAACCGGGAGGGGGGGTGGGACTGGGAGTGAAGGGGTGGTGGGGCAGATGTTCAGTCTCCCTGAGTGGGTGATGACTAACGGGGGCAGAGGGTGTCAGGGACCGGTGCTATAACTAGACAAGTCCTCCACCCAGACTCAATTGAAGTCATCCTAACTTGACCCCCCCAACCCCACCCTCTCCTCCACTTCTGCCATTGTTTGAGCGCTCTCTTGCCTCAATGGATCCTTGGCATTCACGTCTATTGTGGGAAGCAGTTTTTTGTGTGTGTGTGGGGGGGGGGGATAAATTGTGTGTGTTCGGGGTGGGGGGAAGGGGGGAGATTGGTGGGGGTGGTGGGGGGGGGGGCATTGTGAAAAGAAGAATGGTGGTAGAGTGGGGGTGGGGATGCCAGGGTGGGAGGGCCAGCTAACTAACAGAGCTATCAATCAAGTCGGTGCAAAGTCAAGTGCAAGTTCACCTCTCAGAAAACTCCAAACCCCAGGCAGACTAGGTAGCCTGGCTTTGGCCTGTCCCCTCCCTCTGGGCCCTTGTTTCTCACTTCTTCACTCCGATGACTCTCCCTCCACACACACACACACTCTCTGCTGCAGAATGAAGCTGTTGCCGGTGCTCACAGTGTGGGCTGCCCTCCACTGAGGGAGCGACTCCCACTTTTCATCCAGCATCATTGTAGGGGAAGAGTTAGGGCTTCACGCTGTCCGCGTTCCCTCAATGAAACTCCCCGTTCATCAGTGGGTGATTTCTCCCCTGCTGCCTGGAAACACCCAGCCAAGGATGAATCCCACAAGCACCTTCTCTCCCCTGTTAATCCTTCATTAGCAGCCCTGCCATTCAGCTGTAATTAAGGCATTAGGAAGGGAACGAGGGCCTGGAGTTTGTCCAGGGTTGGGATCTGAGCCCTTTGCTGAGGAATCCTAACGAATTACTGTTGATATATTTCCATTGTGGCATCATGTCAGGTGTTTTACTTGACAGTAAGATAATGCCGTTCAGTTGACCCACTGATAAGATGCAGGAAGAAATTAGATCATGAATATATTATGAATATGAATAATATTATGAATATATTATGTCGATTTGACTTGTCCCACTGCACTATGCCGCCTAGCACATGACACCTTAAAACTAACTTAGTACTGTGCTTGCACCACCGTTTGCACTACTGCGTATATACACCCCCCGCCCCCCCCCCCCCCCGTACGATATATACCCATCCTTCTTGTACTAACTCATTATAGTTATATCCCACCCCCCCCCCCCCCCCCCCCCCCGTACATCTAGTGCCCACTTTCCACCTTGTGCATGTTTATTTTACTCCTATACATGTTCTATGTTGCTCTTCTTGTCACAGTGAATTCTATCGTTTGTTAATCTTGCATAGCGGTTAAACCTGATTCTGATTAACAAGTCTTATTCGTGTATTATTCTTTTCTCAACAAACACCTCAACTCGGAGGTAAAATATAAAATATTGAAGGTTTTGGGGGTTCAACGGTCTCACAAATGTATTTAAAAGACCATACTGTACGTGAATGTTTCCTGGACGTTAAGCCACTAAACCTGCTAACTATCCAGGTAATCTATTGCTACATCTTGAAACTTAACCACTATCACCTCCTACCTCACCTTAACGAGGAGTGATTGTCATAAAATGGGGTCCTTCCAGCATTTGTGAGTTAGGCATGGGCGAAGAGTTGACTTTGACATTGGGGGAGGACGGATTTGCTGGAAAAAGCCAATATTTTTTTTTCACACTTTCAAAATAACTGTACACTTCCTTTTTGGGGGCGGCACAGACAGCGTTCTCCAATATTGCGGGAGACACATGCCCCCCGCCCCCCGGGTCCTACGCTAATGGTTTCAAAACTATTTTATTTTTTTATATTATTATTATTTTTTTTTTTACTATTACTAACCTATTGACGTGGAAAACACAGCCCTCTGGCCCCCTGCATCGAGTGTTCTGGAATCACTGTTTGATTTGTAGTTTGTAGTAGGAGGTGATAACGTTGATTTGAGCTCAATTCTTTTTATTTTTAGGAGTCTTAGTTTCTGGGAGCATTAAAGCATTGACAGGAAATTTATGACTGAGTTGATTCACAACACTCTTTGACCACACTGTTCTAGAGTGTGTTTTTTCCATCCATTCCAACTCTTCTGTGCTGCGGCCACTGGTTCAGTACCAGTGAATGTGCTCTGTCCTCGGGGGTAATCGTTTGTTGACTGTTGGTCCTTATCTTTGTGTCGAAGTCTGAAAAACCATCACCTCTGACTCCTGTGAATGATTGCTCCTCCAAGACATTTGTCTTCTCCATCAACACTCTCTCATCATCACTACCATCCTCATCATCATCGTCATCATCGGTGACTTCAGTCCGAGGATCACCGGCTCTCGAAACATCATTGTGAGTGTGTGTCCGTCTCTCTCCCTCCTCTTTCTCATCATCGCCATCACCATGTGTAATCTGAGGATTTACCGAAGTGACCACACCAATCAACTTTGGCTTCTCTCTCTCTTTTTCTCTTTCTCGCTCTCTCTCTCTCCAACTCTCTCTCTCTTCCAGTTCTGGGCGGAGCTTCTGAGCTGGCCTTCCTGCAAGAGCCGAATGATGTGATTGCCGTGCGAGACCGTCCCTTGATGCTGGACTGCCAGGTGGAAGGGGAGGGGCCTATCTCGGTGACCTGGCGCCGAAACGGTCGGCCAGTGCCAACAGGCCCAAGGGCGAGCATCCTGGCCAACGGGACGCTCCTGATCAAGAACTTCTCCAAGAGGAGGGAGAGCAACGAGACAGATGCCGGCGAGTACGACTGCGCAGCCCAAAACCGCTACGGCATGCTGATCAGCCGCAAGGCACGGGTGCAGCTGGCATGTAAGTGGCACGCACAGCGGTTTGTAGATGCAAATGGCGTCCCCGATGAGGAAAATCATACGTGTTTGTGTGTTTTAAGTAACGTGTAAATCTTAGCAAACAAGTCCTTTACTCAGAACCATAAAGTTGTCATCTATCAGAGTGAACTCTGATCATTCATTTCAACACCACCCTTACAAACCACTCTACATACAAAACACCCTAAATCAGAAAAGGCTGCTCGTTAAAGATGGACGTGGAGCCAACCGACGTGGAAACGACATCATGTCTCCAGTCCCTTTTTTATGTTACCAGCTCCTCAGTGAGGCGGGCAATTCATCTCCCCTGTAAAACGAGCTCCCATGCTGGTCAATCCCTTTTTATGTGTGTGAGTACAGTACGTGTTTTATTCAACACTGCCCAGGGCGTGTTTAAATCATACCTGACGGTTTTACCCCACCACCGACCCTCTTTATCTAGTCTCTCCAGCCCCCTCGTCGGGATTGGACATTAATAGCCTCAGCCCCTGCCTCTCTTTTCCCCAAACCCTCCTCTGAGGGAACAACCTTTCCCTCACTCAAGCCCCTGACCCCACCCTCTGGCCAAATAAAACCAGAATGGCCAATGAGCATGCATTCTTTGGGGACGGGGGGTGGGCGGGTTGCAGGGTAGGGCAAGAGGTTATGGGTAAAACGTTCGAAATATGGCCCTAGTGAGGACTGTTGGTGTTGCCCTTGAGCCGAATTGGTTACTATGGTGATACAATTTCATTTAAGAAGAATGCCCCCACTTTCGTGATGATCGGTATTGATTGCGAAATTGGCCTGGTTGTTTGGCTATTCTTCACAGCCAATCAGAGTGAGATCTCAAGAAAGATCGATTTTTCACTGTTTGGACATTGAGAATGGAAAAAGGAATAATAGTCACAGGTTATGAAAGAATAAATCTCTCTTTGTTTCTCCCTCCTTTTCTCTCTTACCCAAACAGTTCTACCTAAATTCCACACGCACCCAGACTCGATGGTGGTGGATGAGGGCGGGGTTGCCAGGTTAGCCTGCGTGGTGAAAGGCATCCCAGAGGCTAGCATCACCTGGGAGAGAAACAGAACTACTCTGAACACTGATGATGAAAGGTAACACACACACACACACACTAGTTCACGCTCATACAGTACAGTCCTTATCTACAAATTCCTATTCCACATTCGTGAACAACTAGCCGTTCCATATAATCTATGCCCCTTTCTGTTGGCCCCAGGTACACCCTCCTCCCCTATGGAATCCTGCAGATCACTGGAGTGAGGCAGCAAGACAGCGGCGTGTATCGCTGTGTCGCCGTCAACATCGCTAACACACGCTACAGTCACGAGGCCCAGCTGACTGTCACTGGTAAGACAGAATGTCTGCGTGGATGGACTGTCCGAAATTGTCTTAAAATCGGAATCTGACCTTTGTCATGAACGCGCTCTGTCATGGTCTCGCTCTCTCTCTTTCTCTCTCCCTCTCTCTTTCTCTCTCTCTCCCTTCTCTCTCTCTCTCTCCCTCTCTCTCGCTCTCTCTCTTTCTCTTTCTCTCCCTTCCCCCCCTCTCTCTCTCTCCCTCTCTCTCTCTCCCTCCCCCCTCTCTCTCTGTCCCTTTCGCTTTCTCTATCTCTCCCTTCCCCCCTCTCTCTCTCTCCCTCTCTCTCTCTCCCCCTCCCCCCCCCTCTCTCTCTCTCTCTCTCTTTTTCTCGCTCTCCCTTCCCCCCTCTCTCTCTCTCCCTCTCTCTCCCCCCCTCTCCCTCTCTCTTTCTCTCTCTCTCTCTCTCTCTCTCTCTCGCTTCCTTTCCCACCCATCAGTGGCAGCCCCCAGGATCTACAAGGAGCCAGTGATCTTGTCAGGTCCTCAGAACCTGACCATTACCATTCACCAGACCGCCATCTTGGAGTGCATTGCCACTGGCAACCCAAGACCAATTGTGTCATGGAGTCGCCTGGGTAAACATCATCCTTCTTGTTATTCAATGCATTTGATGAGTCAATTCCTGTCCTTACGGATGCGTTCCTCTCACTCTCCTCAATAACATGACGCACTCTCCCCTCCTCCTCCTCCTCTTTCGTTCCGGATCCTAGATGGGCGCTCCATCGGGGTGGAGGGCATCCAGGTGCTTGGGACGGGGAACCTGATGATATCCGATGCCACCCTGCAGCACTCGGGTGTGTACGTGTGCTCTGCCAACCGTCCCGGCACCAGGATGAGGCGTACGGCGCTGGGCAGGCTGGTGGTGCAAGGTGAGGCTTTAAACCATTTCCAAGGATCTAGAGACACTAAAGGAAGACTTGTCAAAAGTGCTGCATTTTATATGCATTTAGGATGAATAACACTGGACACTTCATGTGGATTACTAGCCCAGATTAAGTGGACTAGATTACTAGTCTAAATTAAGAGGGCTAGATTAATGATCTTTCCTTGTTCGTCGTTGATTTTATTTGCTGTTAATTGGGAAATTCTCTACAGCACACTACACACTATGCTCACACACACACAATACCGGGCAGCTTTGATGAAGCTTTGTCCATCTACCACTTATTCCCAGCTCCCCCCTCTCCCTTCCCATCCCCCCTCCCCTTGAAGCAAAGCAGTCAACCACCCACCTCTTCATCCACACCTCCCTAGACCCTCTCCCTGTCCCTCTCCCTGTCGGTCCCTCAAGGGAACACCTAGGGGGGGGGGGGATGTAAGTAATGAGGAGGAAGACTTAGCGTGTGTGTGTGTGGCAGGTGGCTTTTTAGGGGGGGGGTTGGGGAGAAGGGGGTCGGAGTGCGTTAACCTTTGCTGGATTTGACCATGACCTCCGGAGTGAGCTGGTCCCATCCCCCCCGCTTTGATCACCTCTGACCTCCATTCAGATTGGACCTTCAGGCTTTCCTGCTACACGCACATTTTCTAATGCAATCTGGATATCAATAGTGAGGGCCTCACTGGATCTGGATAATGTACTGGGCGGCCTTTGGTAGTTACCATGCAACAATATTGACAATTGATCTGCCTTCATGCTTCATGACAAAGGAGACAAGGCCTTGGCTTTGTCGGTTACACCTCAGCCACTCTCTTAACTGCAAAGGCGCAAAAACACAGCCCTGCATACATCTAATTCCTTTACGGCTTCCAAAGCAATCTATTTGCATATACAGAAGGATCATTTTTATCGATACAGTCTGTGCTCTGTTTCTGCGAACATGCATGGAGCAAACGTGCTGAAGCGTGTTTGCTCCGGGACTTAACGGCTTCAAGCTCTCAACATCTGGTTGATTACAGGTCCCTCCATCCCGCTCAATCGATACCTGCCTATCCATCCACTCTATCTCCATCAGGATCGGGCCCAGTGCTCTAATATATTCATTCATTCATCGATTGACTTTGGAAACAGGACAAAGGTGCTCACTTGACCACTTCCCCCCCACCCCCCCCCCCCCCCCCCCCCCCCCCCCCCCCCCCCCTTCTCCCGATATAAACAAAAATTATTATTTGTTCACAGCCTCGCTTTAGGGGATTCCATATGCGATTGTCCAAAATCAGTTCAAAAGCTGCAGATTATTTATAGTAACTGAGCTATGGTGTGTGGAACGCTGAAGTTGATCACAATGTAGATTTTAAATGTAAATATTTTATCAATGAAAAGATCCCATTCGTTTATGGGTTTTATATTTATTCATTTATTAATTTCCGTATGTTTATGTGACTCAGAAGTGTGAAGTAAGTACACATGTGACCCTGCCTGCATATCCTTCTGTCCTCCAAACACCATCTGTGTCAGTCCACCTCAGGATCTCACAAGTTCACCAATGCTACTTGAACTTGACCAGCCGCTGCTTCCTTGAACCCTTTGTCATTATGTTGGCAGTCAAATCTAGGGTCAATCTGGGCTTGCTAGTGCATATCGCAGGTTGGCCTCATCTCCATGGTCGCGTCTGGTCACCCCCTAACCCTTATCTGTCCCCTCTCCCCAACCTCGTTTGTTGCCTTGGGGTGAAGGTTAGGGGGTGGGGAGGATGGAGGATACAAACTGACTTGAACAGATGTAGACAAAGCTCAGACAATGGTCAGCCACCATCTGTAAGGGAACTACTGAAAGGAGTTATAGATAAATACTTCGTAAATTATAGTTTCATCTTATAAAATAAGAATTAAAGTTTACCTGTACATTGACACGGATGTGGGGTACTTTACATTGCAAGCAAAATTATTTTTTTAAATAAGCGATTGAAGGAATAGATGCAGTAACATAGGCCTGATAAAACCAAGGGAAACACAGGGGGAAAAGGAGAGGAAATAGAAAATGTGGTCATTTTTTATTCATAAAAATTTGTTAGAATTCAAAGGCATCTTCTTGGCCAAGTAAAACAATACAATACTAGCCGAGAAGGAGATAAGGGGTTGGGGAGAGAAGCAGAATAATTGTGTCAGAGTGAAGGATCACCCTTGACCTCCCACCCCTGACCCCTCTCCCAATAGACCCCCCCGGAAATGATGCGTGAGAGATGTGGGGGGGGGGGGGGGGGGGGGGGGGAGGGAGGCGGGGGAGGGGGGCACTGAGTTATGGAGGCAGTGAGCAGAAGGGGCTGTAAGGCAGCCGTGGCTGCTGAGGCTCTGACTGACAAACCTTGATCGGAAAGTGAGACGCGCACGCATGCACGTCCCCGCTGCCCTGTGGGGACACTTGTCTCCGTCCCAGCTGCCGGTGACAGACACAGACAAGGCCAGGTTCAGGGGGACACTGAGTGGCGGGGGGGGGGGGGGGGGGGGGGGTGACGGGGGGGACAAGGAGAAGCTGAGGAACGACAATGGGACACGGCGGCCATTGTGTGTGCACAACAGCTTAGTTCTAAGGGAGGTCTTTAGGAACGGGGCCATTCCCATGGCTTCTGGTTGCTGTCCTCATGCATAGGGAGTGCAGGGAGTCATTGCTCATTCACACATTTGAATTTTATGTGCATATATTGTGCATATGGTTTTGTGAGGTCAGGGAGATTCAAGCGGAATTGGATTCCAAACTGGGTGTGGGGTGGTTCTCACGACGATGGAGGACCACATGCTGGAGAGCTGACTGGGATGGCTGTTCTGCAGTTTGAACCGGATACCTTCTGATTACTAGCCTGACTCCCTAACCGCACAGCCACATGACTCCCCACGTTACACAGAAGCATGTATTCACTATAGCTTGATGAACACTAACACACACACCCACACACTCTGAGAAAGCAGAGCCATCGAGAGGAGGCTAAAGAGAAGCACTAACTCACAACAGGGTTTAAGCTCAGTTCTCTACCCGGCGCTCCGCTGAGCAAAAAAACTAGAGAAACAGCAACTGGTTTGGAAAAACAACTCGGGTTTGTGTTTGCCTGAATAGCCATCTACTCTTGATTAATTTGCTCTCCCAAGTTCAAGTGTGGAACTCTTCAGCTCATGGGGAGGGGAAGGGGGGGTGGGGGGGTGGTGAGGGCGGGTGGGGTGGGTGGAGAGGGGTGAGGGGGGGTTGTTAGGGGGTAGATTGATTGCCGGGACTACCTACCAACACGCAAACACTCACACCCCAGACCTATTCACTCCCACAAGAGGGTAAACCTGCGCCCTCCCTCTATCCACCCCTCCCCTCCTGTCCTGGGACAGCTGGAGAGCTCCATCTGCAAACATAGTGACAATGACAATGACCCTGACACCCAGGCTCTCACGCACACACACACAGCCGTCATTAACTAGTTTACTCAACTCGATTTGGGCTCTCCAAACTGCTCCTAGTTGAAGTGAAATGTACACACTGCTTCACTCTTTCACTGTCACTTTAGGTACAAGGGGCAGCTGGTGGATGTTTCTGAGGAGAATGTCAGGTGTCAGACAGCACCTACTGCCTGCTTCAATTTTCCAAGGTGCTGTGGTTAAGATCTAGTTTAGCTCTCAGCAACTGCTTTGATGGCCTGGAAATAGCGTTTATTGCAGAAATATAGCACCCTTGACACATTTACAGCCATATCAGTCTCCTTAAACTAGCTCGTGAAGCATTCCAAGCTACAGCAGTGACTAGGCATAAGTCTGCAAGGAACCAAAGCTGTATTTCAGGGCGGTGGGATGCTCGCTTTAAATCTTTACAGGGCTTTATTTTTTCCTCTCCTGTTAATGAAAGAGATTGAGGCCCCTCACGGTGCCATCAAGAAATAAAATCCATGGCTGCGACTGATTAATGGCTCCCCTTTTCACACGGGGCTTCTTCTTGGACACCCCTCCTCCCTTCCACATCCCCCAGCTCCCTCCTCTCCTGTGCCCTCTGCCCTTTGACCCCTGGAACCTCCCCCCCCCTCAATCTCTGCTTGGACTCTTCTCAGAGACATCACAATGGGTTTGTGAGCCAGCTCACTTTTACGAGCGCGAGAGAGAGGAGGGCGGTGACGTTGGATTAATGAGATGCCGAGAGGAGCGGATGGGTGCGGGGGAGGTTGGGTTGGGGTGGGGGATGGGGGGTGGGGGGTGGGTGCAGGTTTTTGTTTGTTTTTTTGCGACGCAGACCTGCTTTTGTGTCACGTACGAGGGGCAGGGCGGCGGCGAGACCGCATCTGTCCCCCCCTTCTCTGTCCCCTCACGCTGTCGCTGCAGAGAGGGGGCTGAAGAGGGGTGTCGCTTTAATTTAGGGGACGAGGCACGGCTGTCACGGGTCACAAACTTGTTTTTCAGGCATATGCCTTGTTAGGGTCCACGCTGGACCCTCAGAACGCAGCTGTGTGTCGTTGATCCTTGCTGAGACTCAGTTGTTGTGGTTTTGTTCTTGGTTTGACTAAGCGAAACATTCATTTTCTCCACAAACATATCCTCTCTTAACCTATTCCATAGACATCACACATTGGAGTGATGCAGCGGCAGCCCCACTTGCAATGCCTGATATTTTTTGTACGTGCCGTTTAGACTGTGTGTGTGTACAGCAGAAGATGCTTGAAATAGGTTTTGTGTTGCAATTCTTCATTTCCACTGGGAAAGTTGATTTGCCTGAGCAGACAGTTGTACATCTTACAAAGATTCATTTTCACCTCTTAGTCACCCAGCACGGTCATGGTTATGGTGTCAAGTTCACTGCTAGAACACCAGTGCTGCCCTTCACTGGACACTCCTTGTAACTACAAGAGACACAAGCCTGCAGAAGGACAGGGAACTTGGAGGCAGGCCCATGTAGAAAGCAATCATTGCTCCTTATATCTCAAGATTTAAATTATATTGCCACTGTCAGCCTACGTGTGTGTACATTAACACACGTGTCTCCACATTCCCCACGTCCCCTTTGTGTAACATTTGTTTTTCAAGTCACTTTCAAACAATACTTTAGTTTTGATCGTAGATGATACTTAAAATATGAATCAACGAATACATTACGAGAGAGCTTTTACAAAGAGCATCAGTCATTGAGCATAGCAACGTGATAGACCCCGAACACAGTGGGTTTTTTAGATCGTGAATCATACATCATGAGAACCAATAAGTGCCAAGGGAAGAACTATAAATGCATAACACAACGATTGTGAACATAAAGCAAGAGATACAACAAACAACACTGGCAAGTCACCATATGGGGACCAACAGATAGTTCTAAAGCACATTAGATTATGTGAAGTGCCATACTATTCCTAAATCCCATTAAATTATCTTAATAAGTGAGTTTTAAGCCTTCTTTTGAAGGTGAGAAGGCAGTCTGTGCTTCTGATGGAGGTGAGGAGTTGATTCCACCATTGGGGAACCAGGCAGTGGAAGAGTTTGTGTTGCGCTCGGGCGCTCTTGGGGGGGGGGGTACCACTAGACAGTTGTCAGCAGATGACCGTAGGTGACGAATAGTCAGGTCGGTAAAAAAAGGTAAAAAAAAGCCAAAGAAACAGGGCCAACTCACTCTCCCTCTTCCTCCCCAGCTCCTCCTGAGTTCCTGCAGTGGCCGCAGTCTGTCTCCAGGCCAACAGGGTCCAGCGCTGTGTTCACCTGCACTGCCCAGGGTGTCCCTGAGCCGCACCTCATCTGGCTGAAGAACGGCAAGATCCTAACGCCCGGTGTCAACGTCAAGCTCACTAACAACAACAGGTCCGTACTCAGCAGCTGCTTCCCTGTGCGTAAGCTGCAGAACATAATAGAACCACCACTTCCTATAGAACGTTTGTTAGATCGTGAAAATAAAGTGCCTCCTGATAGGAAGTGGTGTGGCGCAGTCGGTTAGGGTGTCGGGTTCGTAATCAGAAGGTTTCTGATTCTGATTCTTCTGGTTTGAGCCCTGGCTGTGCCAACATGAGGTTGTGTCCTTGGGCAAGGCACTTCACCCTACTTGCCTCAGGGGGAATGTCCCTGTACTTGCTATAAAAAGGTCTGGATAAATGACTGCTAAATGACAAAACGTAAATGACAGAACACCACACAAGCGTTATTCCTCACTGACTCAAAACACTCTCCTCTTCAAACTCCCTCGCCCCCCCACCCCCCTTGCAGTACTCTGGCAGTGACACGCATAACCTCAGAGGACGAGGCCATTTACCAGTGCATCGCCGAGAACAGCGCCGGAACCAACCAGGCCAGCGCCCGCCTGGCCATCACCCAGTCCACCGAGCTGCCCGAGGCACCAGAGGACCTGAAGGCCACGGCCCTGTCCTCCAGCAGCCTGCAGCTGAGCTGGGCTCAGCCGTCCCCCGAGGTCACTGACGGTATCATCGGATATGTGCTGCACATCCGCATGCTGGGAGGTGAGGAGACGCTTGCTTACGTTTACCGTTACTTACCGAATCACCCTAAAGCAGTTGTTGACAGACCGTAGCGGTACATTCCTCCGAGGATAGTTGTTGACAGGCGTAAAATTTGTACAGCCAGTGCCCACATTTATGCTTATTTTATTTGTATCTAATTTGTATTTTACATTATATATTTTGTATTATTCTGTTTTACCCCTATTATTGTTACATATTTTATGCTCGCTTTCCTGCCAAAGTAAATTCTGTGTTTGTATATCCTGCATAGCGAATAAAATAGATTTTGATTCTGAAAGCTGATGATCTTATGATCAAATATGTAGCTGTAATTTGGACACTCCAATTCCAAAACAATACTATCTTTGCAAACATGGTGCAACATTGGAATATTTTCAACTTGGTATTTTCATACATATGTAATTACTGGAAATGATTAATCTCCATTGTTGATGCTGAACTCTACCTCTAACAGCTTTTTTTTCATTCCTCCCATTCAGAGCCAGACAGCCGAGAGCTGCAGGAGGCTGTCAGTAAGTCCACCTTCCTGCATGAGTTTGCTAACCTGGAGCCTGCTACCACCTACTCCGTCTACCTCAAGGCCTACTCCCCTCTAGGGGCCAGTCAGCAGTCCAGCACTGTCATTGCCACAACACTAGGGGGCGGTAAGTCACTTTTCATCTTACTAAGGACGTGATTCCATGAAGACAGTGGAAAAAAAGCAATTTTTCCTAATTTCCTTTTCTCGTTTTCAAATATATTTATCTTTTTTTTTAAGCAGTTTTCCGTCTCCCAGAAGCATTTATATGTTAACTAACTTATCCTCACTCTGTACCTCCCTCTGTCTCTTTCTGACTCTTTCTTCCTCACAGTCCCCAGTCCTCCTAGTTTTTTCACCAAGGTGCTGAACAAGACAGCCATGCAGGTATTCTGGGAGCTACCCAGTAAGCCTGGCAAGGTGGAAGGCTTCAAGCTGGCGTACCGCGAGGTCCCCCAGCCTGACTTCCAGGGCCAGGAAATATTTCCTGGCCACATCAACACCCACACCATCTCCCACCTAGGTATGTTCGTGGGCGTGGGCGTCAGATAGCTCAATGGTTGGCCTCATGATCGGAAGGTTGTGAGATCGAGCCCTGGCTGTGGCTATATGATGTTGTGTCCTTGGGCAAGGCACTTTACCCTACTTGTCTCAGGGAGAATGTACCTGTACTTACTGTAAGTTGCTTTAGATAAAAGTCTGATAAATGTAAATGTTACCACAGCTCTTTTGCATTCTTATAGATTTTTTTGTAGGGGGAAATGAAAGCATTTGTTGTTATCAATAACGTTGTCCTAACTGTATAACCCTTAATTGTGCTGTTATTTTGTTGGCAGGATAATTTTTTTTACTCACTTTTCATGATTTATTTCCTGGTTACAGAACCTGCGGCTGTGTACGAGATCCAGTTGGTGGCCTTCAACGGGAACGGGGATGGTTCAGCCAGCAAGCGTTTGGTCTCCCTAGCTGAGGGTGGAACCAGTGCTAAGAACGGCGGTGGTAAGAATCCTGACCACACCTCGTGGTGCTTCTTTGTTGACTTGCAATGCAGCATTTCGAAGGCCATCCGAAGCAGCACTGCACACAGATAGTTTGCTGCTCTTGCCAGTGATGCGGTAGTTAGGGAACACTCAGACTCCCTCACCAGCTCGTTATTCTCTGGCTTTGCCTCAGCGTGTGTCAGCACAGCTGTGGTGTGGGTCTGAGACGGGGCCTCAAGGACATGCTTTACAGAGAGAGAACGTTTTATTATTTCCCGCTTATTTGAACGACACCTCATTACAATAGTTGTTTGTCTACTGAGCGGCAGTTTGGACCACTGTGGCACAGGAGGGTAGACAAGGGTGGGGGGTTATGCTATGCGGTACAGTTGGAAGGTTTACATGGGGAACTAGTTCCATGTCATTAGACACAGAGCCAGTGTTTGGAGAGAATGTTTGGCTTCATACGCTATGCTTGCTGGATTATCTACACATGCAAACGTTATTGTTGTTGTATCCTGAAGGATACATATGTCAGCAATGTGTGTATGCTTGGGTTTGCGTGTGTGCTTGTACCAGTATTTACTCCATGGCTCAGTTTGAATTGCATTGCAGGGTGTTCTCGAAGTACCCTTGAAAAAGCTGAACTTGTATCCCTGTATGTATGTATGTGTGTGTGTGTGTGTGTGTGTGTGTGTGTGTGTGTGTGTGTGTGTGTGTGTGTGTGTGTGTGTGTGTATGTGTGTGTGTGTGTGTGTGTATGAACAGGTGGTCAGGGCCCCTGTAACTGCGGGCAGAGCACGGATGGTTCCATGACGGGTATTGTGGTGGGCATCCACATCGGCATGGCCTGCATCATCTTCTGCGTGCTCTTCCTCATGTTTGGTTACAGACGCAGGTAAACTTTGGTCAAGTCCAGCGCCTTCGGGCAGTTACAATTTCCTAGCCTTTTATAGTGACATTTTCCTCCCCATAAGAAACCCATATACAATGTGTATTAGATTCTATTGAGAAAAGCTTCTATCAACCCCTTGTGTTTATGTTTATTATATACGTACAGTGCTGCATGTATGATTTTGTTTTTGCATTGGATGGGATGTATTGCCATGCATTGGGCAGTAGTATACTGCCAGAGTATAATATAGGAAGATTTTTCTTTTCATGATTTCTGAAAGCTACAGTTAATGTGTGAACATGTCTCGATCCCCAGCTTCTTCTGTAGGAAGGGGACCCAGGACAGTTGGGGGCCTTCACAGGGAGGGGACAGGGGCCATGTGGGACAGAGGGATGCCATCCCCAAAGAGGGGGTGATCCGCATCCCAGAAGCTATAGAGTTAAGGCCTCAGGTGAGCTCTTCGGACAGGCATGAAAAGAATCAAGCACACACACACACTGTTTCCATCAGAGGTTTTACCGTCCCCCTTGAAAATAACGACCCCCTTCTCTCTTTCCCCCTTGCAGAGATGTGATGCTGCACCAGGCCTGGTCATGGGGGCTGGACATGCCCCCCCAGCTCAGTGTCACATCCTCGTAGAACAGGTTCCCCCCTCCCAGCCTGGCACAGGCACTGGCTAAAGCAAGCACAACCATACCTCCACCTACCTCCCCTTGCCCCCCTCTTCTTTTTACCCTGAACAAAATGGTTGACACTTCAATGGTTCCTACTCCTAGCCTGCCTGCCAAAGCCTTAGCCACAGTCTGCCTAATAGCAGCTAAAAGCCCCTAGTCCTTTTTATGAATGTGAGTGTTTCCAATTAAGTTTGAGATTGAGAGAGTGTGATCTTATCCAAGGACATCTGTTGAATGTCTTTTACCACACAGGAAAATGTTTGCGTACTGTGGCGTCAATATTGCATTTGCTGATGTTTGTTGTCATTCCCTGTGTGGTATGAGACATTAGTTGGGTTGCTTGTTACCGTTGTTACCCTAGCTTGTTTACCAACTGCCAAGGATGGTTCCTCCTAAACCAAAACCTTACTAGTTCAGCTTACTTTAATATCATTTAAGTTAATTGCCAACGGTGCCATGTTTCAGGTTCAGCCAAACTACAGATACACTCAGGCCTTTGACCAACGTGAACAGTGAACATGGCCTTTAGATCCTTAGGTGTCGAGAGCTATTGCTGAGACATCCATGTTGTGCTTTAGACCGACTCAATCTAATGATGTTGAGCCCAGAGCCAAAGTGAGTTCACTGTTCGCCAAACGAGTACGAGGAGGTGTCTTCATTATGTATTGTTTCGCTGAGGTCAGCTGGTACCTTAGGGAAACACAGTGTGTTCTGATTCAGCCTTACTGAACCTGACTGAGTTGATTGTTTGTCTCACCAAGTTAGCCTCGAGGCAGAAGAGTAGGAACCAGTGAAGAAGTCTTTTTTTAACCATCTCCTTTCCCCTTTCCTCCTCCCCCGCCCCCACTACTGCGTCCCCACCAAAATTCTCTACTTCCAAAGATAGCTACCTCAGCCTGGCAAGAAATGCCTGAGCTATCAAGGTAACCATTTTGCCTGTTGTGCTGCTTGTCAAGCATACCTACCTCAAAACCAAAAGGGTACTTGTTTGCCCACTTTCCCCCTTTGCTATTTGGGAGTCAATGCCAATGTCCTGTGCCAGTCCCTACCATTTGTCAAGTTTGTTACACTTCCTCCAACCTCAGAAAAGAGATCGTATGTCATGATACCCAATGTTCCCCAGCTCCCTGTGGAACATACTTGGTTCGCACCACGTTGTTACAAAGAAGTGGAAGTTTGTGGAACAAACCAAGTTCAAGAGGGGGCTGGCAGTTCTCTACTGTCTTTTTGTTTGTTTCCTTTTTTCTTTTGTTTTTACTGCCAACTGTAAAACCTGTAATGGTCAACTCCTGCGCTTCAACCTGATGAATGTTTCCATCTTCGCTCAAATGGCCTCACTCCAACTAGCCCAAACCTGAACAGTCCACCTTTGATAAAAAAAATAATTCGTATGTGGACAGTATCAAGTCTTTACACCTCCACACCCCAACCAGTTCATGAGGCATGCTCTGTTTTTCATGAAGGCAGATAGCTTTCCAGGCCGAGCTGTGGAGCACTGTCAGAGTGATGGAATAACATGTCCTCCACGAACGACAGCAGAGTCAGTCTATGTTTAGATACCACCTGTGACTCTTAAGACGTCAAGACATCAATTGCATCAGGAAGAAAGCGCTGAATACACATACGCAAACAGATCAACAATGACACGCTGGTTATTTTAAGCCTTGCAGAAAAGTATGAACACTGTTGAACCTGCTTATGTTTCATTTGACCTCAACAGAAGAAACTTAACGGGCTCTTGCCCTTTTCTGCATACTGAGCTGGCCGTTTACGGACAGCTTTCCATTACCAAACAAGTAATTGGCTTGCAGCGTCTGTAGGCCTTTGTCATCATCAAAACCTGCTATTACTTTGAGGGTCGTTTAACCTGTAGTTTCTTTTGGTAATTTTTATTTTGTTTCGCCTCAATATGTATTTGAAAACCTTACATGGCACGATATTAGCTTTCTTTTGTAGATTTGTATTTCAACCAAACTTTCCAAATATTCACTGAAAACCAAGTGGAACGATATCCAAAGATTTTAAATTGTTATGGTTTTCAGTCTTTATCTTCATAACTGGTCTGTGATTGTTGAAATAATGTTACCAACAGGATTCCTGTTTAAACAGACTGCCATTAAAACGAGACAAACCAATCGTCCCTAAAACAACAGGTCTGTGAGCCTAAATGTAAACACTAAACAGTAGACTTCTTACCACACTAAACTACCAAGGTTGGTTTTCTTGTGTTTAACTGGCAGACCTAAATAGGATAGCCACATTCATTTTCCTTTCATTGGAACATTTTGCTTTTAAAATATCGATATATATTTTCATATATTATTAAAAGAAGATCTCTCTTTATAACTAAATGGAGTTGAAATTGCCAAATAACTGTCTTTTCGAATTTTAGAAATACTATTATAACCAAATACCTCTTGCCTATTTTAGCAAACGCTGTATATTCAGATACATTCAAGTTACATACTCATGACTTAAGCACATAGATTTTAAATATCTTCATTTACTATGTGTATATGCGCTGACTGACAGTTGGTAAACCATGAACATGTGCAGCCACATATTCTCAATGTTTGTGTGGATGTTATATTCCAATTCTCAAATTGTATTGGATGTAAATGACCGGACTGCGCTGTTAGTGTACTGTATGTTGATGATTTTTTACTACATTGCTTGTATAAGATGAAGTATTGAACAACATGAACAAACACATCTGCCTCGCAGCGTTCTAGATTACAGCACAACTGTCAGCTGCCCAGAATTCACCACTGCCTTCACTATTAATGTGAATACCTCATTTAATACACAAACACATTTGTTTGTGGATTTTTTTTAAAACAAATGTGATACCAAAAGGCAATAACAAAACTTATTGTCCTTGTAGTACAATTTGATCTTAGAGACATAATTTCAGATCCAATATCTCCTTGAGCTAAACTAAAAAACAAGGATATGGTTGGCTGTTTCTTTTTGTAAAAAATTTATTTTCATTTATGGTTTTTCCTTTTACTGCGGTCTTGCTGTGTATTGGAAATGTTGCCAAAATTAAGACCTATTAATGATAATATTTTTCAAAAGCTGTCATTATTATTGTTATTAATATTATAAGTATTGTCCTTTTTATTCCCCTCTTCAGATTTACATTTTTACTTTTTAATTGTCTATCTAGTTGAATGATGTGAAAATGTTGGCTAAAATTTTGTGAAAAGGATGGTGGGTTGTCTGGTAAGGGTAAAGTCACAAGCAGTATTGGGATGGAGGAATATTTCAGAAAATCTTACTTCACAAACGTTTAGCTTAATTAGTCATGAATCTCATTTTAATGACCTGTTATGTTGTTTCCCTATAAAGTATCTAGCATGTTATTTAAATTAACTTTCAAGATGGACACTAGCCATACTATAGTAAGCCATATAGGAGAATTCCTAAGCCATATTCTACACAGCTGTGTATTGTAGTCCATACCTCGATCAGATGCAACTTTACATTACTCTGCTTTTGCACAGTATACTGAATACTTGAGTATTTCAAATAATACACTTTAATTTTGTATTTTTGTAGAACCAATACTGCATTGAACTTATCGCTTATTTTACAAAGCCAGACAAACAACCTGCCTCTTGCTAAACTATTGCCCTTGTAGTAAAACCTAAATGTAGAGAGATAGTGAATGGATGCTAGAACCAATGAGAAAAGTGATGCTTTAATGTTCACAATTTTCTTTTCTCTTTAAACCATACATTTTTGTGTGTCATACATAAAAAACCCAAAGCTTTAAATTGCTTTTAGAACCTGGTTCCATATTAGTGGAGAGAATTTGAGACTATTGAAGGCATAACCAGAGACCTCAATTGGACTCCATTTTGTTGTTGTTGTTGTTGTTTTCACTGTATAAATGGGCCAATGCTTACTTATTAGAAAGTACCTGGATTGAGATTACTTAGTTTATGGTCATGGTCTTTGATTCCATACTGTGGGTCTCTGGGTAATATGAGTGTTGATATACGCCATCTGAAACAACATGCCTGTTTTTATTTTTGTTTAGTTTTCTTTCACATGAAATGACACCTGAAAACCAAATAAAACTGAGACCGTTAAAGTAGAACACAGTGTTTTTTAAGTTCTCATTTACAATACCAACTATAACACACACATTTTTAGATGGTTTAAAGGTCAAATCCAGCTTCTAGTTTTGCAGCTTTGAAGAGTTTGAATCAAAGTTGTAACGGTATTTAATATAACTTGCACCCCAATTATAAATAGCAGTGTCCCAAAAGTAATGGTATGATTAAAATGTTAAATATGAACACAGATTAAAATCTAATTTTTATTTTATACAAACTACTTAACAAAAGTGTGCCTTTTGTGAACAAGTAGGCTTTACTGGCCTAATGCAAGATTAGCCCCATGTGCTCATTTAATTAAATTCGGCTAACAGTTACACAAATATTAAACCTTCAAAAACATTCCAAATCCCAACCATTGAACGGTAATGTTGTGTCAATTCAGTTTTGGACACAAATGGACAGTTGATCGCAGATGCTGTCTGCAATGCAGTTGTTTGCCAGGCTGCATCAAGGCTGGCATGAACATACTGTTCCTTTCATCAGCTGGTCTGCCCACACATTTACACAGAGTCTCTCTCTCTCTGCCTGCGGAGCCCCAAATCACAGCACCAGCACCTGATAACCTGCTGGCAAGCCTGATTAATGCTGTCTGGAATAGCAAGCAGAAAAGCTTTTGCCAAGGTGCAAGATACTGACACAGCACTTTTTACTCATTAGAGACAAATTGACTGATGAGAGGACGTGTTTTTTAAATATCATCCCATAAATACTAGAAAGAACAACCATTTAATGACCTGCCAATTTAGGAAGTTATGGATTTTGTTTATGTTCAGTGTTAACAAAGCTGTGCCTTGTTATACAGGGGTTCAAACTATGTCCATGGGACACGCTTTTTAGTTTAATGAAATACTGTATGTAGTTTGGATTGGTCTTTCTATTCCTTGGAAAAAACTACACAATCATTTTATATCTTGAAATCAAATCTACTTCTCTATGATATGGTGTAGCTGCTTGAAAGTCACGGTAAATACATAGGTCTTGTCATAAAGTCTCGGCCAAAGCTCAAGGGGCACTTGCAAATCAATACTTTATTTAGAGAGAGATAAGATTCAGGCACAGGGTTCACCACAGGCACATACAAATACTACTAAGGAAATAGAAGAAACGGTTGTGTGTGTGTGTGTGTGTGTGTGAGAGAGAGAGAGAGAGAGAGAGAGAGAGAGAGAGAGAGAGAGAGAGAGAGAGGGGACAGAAAGGGAGAGAGAAAGATAAAATGAGAGAATGAGAGAGAGAGAGAGAACGAGAGAGAGAACGAGAGAGAGACAGAGAAATCTAGCTTGGCATTAAAGGAGTGTTTTATGTCTCTCCCGTCTCTCACTGTGTCTTGTTAGCCCTGAGGTAAATTGCTGCCTTGTTACTCTGCTACTCCAACCTCTTCTTTCTCCTTTTTACACATTCAGAGAGCCTATTAATTATTCAGTAAGCTAAAAATACACTTGAGGGATCCACACAAGATGAAACAGTTATTACAATCTATTTGGTGCATAGTAATCTACATGAAACAACATCGACTGAGATCATGCTCCACTAGCTGGGTCTTTTTCTGAAGGTCTGGTCAAGAACATTATAACCAGTAACATCAGCAACTGGTAAGGAGTAAACAAATGAAAATGATGCATTTCATTATAGTAATATATTTTATTATTCAAATATGTGTTTCATGTATTTTCTAATGGGACAAAAACATTTCTAAATCTGTGGTAAGGAAGATCCTTCCATGTTGATTCTCGCTTCAATTTATTGTTGGTCATTACTAAGGGACGCACTCAAAGACAGAATTACAATTATTTGCATTTGTGATGATAATGATAGTATTGCTCTAACATTTAAAGGAATGAAAACATCCAAGTAGAGCACCACAAAGGGGAAGCTTTCATATCTCATATTCTGCTTCCAAATAGTTTTGAATGGATGCCTCTTTGTCATGTTAAAGCTTTTTCCCTTAACGTTTAGTCAGTCTGATTTGTTTATTTTCGATGTCAGAGGTTGGAATGATGACTTTGCATAATTAATCATAGTTATATGCCTTCATAAGGAAGTTCCACATTGTGCAGTGAGGAACTTTTAAACAAATTAGGGCTGGACGCAAGTAAGAAGTCTATAAGAACCACAGGGTGTCATATTTTAGGTGACACAACTCAGTGACACTGTTGATGAACAAACTGTTGTAGTTTCTTTGAATGGGGACCAACACAAAAATCTAAGTTGTTCACCTTCAGCTCATTTTGTTTCAACTGCAAATTAAATCCTTTCTGCTAATAAAACCGTAGAGTCTAATCTTGGCCTGCAGGTCATTTACCAATTCAATTACCTACGAAGGAACCTAATTGCTTTCAGCTTCATGCCAAGGTGGGACATTATCTAAACCGTCAAGCCTGAGCATAGCACACAATACACCCCTATCTCCCAGGGACAGAGCAGAATGTTAACCAAAACAATGCTGGGCATTTTTTTGGACCATTAAACGGAGGCCTTGTTTCATAAGTTGTGACTTCCTGCCACATATGTGCCATCTTCAAAATACACATATTAATTCATGCAATTTTGCCCGAAGGAGAAAATTACTTTGGTTGAGAAATGTGTCAGCTTTTGGTATGCAGTTGTGGAATGTGTGTTTCCTAACATCACCATATTGTTTATGAGTAAAAACGGTGCAGAGCTGGCAGAATTAGATTACAGGGAAGACATGTTTAATTCATGACGATCATGAGATAAAGTAGCTATATGCACAGTAGACCCACTACAACACCTCTCTGTAACTTGAAATGTGTCTAATCAAATTTTGCTCACCTGGCAGGTAATTGACCAAACTGCAAAGTCAGATTAAAGAAAAATGCATTCGATCGAGCGTCCTTTCGACCGAACCAAGCTTATGTTCATGTCTCTTAGGTAAAGATTTCCACCACGCATGGAGGGCCATGTGAGTATGGCCTCTTATTTTCCTTCCAGCCTTTTCTTCCCCCCCTGGGACAGCCCCGTCATTGTGGCTTCATTCTGGCATTCATTTGATCTGCTGTTGCCAGTGTGATTACTTCTGACAGGATCCAATGCAGCTCACGGCCCAGTGAAATATCAAGGGACTGCAGCAGTAAAGGCATAACACCCCACCCAAGTCCAATGCTGCTGTAGAGCCCTGGATGTTTTCAGCTCAGTGACAGGACCTTGGATGAGATTGAGAATTCTAAGACATTGCAGAGAATCTGAGTTGGAAATGTTCATCCTCCAAGAACATTGAACAACGCTTCCCCCCCCCCCCCCCTTACAGGTCCTAGACCAAATCATCCCTATAGATGCCTTCTGTCACCCAAACATGTTTTTTTGGCGCGTGTTGATGCAATGTACAGTGTTTCCATTTGACAAATAGCAAAAAAAAAAATACTTAATAGGAGTTCTTTGTTTATAAATGAGCCAAGAATTAGAGGGCTTTTGTTTTTGTCTGTTGTGGGTCTCAATGGAGTGTTCGTGTTGTGTAACCTCTGAACAGAGCGCAAGGGTGTGTGGAGGTAACAGGATCCTCTGCCTCGTCTGCGGTTGTAATGTTGACCTTTTGTCCACTGGACCTTTGTGTGCAGTACAGAAGTATTTGTGGCGTTATTGATTTTCAGTTTGTTGTCAGCCCCCATGGCTTTACCTATGATGCATTTGTGAGTAGTGGCAGTGAGTGCATATAATACAATGGTATTTACAGACTGACGGGGATACAAACACGCGCACATCCACCCACCACCTTGACATCTCCGCCGTCAGTAGAAAATAAATCCTTTTCTTTTTGTCCGGCTCAGTGTGTCGGTGCCTCTGAACACATTGTGCGGAAGCCAGTTGCTAGCTGTGCCCCTCTTTCAGACCCCCTGACAGCTGTTCGCTGTTTTCCATCTCCAGGTTCTTGTAAAGGACAGGTTACTCTGTTGATCTCCGCTTGAGTTCCAAGAATAACCCTCCTAAGTCAACACAGATCCATATCTCCTAAATCCCTCTCACCGAGAGAGATGGGCCCCCTCACTGACACTATCTTACAGGGGGCCCGTGGGTGCAAGGTCATTACTTTAGACATCTACAGTACCTGTGACATTACTGTCAATGTAGAAAGTGCAATCGCAACAAAACAGAGGATAGTTTTACTGAAAACTGGCTTGCGATGGCATGCGCTTACTGTATGAAAATATTGTATTTTGAGGTTTTGTGGTCTCAATGGCAACTAACAGGGATGATCTGTCCCTAGATCATTGAAAAGCAGAGAAAAACCATGAGAAAAAGCTTAGCTCTCAACATAATTAAGTGACGCACTGTGCATGATAATACAAAATCAAATCATGCTCACAAATCTAAATTCAAATAACTAATTTTAAATCATGGATAACACTCCTTTGATATCCTCGCACATTTCACAAATATCACCATTGTCACGTTAGAAAGCCTCTTGGGTTTTGGTCTGATGTCCTGTTATGATATCATGCTACTTACTTAATTGAAGGAAGAAGGATAGCTTGATTGTGAAGTGTCTTGCATCATGCTGTGGTATTAAGTCAAGGTTCTCTGTCTGATGATGACTGTATAATGATGGAACCCATACCATGCTTTCTCTGCAGGTGGTTGATAAGGAAGAATAAGCAAATGGTCTGAGTTGTGCGACGTAATATCAGCAGCCATTTCCATTAGCCCTTAAAAGACACCAATATGGTCCAACATGTTATCACTAAACGAGGAACATTTTGAAGCTGGCTGCTGATTTGTCAAGAAATGTGACACAAAGCTAAAGCAAATATCGAACTGCTTATTCCAAAATTTCACAGATTAGCATGACTTGCATAATTTACGTATATATTTAGTCATTTTATGATGACTGGTGATATACATACACACGCACACATATATATAGTATCAAGTCAGGATAACAAAATTGAGATTTGGTTTCAACAGCAGATTTATTTACCTCTGATACTATATATGTAGATGCTGTGCAATGTCAGAGCACACAGTTCAGATTCAGATTCCGAACACTTTATTAATCCCCGAGGGTAAACTCCTTAGCAACAACGGCACACAGTCTCGTAAATGCACAGTTAATTATGGAATTACTGGATTAGACGTCAACCATGGAAGAGGTTACCATGAAATCCACAAAATCAAGTAGAGCTAAGGTGGAATCTGGCATACTAATTGTCTGTGTGTTTGTAAGTGTATTCAGATTAACATTATGTATGTTTACTTGTGTTTGTGCGTGCGAGTGAGTGTCAGCAAGAGACATAAAGTTTGGATTTGATTGTTTGATTTTCAATCTGTTTACAGAGAGAGCCTGAGTGATAACAAAAGATATAGGACTATTTGCTATGAATTATTATTTTATTCTTGTGAATTTCTCGTCCTGTCAGTAAAAATCTGAATCAGAATCAGTGAGAAAGCAAGTTTCTTCCCAACTGCACAACTTCCCGTTCCTCCTCTAGCTGTCAACCTGTAAAACAACACAGCAACAACATGTTTATGTAACTTCCATTATTTTTGATTACACTTCAATTTAAGTTTCTACAACCAAGAATTTCCCTCTCCAATAAATAGCATTACTCTGGAATAGTAATATGTACATTTCTGTTTCTTAACGTCACGTAGATCTTGTTTGAAATTAGTGTCATGGTGTTAGTAAAACATTTTAGTTTGACAGTAACGATTCCTTTTATCTCAGATTTCACTATTCCATGTGGACTTGTTTGTTCTTTTCAGGCAGGAGGTAAGTCTTCCTGGGATTGCATTTCCATACCAGTAAGAAGATCTACCAGGCTTTTATGATCTTTAGGCATCCCATTGTTTTTCTCAGAAATAAAGATTATTTACACAGTAAAGCGAGAATAAAGTGAGGCATTATCTCTCTCTCACACACACACACACAAAAACCTCCAATAGATACATGTACTGTATGTGCTTATGTGCAGCCTGGTCTCACAGATGGATGTGGGTGAGAGAGAGAGAGAGAGAGAGAGAGAGAGAGAGAGAGAGTTCGCAAGAGAGCAAGACAGAGAGAGCGAGAGAGAAACTGGGCAACTAGACATGGCTGAACGTGGGTCCTCTCAGTTCCAGCACAACATGGAGTTGATGTGGACAGCGCTCGCTAGATAAAACACCTGGGAGAAACCTCTTTCGTACCTGTCCCTGGTTGATTAGACGCTGATGGCCCTGTGCACTCTGTGTGTTGCTCCTGGTTACACAAATCCCAAGATCGATCATGGCTTCCCCCTGAATCCCTCTACCAATACAGCTCTCAACATATTTAATTGAAGCACTGTGCATGATAATACAAAATCCAATAATGCTCAGAAATAACACTTCTTTGATTTCCTTCCACAAATATAAGATAAACCTTTATTTGTCCTCCAAATAGGAGGACATATCCAAATATTTGTCCAATATCACCATTGTCACGTTAGAAAGTCTCTTAGGTGTTAGTCTGATGTCTTCTCCAGGTTGCCTAAATATTTTAACCTCATTGGTCGACAAGGACATTTCCCCCCATGGGATTATGACTTTGACCTTTCCCACATGCCCATCTCATTAGGGCGCTGCACATGCAGTTAGCATCTTCACTCTGTAACATGCAGGCATAGTGCAAGAGTTGAAGGAGCATACATTTAGAATAAGAAAAAAAATCATTTCATTTTGGCATTTTATTTGTTGTTATTGTTGGGAATCCTATACAGCAAAACATATGACAGCCACTTACAAGATATAACATATCACAATTCAAATTACATTTCTCTTTGATTGAAATTTCTACTAGAATACTAGAGGATTTCCAATATAGGAAATGTTGTGCTTGTCTTGCTTTTAGGAGAAAGTAGAAGCTAATTTCAAATACAGTGTTGTCCCTTACAAATTTTGAAAGAGCAACAAAGATAAAAACTTTTGGCGAGTGTATACAATAAAAAATTTAACTTGATGTATGATGAGTACAGATATCACTCTATCACATTATATCTGTTTATTTTGCTGAAATATGCAACGCTCTTGAGGGAATGCAATAATCCTAAATCAAATTCATAGCTCTGGGCAAATTATGACATTGTCCTGTATCAGAGGGTGAAAATATACACCTCAAAAATATACATTAACACTTTACACCTGGTAGTTTCCTTCATGTGTTGAATCTTTGTCACTCGATTACATATCCTTATATAATCCTTATATAAGGATTTTACTGATTTACAAATGTCACATAATTGCTGCATAACAATAGACCTTGGACATTACACTTAGTTAACAATCCACCATTGAGATGTTGTTGAGTTACAAAAATACTTGGAATGTAATACCAAACATGCACCAATCAAACCAAAGATTTACGGTACAGCAGCTGCATACTTTGGGGAGGCCTCTGAAACTAAACCAATGATGGCTACACGTCTTATCTTAGCAGCAAAGGTTCTTTACATGTTAATACCAAATGTAAAATAAAATAAAGTCCTGCTCTGCTACAGTTCTGCACTTTGGTTATCGATTAGGAACGTCCTGATTGAACAGACAGTTCTGTATTCGCAATACAGAGTGCATGACATTTTAGAAATGTAGTGATGCGTTTACACAATGCCCACAGCTGCATGGAAAAGCAATCTGTGGGAAGATGGCATGTAAAGTCACACAGCGAGAGGCAGTGCTACTTTAATTGGTTCGCTGGAGGTAGAGGCCGATCTGTCGGTAAAGAATAATTCTAATAATTGGACCGTAATGTTAAATTTTGCAGTTAATTAAAGTTTAATAGTTTAATGTTCAACACAGTAAAATTGGATTGGGTCCAATGTACAATATTCCAGCTAAAGACTGAAAGGTGAGTCAAATTCCTATGGAATTCTGTCCAAACCGGCTATCAGCTTTGGTTCTTGTTTGGTTCGTGATTTTACTCTGTCCAATTATAAATTCCAGCACCTTCTCAGTTAAGTGATTTAAATTTTGAAGTAATTATGGCCACTGTGATACTCAAAGCTCTCTTCAACTGCGAACAGAACTAAACCCTACATTATGGACTAAAGAACCTAAAGTATGACTTTCGGACTCCATCGTGTGGTTTGTCTACCTCCACAATGGTGGTACCCAGGAATTGCAGTTCAGTCCATTGCATGATGAGTTTGGTCCCATTGCCCTGAAAACGTGAACGTATTTTCCTCCGCACTTCAAGACATATCCAAACACACTGGGTGCAAGAAGATGAAACTAACCTGCTGTCCCCCGGGTCTGGTCCCCACTGGGGCCGTCCGAGTCATGCTCCCCGCTGTGGGGTCCTTGCCGGGCCGACAGGCGGTCCAAAGACCTGGGAGAAGCAGCCGAGTCCCTGGTCTTCTTGGAGCACCAGCATGTGGCCAGGTCAGCTCTGAAAGAAGGCGTGTAGAACCCATAGATGACTGGGTCGCAGCATGTGTTCAGGTTGCCGAAGACAAACAAGGCATGGTGCACGTATTCCGGTGTGACCTGCAGCATCATGGGCTGGAACCAGTACCAGATGCCCAACAAGTAGTAGGGTGTCCAGCAAACAGTGAAGGACACCACAATGATGATGGTCATCTTGAGAGTCTTCATACGGGCTTTGGGGATCATGTCTGTGCCACTACGCCTAAGGCAAGATTCCCCAGCTGCAAAGGTAAGACATTTTTCATTAAACATGATAAAGAGACAGTGGTTCGATTATAAAAAGACCTTACGAAAGATGGTCACGTTTAGCTAAAATACAGGATTTTGCTTCCTGTACTGGCTGAGGTACCTTTGTTCTTGTGGTGTTGTCGGTTGATCTCAATGAGGATCCGGGTGTAGCAGCAACTCATTACCAGCAGTGGGAACACATAAAGGGTGACAAAGTGAAACATGTTGTAGACTGTCTCCTGCCATCGCTCTTGAAAACTGCCGTGGGTCACACACTGGGTGAAGTCCACCCCTTTTGCCTTGATGGTGCGGAAGATGAACAGCTGTGGAGCAGAAGGTGGAGAGGGATCATTAGCTGGCGAAGACATTGCTACTTTACCTGTTGTGTTCTTAGACGTATTCTGTTGTATTCATGGTGGTCCTAGGTTTTTACATTATTGACTGAGTTTGTGTTTAGTCCAGTTCCGGACGTGAGGCACTTTGGCATTATATGTAGTTCAAACAGCCATTTTGTACTGCAGCACTTTTTCGGAGATTGTGTTGTAATGAAAACTGGAAATGCTGACTCATGTCTACTGTGGCCATTTCTGTTTAATTAAAGACGTTGGCAGCAACCACCTGACACAACTTCAGTGACGAACTATCGGTTATTGTGAATGACTGTCACAATCAGAAAGAAGGTGTATCAGTCTTGTAGATTTAGTGTCACAGGAGCAGATACTAAAATAAATCTACTGTAGTTTAGGAACATAACTCATGTCAAAGGAATTCCTTTGATAAATATTTCATTTTATAGAGGTTGTCAACTATTTAAGATGTTAAGCTATCTTTGGGATGAAGGACAATGCGTGGTTTTCAAGAAACTAGAAAACATAAATAATACAATGGTTAAGATTAAAGTCATAGTTTTACGCAAAGCAAATTCTTCTTCTTTTCTTTTTTTTACTGACATGACAGGAGAAGATTTGAACATGCAGTTTTACGACAGCATAGAGCCACTGTCACTGTCAAGTTATCTTGTGAGAATATTGTGAGAACGTTCCATCTGCTCTGGGTTTTCAATCCAAACAGACAGTCCCCATACATATAAGAATACAAGGGAAGCACAAACACAAACACACATACAGAATATCCCCACCACTCCAACACAAACCCTTCTCCACATGCTGCACTCACTGATTTAATAATCTACCAACATATTCTCTCTGTTCATTCCAGCATCCAATTAACAGATTTGTGGATAATGAGAATCTATCAATAAAATTAAGATAATATAGTAAAATGCCTTGCAGACTATGATCAGAAAACCTCCCCCTGATCCACCCCTCTTATTTAGCCCCTCTGTCTCAATTCCTGCAACAGTGGAGGGGCTATGGTCACGTCTAGGTGGGGGTGGGGGCTGTGGTCACGTGGGGAGCTCTTGCAATGCGGCATGGCTGCGTAAATCTTTGGTTGCTACTCTCTCTTTCTCCCTCTCTCTCTCTCTCTCACTCTCTATCCCTGTATCAAACCTGAATATACAATTATGGGATAGATGCCAGAGGCAAGACGACAGGGCTCGGTGAATCACCCGAGCCTCTACCAGGTGCACAGATAAAGCTCCCAGGAGCCCCAGAGTTACCCCTGACAGCAAATGAGCCTTATTTGTTTCCTTAGAGTCATAAATCTGTCCTCATTTGGGACAGCGGTTTGAGAAATATGTTTTGATATTATGTTTACCCGTGTTGAGCCCAAGACCCTCTAAACTACAAATTACGAGTCATTTCTTGTTAAACGTGAAACACAACTACTGTCTGTGATGGAGAAGAGTTGCTAGAAATTTCGTATTAAAAGCATATTACCAACTGTCTGCGGACAGAAACAATTGTAGATCCTAGTAATGTACTTTTACTCGTTAGCATGTGAAAATACTTCTGCAAAAAAACGAGATGCTCGAACTCTGTCAACGATTTGGATAAAAGCGTCTGCCAAATTAATAAATGTAATGTAACAAAAAAAGGAATGAAACTCCACTTCCTTAAATGTAAGTTTTTCCAAGGATTAATTCATATATTTTCCATTGTTTACTCAAGAACCACTTTGAATGACTAAACAAAGCATGTGTATGTGTGCACACGCGTATTTGACCTTCGCATGATAACTTCAACACCAGCTTACAGATAATGGCCTCTGCCATCCTCCCCTCTCTATCGTGTCATCTGTCACTGCAAAATGAATGCGTAGCGGTACATAAATTGTAGGTTGTGCAGACTGATTGATTATCTGTCAGCATCGTGGTTTCACTAGGTTATTGAGTAGTGATGCATAACAATGATTTTATTCAGACGTCCTAAAAGCTTGGGCCAATTGAGACATTACAACTAGATTTAAATTAGTATCAATCGTGTTGCCAAGACTAAAGGAAATGTTTGAACTGAATTCATGTGTCAGAATCAAATGACCAACCGCTTTGTCTCCTGCATTTTCTTTGTCCCACACTATTCTTCTTCTGTCCCTCAATTCAATGATCTTTGATCTTCACAATTTCCTATTTTTCCCTTACACACACACACACACACACACACACACACACACACACACACACACACACACACACACACAGACAAAAACACTTGACCCACTCACCTGTGGGGAGGCCAGCAGCAGACTCAGACTCCAAGCCAATCCCAGCATCCTCTTGTTCCTGTGGTGGGCGTTGAGTGAGTCTAAGGGGTGCAGGATGGCGTGATGCCTGTCCAGGCTGATCACCACCAGTATGAACGCAGATGAGTGCATGGCAAATAGCTTGAGGAAGCAGAGCAATTTACACATGATGTCCCCGCCGTACCACTGCACGGTTATGTTCCAGATGGCATCCAGTGGCATCACCACAAATGTCATCATCAGGTCCGCTGTGGCCAGGCTAACGATCAGCGGTCGCAGATGGGAGGCCAGCCTCCGGCCACGCCCTCGGCACACACTGACCAATAGGGCAAGGTTACTGCAGGCGGCAAACAGGAAGAGGACAAAGGTGGCACTGACACGGAATTGGGCGGCACGGGTGAAAGTGGGTGCTTCCCATTCGGTCAGCGACGGGAACTGGGTGGAATTGATGACAGGGAGCTCTGGCGACGCTGTTGATGCCAGGAAGGACAGGTTCCAAGACATCCTGGAAGGAGAGGGGAGAAGGCTCGCGTTAATGTCGGCTCGTACACAATGACTACTTTCCCGTTTCTCCCATTTCCACAAGAACGATCATCTTTTACTCAGATGGGCTGTTCTAATGCTGAATGGTTGATCATTCAATTCAGAATGTGAGTGGCTCTTCTGCATCATGCTACTAAGTGTGACAAAGGGTTTGCCATTGTCCTTACATAGGTCCATCAACCAACCATCTAACACCCATTAAGTTGATTAAAAATGAATTATCACTCTGATAGAATCTAAGAGTGATTGCAATCACACTGCACTAAAAAGAAAACGTCTGTGTGATAATTGCTGTGTTATCCTACGGGGAACTGCTTTTGCAGATGTGTGAGTTTTCAAAGCTTTACAACAAACAGCTCCTTTCTGTTAAGTCCTCAGAAGCACCCCTTCCTTGTTAATAACAAATCCAAAAACTCTGTAGCATAACGACTAAAATTAAGAAACCAGCTGTCTACTTGTAAACCTAGACTCAGTAGTCTTATTGGTCTTATTGACCTTGCTTTGTCTACTTAACGTACCTAACTCAAGCAAATTGTGCTTCAAATTGTGTTGATGTATAAAGATGAAACGTACAGAAGAGTTTTTATGAATCATACTTTGTATATGTTGATTTAGATTAAAATAGTAAAATCTGTACATTTCCTGTAATGCATATTACCTATTTCACGTCTACTGTACAAATACAGCAAATATACATATGCTGAGACGCAGAACCAGACCGCATTTCCCTAAATCACATTCATGAACTGCACCATTCTGTACACACTGAAAGGTCACAAAAGGCAAGATTAATTCTCCAGTTTTCCACACAACATACAAGTTCAACATAAAACATACAAGCAACTTCTCAACTCTATATAAACCAGCTGTAACCAAACTGTTGGAAGCACTTTCTCATCAGAGGCCAATATTTTGACATTTTGACATCAGAAGCCAAAGACTTTTTTGACTGATGATATACCAAAGCAGAACCTCCCAAATGTGGGTTCAAGGAAAGGCCAGGAAAGGAACTGCAACACAAACTAGTTGACTAGAGAACATGATTAATCTGTTTCTTTACAACATTATGGCCTGTAGAAATCACCTTCCACGCACAGGGCAGTTTCACCCTGCGTGTTTGATGCCTAGGCAACGATCATTATTGCCTTCAAGCTACATTGTGTGGCCCGGTTGGGAAGAGCAATTCATTGTGGCACAATGACGTACACGTGGAAAAAGGAAGATATAGGCTTCAGCACACCTCTGGAGTGTGAAAATTCAAATCAAAGCTTGGTTTAGGCTCAGATACTGGGCTATACACAGCCCCTAACTATGTTGTCATAGTGACATGGTCGTGTACAATAATTGCCTGCATCCACTGTGGCAGCCTAGGTAATTCTTCAACCAAAAAATGTGATGATAATGATTCTAACTCAAAAGATTTTGAGATGACCACCGAGGTAGATTTTTCACACCAAGACAGTCAGAAAAATATAAGCAGCATCTTTAAGATGTGTTTTTGGTTGCAGTGAAATTGAGTCGCAATCATGTCAAGAAGAGCAACTGGACTGTATGCCACTCGTAGCATCTACCCTCCTGACAATATTGACTTAAGACTCGATGTAGAGAACCAGGAAGTTTGACCTAGAGCTGTCAACTCTTTACACTCCTCTCTGCCATGTGAATAAAAACTAACAATGTGATGTTCGGTTTGACATGGGGGGACATGAGTTTCTGTGTCCCTGCCATGAAGAAATGTCCTTGTGCAACGTGTCACAAATACCACCAAAATGCAATCTTCATTTTCTTGTCATCCAACCAACCCTGTATGGACTAATGGTGTTTATAAATCTTCCACAAAGGGCATGTCGTTCAGTCTTTGTCCATGAACTAATGGGAGGGGTGGAGTCAACAGTTATGAATGCCCGTTTGGAAGGAAATGTTGTACATCTGATTGTTGTACAAGTGATTTAAATTCTTAAAAAAGGCATAGAAATTCGTTGTTTTCATGGGTTTTGACATCTTAAGTGAATGTGCCCTCAATTAAATGAATCTGCTCTGTGTCTGCATTTGCATTTCATTAAATAATTCATGTATGACCTCATAGTCTAGTGCATTACAAAAAAAATCCCAAATTGAAAGGGTCAAGAGGAAGTCAAAGACCTGTATGGTCTTTGTTTAATTAGAATCGACTACTTCCTGTTTCTGAAGGTATTATGGATTATAATAGGATGAAATTATTCCTTGAGTGAGAGTTCATTTATTTGCTTCAACGTCAAACCTTGCACCAATTGCATACAAATTCCCAATTTTTTCAGTGTTTGAAGTTTGTTTCTTTTCGTGGAACGTGTAGATTATACCCGATACTGAGACTGAATTGAATATCATCATCCATATCTCCAAAATTAATTAGGTCCCACAAATTTCTCATATTATGATCTACTTTGTACCTGGCTCTCTATGTATTATCAATGTCTGTGTTTGACTGTAGAATAGAGAATAGGCTAAATGAGCAACATCTCATTGCAACTTTTGGGACTTTTGTGTTTACAACGGTTTCCTAATACGACCTCCCTGCAGGTCATTTTCTATTGGCTGTGTCAGGTTACTCTTCTGAAAGCACCCAGGTGAATCACAGCGAAGCATTTCTGGTAAAGGTCACCACTGATAACATCACCACTGTAATAAAAACAGCACAAACCCAGCCTTATGCACCATTTCTCGCGCCTGCTTGGTTCGACAAACTTGTATGTGTGTTTATTATTAGGTCTGTATGAACCAGCAAATAAACAACTATTTTCATAACTGGTACTTATTCAGGATGTTTCTTTTGAGTTAACTGGTTAGAGGACACCTGCAAACGCTTGAAGAACACCTTTGGTGAAACCTGTTAAATCCTAGCACTGAGCTGACCAACAGCCAGAACTCATACTATATACACCTTTAGATATACACAGAAATGAACATTCCGGTGCAGAAGCTGAAATTACTGCGCACATCAAGGTTACAATTGTTATTAAGGTTTTCGCTGTGGTTTGCGCTAAAGTGAAAATGTGTGACAAATTGTCAGAACACTGGGTCTAACATTTTTACATCTTGTCCCGCCACTCTGCTCTCTGATTTGACCCTTCGAGTTAGTTGGTTAGAAGCATCCTTGAGTTCAGCCCTCACAGTGGATTCTAACTCATGCATTCACTCATTCGTCTCATTTTCACACCCTTACACGCACACGAACGTAAGCATACATACTGATCTTCCTAGTTACTCTTTTCTACATCAATTATTGAAACTCTTCAACACTATATCTACATTTACATTTATTAATTTAGCAGACGCTTATCTCCAAGTCCAGTGCTGCTCATACAGGCCTACCTGTGTACAACGGCTTAGATGCACTTTTTAAAAGTGGTAATACATTGTACGTATTTTTAGGAGCAGGTATTTTTCTTTCGCCGATGGAGGCATCCCTGGCTGGAGAAGGTGTCTGAAGGACGTTGGGATCAAGTTTCAAATCTTTCATCGCCATAGCTTATCAGACTAGGACTTTCTGGCTACGCTCTAAGCCCCATAGGCACTTCACTGTTCTTCTAATGTCTATTGATTTGCGGATTTTTTGGGGGGCTACAGCATTATGGGTATGCGCATTTCTTATTTACGAATGTGTAAGTACTAGAAAGTGTTTGTATAACCAGTAGAGTAGATTGAAAGCTAAAATAACGTGTTGTGAGGAGTACGCATTTGGTTTTAAAGTCACAGTAACCGTCAGTAAAACCTTCCTGATAGACTATATTGTGAAAATGTGCCATAGCCTACCTTGAAATACTTAATCCACTTGGATCAGCAGTCCTTACTGGATAAAACCATAGTGTTGATTAGGAATTCCAATGTAAAAGTTAAAAATCATTTTCCGTGCAAAGAATGTGGAATAAGTCTTTAAAGTAGGTAGGCTTCTGGTCCGGGGATCCAATTTCTTTGACGTTTTTTCAATGTTTTAATTTCATTTAGTAGCATATTCGCTGATGAAAGTATTCAGTGTATTAAAAGAACTCCTGCTGCCTCAATCTCTCTCAAATACTGTCTTTTTGGTCCACGGAAGCTGATATCAGACTACGCATCTGACTGCAGTGACGACCAGTTGTTTCTGTCCCACTAGCGCTGTATTTCAGAGAACTAAGCGGGTGCTGTTCGCCTACCTAGTGCTGAAAGGCGAAGACTGCTGGTCAGGGTAGATTGATGTTCTTGAAAAAATTGTTTATAAATCGACAATATTATCCGTCATACTGGTTTCACTTAAATCAAAGAAAAATAGGAAATATAACCATTCCAGCACTTTAGCTTTAAAAGTACTAGTTTGAATAAAAGAAAAACAGAATATGCAGTCAGTATGAAGACCAACGGTTTTATCGAGACGACTATATATATAATCATTCAAATGATTGACGTAATTTTCCCCCTTTTTCCGGCTCAAGCATTGTCGTCAGTGAACCACTGTATTACAGCCCACCACCCAAACCTGTAAAGCCATTCAAAAAGTGTGGGCAAGTCTTCTTACATCAAAGAAACGTTGTTGTAAGTATTCAACTGTCATTGCTCACATCCAAGCAATGTCCCTGTACTTCTACAGAAGTATGTTGAACTGATGTCAATCGAGGAAGTAGTGTTTTATTAATAGTTAAAAAGTGTTGAAGAAACAGTGTTTCATTTGAGGGCGATCATCTGCATATCTTCCACAAGACACGTCCTAGAAAACCAAATAATGCAGGCAGATTGAGTGGTTGATTGTGGCAGCGAAGAATTATTTCAATATGCCTTCCTTTCCAGAAAAGCACATTTTGTAAAAAAAAACAAAAACAAAAAAAACAGAAGGAATTATCAGCCAAAGCCATTGTAAAATTATAATTTATTCCATGATTCATATCCCACTGTCAATTGTACAGGTGACTAAATGCATATTAGTAGGATAAGGATTAGGATAAATCTGTGACAATTCCCCAGAGCCCTTTTCCATATGATTTTATAGCTTGCTAAGTCATTAGTTAAAAAAGCCTACATAAAAAGATAAATGAAAGTAGGAGGCCCTTCAAACATCAATAATAAGCATTACTCTCCAAGAAAAATATCTACATGCACATACCAGTACAAATTTGACAAATTGAAGCTAGAAAACATTCTTTGTGAATGGCGAATTAGTACTTGATTACAGCATTCACATGACTGTACATACTCGAGACTTCCACTTTCTAATCAGGGCTGTGGTGTCTTGGTTCACCGATCCATTAGCAGGTGCAGCCTCTTGGTCTTCCATCAGTGGGGTCTCACTTCAAACAGGAAAATAACTTCAGCATAACAGGTCTTAGCCCTCCTCAATCACCTTTCAGCACATTTAACTAAAAACCCCACATCCACCATTTTCTTCACCTGTTCATTTGCGTTTTCCCAGTTTTGATACTTTCGTACAAATGCTCACCTGCAGAAAAATACAACAGCATTTCACTGAGTTGTCAAATCAGGTTGTAAAGGAGGATGTGTATGTGTTATTATCCATTCAGAGTTCTGACACTCTAGAACCTCTTTTCAGGACCGCACAAGCATCAATGACACCGCCTCACATAGCGATTGCTCCAATGATGCAAATTATTTTGTATATGCCGTGTTAGCCGAACCCTCATCTTTGATTTCACAAAAAACTGCAGTCCTGACACAATATTCTTGCATGCCAGATTTGATAGGAGTTTCCCTTGTGTGACTGGATGTATTTCATGGATCCTGGACTTTACCAGAGGATTTGCACTGAGGATTTCTTAAAAGAGCTGACTGTTGTCAAGTTGCATTGATACCTACTTTGCTGTGTGCTCCCAGTGCTGCTAGAGAGGCTCTGGTTCTGGTAGCGTGGGTCTGGGCGCTCATATGTATTGTTTAGGTTTCTGGACCAATAGAGAGAGAGAGAGAGAGAGAGAGAGAGAGAGAGAGAAGGAGGAGAAATCATTGGAGCTAAGTGATCTTCTCCTGACAACATCAGCAGGTAACTTTTGGCTATTTACGCAGTGAGTAAAAAAGTAGGGTTTCACACGAGCACACAGACATGTCCTAACAAACCCTCACACACAGGAAGCCGTGGCACCACAAGCATCAAAACAATCTTCTGCTATAGTGCTGAAAGAAGGATCCACTGGGGAGCTGGTGCTGTATGTTTGCGTGTGAAAGACTGAGAGAATGAGCAAATTAGTCTGTGTGTGTGGGGGGGGGTTTGGTATATCTTCGTCATCAGTCAAGGTCAAAGCTCCTCCTGTGTGTGTACTGTCATTGTGCGCGTGTTTGAGCTTCCCCTGATTGGACTCTATTGATTAATACACAGCCTGCTAATGATTCGCTCTTCTCCCCATTATATTCCTTTCCTGCAGAGACCGATATTCCCCAAGTTCTCCATCTCTGCTGCAGGTGTATTACACCCGGATACTGCCACACTGCAAAACTACACAAGCGGTCAGTCCTGACTGGTAGGTTATGAAAAGCCTCCAACCTAACCGTATGTGATATGCAGCGGTAAGTGTTAAATGAAACTATAATTAATATAATGTCTTCATGGACGGCTTTTCCTCTGTTCAGTTATTGGTGTGCATGTGTACATTTGTAAGATAACAGAGGGCGAACACCCAACACCAACACCGTTTGTTCAGGTGTGTATATACAGCATGCGTCATACTATATGACGTGTATGTGTGTTGAGCCTTGAGGGTTTAGGATGGTTGAAGGGCAGTTCTATGGGCGTATGTGTCATGTGACATTGCTTGTAAAAAGGGTTATACAAATAAACATCGATTTTGATTAAGGGCACTTTACCTATTGGCCCCAGGAAGCACAGTGAAGTGGCCTGGCTCTGGTGCCTCCTCTCTGAGAGGGGACGTGCGCCCAGCTTCCCCTCCTGCGGTCTCTCTCTGTGTATGGTCTCCATCCTGGCCCCCCGCCCCCAATCCCCCCTCCCCCTCCTGAGATGGCCCTTCTCCGGAGCCAGCTACACTCACTGGTGACCAACAGGAACCATGTGTGTCATAAAGGCACGCATACAAAATAAAGTGGAATAAATGTACAAGTTAGCAACGACTTTTAGTCACCTGTTCAGAAAATATCTCACACTGCAAACACACTGGCATGCTTGATTTGGACTAGCCAGGCAAAGCCACACACACGTGGAATGTCAATGTTGGGAGCTTACCCTGGGGGCCACTCTCCGCCCTGTGCCTGTTTGAAAGGCCACCCCTGCGGTGTTGAATGGATTCCGGTTGCGGAGTTTGGAACCCTGGGCCCGGCTTGGTGCCTTTTAAGTCAGGCAGCCTGCAGTACCCAGGGTGAATTAAGAACATGCTGAAATCCCACCGCCTATTGGGAAGCCTTTGGAAATGTCTACTGCAACAACCAACTGCAGTGGCATGAAATATAGATGACTTGTGTCTAAACGTCGATGATCAACTTGCTTGGCCTGTCCATTTGTGCTGCGCCTCTCACCTTGCAGCCTGTCCAGGGAGAATCCCATTGTGGGAGTGTCGATGAGGACCAGGACCTCTGGTCTCCTGTGAAAGAACAAACAAACCTCTACTGCTCTACATTGGTTTAACTGCACAGGAAGTTACAGCGCAGCTAAAAAGAATTCAGGAAGGCTAGCCAGTCTACATGTTGTACACACATCAATTCAGCGTGGATCCAAATAAATGTTTCCAATATATACATTATTTTTCTGTGTAGGAAGAAATCTCAAGTGAAAGTTGAGGCAAAAATATTGGTGGTAGCACGAACACGAAAATCGTACACATATTTTATGGTAGTCTTCAATCAATGGGGTCTCACAAATATGAAAATAACTTATTTCAGCTTGAAGCCCTCCGCAACTTCCACAACCTATAAATCAATTTGCTTTTTGCACAGGAAGACTTAAAAAGTGAATCAGTGCTCCAAACAGATGATTGAATAATATCTCTTATCAATTCGAAAGCGTAAAGGAGTTCATATTGTATGTACCTGTAATCTGCCAGGAGTGGTGAGAGAGAGAGTTAGCTGCAGCGTGTCACTCAGCTTGTTCACCAGGCGCTCCTGGACCGTACTGGAGGAGTCCTGGGAGACCAGTGAGACGCACACAAACTGACCGTTAGAATGCTGTTATGGTTCTGATTCAGGTCCTCTCAAATGACGAAATGGTCAATTGTCAAACGTGCAAATGACCACAAATCCAAGCGGAAACTGAACGGACATGATTCTAGATATTTCAAGAACAAAAAGAAGCTAAAATTATGTCTAAATACTTGTGGAGTGTACTGACCCTGACGGCCATGACAGACTGGTTTTACGGTGACCGTATTGGCATGCTAACTGGACTGAATTGATCCCAAGCTCACCTTACACTGGGAAAGAGCTCCCAATGCTAGCTTGTAATACTGCGTAGCTTTTCTCGGGTCTCTCAGCTTTAAGCGAGCCTCCCCCAGCCCTTCATACACTTGACACTGCCCCTTATAGTCGCCTAGGGAGGTAAGAGGGAGGGTGGGGGAAACAGAATGAAGACCCATTATATTGAGAGAGAGAGCAAGCGAGAGAGCAAGGGAGAGAGAGGACGAGAGAGAGAGAGAGAGAGAGAGCGAGAGAGAGAGAACAAATGATACAGAGAGAAGATTGGTAAAGTTAATTACAAAAAATAAAATAAAAGGAAGCCAGAAAAGAGCAGGGTGTGAGGGACAGAGAAGGGGGGAGACAGGGAGAAGAGGAAAAGGTGAGAGGAAGATTGTTGCGTAGGCAGCAGGGAGAACTACAAGGTGCCTGGTGACAGTGACAGATCATTAGAGGCTATGGATAACAGAGGTGGAGGGGGGTGTTGGTGTATGTGTGTGGGGTGGGGGGAAGGGCAGAAGCTCTGAGACAGGCTGTTGTTGGCCCATTAGGAGTCTACAGAGATGGACATTTGATAGATGAAAATCGAAGTTGGACAGAGATATTTACGGCTTAGTTCCGGCAAACAAAACAGAAAGTGGATGGTATCATGCAATACAGCTATTCCAGGGTACAATACAAGCTACTGAAGGAGACGATATTGGTTTGCCAACTGAAAAGCTCAGCAGATTACCCCAATGTGATTTTGGGATCTGAAAAACCTTCCACATACATGCTTTTTTCAAAGCTTGCTTTTAAATTAAATAGGCATGGGTTAAGCTGTTCATGGTCAGTAGCAGAAGAAAGCTGAGGGAGAGAGCTGAGGACTGGGACTCAACCATGACTACCCTACCTGTGTCTTTGAAGGCCTGCAGAGCATGGAGGTAGTTCTCCGCAGCTTCCTCATGCTGTCCCAGCTGACTGAGGGCAAAGCCCAGGTTACTGAAGCACCTGCCCTGGGAACGGCGACTCCCCTGGGAGCCTGGAGAAATGGAGCGGAGCACCTATGAGGGGAAACGTACCTGCTGCTAATGGCGGGCACTGAAAACACACAGATCCCCACTTCTTTTCTCAAGAGAGAAACAAATATTGTCGCCCCTGCCACCCCTTCTGCACGTTTCTTCGATCGGAGCTGATGCAAATGCCGCCAGGGAGCACGCGTGCCACGTCAGCATGAGTCATTCAGAAGCGCTTGCGGTAAGCAATCTGGTGAGCCTTGTGGGAGCAGCCCTGAGTGAGTTTGGTCACAAACACATGCAAATACACAACACACAAACACACATAATTCACTTATCCTAATGAGAGCTGTCCACAGACAAATTAAAGCCAAGTACTGTAGCGCAGACGTAATAACGTAAAGCACATACGCACACACACACTCACACACACGTAATGAAAAGGCTGAAATGACATGTCTTTGTACCCCCTTAAACAGACGCACACAATCATGATGAATGGTACTGTCTAATGCCCTCCACTATTAATAGGTAGAAGTGTGCGAGTGGACCTATCTCCGGCAACCACTGCCTCACCTCTCATTTACCATCATTCTGTCTTCCTGTTGGGCTTTTTCAGCCATCCTATCCCTCGTTTCCCTTACCCTCTCCATCATGTCTTTCCTCTCAACTTCCCCTATTCTGCCTTTTCACCTCACTATCTTTCTCTAACTGTTCGCTCTCTTTCAATATGAACAACCCATCCCTCCGTCTCACTCTCCAGTGTCTCCACGGCCCCAGCGCACCTGCTCACCGTGCAAGCTGGCTGCCTGAGTGTGGTATTCCAGGGCCTGCCTGTACGCGCCCAGGGAGTTGTGGGCGGCACCCAGGTTCTGCAGGACCACGGCCAGCCTGCTGGGACTGGCCCCGGTGCCAGCGAGGGCCAACGCCCGTTCATAGCAGCTGGCCGCCTCCTGAAACAGCTTCAGCTGAGAGAAATTCAAGCCCAGGTCGTTGTAGAGGTCACCTGGCAGAGGCGTGGGAGAAGGGGGAGAGAGACAGGCGGTGCACAGAAGGAAGAGAGGGAGGGGGGTGAATAGGGAGAGAGGGATGATGGGTGTAGGTGGCAGCCTTTTCTTAATATAAATGTGACAGATGCAGGTGTTCCTCCTTACTGCAGGTGTAAATCTACCCACCTAGCGACTCAGGGTCTTTGACGTTCTCGCTAAGTTCCAGGCACTCTGTCAGTACGTTGATGATGTCATCCATGGTGAAGTCGTCGGACTGGAGCATGTAACTTCCTGCCTCTTTGAGGGCCTTGGCTGCCGTGTCCAGCTTGCCGGCCACCCGGTAGCTCTCCCCTGCTCGCTGGTAGCTGCTGGCGGCCAAGCTCCACTCCTGTTGGACCAAATCATGTGATCGGGTCCGATCCACAACCATAACTTCAGAAACATGCTCTTACACTTCTTGTTTTGGTTTGTTTTACTGGAACACAAATGATATTCAAGCCTGTGTTCTTTCAGCAAGACTTGAACATATGACTTGAATTGGAGATACTGTATATAGCAGAAGCATGCGTAGTTATGCCAAGTCGCAACTGTGAGAAAAAAATCAATGTTCTGCGATGGGGCTGATTGTCGCTCTTAAGTTAGCATTTGGATGAATGCTCCCTAGGTAGTGACCCATTTACTACAGGAGGGAAAATGACTGTCTCGCATTATCAGTTGAGTGATGGGATCGTTCGACCGCCCGATTGTCTGTTTTTTTAAGATTTACTTGGGATTTTTCATCACGGTTCTTGACGCGTAAAATGTATAATTTGCTTTGTGTATTCCAGACCACATCCATGAGCTTAACGTATTGAGGTTTTTGAATGTGCAGAAGTTACGAGGGTGGTTAAATGCTGCTTCAGCAACTTCCTAATGGGCCCCAGAATGCAAAGCTCCTGTACAGTAATCCTTCACTATTAAGAAGCAAGGCATGCATTTATTATGGGAGGGAAATTGATTTGTTGCAATATCCTACTTCAGAAGGGCATGACTCAAATTTGAGATTTCTCATGATAAGAAGTCAGATTAAATTCTTGCTTAAGATATCATATAAAATAGACTGTATGCAAGGTAAACTCAGATGAGTTCAAATAATGCTACAATTCATCAAGGTTTAGATGTGAGGTTTAGATATTCTTTTGACATTCTTCAGTGTCAGAGGTAATGACAAGTGCTTGTTTTTGTTGTTGGTGATGCACCACCATGCTAGGATACCAACGTTGCAGCACGATCACAGAGACAGATTCAGAAGGTCCCACGGCAAGGCTTTGCATCGGTACGCATCCAAATAATCTCAAAGCACGTTTTGCAGAACTACGGTGCTTAAGTATCCTGACCAACAAATGCCATCCCTGTAACATGCTGTAAAAAAAGGTGTGGGTGTGCAGACCTGCTGGCTGAGATGACAGCGAGCCATCTTCATGCATGTGTCCCCCTCGCTGGCCCCATCCCCCTGGGAGCGATAGAGCTGGGCAGCCTGGAGGTAGTGCCCTGTCGCCTGGTCGTGCTCACCAAGCACATCGTGGGCCACGCCCAGATTAAACTGGAGATCCGCAACCCGCTCCCCCCTCTCTCCAGGTTGGGCACGTGTCAGGAATTCAAGACCCTTCTGGGGCTTGCCTGCCTCCACGTACGCGGCACCCAGATTAAAGGCGCACACCCTCTGGACCCGGGTCTCTTTTAGCTGTGTGTGTGTGGGGAGGGTGCGTGTTAGAGGCATTGTACACTGGATAATAATACACTGGCTTACACTAAATAAGCTGTGAACACCTTGATATGTCTGCTAAAATACATGGATTCTGAGTTGGATCTCAAACGCAATCCAGTAGGTGTGTATAATGCACAGGTAGTAAGTGTGTATAGTGCAGGGACCTATAGGGCCAATTAGTAACAAGCTTTGAAGCATTTGGAAGCGGCTGACAGCTAGACTGAACATGTGTATTATGCAGGAAAAGTACCAGCTGATATGGTTAATTAATATCACCTCCATAGAAGCTTTGAAGGCCTTTTTGAAGTAGCTGAGCGCCTCCTCACAGTTGCCCCCCTGCAGGGCACTGTGCCCAGAAGCAGTGAGCTCATCGATGTCCACATGGACTGTGGAAACCGCAGCGCCATTGTCCCTGCACTTAACAGCCTTGTCGCTTTTCTTTTTCTTTTTCTTGCCCTCTTGTGACGGTGAGCTATCGGACGCCATGCTGGGCTTGACAGGGGGTTCTACAAGGGAGCATTATGATAGCACTGAGAGAGAGAGAGAGAGAGAGAGAGAGAGAGAGAGAGAGAGAGAGAGAGAGAGAGAGAGATTAGAAAGGCCTAAAACTATCACCATGCAATCACTCTGTGGGTAAATACAAAGGTGACTAGATAGAGAGGCGGTGTACTGCCCCCTTTGGTAGCTGAGAGATTTGACACGTGAGGCGTTAATGTGACAAGTGGTGAGTCACTGCCTGTCCCCTTTGAATAAATGTTTAATCGTCAGTCTAATGTAACACCTGGTTTACTGACAAACGCACTCAAATTATATAGCTATAGTTAGCTGGTTCTCAACTTTTATAAATTGAAATATTCGACAGTGGGCTACCTAGTTTAACTGGGTAGCATTTAACTTACAGGACGATAGGTTAAAGTTATTCTACCCAGCCTCCAACTAATCACGTTGGGCAAGACTACATTACTGTAGCTACTAGTAGCTCGAATATACTTACACTTTTCAGATAATAGGCCATCCAAAGAGTTATTCATTAAACATATTGCGATTCATCTGTATTGCTGCGATTCCCCGGAGACAGTGGAGCATGTGAATTACATGTGAATTATTATGAGCAAAAGGTAGTCTATTATTAGCTTTAAGTTTTGACAACGCTTACTTGTAGCTACGAGCTGAACGGTGACAGTCCCAGGTCCGGTTTGACTCTGTTGCCATAGCAATGTTAATTAGGAAGCGTGGACATAAACACATTTTTTTTTAAACCACACGGTTTTTTTCATCAAAAAGAAAATATATAAATTTTTGTTTAATTTCTCCGCATCATCAACATGGTTTTCTGAGTAATAATAACATCTGGTGGGATACTATCGTGTTTCTGTTAGTTTGGCGCACACGAGTGTCTAAAATAAACTTCATGTCCCATGATGCAACACCTTTATCCAATGGTTGCACTTTTGGATTAGCCAGCCAATCAGTGACCGGCGGGATGTTTCAAACTTGACAGAAAGTAAACAGGTTCGCTTTGAGACTTCAAAAGAACTCAGTCGTTGAATGTGTCAGTCAGGTGTGTAGTGTTTTTCATTTGAGCTAGTTTGCCAGTTATAAAATGTTTTGGATTAGAATACATCAAGATAGTATTGACATGCGAATCAGGTTGTAAAAGTGGAACTAGAAGAAAAGGCATTTTTGGAGAGAAGTTGATATAGCTAGTGTGATAAAGCTACAGTAGGCTAGCCAGGTAGGGAAAACTAGAGCTAGCACTAACTAGATTAGTTGATAAGAAGAAAGGCAGGAGATCTGTGTGTAACCGACTACGTTTCTCAACAAATACATTACGGAAAGTGACAAAATGGGCGATTCCGGTGGACAACCACGTTCGGGATGTAAGTAAAGTTACAATTATTTGTCGCTAGATAAGTCGACGTGGGCTTGTCTAAAAACCTTGGTGTCTAGTCACATAAGCTAATTAATCAATTCATTTGACAGCAATCTTTTTAAAATATAACTGGTGATGATAGTGTATTTTACTTTTGTGTTCATAGATGAACGTTTGACAGCCGAGGAGATGGATGAACAGCGCATCCAAAACGTGGCATACCAATACCTTTGCCGTTTGGAGGAGGCCAAGAGGTAAGTTAGCTCGCTAGAAATGTAAAAGCTTTCCCAAGAATGACCTGAATGAAAAGAATCCCCATTTCAAATGTTGTCAGTGATTGTAGCCAACTTTGACTGCTTGTTAGCCTTCATCTCATTCATTCTGCTCATCAGTGACAGGCTAATTTTCTACTGTACTCATAACTGTATAGGTCAATCTCAAGTGGCCTTTTTTTGTAATATAGACTCACAAACATCAAGACCGGTCATCACATGTTGTTTCTGTCCCAAGGTGTCATCTGGATAACCACATATTGTGAATGACTAGCCTATGATTCAAAGTTATGGAAGTCTGTGAAAGGCCTACAATGAACTCTCTCCCTTTTGTTTGCGTTTTAGGTGGATGGAAGCATGTCTGCATGAGGACCTGCCGTCCCCAACAGAGCTAGAGGAGGGCCTGAGAAATGGGGTTCTGCTGGCCAAGCTGGGCCACTGCTTCGCTCCTAAAATAGTCCCAATCAAGAAAATCTACGATCTGGACCAGGAACGCTACAAGGTACTTTCATTACTTTCTACCCTGTTCTTCAACTGTGCTCCTTTATAGGATCTCATGTCGTGCTCTAAGCGTACAAATAGTTCTATTCAACCATGTGGTATGGTTTTAAATAACTCACACTGAACTTTATGTGCATGTCATGCATTTTTCTGTGCAAAAAGAGGTACTTGCAGGGTTAGAATTTTGTGCTGAAGAATATCATGGATTTGCATAGCTTCACTGACTGAATTTAGAAGTGTGGTAATGCTGACTTCTAACTGTTCACCCCCCCCCAGGCACAGGGACTGCAGTTCCGCCACACAGACAACATCAACCACTGGCGCAGTGCGATGGTAGAAGTCGGCCTGCCAACGGTAAATGATACACGAGCTTCACTTGGCTGCCACTTCATGGAAATATGAAAAAGAGCCAGAGGAAATTAAAATGAATATTTCGACCTGTTTACCTGTTCCAGCTTGTTGAAACGGCGTCCATAATAACTCACCCCCGTCTGCTGATTTGAAATCCAACGGTTTTCTTATTTTGAAACCTAACTAAGCAAATGTCTATTTTAAGAGTCTTCTTATTTCTCTATGTATGTAGATGTTCCACCCCGAGACAACGGACATCTATGACAAGAAAAACATGCCCAGAACTGTGTATTGCATCCACGCTCTCAGGTCAGCTAGGTGGTCGTTTTCTGGATGAATCTGCATCATGTCACCTTGCACTTCTGGTTGGATGCTAACTGTATTTCGTTACCCTGTACAACAATAAAGTTGAATCTAATCTAGAGAAGATTTCCTCAGCAATGTTCTCAGTGTATTTCTAACAAGGAAGGGTTTGCTCGTGGGTTTGTCTCCCCCTTCAGCCTCTATTTGTTCCGTCTTGGCCTGGCCCCGCAGATCCATGACCTCTGTGGCAAGGTCAAGTTCACAGGTAATGATAATGTGATTTGGAGTTGCGGCTCGCTGTCGTCACAGCTGTTGCGTTGAAGCTGGCTTGGTTGTTGAAAGTAACCGGTTTATTGCGGGGTCTTTTTGTGTCTCGTAGAGGAGGAGATCAACAACATGAAGCGGGAGTTGGATAAGTACGGCATCCAGATGCCTGCCTTCAGCAAGATCGGGGGGATTCTGGCCAATGAGCTGTCGGTGGACGAGGCTGCTGGTATGTGGAGTCACATGCTTGGCCTCAGTAGAAGTGGAAGGGTCTGTTTTTCAAGATAGTCCTGTATTTTCCCATGGAGAAAGAGCTTTATCTTTCTGGCTGATAGACCTTTCGTGACACAAGCTATTGTGTTTCACCCATGCTGAAACATGAAAGAGCGCAGACTTGTATTTAAAACGCTTAGTGACATATTTGACATAGTAGCGTTCACAACGACTCATGTCTTCATGATATCATCCCCGTAAATGTTCCCCTCCCCTTTGCCTGCAGTCCATGCTGCAGTCATAGCGATCAACGAGGCTGTGGAGAGGGGCCACGTGGAGGACACTGCCCAGGCCTTGCGGAATCCCAACGCCATGCTGGCAGATCTACAGGAGCGCATGATGCCTGTGTACCAGGAAATGCTGCGCCAGGCTCGGGCACAGAAGGCCGCTGTCTCCTACTCTAAGGTAGGCAAACCATTACTCCCCATTGCAAAGGTTTTGTGAGTTAGGTTCAGATCATCTCAATTCAATTATTATCTTTTGTCAATGTACATTGTATAGGGAAAGTGGATGCTACCTTTCCTTTCAGGTGCATTCAATAAATAAAATAACATAAAAAGATGGCAGACTAAGTTAAAAAGGTACATCAAATCAAATAAAAAATATATATAAAATAAAAACAAATATAAAATAAGCTAAAAATGTAAAAGATGAGATCTTGAATTAAGACACGCTCACTCTTGCAGAGCTCCCTAAAAATTACACATAAAAAAATCTATCATCTGTGATGATTAATTAAACTGTAGCCATATCTGGTTAGTGGAAAAGATGGGAATAATTCTCTGTCCCTCTCCCAGCGTAATGGTTCCCAGGAAAAGGATATTTATGAAGAGTATCTTAATCAGACTGAGATCCAAGATAACATCAACAAAGTCAACGGTGAGTCAGGCTAAATGATTTTCCAAAAATCAGCCACGTTTGCATTTACTTTTCCTTCTTGCAGTTTGGAAAGCAGTTATTCATGCGCTAGCAGAAAAATTCAAATGACGCAATCTTTCAAAGGTGACATATACAAATGTTTTCCACTAGATGGCAGTATGGTTAATTCGAAAATTTTATTGCAGAAAACGTTCAGGTACTGTATATGGCTCAACTACGTATTTCCTTCTGTTACAAGGCGATTTATCATGGTAACGGTGTACAAAAGCGAAGTAAACACAACCCAAGAAGAGATTTAATTGAATTCACATACGGGTTCAGCATGTCTTTAAATGCTTCCGCTGCGTGGTCGTCCCTGTTCTTGAGCAGTGCGTGCAGCCGTAGAGCAGGTGGACGAGGCGCTGGAATGCGGGGAAGTGCTGGCCCTCCTCTCTGCCCTCCAGAAGCCCTGCCTGGCCCTCAGGGGGCTCCACAGAGACCATGGGCCCTGGTACCTCGACCAACTGACTTCTGACCGCGAGCAGAAAGCCTTGGTGAGAGACCACCTGTCCCGCACTTTTTGCCCACAGACTAGCACATACATACGCACCCATACAGTGAAAAAAACTAAACAAATTATTATAAAATAAAAAAAACACTGTCGGAGACGCGTACAACCACTCCACACAGCATTTAGCTGCTTCTCCGTGTGACTTGTAATAAATAAATAATACTCATTTAGCAGATGCTTTTATCCAAAGCGACTTACAGTAAGTACAGGGACATTCCTCCTGAGGTAAGTAGGGTGAAGTGCCTTGCCCAAGGACACAACATCACATAGTCACAGCCAGGGTTTGAACTCACATCCTTCCGCTCATGAGGCCAACGTCTTAACCCGCTCAGCCATCTGACTCTTGACAGAACCTTGGCTGTGTGGATCCTCTGGAGCGAGACGAGCTGCAGGAGGGCGTGTGCGTCGCCAACGAGGAAGCTCAGCGCGCCCAGACAAGTAAGCGTGCATGCTCGCTCCCTCTGAACTTGTAAAAAAACGTGTCGCCATTTCGGCAAAAGGATATGCGGCTCGCTCGGAAAGTGAGAGGATAACTGTGAATGAACGGGCCCACAGTGCAGGAAGCTGTAAGCTGCATCAACGAGGCGTTACGTCGCGGTGACCCCAGACAGACGGTTCGTGCCCTCATGAACCCCGATGCCCACCTTCCCGACGTGTACCCCTTTGCCTCGGCGCTCTACCAGAGCGAGCTGCTTTCTCTGCAGCGGCAGAGCCCTGAGGTGTGTGACCTCTAACCTCTCACAGTAAATATGTACAAAATAGCTGGTTTCATCAACTCAGCTAAGTTTTAAGTTACTCTGATAAAGACGTGCAACGTCCTTCAAGTACCAAATCGATGTTTGGATGAGTTCAGGATGAGGTTTTTCCACCGTGTTGTCGTCAGGATGTCATTTTCTTCATTTCTTTATCCTCACCTCCAGGGGGCGCTGCAGCAGGAGGAGCTGTATGTGGCTGTGGAGATGCTGTCTGCGGTCGCCCTCGTCAACCAGGCGGTGGAGGCTAAAGACGTGGGGGCCTTCTGTGCCGCGCTGATAAGCCCGGCCGTTGGGCTGGCAGACATCGACGATAGCTTGGTCCAGAGGTGAGCGTGCGTATAAAATGGCCCAAGCCCATCTGCGTACGGGTTCATTTACATTTAGTAATTTAGCAGACGCTCCTATCCAGAGCGACTTACAGCAAGTACAGGGACATTCTCCCTGAGGCAAGTAGGGTGAAGTGCTTTGCCCGATGACTCCCCATTTATTTACTTACCATTATTTATTCATTTAACTAGTTTGTTGTATACACCAAACAAGCGTGTGATGGCCGTAAGTTTTAGAACATGCTGAATATTGGCTGCCTCCGTTCTTCCTGTTCTGCTCTCAGGTACTTTGACGAGCTGTGCGAGCAGAAGAGGCAGGCGGGCAGAGCCATGCTCACCTGGAACCAGCTGCAGACGGGACTGAATGCTGTCAACACCGCAGCGCAGGATGAACACGACCGTACGCACTTCCTAAACCCCTCGGGGTGGGGGGGGGTCTTTTCAGAGCGTTGTGTTCACCTGAGATCATGTAGAATAGCTGGAAGCAACCAAAAAATATATATTCTGACTTTAAATAATTTCACCTGTCGTCGCCCGTGTTTTTAACAGAGATCCTCGCCATCAGCCTGATCAACCAGGCTCTGTGTCAGGGAGACCCCCAGACGACCCTGGCTGCCTTGCTGCTGCGCCCCAGTGGCCTGCAGGAGGTGGAGCCGGCCAACGCTCACCACTACCATGACGTGCTGACCAGAGCCAGGCAGCACAAGGCCAAGGTAGAGCAGAGGCTATGACTGGGAACAGGATGGCAGGGTTATCAGAATCTGAATCTGAATGGGGTTTATTCGCTATGCAAGATCAACAAACATAGAATACACTGTTGCAGAAATGAGCAGACATATTATGGCTGCTGACTGAACGAGTTTGGGTTTTTTCTAATCCTGGTCCTCGAGGGCCACTGTTCTGAAAGTTCTTGATCAGGTCATTATCAGGCTTCCACAGATCTTGATAACAACCCCTTCATTAGAGCCAGGTTTTTAAAGCAGGTAAACATTTGACAGCTGTGGTCTAAATTTGAGGACGAAATATACCGTTGCAGTTACAGTCACCAAAACATTCTACAATGTTTTGTACAATCATGAATTGAAATTCAGAAAACAAATGATGCTCGACCATTTATTTCAGTGTTTAGCTGATTTGAATGGCATCGCTGAGTCAACGTGACTGTGACCTCTTTCATTGCAGGTTCACCGTGATCCTGGAGCCGAGCTCTGGTTGGCTGACATTCAGGAAGGAGTAAGGATAGCCAATCAACACAGTCAGAAAGCTCTAAAGAGTAAGTTGGGCTTGTTTTCTCCTTGTCGCAGCTTTTGAATCAGCTGGTCTATCGAGGAATAAACTATATAAAAATTATATATTAGCTTTATATGCATATACACAAATATACAATATTTAAGAGTTGTTGGCTTATGTATGTTCTTTTTGGCTCCAGTGTCCCTGGGCTTGGCGGCGGTTAACCAGGCTGTGAAGGAAGGCAAGGCGGCCCAAACCCTGCGAGTCCTGCGCCTGCCAGAGGTGGCGCTACGCAGCGTAGTGGATGTGTGCGCTGCAGGCTACCAGGCTGAACTGTCTGCCCTGCTCAGGGCCAAGGCAGCGAGAGGTAGATACTCTCATTCACCTCCAGCCGAGGTCTCATCCACGTCTCCTTTTTGTAAACTTTCATGTTAATAATGCCTGATTTAGCAGACGTTTTTATCCAAAGCGACTTACATTTTTAAGTACAGGGGCAATCCCCCTGAGGCAAGTAGGGTGAAGTGCCTTGCCCAAGGACACCATCACATATCCGCAGCCGGGGTTCAAACTCACAACATTCCGATCACAAGGCCAACAGCTTAACCCGCTGAGTCATCTGACTCACTTATGTTAACATTGATTGGAGGGTTGTCCTGTATATACTGTATATACAGGGGTCAGGTGGCTCAGCTGGTTAAGGCGTTGGGCTCATGATCGGAAGTTTGTGAGTTCGATTTCCGGCTCTGGCCACATTTACAATGACATTTTTTCATTTAGCAAATGCTCTTATCCAAAGCAACTTAAAAGAGAGAGCTTTTACAAAGAGCATCGGTCACTGAGCATAGCAACGTGATAGACCCCGAACACAGTGGGCTTTTAGATTGTGAAACATACATCGTCAGAACCAATAAGTGCCAAAGGAAGAGCTATAAAAGCATAACACAACGATTGTGAACAATAAAGCAAGAAATCAACAACACGAGTGGTGAGTCACCATATGGGGACCAACAAGTAGTTCTAAACAACATTAGATTATGTTAAGTGCCATACTATTCCTAAGTGCCATTAAATTCTATAAATAAGTGAGTTTTAAGCCTTCTTTTGAAGGTGAGAAGGCAGTCTGTGCTTCTGATGGAGGTGGGGAGTTGATTCCACCTTTGGGGAGCCAGGCAGTGGAAGAGTTTGTGTTGTTCAGTAGCTTTGGTGTGCTCCAGCTCAACGGTTTGGCATGGCAACAAGTTGTCACCGCTACTAACGCAACAACTGTGCTGCAGGTGACAACCGCAGCCCGTGGCTGAGGACCAAGACGGGGGATGGCAGCTCATACTACTTACACCTGAAGAAGCTTGAGGGCACCTGGGAGAGACCACAGGGCTTCGAGCAGAGCAACATCTTTCTGACCCATGATGAGATCCAGGTCTGGAACACTCCAAACTCTTACACTGTTCACATAGATGTACACATTTAGCACACGCTCTGGATAAGAGCATCTGTATATAAATTATGAAATGTGAATATGATTAAATGCCAAAGGATGTAGAGTTGAGTTCCTTTTCCCCCACCCTCCACTAGAACCTGCTCTAGTAACAGGGATGGATTCCACCTGCGTGTAAACAACAGGGTTATATTTGTCTCCCCCTGCAGGCCGTGCTGAGCAGGGTCACGGCGGACCACAGCAGAGAGGTGCAGTGGAAGGCCAGCGAGGGGCTGGTGATGCAGCTGCAAGCCAGGGCCCGCGGCTTCCTCCTCAGGCAGACCCTGGGGGCCCGCCTACACTTCCTCAACACCCAGCTACCAGCCATCATCACCATCCAAGTCAGCACACACACAAGGGTCAAAACTGACTGACTAGGGATATTACTGTGTTTGTGTGTTGTTGCGGTGCAAATTGTATGTAGGCTTCCGGAAGAGCGACATGTCAGGTTGGATTGTTGCTCTGACAAAATGGATCAATTCATGATAGAAGATGATGCTCTGATATCTATTGTGCTCGGTTGTGTGTGTGTGTGTGTTCAGTCCCACTGGAGGAGGTTTGTGCAGCAGAGGGCCTACAGAAACCGACTGCAGCACCTCTATCTCAACTGGAGGGCCGTTGTCAAGGTAAGCTCCATCCTGACAGCTCTGCATATCCTACCTACTCCAGCGGCTGACTTTAGTGACCTGTTTCCCCCTCATAGATCCAGGCCACTGCCAAGATGTGGCTCGCTCGAAGCCGATACCGAGCTCGCCTTCGCTTCTTCCGGCGCCATGTACGTTTTTTAAATATATATTTTTATCATACCTACTCTCTCTTTCCCTAAAAAGATTCCTTTGTCTAGTTTCGAGCACCCCATAAGATGGATGGAGAAAATTGTTGTTGTTTCATGTGTCTGTGGCCACAGGTGGGCGCCATCGTAAAGATCCAGGCCTTCTTCCGCGCGAACAAGGCCCGTGAGGAGTACAGGATGCTGGGTAAGTCGCTAGGCAGGAGGTGATCCGCTCCTTACCGTTCTGAGAATGGCAAGGCATGTTGAGAACGCGCACCTTTCCCAGGTTCCATTCTCTCTGCGTTCAGAAACGGTACAATGGTGAGGGCCCTCCCAGTTCCTCTCTCAAAACCTCTTTGTCCCTCACCCTCCCTCTTTGTCCTCCAGTACACTCCGCCGCCCCTCCCCTTTCCGTGGTGCGGAAGTTTGCCCACCTGCTGGAGAGAGGCGACAACGACATCCGCCAGGAGGGAGAGCTGCTGCGCCTGAGGGAGGAGGTGGTGAGGACCATCCGCTCCAACCGCCAGCTGGAGACCGACCTCGACCTCATGGACCTCAAGATCGGCCTGCTGGTCCGCAACCGGGTCACGCTGCAGGTAGACGCCGCTGTGTGGGTGAACGTGGCCACGTAGTACACATGTGTAAACCGAAAATACGCTCATTTAAAAAAGTATTAAACGATTGACGATGTCTAGAATACCACTTCCTCTGAATATCTCCACGATGAACCTTGAACACAGGAAGTGGTGTCCCACTGTAAGAAGCTGACCAAGAAGAACAAGGAGCAGCTGTCTGACATGATGGCCCTGGAGAAGAGCAAAGGCCTCAAAGCCCTGAGCAAGGACAAGCGAGACAAGCTGGAGGCCTACCAGCACCTGTTTTACCTGCTTCAGGTCAGAAAACCTTGAAAGATTGGAGGGTGGAGTACCCCTTGTGCTTCTGTGGTCTGTGCATTTCCAATAGTATTGTGCATACGTAGGGCTGGGCGATATGTTAAAAATAAGTAATAATGTCTGGATATTGTCAACGTTTACAATATTTGATATATATCTTGATTTAGATATAAATTAGATAGAGCAACTAATGTTACAAAGTACAAAATGTGACGAAATGGGGACGTAATATTGGACGTTCTTTGGAAAAGTATGCTTTAATTAGAAATAGTCGATATGCACAAGATTTTCCAACTTTACATTGTTGTCAAAATTATGACCATATTATCTCTTAATATTATATTTATCGTCCAGCCCTGTTCAGAAGCCCCTAACATAAGTGTGTGTGTGTATAGAGAACCCTTTAACATAAATGTGTGTGCGCTTTGTCCAGACTTAACATAAGTGTGTGTGTGCTGTGTCCAGACCCAGCCCCTCTACCTGGCCCAGCTCATCTTCCTGATGCCTCAGAACAAGTCAACCACTTTCATGGAGACAGTCATCTTCACGCTCTTCAACTATGGCTCTGACTGCAGGGAGGCCTACCTGCTGCTGCAGCTCTTCACCACAGCCCTGCGCCATGAGATCAAGTCAGTCTCTCATGCACACTCGCTGATCGCACACACTGTCACATAATTACAATGAATAAATATTCATTTAGCAAACGCTTTTATCCAAAGTGGCCTACAGAAAGTACATGGACAATCCCCCTGAGGCAAGTAGGGTGAAGGGCCTTACCCAAGGACATCACATAGCCACAGCCGGGAATCAAATTCACAACCTTCCGAACATGAGGCCAACGCCTTAACCTGCTTAGCCACCTGACTTCCACATATTACCCCTTTACTCTGGGCTTCACGGTTCTTTAGGATCCACTGTCCCGTATATTTTAAGATGTTTCCTGCCCCGTTCTCAGGCTTTTCAGACAGACACACGCAAATTCATCCATGCTGCCCTGCCTCATCAGAACACGTCTTATGTCCAGCTGTTTGCTCATGGTTGTCCTCTCTGTCTCTCTTTCTGTCTCTCTTTCTCTCTCTCTCTCTCTTTGACTCACTCTCACTCACACAGACTGAAAGTGGACCAGCCCCAGGAGGTCGTGATGGGGAACCCCACGGTCATCAAGATGCTGGTGAGTTTCTACCGCCACGCTCGCGGCCACAACGCCCTCAAGGAGATCCTTGGCCCGGCCATCCTGGAGGTCCTGCAGGATCGCTCCATCAGCATCCGCACAGACCCAGTGGAGATCTACAAGAGCTGGGTCAACCAGATGGAAACCCAGACTGGCAACAAGAGGTCAGTACAGATCACCTACACTCATTACGCACCTTCTAGAAAAGTATCTGGACCAGTGACACGACAAGTTGGTTTTACACCGTTTTTAAACCACCCTGAAAGAGCACTACACGCACCCTCACATGTAAACACGGAGGTCTAAATCGATCCCTGTTGGCTGGGCAATGCTCATGTCAGTCAGTGAATGTTCCGGTCTCCCTTCCAGCTCCTTGCCGTACGAGGTGAGCGCGGATCAGGCCCTGGCCCACCCTGAGGTGCAGCGGCGCCTGGACATCTCTATTGTCAACCTCAAGAACCTGACGGATCGCGTTCTCAACGCCATCACCAACAACTTGCACAAGCTGCCGTGAGTCAGCCTAACTGGCTTTTGAGGGGCAAATGATCAGCACCCACCTGCAACTCAGCTCCACACTATTCTGAAGCTTGTGTGGGATATTCCTTGACTTGCAATCGATTCCACCGGTGATCTGAACAGAACTTACTACTTAACAGAACTTACTACTTAATAATTGTTTGGACCAGACAAAGAAGACTTGTTAGATTCATTCATTTGTAAATGTAAATCTAATGCGTCTTCTTTGTCTGGTCCAGGTATGGAATGCGCTACACTGCCAAGGTCTTGAGAGATGCTCTGCATAAGAAGTTTCCACGAGCCAGTGATGAAGATCTTTATAAGGTAATCGTTAATCTCCAGTTGGTAAAATTTGTCCACGTCAAATCATTCATTATTAACAGATATGCTAGTAGTGTGTGAGAATTGAGGGCAAATTTGTTAGTTATCATCGAAAGAGGTCTGGTCCAGGTCTGTTACCGCCTCTTGTGTTGGTCAGATTGTGGGGAACCTGGTGTACTACCGCTACATGAACCCGGCAGTGGTGGCGCCCGACGGCTTTGACGTGGTGGAGTTCTCAGCGGGCTCCGCCCTCTTGCCTGAGCAGCGCCGGGTCCTCGGCTCCATCGCTCGCGTCCTGCAGCACGCTGCCGCGCACAAGCACTTTCACGGGGACAGCGCCCACCTGCGCTCCCTGAATGAATACATCACCCTGACCCATGCCAAGTTCAGGTGAGGTGTCCCTCAGGGATGCATGTTAGGACCCATGTTCTTTAAAAAAAAGACTAAATACAAGCTCACAAACAACTCTTTACCTTGTTGACAATGCTTTTTGGATCTGTGTTGTTCAGAAACCTGAACAGAAGTATTGGTCGAACAAAGCTATCGTGTTCACTCGCCTTTTCCAGAAAGTTCCTGCGCGCTGCGTGCGACGTGCCAGAGCCAGGAGAGCGCTTCAACATTGATGAGTACTCAGAAATGGTCATCCTCAACAAGCCTGTCATCTACATCTCCATCAGCGAGCTGATCAACACACACAAGGTCTGGATGGAACCTGGGGTGATAGAATTACGGGGAACATTGAGGTTAAGATGTTGATTTAGTATTTTGAATACCATCGTCTTTTCTTACATTTCCGGGTTGTATATAATTTCAGTTGGGATTTGGTGTCATGTGGTTGTACTGAAGTGTGTCTGTGTATGTAGCTTCTTCTGGAGCATCAGGATTCCTTGTGCCCAGATCCGTCTGATCCCCTGCTGGCCTTGCTGAGCGACTTGGGCAAGGTCCCCACCATTCAGGCCCTAGTTGGTGAGCCCTCCTTATCACCCCCCCCACCTCCACCCACCCACCCTTGTTTTCACCTTCAAAAAAAATAAAAATAATAATCCAAGCGCTAAAAATCATAACTGTCAGCACTGTCGTGTATGTTTTTGTGGGTCTGGTCTGCGAGACACTGTGTAAACTGTTTAGTTACGGCTCTTGTCCGTGGTTCTGTTTCCAGGGGAGGGTGTTGTTAGCCCAGGAGACCCTCTGACTGAACAGACCTTGGCCCAGTACAGCAAGATGGAGGTTTCTCTCACCCTTACTAGCAAGTTTGACATCTTCAGGGGCACTGATGACAGGCAGGACTCCAAAGGGATCCTCCTCAGGTAGGGGGACAACCCTGCTCTGTTCAACACGTCTGGACACTTGAGCTAAAACACAGAAATAGGGCTGCAACGATTCATCGAATAATTCGATTACAAAAATGCATCGATTATTTTTAATCTGCTTCGATGATTCGTTTTATTTCTGTTTTACTACGCGCGGTTATGTTTGACTCTGGAACATTAAAAAAGGCAGCTGTTTCTTGTAGCCTTAACATTTATTTTGGGATGAACGTGAGTTTTCTTTGACATTTGGGTGAAGTATTTAACTCTCAGTGTACTATACTGATATGCTTTATTATTTATATTTTCGTTATATATTATTTGACAACTGGTCAGTGATTGTATTTATTTCAGCACCCCAATTTATTGATGGTTGTGCAATTGTTAATAAATGTGATAAGTGATTTGAGTAATGTTTATAGCTTTATTGGCCGTTTCTTGAAAATAAACTACTTATCCGATTAATCAATGTAAATAATCAATAGATTAATAGATTACTAAAATAATCGATAGTTGCAGCCCTACACAGAAATTCTTCCTCCATCTGATGCTACACTTGCGTAGCTTGATGAAAGTCCAGGTGAAAGAGGGGTTTAACCAAGCAAATAGCGAAATAAAGTCTTAGCGTATTCACTATTTCATGTTAGGAATAAATTATCCAAAGCACAGGATTTCTTGTATTAAGATTTAAGCATCTTTTAAGCATTTATTTTTAATAATATAAAAAATGAGCTAATGATCAAATGGTTAGTGGATCTAACTTTGTGTGCAATAGTGTAAAAAGTCTATTTGTGTTCCAGCACCAAGCAGCTGATCATCGATGTGATCCGGGCCCAGCCTGGAGACACTCTCAGCGAGGTGCTGCGAGCCTCCACCTCCCAAGACCAGGTGCAGCATGCATCTTTTAACTGTTCAGCCACATACCTCCACAAACATGTCCCTACCTATTTACAGGATCTTAGCCTGGTAAACTAGTAGTAGGGTCTGGCTTCATGGCCTTCCCTCTTGTGCTGGATGCTGCACCTGATCTCAAAAAACTGACAAAATCGAACCCTCTCTCCTTCTTCCCTTCCCCCCCGACTGCACACTACAGGAGGCGCAGCACGGTTGGATGATGCAGCGCCGGGCCCAGCGCGACGCTCGCACCCCGGAGAAGATGAAGCGGAACCAGTCGCTGATCGCCGACGGCAACCTGTCTCTGGAGGAGAAGAAGAGGAAGATCCAGAGGAGCCTTCGTCGCCTGGAGTCCCTGGGGGTCCTGACCCAACCCCACTCCGACACCCAGATCCTGCAGCTCATAGCCAAGGTACCTTCCCACTCCCTCACTCACTCACACACAGCTAAACTGTCTCCCCCCACGATCGCCTCCTAGACACCTGGAGTAGTAGCCAGGGGCCTGGTCTAGTCTCACCTTCTCTGATCTAAAATCCTCCAACAATCAATGCTGCCCCCTGCTTCACCTGAGCATTGGAGCAGGGAGCCATGTTTTGAACCCCCTGACCCATCCCTCAGGATATCCGCCACCAGCGGCTCTACAGGCAACGGCGACAGGCAGAGCTAGTGAAACTGAGGCAGACCCTGGGCAGTCTGCACAGCAAGAGCTCATTCCACAGTGAACAGGTGGACTACTACAGCCAGTACATCACCACCTGCCTGGACAACCTGACTGCCAAGCACAGGTATTAACACTCCGCAATCACTCTTGGGGAACCATCTTCCAAAAAAAGTATCCACGACCCCCCCTCCCACACACACATGTACAAGACATGTTGCTTTTTGAGGAGAAGACAAACCCACCGGTTAACAAGCAACAGGCGCAGTCTTACCTGAGTAGAACCTGAGGCTGACGTGTGCTGTCGGACTCTCTCAGGCAGGCGAATGGGAAAAAGGCGCCGGAAGGAAAGGGCAAGAAGAGCAAGCAGGCCACTCTGACTTACACCGCTGCCCGTCTGCATGAGAAAGGAGTCCTGCTAGAGATTGAAGACCTGCCAGTCTCACAGTGAGTGGGCACACACTCAAGACACCCATACGTTGTGGATTTCCAAAAGAATAATGATAATGTTTTTATCTTTTGGCGTTTTTCTTCCATTTTCTCCTCCACCCCTCAGGTTTAAAAATGTGATCTTTGACATTGTGCCCAGCGAGGAAGGAGGGACATTCCAGGTGAAGGCTCGGTTCATGGGAGTGGATATGGAGAAGTTCCCTCTGAAATATCAGGTAAGGCTTTAGCTTTCCAGGTAAGCCATTTGTGTTTAGGGATCAAAACAACAACAGGTCAATGTTTAAATATCACTTCCGTTGTGTGTGTGTGTAAGCGGAGAAAACACAATGAAAGTGAGTTTAATGAACTGGCAATTAATGTACTTATGAAACTATGTAGTAATGTTAGAAAGCTGTTGGTATGGTATATAAAATGGTGCTGTAAGCGTTAACAAGAATGGGGGGGGGGGAACAACTGGATGTATTGCTGTACCTGTAATGAACATGGAAGGAGATTAAGAAGTTTTATACAGTGTGACTGTTATTTGGTTGTACCCCAGTACAAAGACAACTAGCTTTCATGTCTTCTTGACCCAATTTCTTGCTGCGTTGCACAAGGCCAAGATGACATGTTGAATAATTGATGTCCTTTGGCTTGTTCTCCCAGAATATGGAAATCCAGTCTATTGATGCACCCATTCAAATACATCTTCTCCAAGGGATAGTCTCCATACAATCCCTGTAAACATTAGGAATGCAACTGTTTATTTATTGATGTAGATATTGATGTCTTAGCTTCATGCCGTCTCCTGTTGTATGGAGAATGTGAAGAAATCTGGCGTTGACAATGTCAGTGTTTTTTTTTTTTGCTGGTGACAGTTAATCCACATCCTGGGACAGTCTTCACAGTCTTTGTTGAGTGTGTGTGTGTGTGTGTGTGTGTGTGGGGGGGGGGGGGGTTTGTACCTAATGTTTTCAACAATGTCACCGCCGCCTGTGTGTTGGTAGGACTTGCTGCAGCTGCAGTACGAGGGTGTGGCCGTGATGAAGATGTTTGGCAAGGCCAAAGTCAACGTCAACCTCCTCATCTTCCTCCTCAACAAGAAGTTCTTTAAGAAGTGAGGAGTCCTCCAAAGATATGAGAGGTCTTGGAAGCTTCCTCTCCTACTGATACCTGCAAGGCATTATTGCCTTCAGCAAATTGCTTTGAGGTGTTTTACAGTGGAATGGCTCGTTATGTATTGGATCTAAACCTACAGTATATTTCTAATGTACATCAACAAACTGTTCTTCTCCTGGGATTTCATATGGCAGCATGCTATTGTTTTTGTGCTATATCTGAAACCAGATGTTCAGAATGTGGTCAGTCAGGATGATGATGGTTTACGTCTTTAAGCAGTGCTGCTCTAGTTCTTGCAAAAGCACAAAATGTGCATCAAAGGCGTTGAGAATGAGTTTTGTTTGATTCCTTGATATGTATTTTGCATTTAAGTTCACACTCCTCCAGCACAACTGTTTGTTTTTTTACACTGTGCTGCTTTAAAAAGAATTCTACAAACATAGTAGAGAAGCTTGACTTAAATAGGGATTTTTTTTTTGAAAATGTGTGTGCAACCGTTTTTGCATGCAGTATTTCATCTTTATGTATTCGTTTGTTGTAATTGTTTATACTACATTGATGTTACACAACAACAGAATCCTAATTGTATTTCCATTCGGCTGGTTGTGCTTGCCTGCACACCTTCAACAACTCCCTGAGCGTATTCTCATGTATTATGTAGAGATTGTGTTGAAATAGAAACACTCTAGCCTGTCCTGTACAGGCACAGGCTACTGTTGCCCACAGGTTTGGTGTATTAGTGAGACTCTTTAAAACTGTCTTGATGCATCTACTTGATACAATTACACTATATCAGAGCGTAACATTTAGTGCGCTTCTTAAATGGGATTCAGGATATTGCAACAGAATTGGGTTTTGTTTTGGAGATCCCCCAAGTTGTGTATGTCCTCTGATTGTGTATACACACATTTGTTTATGGCATTACTTTTTTTTTACTGGGAGTAAACCTTTGGCCCTGGTAACCTTTGACCTAATCTCTTGTTAGGTTAATGTAAATATTTTCTTTCAGTTTGTGTTTCTATATATAACTCTTTTAACTTGCCAACCTTCAACTGCTTCAACTTCAACTGCCATATATATGTATGTATGAATAATCTGTATTTCTATACTCTAAAAACTTGCTATTAAAAGCTATTTTGCATTGAAACACTTTTTTATGTCTGCTAAGTAACCTATGTTAAGACCCATGTCATTTTACTGTGTTCCTTAACTAAAATACTACCTGAGAGAAATGCGGTAAATAATGAATGAATGAATGAATGCTATGACAACTGTTAATGCTGCTTTTTTTCGTAGTATATTAATAAACTTCGAATTATAGACAATCACTTTTGTCATGTTTAGATTTTTAACTAAAATGTTTGTCAAAATTAGGGTATTTCAACAACTTGTCAGTTGCCTAATCATTTTACCATTTATTTCAACAGTTACGTCGACGTTGACTTAAGTTGGCCATCGGACATTTTAGATGCAAACCGTTTTAGCACATGCCCATTTACCCAGTGCGTTCCACAAACTGGTGTCTAACAAAACCCGCCATGGATCTCCACTTAAAAGTGTTTCTGGATTGGCAGTGGTTAACGCTAGTATGGTGGTTGATGCGTCCACTGATACTGTAATTTGTGCCCGCAGACTGTCATGTCTCCGCCAGAGGGCGCAGTTGGAAGTGAGGTCAACTGATGCCATCGAACACTACGAAAACTACAGTAGGCTGATCTTGGAGAGCACAATAGATTTGCAACCAATCAAATTATTTATAAATGCGCAAAAGATATCTGTACAGTTTGAAAGACAAAAAGACCAGTGTTTTTTACATTGACATCTATTTTGGTTTTGGTGGACATATTGAAAATGTAACACATTTTTGTTTTCAATCAAATACTCTGTATTAATATACTCAATATACTGTTTACGCACCAGTAAGAAATAAGGTAAATGAATGAATGGTATTCTATCAGATATCTCTATAAATGGAACTTAAATAATAAAATAAACTCATAAATATATTATTTTAAAAAGTTTGTCGCAAGTACAAAGAAAAACTGGTGAGCTGTAAATTATTGTATGATAGGAGAATGATTTTACGGGGCCATTCATACGGCTATAGAATTGCATTGTCGACAACGATGAGCATCTCTTTCTGGTTCATATTCTCGCCGCTTTTTCTCCCCTCCCTCCTAGACAACAACTCACACCTTCAGTGGAGGCGCGTCAACGACACAACCACGGACCAATAATTTGTCTGTCTGCTTTACGGACTGGGAGCATGAGAGCTTGTCGAGACCCAATCAGCGCTTTTGTATTGCTTGCCGGTGCTGGGGACTGACTGGTTGTAAGGAGTTACTGCTGCAGCCCCAGGATCCCAAAGCCAAACCCGAAGCCAGTGGAACCTGCGGGGTGAAGGCGAGTCAGGTGAGACCGAGGATTGAGCCGCGGCCTATCTGAACTGAAGTTGAACTAAAAACCTCAATGCCCGATTTAGATGATGTTTGTAATAAGGTACCAAAATACTGAGCCCTTGCGAAATGGCAATGCAGGATGAGATGATACTGAAATAACGGTACACTTCTGAGTATACCCATTTGATACAGTAGCTGTTCCTTGCCACCGTTATATTTTTAGTTACAAAAATTAGACAATAAACATGTGTTAATCTATAGAATATACAATGAAGCAGTTGATGTTGCAACGTTTCAAAGTTGTTTACGATACAGCAATAAATGATATTGCGCGCGCGGATCATACTGATACAGAAAGGAATCCGCTTTATTGTTTAATCTCGAGTCCCTTGGGGTTAACCCTGGAGATTGGTCGGAAAATCGCTACGTCTTCGTGGTGTCGGTGTTTCTACCAAAATGCGGTCACACATTAAATTGTAAAAACAAAAAATGGTTTGCACATTTTTTTTTACGTTTACTATCGAGTTTGTGAAAGTCGGTGTTATTTCGGGGTGAGCAGAGGAAAGAGGCGACACGAAGTGTTGTGTGTGCAGATGTCATACAATAAAATGAATTCAAAATGCATCAGCCATTTACGTAAGTGAAGACGTGTTCACCCTCTCAACTTGTTTCGTATGCATGCAAATGGCCACCCTGGTTTTCGATGACAACTGGTGTTGCATATATTAGTGAATGCATGACTTTAACGACTCCGAAGGGTCACTTAACATCCTTTGCCGTGAAAATGTTTTAGGTTTTATTAATGTTGTTTTATACATTTGTGCAATTGTATAGTCTTGTCGTTCCAAGTTAGCATTTTACCTTGTTTCCTATTTCTGCTTTTTTTCAGGAGCATAACAATCACCATTCCAATTTTGTCATATGGAAGTATACATTAAAGTAATACAGTTTAAATATGTTAAGTTTTCAACCCATGATTGTTAAGACACAGCTCAATGCATGTGGGTCTATGAACTTGACCTGGGTCATGTTTTCACAAAGGACTGTCTTTCACAGTGGTGGATTTCACTTTTTTAGTGAACAATTACATTTAAATTAATAACAATTACGTGTTGGAACTGTTGGAACCTCCGGTTCCATGCATTTTCAATGATTCATTGTACGATAAAACCTCCACTGCGTTTTAAAGTTGAATGATCAGTTCCCCTACCCTAAAAATGAACATATAAGCAAATTACCACTGCTTTTCATGGTCAGTGATATTAGTGTATCACAGTGTCACACGATTGGTCGACGTGTCGCCTCAAAGCCTCAAGCTCCTGTATTTGTTCATCAGCCCTTTGCTCTCAAATGGCTCTCATGGGCCGTCTTAAGCGAAGCTCATTGTATTTGGTGCATGTGCAACCCAAAATAGCATGTTTGCCTTTTGTTTGAGTTCTCCTTTCGACGTACTTTTCCCTTTTTAAGGCACGTGTCATTGTCGTTGACCTTGCCAGGTGAAAGTGAGTGTGTCCGCTACAGCTTGGTGCTTTTGTGACTGAAGTCGGGATGCCACTGTTAGAAGGTGCACTCAGTTAAAGGTGGCTGTGGCTAGTTGATCCTGACACAGGCTCTTTCTGTCTGTCAGCGTAGCCCATCATCCATTGTTGCGATCTTCTTCCTCTTCGTCCTTTCAGGGTACTAGACAGCGAGCCGGGTTTGATAAAGAAAGATGATTCACCCTTTAAAGAAGGTGCGCATTAGACGGTTCTCCTTCGTCTTTGTGTTGTATCACGCAGACCTGTTGTGGCGCATTTCTAAATGGATTTCCTAGAGCAGTGGTTCTCAACCCTGGTCCTCAAGGCCCACAGTCCTGCATGTTTTCGATGTTTCCCTGCTCCAACACACCTGATTCAAATGAATGAGTCACTATGAAGCTCAGCAGAAGCCTGATAATGACAATTCATTTGAATCAGGTGTGTTGGAAGGGGGAAACATCTAAAACATGCAGGACAGTGGGCCCTGAGGACCAGGGTTGAGAACCACTGTCCTAGAGAAGGGTCACCGGCTTCACCCAGTTGGTTCCATTACGGTCCCTTCAAAAGTGCCCAATTCTTCTCAAGGTTTGTGATTTCCGGAAAATGTCCAGTACACCTGAACCTGACTAGGACTATCCTGTTGGTCAGAGGAGTTCAACACTCTGCCATACTGACCTGAGAGCCTGCGCGCACACGGTCAGCGGTCGTACATCATGAACCTTAATGGTACCTCAGTGGGTGACATTGGGAACACACGTAGGTCTTAAGCTTCCGAGCTTTTCATAAGCTTAAGGTACCACCCACCGTAGCCCAGCTGTGCGAGTTTTGCTAGGGTTCCTACAGCAGACACTTCCTTCACTAAAGGTATGAGAGCAGGTGAGAAATGTTCAGCAAAGAACCAGCTATATTAGATTATTGATCTGACATGAGGCCTTGGTCATGAGTTCTGTTGACGAGCCTTTTTGTTGCACAGACGACAGATCTCAAGGTTATGAAAGTGGCGTTTGGTTGTGCACACAGGTGCATTTGCAAAGACAGGTATGTCTTTTTTGTGTTGGTCTTGCTGGTTCAGAGGATGAATGCAGGTCACATGGTACACACGTTTGTTTCTCCACCATTTTGGCACCAGGCAAGTAGCGGTTCCACACTACAGTGTACCACTCCTCGAACTTTGTTAGTGACCTACCACCCCAAATCAATCTCTCTCTGTCCTCTCCCTCTCTTTGTCTGTGATGTCACGAAGGCCTACACATTAAGAGATAATTCCATATCCTGAGGTTACAAACCGGCTCAGACTGGCTGGCGCTTTAGGACTCTGCTTGGCACCATGGGGGGAGAGAGAGAGAATGGGGGACTCTCCTGCTCTTAAAGGGACAGGTGGGGGCAAGTCTGAGACACTGCCCCTCTTCTGATGTGGCAAATGTATCAATGTTGTGTTTCACTTTCCCTTTCTATCACTGGATATCTTTGGTTGTCTCTGGAAGGCGATGGTTTAAAAAGCCCAGATCATCTCTGGGACATGTTTTTCTTTTTTTTCATGGTGGGGGTGCGAGATTTAGATTTATCAATCGATGATTGTTTTGAGCTTGTTATATGGGCATCGATCGAAACACTATGGCCGTGAACGGACTGGTAACAGACGATTGTGGCCCGTCGGATGTCCATTCCACTGCCGATCCTTCAGTGTCCGTTCGCTCTCCGGCTGAGTGGTAGCCAACGTCTGTCGGCTACTGTCTTCGTTGCGTTGTGTACAGCACCTGAACCCACGGTCAAAGACAAAAGCCTTTCTTTCCTGTCCATGGCGTGACCCCATCGACTCTCTACACTGACATGTTTCCCTCTCCTCCTTTTTGCTCCCTTTGTCCCCCTGCACCTTCTCCCTCCCTCCCTTAGGCAACCGCAGAAATTAAATTGATTAGTGGTGCGGTCTATAAATAGACAGGCCACGGTTGCCTTGGCAACCGGGTGATAAGTGTTGCGTGATGAAGACCTACGCGTCTAACTATTGTTACGTGGGGTGGGGGGGGGGTGGGGGGGGGGGGCGGGGAGCAGGAGGACGGGTGGGTGCCTGTGTTAGTGTTTGCATGTTGTATAGGGAGTGTGGAGACCACATTATTTGATACCTCCTCAATGTGTGTGTATGTGTGTCCTGTATTTCTGTGGGCCAGCTGTGTTGATGTATGGGTGTTGGTGTTAGACTGCAGATCTGGGTAAATAAGAACTTCCCGAGTTCGGATCGCTCAGAGGTTTTTACATGTTTAAGCAGACCAGCGCTTACCACTTGGTTACCATGGCCACTGTTTTCTGATCATTCTCATTAATGTCAGGAACTCTCTGTACTCACTCAGTACCGCGTGTGTGCGCACACACACACTTGTCCATGCATGCGATCGTGTGGGTTGATAGTGATGAAACACTATTGGTTGGAGACTGCAGCTCCTGGTGCCATCAACACGATGTCCTCGTGTTTTTTCACTTTCCTCCAAATCAATACGGTCTTCCTCGGGCTCCGGCTAATGAGATCGGGAGAGACTTGAGGCCGTGCTAATGATTCTGTTGTGTCCTCACATGCACACAGTGTGCTTCCTCCCATTATTGGGTTGAATTAGGAAGAGGAGAAAGAATCTCTGTTGAATCTTTGGTGTGCAGATAATGCCTACGCTGGAGGAACCATCTTGACGATGGATGCGACCATGTTGATTTGAGGCCATTATTAGATTCTTTGGTGATAAGAAATTAAAAAAACAATACCCTTTGCTTTATATTCAAAGCTCATTTGGTGGTGAACCTATTGTGATGTGTTGCTGTTGAGATGAAAACTGCCTTTTTTCCAGAACTTTGGGGCACACCTTTGGGAACACACATGGTCAGCGCGCCCTTTCGAGCAAGCCATCAGTCCTAATTTTTTCAACATTGGTCATCATTGTTTCTTGAATGATTTCATTCAAGAGCATATGTCAGTACCTGTATCACATGCTACTTGAGTATTCACAGCTGGCAACGAGTGTGAAAAGAAGCTGGAGGCTATCTGAGCTGCGTGTTTCAGCTTTGTCCAGAAAAGCTCTGATCGTATCCAACTCGCCACCTCCCTTGACCGGGGCGGGAGCGAAGGATGATCCTGCGTGGTGAGAAACGACCAGGCCTGGAAACCTCTTTTTCGGATTAATCTTCCTGCCATCCGTGCAATCTTGGCTAGCTGATCATTTCCTTTAGCTTGCTGCCCCTTCCAGGGCAGAGCTCGTTTCGTCATAATCTTACGCAGTACCAAAAAAATCTTGGGAACTCTGACTCACAGTTCATCTCCCCAACCTCAAGCTGCATGTTAGGGCCCTATCAGGCAGCATGATGTGGAGATCTTCCAGCTGGTTTACTGCATCCCCTGAGGGGAACGTGGAGACAATGGTGGATAGTCAGCACCTTCTATTTGATGTGACCGCACGCAACCATGGTTCTCCCTAGTGACAGATGCGAGATGCGCTTTGAAGACGGCGTATTTCAGCGGCTCGGTAACGCGGCGTTGCGTCCTTGCATGGTGGTCTCGCACACAGCGAACGTTAGCAGTTGCGCGGCCACGGTTCCGTTTCACAAGCTGTTCGGGATTTGCCGCCACATGACGGGCACCCCTCCAGCTGTAGAAATGACATGCCTAAACGGAATATTTCCTCGTTACCGCACTCGCACACCCGCACCGCAACCAAACGCAGACTCACAACCTGAGCGCGTAGCAGGATTCCCATACTGCTATCCCCTTTAGAAATCAAAGCCCCGGAGGCGGATGGTGGTGCTAACAATTCAGCCACAAAAGCCCATATTCGTCATTTTGAGCCTCAGGGGTCCTGAAAATGCAACTGCGCAGCATACTTTTGCTACCCCCCTCCCCCCCCAAAAGTTTCTCTTTTTGCTCCCCTCCTGTGTTTTTGGAGGGATGGGTGGAGGGAAGTGGACTCGGGAGGGGGAGGGAGTGTTTATACGGGGGCTTTGTTGGCATCGCACAACTGTAGTAAAATGGAGGAGGAGGGGTGGGGGTTGAGGGAAAAGGAACAAAGGAGCCTTATGTTGGCATGGTCTCGTGTGTGTGTGTGTGTGTGTGTGTGTGTGTGCGCGTGCGCGTGTGTACAGTTTGCACACTCGTTTGCATGGACAAAGGTACGGATGTGCGCGTGCAGGGCGGTGCGTGGCTGAATTCTACTGTACAAATCTTTACCTTCCCCAGAACTGTGCCCGTCTGCAATGGGTTGTCTTCATATCCCAGACCTCCCCCCCCTCGAATAACCCCACCCCCATCCCCCCAGGAGATTCCATCTCACAGCTGTCTTTTACCTTGATGTCATCTACATCTACACCTTTTTTCCTTTTTTTTGTTGAATATGTGTGGGTGTTTTAGCCAACTAGCTGGTCATAGGAAGAGCAGCAAAAAAATTACCAAATTCCTTTGTGATTTATTTGTTTAACCGGGTGGTTAAATCACACCAAAGGTAGCTGAACTCCGATGTTGAAAAAAAATAGGTGCGTGTAGCTCTGGGGGGAATCTGTATGTATCGGTGTGTTTACTCGCGCTATTGTGCGTGTCGTTGGTTATGCTGATCAGCCCTCTCGTTTACCATCCCCTCCATCTTAGCACCTCTTTCCTCTCCCTCCTCCTCCTCCTCTCGCGGTATGGAGGCGTCTGACTCTTGTGTTGTCTGGCTGCAGGCCCAGAGGTGTGTGTGTGTGTTGGGGGGGGGGGGTGTAAAAGTACTGCCGACGTATGCACACTACATCTACACGTGTGAGTGGATGTATGTGGCAAGCAGCACACGTATAGAAGGGGGGAGAGAGAGTCTAGTGTGTGTTGCAGGGCTACAGTCATCATATTATGTAAGAAGGAATGAGGATGGGGGGGTGGTCAAGAAGTGCTGGGCTAGAGCTAAAGACACACACGCAAACACAGATACCCTCAACTGATTGGCTTGGTAGTCTCTCTCATGCTTGTTCTCTTTCTCTCCCCAGGTGGGTGGTATGATTGAAAGCTTTGGCATGTATATGCCTTTTACTGTTTTACTGTGTGCCTCTTCAAAAGAAATGGTAACTTCCATGACTCGTGACTACTACGGATAGTGTACTGTAAATCACAGACCGTGCTAAAAAGCATTCATTTTTTTGTGTGTGGCTGCGTGAGTATGAACAGGCACACAGTACAGTAGTGTGCGTGTGTGTCTGTGGGGAGGGGCGGGGGGGTGCGGGTTGTGGGTTGTGTGGCTGCATTAGAAAGAACAGGAGCACAATACAGTATGCATATGTGTGTTAGGTTGTCCACATGAGTGTGTGTGAGTGTGTTGTATGTTGTTGTCATTTCCAGGCATCTCCTGGAAATACACTGTGTTTCAAATTATTACGCAAATTGTAATAAGTGTCATAAAGATTACATTTTTTTGTTTTTGAATTAAACTCATGGATGGTATTGTGTCCCAGGATGTCTTTGGATCACCAAAATCAATTTCAGACCTCTGTGACCACTTAGTTTGCCAGGTGATCCCAATTAAGGAAAAACTACTTATGAAGGGCGTTCCACATTATTAAGCAGATGACCATTTCCAAGCAATATGGGAAAGAAAAAGGATCTCTCTGATGCTGAAAAGTGTGAAATAGTTCAATGCCTTGGAGAAGGTATGAAAACCTTAGATATTTCACGAAAACTTAAGCGTGATCATCGCACTATTAAGAGATTTGTGGCTGATTCAGAGCACACACGGGTTCGTGCAGATAAAGGCACAACGAGGAAGATTTCTGCCAGACAAAAACATCGGATTAACAGAGCAGCTGCTAAAATGCCATTACAAAGTAGTATTTGAAGCTGCTGGTGTTTCACGATTATCAAGGTGTAGGATGCTCCAGAGGTTTGCAGTTGTGCGTAAAGCTTCTATTCGGCCACCCCTAAACAATGTTCACAGCAGAAAAGGCTACAGTGGGCCCAGAAATACATGAAGACTAATTTACAAGCAGTCTTGTTCACTGAAGAGTGCCGTGCAACTCTGGATGGTCCAGATGGATGGAGTAGTGGATGGTTGGTGGATGGCCACCATGTCCCAACAAGGCTGCAACGTCAGCAAGGAGGTGGCGGAGTCATGTTTTGGGCCGGAATCATGGGGAGAGAGCTGGTATCCCTTTAAGATCCCTGAAGGTGTGAAAATTACCTCTGTAAAGTATGTGGAGTTTCTGACTGACCACTTTCTTCCATGGTACAAAAGGAAGAACCGTGCTTTCCGAAAACAAAATCATCTTCATGCATGACAATGCACCATCTCATGCTGCAAGGAATACCTCTGCGTCACTGGCTGCTATGGGCATAAAAGGGGAGAATCTCATGGTGTGGCCCCCATCCTCCCCCGACCTCAACCCTATTGAGAACCTTTGGAGCATCATCAAGCAAAAGATCTATGAGGGTGGGAGGCAGTTCACATCCTAACAGCAACTCTGGGAGGCTATTCTGACATCCTGCAACGACATTCAAGCAGAAACTGTTCAAAAACTCACAAAGTCAATGGATGCAAGAATTGTGAAGATGCTATCAAATAAGGGCTCCTATGTTAAAATGTAACTTGATCTGTCAAGATGTTTTTGATTTTGAATTTTGCAAATTCAAAAAATTAACCTTTTCAGTCATTAAAACCTGTGAAATGTGAAGAAACTCTGTTGTGCATAGTAATCTGGAACAGGGCATTTTAAGTTAAAAAAAAAAAAAATACAGTTATCATTGGGTGTTTTTTTTCAATGGATTCACATTCATTAAATTCACAGTTGATGACTTGAAAGTTAGTCGTTTTCATTGACTATTTAGGAAAATTTGAGAAAAATATACTTTGCGTAATAATTTGGAACATAGTGTACCTCTTTAGTGTGTGTGTCTGTGTGTGTGTACGAGTGCGTGCATGTATATGCACACAGCGCGAGTATACAAGAGTGTCTACTATCTCCACCTAACGAGGCATTGTGCTCTAATTATAACCAGTCCACCATCCTAGTCCCTCGCCACCCCAGTCCCCCCCCCCCCCAATCCCTCCTAGCCAATCCCCATCACTCTTCCTAGTCTTAATGCGTATCATTGGCCCAAGTTGCAGGGCAAACTAGCTCCCTGCGGTGCAACCTATGCTGCTTCTCCCGCTGCATCCTCAACCAACCCTCTCAACCCGATGATTCAACCAAGTGTGTCTAATGCAGTTGGATTGAAGCGCGCACACATACACACACACACACACTGTGATACAGGCAGTTAACCAATTCGTGGTTTGATATTGTGGCAGTGTAGAACAAATGAACCTGCACACCTTACCATTTCACATGTGTGTGCCTGTTTAAGTCATCATGTGTCTGAGCCTGTAGCACAATGCAGTAAGCTGCTCACACACACACACACACACACACACACACACACACACACACACTAGCGATGGAGAATATATCCATCAGCATACATGCATGAAGCCCTCAAGCATGTTCTGTCCTAGGTACATATCACATTACCCTCTCATTCAACTTGTATAGGGGGAAGAGGTCAAGGAACTGTGTGTTTGTTCCATACTTTGCCAGCCATAAAGGCATAAATGTCTGAGGTAAAGGACTCTTCAGATTCCGTTCTGTGGGTTTGATGGACATTTGAGAATAACCAATTAGACTGTTGACTTTTGATGACATCACTTTTCTATACTATACAGAATATGAATACAGTATGGTTTTAATGGTTGCTAATTGCACTCCCCACACACACACACAGACACAAAGCATTTTTCCTCCCCTGCCCTTATCTGCTTCAGTTTCGCTCTGCATTACTTGCGCCAGGCGCACCAACGCCACGTCCTGTTTCCTGTTTTTATTGTTGTCATGGCAGGGCAATGCATCCCTCAGGCAGGGAGCGGCACTTTAAGCAGAGTCTTTGTCTTTGTGGAGGATGTGGGGGAAACGAGGACAGTTTACCGTACGCCGTTATGCTTTCCCGACCGAAATCATGCGAATCGTAGACTATAGCCGTCCCCAAACCATCGCACCTCTGCGTCTCAGCCTCTTTCGTTTGATGTGATGCCTGAGGGAGCCTCATTGGCACAATCCACCCCTTTGAAATCTAAGACAAGTGGTCGGGGAGCTGAAGACGGTGCCGGGGACGAGCCTCAGTGCCGTCAGCCTCCTGTGAGAGTGAGGATGCCGCACAGGGGCGATGACAGCTAACTGTTAGCGCTGTCTGAGGTGGCAAAGCAAACAATATGGGGGTGGGGGGGTGAGCATGGACAAGTATACTTGTCATCCCATTCGCCTCACCGCTGGCAGAAATCACGACAGGCTCTTCTTCGCTTTCGCTCTGCGGGAGGAAAGCTAAACAGCAAGGGGACTGAGAGAGTGTTTGACATCTGCATGTGTGTGTGTGTGATTCCAAAAGGAACAGTTTGATATAATTTGAACAAGAAAGAGAGGAATACTCGAAACCGTCTATTAACTTCAACTTTTTTCCCCGTCTTTCTCTGCCTTTTCCCTCTACCTTTCCTTCCTTCATCCAAATCCAACCTTCCGTCCCTCTGTCTTTCTCTCGGGACACTCTCATTCCTCCTTTTCCACTCTTTTTTTTGTCACCCCTGTCCCCCGCCCCTGTCCCCCCCTCCTCTAGTCCAGTCATGGAGAGGCTGAACGAGGAGGCGGTGCGTCTGAGCCTGCTGAAGCGCGGCCTGGACTCGGCCTCCTCGTCTTCGTCCCACGGCCCGGGGCCTGCCACAGAGCGCGACGAGCTGCTGTCCAAGCGCATCAAAATGGAGGGCCACCAGGCCATGGAACGCCTCAAGATGCTGGCCTACCTCAAACGTAAGGACCTAGCTGGCTTTGAGGCTGCCGGTTTGGTGGGGCTGAACGCAGCCGCTGCCGCTGCAGCCGGCATGGTCGAGGTCAAGGGTCACCACCACAGCTCGTCAGTGTTGGGGGGCGGGGCCTACGACGAGAGGACTAATGGGAGCCTGAGAGGCCCGGCCGCGGGCGTGTCCCACCATGCCATGTTGGGAAAGAGCGGGAAGGAGAACATGGGGGAGGAGCCCGTGGATATGAGTGCCAAGAGAGGGTGAGTGGAGGAGGGGGGGCAGGGTGGGAGTAAGAGAAGGGAGAGGGTCTGGGACAAAAAAATGAGGTACCTTGTGGTAAAAAATAAATACAGATGCTGTGCTATTATAAGACAGTTCTAATTGTATAGATTTCTACTGTGTTGGTAACCCTTAGTGACGCGGACAGAGAACGCCTCACACCATCCCCTGATGTCATCGTCCTGTCGGACAATGAGGCGTCCAGCCCCAAAGGGCCGAGCAGAGGGGAGGAGCGACTGAGGACAGCCAACCTAGAGATGTTCAAGGTGTGTGTGTTTGTGTGTGCCTTGAATGATGGCGGTATGGTCAATATCGTACGTACATGAAAACACCCCACTGAATACGGGTTGCCCGGCGACCAATATGGAGATGAGGAAGGAATTCCTAGTGCAAAGGAAACTCAGCCGTGCAGAAACCAACAAACATGTGGGACGGGTGTGGGACTGTGAGGTCGACCCTTCTCTGTCCTTACCACTCTTCTGCTATTGAGAGCAATGTGGATGACAAGCTCATGATAGTAGATTTGGGATTTCCCGAATGACATGACCCCACTCCCCTACATTTCATTTGATGGTAATATTTGAGTTTAGCCTATACCTGTGGGAGAAACGATAGGTCTGGCTACAGTTATGCGTTTTGAAACATTCCATCACCATTAGCAAGGCTACTGGCTAGCTTATTTCAGTGAAGTAGCATGACCCGAGCAGCTCAATCATTAGAAGTGGAGATCTTTAACTGACACCAAGCTGATTGGCAAGCTGACACCTGTCAGCAGGCCCACAAGCAAACTATTTTTTGAGGTGACGTCACATTATCCAGATGTTTCACGTACAGTGGGGCTTGGACGTTAGTGTGGCCTCATATTGCAGACACTGTATATTTGCACACTGTACACTTAGGCAATTTATGGGACATGCACATGTCTGTGCACGCAGGTACAGTACATTTATGTGTGTGTGTGTGTGTGTGTGTGTGTGTGTGTGTGTGTGTGTGTGTGTGTGTGTGTGTGTGTGTGTGTGTGTGTGTGTGTGTGTGTGTGTGTGTGTGTGTGTGTGTGTGTGTGTGTGTGTGTGTGTGTGTGTGTGTGTGTGTGTGTGTGTGTGTGTGTGTGTGTGTGTGTGTGTGTGTGTGTGTGTGTGTGTGTGTTAGGGTAAGAGCGGTGAGGAGAGACAGAAGATGATCCGGTCTCTGAGAGAGGAGCTGAGGTTAGAGGAGGCCAGACTGGTGCTGCTGAAGAAGCTAAGGCAGAGCCAGCTGCAGAAGGAGAACCTGGTCCAGAAGGTTGGCTCATCCATCCACTAATATACCTAGCTACCCATCCATCCACCTAGCTACCCATCCATCCACCTAGCTACCCATCCATCCACCTAGCTACCCATCCATCCACCTAGCTATCCATCCACCTAGCTATCCATCCCTCCACCTAGCTACCCATCCATCCACCTAGCTACCCATCCATCCATCTAGCTATTTATCCATCCATCCACCTAGCTATCCATCCATTCACCTAGCTATCCATCCATCCACCTAGCTACCCATCCCTCCAACTAGCTATCCATCCATCCACCTAGCTACCCATCCCTCCACCTAGCTATCAGTCCATCCACCTAGCTACCCATCCCTCCACTCATCCACCTAGCGACCCATCCACTAATACACCTAGCTATCCATCCATCCACCTAGCTACCCATCCATCCACCTAGCTATCCATCCACCCACTCATCCACCTAGCTATCCATCCATCTACTAATATAGCTAGCTATCCATTCATCCACCTAGCTATCCATCCATCCACTAATACACCTAGCTATCCATCCACCCACTAATACACCTAGCTATCCATCCACCCACTCATCCACCTAGCTATCCAATCCACCTAGCGACCAATCCACTGATACACCTAGCTATCCATCCACCTAGCGACCCATCCACTAATACACCAAGCTATCCATCCATCCATTCATTCATCCACCTGGACATCCATCCATCCATACACCAAGGCATCTATCAATCCATTCATTCATACCCCAAGCTTTATATTCATCCATAAATGTTTCTACTATCCACACTAATCCTCATATCCATACACTCATCCTATTGTCACACTTCAAACCCTTTTGCAGTTTCTTTTCTGTCATCTAAACTCATACATTTATTTAGGGCACTCACTCATTCATCCATTGAGCCTCATTCACTCACTAACCACTCTTGCACTGGGTACACACCTAGAAATTAACTCGCCATACTCATTTCAATAATTGAAATGAACCAACTCCAGTCACTTTCATAAAGGACTCAATTCCCCAGGCAATAGCTATTATCTACCATTGATTGCCTAACATCTACTACACATTAAACTGATTAAAGCTTCTAAGAAAATGTATTTTTGACATTACCCAATGATTGTGATATTGAAATTATTCAGCCCCTTCTCCTTGAACCTCTGGATCTTGACCTCTAACCTTTGACCCACCCCTACCCCCAGGTTCCTGTGGTCCAGAACACAGCCTCGGCCATTCAGAGCGGAGCTTCTGTCCACGGTGGTCAGAGCATGAACAAGATGTCTGCCCGACCTGGTCTCCACACCCCGGAGCCACAGAACCTCCGCTTGGCACAGGTCGGTCAGCCACAAGGACAGCTCTGGGCCCAGTTAGCTCTCTAGCTACTGTGTGTGCTCGCTAGCCACATGAGTATGCTTGGCAGGGCTCCACCTATTTTGTTTCTGTTCTGCCATTTAAGGAGGACCAGGTCACTTAAGAAGATAACCCAGCGTAGAAGTATAAAGGTTTCTACGTGTTGTCATTTTACGACTTCGATTGTCATTCACACATGCTGTTAATTCACTATCAGTTACTGGGTATATTCATGTCGTCACATGCCTGGGTCAGAGGAACACAATGCATAACAACTAGCTACTGAATGCTGCAATTGTTGTTTCTGGTGCAAGGGGGACATCTAGTGGCTGGAAGAGGAACTGTGACCCCCCCCTAAAATAATTGAATATGCGTGCAGTGTATATTTATATTGATGGAATTACTTATTTAGATACCCTGTTGTTTTTTTTGGAGTGGATAAAACCGCCTCTTTTCAAGGCCTCCATAGCAGAAACTCAAACCAATGACTCCCTTAAAAGGAATCGTCTTTGTTGCTCCTAACCTCTCCTCTCGTCCTCCACAGGGTCACTCTGTCATTAGGTCCGCCTCCAACAGCTCCATGTCCCAGATGATGATGTCACAGAGGGTCATAGCACCCAATCCTGGCCAGCTCCAGGGCCAGAGGCTGATGCAGAAGCAGGGCGGCATGCGGACACCGACGGGGGGTGCCAACAGCGCCGTGAGCTACCAGCAGGCAAGTCACTGTGCCAAGGCATTGTTGGGAGGTTTCCCGTCCTCGCCTGTTGATATTGGGTTTTCTCCTCCTGGATAGTAGCAAACTGGTTTTCTCGGTTTGATGGTAATCATGAGGGTAACACGTTATATTTGTAAAACCAGATCAGTTGGAACGATATGAGCTTCGTTTTGTGTTAAGTGGAATGAATATTGACATCTGAATTCCCTTAAGGCTTCCGTGGATCATCTAAATCAGGCATGTTCATCCCTGGTCCTCGGGGTCCAGTGTTTTGTATGTTTCAGGTGTTCCCCTAAACCAGCACACCTGATTCAGATGAATGTATTGTTATCATGCTTCCACAGAGCTTCATAACAACCCATTCACTAAAATCAGCTGTGTTGGCGCATCATCCAGCGCACCCTGAGAACCAGAGTGGGACACCCCTGATCAAGTGTCTCGTTCTCTGTGTGTAATTCCAGTCCTCCAACCAGCAGGTGGGGGCCTCCCAGCGTTCCTCCTCCACCTCGTCCTCCTCTTCCGCCATGTACATGAACCTGGCCCACATGCAGGCAGCGGGCGGCACCGCGGGGCTGACGGGGGTGGGGGCGGTCAGCCCCTCCTCCCTGCACAGCCCCGGGGGGGCAGCAGCCTCCATGGCCGACACGGCCAGCAGTCAGGCGGCCGCCAAGCTGGCCCTGCGCAAGCAGCTGGAAAAGACCTTGCTGGAGATCCCGCCTCCCAAACCCCCAGCACCTCTCCTCCATTTCCTGCCGTCGGCAGCGAACAGCGAGTTCATCTACATGGTGGGGCTGGAAGAGGTGGTGCAGAGTGTCATCGACAGCCAGGGTAATAGTTTTGAAAACACTTCTCTGGGGGGGAGTTTGAGATGCTGATTCCACAGAGGTTGGCGGTCGCCTCTTAAAACTCCAATCATGTAATTTATTCAAACCAGGCAGTTTTTTCCCCTCATATTCTGAAGGCTCATGAACCCCGTATATGTGTTTGTCTATAGGGAAACTGCGCTTGCCCTTCTCCTCGATGGAGCCCTTCATGTGTGCCCAGTGTAAGACCGACTTCACACCCCACTGGAAGCAAGAGAAGGGTGGGCGCATTCTGTGTGAACTCTGCATGACATCGAATCAGAAGAAGGCCTTGAAGGCCGAGCACACCAACAGACTGAAGAACGCCTTCGTCAAAGCCCTGCAGCAGGAGCAGGTCAGGTTTTGGTGTTGTTACCGTGGTGATGGGGTTGATTGACATCACTGTACCAAGATGCTTATACATGTAGTTTTTTGACTGGCAGTCAGTGCTTAGCAATCGTTGACCAGTTAGTTGCTTTTTTATACCATTTATAATATTAAATAGAAAAATGAAACGTTTTTGGCCTTTCTTAGCTGTCTGTGAATGGCCCTTCATATTGTTGTCCTCTACTGAATTGAAACTACCTGCTCTTTATAAGATGGGTCGCTGCTGTATGATGAATAAGTACCTCACTGACTCAACCCAACGCTTTTTCATGCAGGAGATCGAGCAAAGAATCCAGCTCCAGGCTGCTCTCGCCACCAGCTCTGCCCAGACATCCCCCAGCGTGAGCAAGGCTGAGACCATGAGCCGACACCACACACACAGACAGGTGAGCCATTGCAAGAAGCGGAGTCTCGGTGTCCCATAATGGTCCCATACTCGCACGTGTCATCACGTCTAGAAGAAATCTCAAGTGTAGAGATGTTTAAAGTACGTGGGTGGTTTGGTGTGTGTGTGTGTGTGTGTGTGTGTGTGTGTGTGTGTGTGTGTGTGTGTGTGTGCGTGTGCGTGTGCATGCTCACTTGCCAGACCCCCCAGCCCCAGGTGACCCAGTCCCAGGCCTCCCTTCAGCGCAGCCTGAGTGGCTCCGCCCGAGGTGTCCTGTCCAACTTCGCCCAGGCCTCCCAGCTCTCCGTGGCCAGCAGCCTCATGGGGATGACAGGCAAACGCTGTGGCCAGGCGGGCACCAGCGGGCACAGCCGGGCACAGCAGCACCAGCAACAGCAGCAGCAACAGCATGACAACAGGCGCCAGCTCTACAGCATCCCCGGTGTGTGGCTGGGTGGGGAGGGGCCGCAGGGTGGGGTTTGGAAAGTGCAAATTGTAATCGCCCTCTGAACCCATCATATCATTTTTATCTTTGACCCACGTCAGCTTGACTGCTTTCGGGAAGCTGTAATTGATCCTGTTGAAACACATTGACAGGATGAACTATAACATTAAAGTTCAGTTTTATAACTTTGTGTCAGGTGATTCAAACCCTGACTGGCTAGATGGCTCAGAAGTAAGTAGTTCATAAGGAAATATTTTTGGCCATAATTTTTTTGTTATAGGACTGTAAAAGCCGTGACACTGTTTTATTAAAATCATATCAATAGTTTTTATGTTTATTGTATTTGTTGATTTTTATTGTTTTGGAGCAAAAGGGGCACACCTCACTCAGGTATTAGATATGAGGCAATAAATCAAGGTTGTTTCAGGTCTTTCTTTCTTCTTTTTTTACCAAAGCAACAGAAAATCGGCACATTGATCAGTTTTTTGTTATGCAACGGTCATGCTGCATTAGTAGCGTTGATCAGAGTGGAAATGGGATGTGGAAAATTTGACTCCACCGACCTGTCAGTTTGCGACTTTCGCTAACTCCCCATCTCTCTCTCTCTTCTCCGTCTTTCCAGGGGTGAACATCGCCTACCTGAACCCTGGCAACGTCGGGGGCCACAAGGGCTCTAGCCTGGCTGACCGCCAGAGGGAGTACCTTCTGGACATGATCCCCCCTCGCTCCATATCCCAGTCCCTCAGTGGACAGAAATGAAACTACACCCCCCACCCCTCACCACCACCACAACCCTTCCTGCAGGACAAGATCTCTCCCCCACCCCCCTTTGTTCCATATTCCAGTCCCTTCCCGGACAGATATGAACCACCCCGGTCCAACCTCTGCAACCTATCCCTTCCTTTCCCCCGCCCCATAACCATTCGACCCTCCATCGCATGCAGTGCCTGTTAGTGTGCCTACCAAACTAACTTGTATGAAAAACACAATCAATTAATGACTCGAACAACAACAAAAAAAAGAGACAAAAATATATAAGTGAAAGATGCTCTTAATTAAAACGACCAGTCGTTTTAACGTGATACAAAGTCCCCATGTTAATGCAATCGTCTTTAGTGCAATGGATGTCCTTCTCGTCTCGCCGCTACTAACTATTGGCTGTCCTCAAGTCACCCTGTTTCTAAACAGCTGGGGCAACAGAAGTGGGGAAGTTAATTTTTTGTTGAGTATTTGTGTTTTTTTTAAGCAATATTTTGTCTGACTCCAGCTTTCTTAAAAGAAGAAATCAGTTCTTTGTCATTTCTGGAAATTGATGTTTTTTCCCCCCTAAAAACTATACTGGCTTCTCGGATTGTCGATTCTCTCCTTATCTGGCTTCGCTCAACTGGGCCCCCGACATTTTGAGGTGGAATCCTGGTGTTACAGACCTTGTCTTCAAGATGGTGGATCTTCCTGACGTGCAGACGTAGCCCAACCTTTGTTTTAAAAAGGTGATTTGTGTGTTTGCTTAACTGTCACAAATTATCTCAGACACATTACTAGCTTGGGAGTTTAGGGGCAGAAGGAGGAGGAAATAAAACTCCAATGATTTATTGAACAATACAATGTTTTAGATCTTGGGATCTTGTTCATAGCAATACTTCATGAAGTGACTGTTGAAACCTTATCGATACGCCTCAGAGAATGACCACTAAACCCAAATGACCTTAGAGACTCTGTTTAATTTGAGATTAGTTGGTTCAAGTCTAGCTATCCCACCTCATTTATTTTCTTTTTCTGTGCCAGGACAGGTGCTTTAGTCCGGAGTGTTCTATGTGGAAAGATGCATGACAAAAGAAATGGATGAATACGATTGAAAGTGACATCATTATGTCCAAAGTTGTTAGATTGTTAAGGACGTCAGTTTGCAGAGTTTTTTCAGTTGGACAGGACATCGGATGGTGATTTTGGTTGGCAGGGAAACCCTGTTGAGGAATTGGCTAGGAGAGACATACGCAAGTTCAGAAGTTCTATTATATGACATTTTGGGATACAATTATTTTTATTCATCTTTTGTTTCTAAGTCTAGCGTTTCATAGTAAGAGTTACCTTTTCTTCTTTGACGTGTAAACTTGTGGATTCAGTTTTATATGAATATTACATTGTCTGACGTTTTTACCTGCTAGTGTAGAAGTCCACTATGCAGTGTAAGGTTTAGTGAAAGCTCTTAGCTAAGACCTATTCATATTTTCAGCGTCTTTTCGAGGAAGTGGTATATCTGAAAGGTACTTGGCCTCAATGACGATAAATACTGTGTGACAAACTAGCAGCTGTCAAATTTAAATCAAACTGTTTGTATAGAAATACATTTACAGAGTATACATCTTGGGGCATGGCAATGAATAGGATTGTACTTTTAAGGAGCACTTGAGGTTCAAATTTAACAAGACAAGGATGTGTGTGTGTCCACAAAATAAAAGTCTAACTTGATTCTTGATGGGTTCCGAATATGAATGTTTCCGTTCATAGGGTTGCACTCAACTGGTATTGTCTGCACTCCTGTAGTCCTGAGTGAAGTGAAGGCCACCAGAAACTGTACAAAACAGGACATGAGTTTTCCCTCAGAGCAAGAAGCATCATACATGAAGAGCAACAGTGTTAAAAGGAATTATTCCCTTAAGCGTTATCATTTTGCTAACTCAGTTTGCTCTTAATGAAATTGTCTTCTGTGTGTTTTTATTTTTTTGCTTCCCACTCTGGTCAAAATCGTCTTTTCCTCTGTTTCATTTAACCTTGTTAACCTTCAGAGCCAGGTGCAATATTTGGATACACAGCAAAAGAAAACCTCTTAGGAGTTTTTATTCTGAATTTAACCTCATACCTAAAAGAAATCCCTGACTGGTATACACTAGTTGCCGTTAAATTATTTTATCCCTTGTAAGGGATGTGGCACTTAAACTTAAAATAGCCCAATTAAATTTATCTATTCTAAGGACATAATGAAACACAATAATCGCTGTTTTAGCACAGTGACGGTTTGGTGGTTTTTACCCCCACAGATTTTTGATATGTATCATTGTCTTCTATGCTATGTGTTTGATATTAATAACTGTCCTTTGTCGTGTGTATGCTATCTCTTCTATCTACCTTACCATCAACTTTTCTCTCTGTTCTATTTCCCGAACTATGCCAGATACATCCACAAATGTTATGAAAAAAAACATTATTACACTTGTAAAAGATCATTTTCAGATATCATTTTTGTAAGGTTTTAAATATATATAAAAAAACTACCTTTTGCTGATCTGTCAATCCAATTTCATTTTGAAGATTTTTGTAAAAAAAACAATAATAATAATAATTAAAAAAAAAAACACAAAAAAAACAAACAGAAAATGACCTAAAAAAAAGAACCAACAAAAACAGTATAATCTGAATTAACTGAATTTGTCTAAGTTACAAAACAAAATGATACAATATTTGCTTGAACAGGTGTATTAATAATGACTTGATGTATATAAGCTTTTACTCCTTTGTGGAGCACAACACAAGAATTGAAGATGGGTGTACATTGTGTAGAAAAGCAAGCAAAAAGCCATGGATATTGTGAAGCTTGTCATTTTGTTTTGTGATCATTGTGTATTCCTGTGCCACAAATGTGCAAAAACGTGTGGGGGTTAATATTCTACCTTTTCTATTTACTATCAAATGCATTCACACTTTTCCATATATTGTTTTGTAGTACTTATCCAGTAGGATCATTATTTTTGGATGGTTGTTTGATCTATCCCAGGGCCACCTGTCAGTGTGTAAAGATAATCTGCTTTCTGTCCAGTTTTCTTTAGACAAATCTGTTGTTCATTTAATTGTCATTACTATTTTGACATTATTTCATGCTTTATGTTTTGATTAGTATATAGGTATAATACTTTAGCAAGGCTTGGTTTAGATCAAACAACTGGAATGGGATTTTCTTTTTTCCCCTATTTATCTGTTTCCAGGTACAGGCAGCGCATGGTCCAAGTAAGACACTCATGAGATGAGCGATCTCAGCATTCGGAATGCACAGTAGTATAAATGTAAGCTTCTTGCTAATTTTGCCATTGTCATTAAGTTTGCGGAGGATCCATGGTGTGCAATGTGTTGGGTCAAGCAAACCATTGGAAGCATTCTGCAGTCTAACACAATGCTGTCATGGTATGGTCACAAAAATGGCTCAGTTTGGCTTGTATCAGATTCTGTCAAAAAAAATATTAAAGCGATGTTTTCAAAAATTCAAGAGATGAAGAATTCATGCTTTTGTAGACAACATAATCTCCAAGTTGTGATATATTCCCACTCGGTCTTGACTAGCTAGCTCATATAACGCACACATTTTAGCATTTAATGCTTTAATGCTTTTTAGGGTTCCTCCAGTAAGATTCAACAGCAGTACAGCTTAACAAGTTAATCATCTAATGTGTGAGTTTTGCTTCGTCCCTGTGCCCACATGGGGTGTGACCATGCAGTCTCTCTCGAAAAATACGAATTTTGCATCAGGTTGAAAGTGTTTTTAAAAGCGGTGCCTATTTTAAAGTAAACAGGAATGTTAGGCTGTCTAAAGTTACTTTGTAGTTTTTCAGACAGACCAGAAACATACGGGATACGAGACCCCATTCCTTCTTGGTTCTGCTTTTTGGCCCAAGTAGAGGAACCACAGGCTGAGAGGGCCTTCTGAAACTTTTTTACCTGCTTCTTCTTACCCTCTGAGCTGGTGCATCTTATCCAATGCACAACACTTTGAGTTTGAGTTGTAGTTTTATTTGACCACTTTGATTCACACTTTTTTTTACATAAAAATGTATTCCACAAAATCATATTGTCCCACCATTCCATTAGGCCAGTGGAGTCAAACTCGTGCCATCGCAGGCCAAGACGGTGCAGGTTTTTGTGTCAACCATGTTGCTATGCTCAGTGACCAATGCTCTATGTAAAAGCTCTCTCTTGTAAGTCGCTTTGGATAAAAGCGTCTGCTAAATGAATAAATGTAAATGTAAACCCACTACACCAGCTGATTTCAATAACGAGTTTCTCCACTTAGTGAAATCAAACTTTTTGAAATCAGCTGGTGTAGTGGCTTGGTTGACACACGAAAACCTGCACCGTCTTGGCCCGCGATGGCACGAGTTTGACACCACTGCTTTAGGCAAATGCAAATGTTGGTAACTGACAGAACAGGCTATTTGATCTACAAGAAAAGTAAAGCAAACATGACTGGGTAAAACATTGTACTGTAAAGTAATTTCTCTAACCAGTGTAAATATGGGAGTCAGGTGGCTCAGCGGTTTAAGGCGATGGCTCATGATTGGAAGGTTGTGAGATCGAACCCCGGCTGTGGCTATGTGATGTTGTGTCCTTGGCCAAGGCACTTCACCCTACTTGCCTCAGGGAGAATGTCCTAGTACTTACTGTAAGTTGCTTTGGATAAAAGCGTCTGTTAAATTAATAAATGTAACTGTAAATATTCAAGAAGTGATTAGTATAGGTAAGTAAAGATAATATAACCAATAAAACAACCACTAGGTTCAAGGAAGCAGCCACAGTTTAAATCACAGGTGTCAAGATCCAGTCCTCGAGGGCCTCTGTTCTGAAGGTTTTAGATGTTGCCCTGCTCTAGCACACCTGATACTAATAAAGGGTCATTAGAGGCTTCTACAGAGCTTGGTACAATCCGTTCATTTGAATCAGGTGTGCTAGAGCAGGGAAACACTGGAGTTTGACACCCCATGCCTTAAACCTTAGGTGCACACGTAGCCGGGTGGAGTATTTTAATATTTCCCTCCCTCCGTTTTCCAAAAAGTTTTTGTTTACATCAACCCACATAAATACACCATCTAGCGCCATCATAACTACGCCAAGCCTGGGCGGTCTGGTCTAGGTGCTCTGCAAGCCAATCAGAATCCTCATTTCGGGGCATCAGCTGCCGAAAACTCAGTTTTCTCAGTTTACACGCAAACGCAAATCCGCAGTTTTCCAGAATCTCCGCTTTAGCCGGAGTTTTTAGAAAGATTCGTTTTCAGAGGCGAATTATCCGTTTGCGTGTAAACGATAGGTACAAACGAAGGGAAATGTCTACGTTTTCAAAAATACCCGGCTTCGTGTGCAGAGGGGGAAAGACTCAGGGACTGACGGCAGGACTGTACTGGGGGGGGCGGTTGTTGTCATAGGCAAGCAATTCATCTTCTGGTGTGTTTGGGGCCCTCAAAGTCTGTAGCAACAAAAGAGGGGAGAAGACATAATTTATCAAAGATAAATAGATATTGTGGAATGAAATGCAGATTTGTATTTTTGAGAGGAGGCATTTTGGGGTGTTGGTTAGTGTTGTCCGCATCCCCTTTGCGCCTTAGGTTTTGATGCAGAGACCCCTGGTGTTGAAATGGGTGACTTCCTACCTCATAGGTGTTGGGTGGGATGTTGAATGTTGTCTGTGTAGGTACAGGCCCACCTTGACTGCTAATAATGAACACCTGCTACAAAACAAAATTAGTCATGTAATTATTAAGGGGCATCTTGTGTCACCGTCCCCATTTTATATACATTTTGACCAATCTTACATTGTTTTCAAGGCTTCTACCTACTTCAGGGGGGCAATGACAGACGGCTTTGCAGGCAAATGCTGAGACACTGATGCTGACCATAATCTCAAGCAAAGAGAAAAGTGCAATAACTCCAGAAACTCCCTGGTGTTTGGCCTGTGGAGACACAAAATGAAGGAATTGCTGTACATGTGATGAACATTTTATGAAAATCTTCACTGCAAATAAAATAAAATATTCCTATTCCACACCTTCAACTCTGGATAGAGCATGACCCTGGATCTGCTACACTTGTTTAACCAAAGTGACTGTGAGGTCTTATTTAATACTCACAACTGGACCTGTAACTGACTATTTGTAACTTACATTCCATAAACATCCATAAACAAAAAAAAGGAATAAACATCTATGGACATACCCAGTATTCATAACATTGCCCATTGTGAATGTAATCATTACAATAGAAAAATATGCCAGCAGCATCTAAAGAGTAGAGGATGGTGCCTGTGACTGCAGTCACTGTGGCAACAACATTCATTCCCAATGAAGCCTTTACCTGAGGGAGAGAGAACATGCAGGGTTAAAGGATTAATGACTTTAAATCTACAAAGATATGCTAAAACACTAGACTGGACATTAAGGAAGTTCAACATTACTAACCAGGCACTTGTTCAAGGACTTTTCAGCTGCAATGGTAAGAGAGCCTGCAATTATATACTGACAGAGAAAAAAAACGATATTTGCTCAGTGGTAAGCTTCCTGTACACACAAAGTACACATCACTTTTACAGATTTACTTTTTTATGCAACACTATGAATTGTATACTTGAGTACTCTATGGTACATTTGAAGAAATAAAGACATTTAAGTCTTAACCTGGAGAAGCTCAGCTAGAGCGTACTGATACCAAACTAAACAGCTTTAGCAGAAGCTTCAAAAATAAGGAAACAATTATTAATTAATTAATATTTCAGTGAAACTATGTTACTGTGCTTCTGTAATCTGAGCTACTCAGCAATAAAAGTGGGGTTAGGTTTAACTTTGAATAACGGCATTCATTAATGATTACATGTAAAGTTGACCGTAAGTGTGACAATAATCAAATTAAAGCAACGAAGGGTCAACCTTATCTGCATACTTTGAGTAGGCCTAAGAGAAAATGTCTAATCGACAAGTTTAATTAATTGTTTCAGTGGTAATACAATAGAACTTAGAACTTAGAAAGTTAACTGAAATCCACACCCATACAGTAGAACAAAAACCAACTTTAAAAGGAACAAAGATATGCACTTACAATGATGCTGCCCCAGACGAACACACCACTTACTACTCCTAAACTAATTTCACCAAAAGCCATCACGATGCCAAACAAAAATGCCATGGCGCCAAACATAATCTGTACTGTCTGATGGGAAAACAGTCAGACACTTACTATTTAAAACAGAACACAGTCATCAAAAAATGTGTAAACAATGATGAAGCCATAAGCCGCACCGCACAAGAAAACATTCTTCATTGTTGGTCCATTTTTATATTTATCTTACACACACTTACGATGAGTCACAACAATGTCTTACCCCCAGAGCCTTTGGATGTCCCTCACGGAATTTCTCTATCACAGACAACACCCCTGGTCCTACGCGACCCAAACAGGTAGTGGGTGAGGGGGTCCCCGTCCCCAAGCCGTTCCCAGCAGGGTGCACATGGGTGATGACAACAACCCCATTAGTGTCTGTAAATACAGACCTGGACATTTTCACAGTGGAGAGCAGGATGTTCTTCGGAGGTGTTGTTCTTCCTGGTGTGATCTGAGTTGGGTTGTTGGACTTCCTTCTTATAAGCAGGAAAAAAAGGAAAAACGTCAGACTATTCTGTCTTTCTTAGGTTACTGGTTAACTGGAATATATGTATTTACGATCAACCTATGACACTAGAATAGACCATATGAACTATGGGAAGAGGAAGAACAAACATGACAAGGTTAAACATACAGTGAATTTAATTTCCTTCTGACCAGTGGAAAAACAAATTAAAGAATTAGCATGGAGAGGAATTGGTTTGCATGGTGCTCATATTTTATTTAGTTCTATGATACAACAATACAGTCCAATAATAGTTTAAAGTCAGTTATGTTAACAAAAATTCTACAAAACAATGTCACAACATTCAGACATAGTGAAATGTTGGTAATTTCCAAAACAGAGAATCTGAAAAACAAGGAGAGAAAACAATTTAACTGACAGGGTAAACCATTATACAGTCACCATTATTACTTCTAACTAGCAAAACAGATCTCCAGAACCCAGTGATTATTGGAGGTACTAAAGTGCCCATAACAAACTAAAGAAAGGGACTTTATTTGTCCAAAGTGGGGAAATTGCAGTTTACAATAGCAGCGAGGTACATTAAACTGTGGGGGGTGGGGGATATAGCACTGAGTGTAATAGGTTCAAGTATGAAAATACAGTAAATACCGTTAAATAACAAATTACAATGCACAAGATATGAAATAGCAACATTGCACATACGTGAGAGAGAGTGTGTGAATGTGAGTTGAACACAGATGTTTTGCATATTTGATTGTGTTGTGTTGTTCGCATCCCCTTTGCACCTTAGGTTTTGATGCAGAGACTCCTGAGTGGTATTGCACAAAACCAAGATATGGGATTAAGCCGGGATATGTTGGGTATCCTGGCTGAAATTAGCCTCAGGTCGGTTGCATGAAAGCAGATAAAATTTAGCCTGGTCAAGTTACCATGGTGATTTATTCTCTGCAGCTAGCCTGCTCCAGACCAGGGGGGTATTGCACGAAAGTAGAATAAAGAAAGCCAGAATAACTGAGCAAGCGCGGCTTGACCTAGTCTGGCCGTCGTATCCTGGCTTAATTGGTTGCACGTTTGCCAAACCAGGATGAAAAGGCGCGGCTATGTCAAACCAGATGTAGGTAGTCAGGATTAATGCGTGTTCACGGCATTCTTAAATAGACCTCGCGATCGCTCACAGAATCACCGATCAGAACATGGACAAGAGTCGCGCAACATATTTCACGGCCGCAGAACAACAGCTCCTGATGGAGTTTTATGAGGAGGATAAGGATATTAATTAAAAAAGGACAATACTCAAGCCATAATAAAAGAAAGAGAATAAGCCTGGCAGACAATAGCGGACCGGATTAATGCGTTAGTATTCAAAAAGTGTACAATCCTCTGGAGCTGTCATAATTGGGCTACAATTAAGCATGTCCATAAGTTTAACTTTTTCTGCGAATGTTACGTAGGTGTACAGACACAGTAAATATTACAGTAAACCGCAACTTTATTGATGCACAGGTAGAGAAGACGCGGAGAGACTGTTTATCCAATCAGAATGCAGAACACAATGCACGTGGCAAATCCGTGAAGTGAACCGTGAAATCGCGAGGATTCACTGTACTGAACCATGATATCGCGAGGGTTCACAGTACTGAACCGTGATATAGCGATGGTGTAATGCAATAAAACATATTTATGAAACCTCGACGGCAGTTTGACAAGCAGTCTTCATCAGCATATCAATATAACACTTGGCCAGAGTAATAATAATACCACTTAAATCAATATTAAAAGACTGTTGTAGATTTAATTGAAATGAGAAATGACAATATACTAAATATGTGTAAATGTTAAATGCATTATAATTAAAATGATGCAACATATTTAAAAAGATCATGGACATGCTGTAAAACACGTGAATTTCTCACAGGATTGACTGTGGAAATGCAGGTGAATCACTAGGATTAATCTTAGCCTGGCTGTTAGCCTGGTCCGGAGCAGGCTAGCTGCGGAGAATAAATCACCATGGTAACTTGGCCAGGCTAAGTTTTATCGGCTTTCGTGCAACCGACTTGAGGCTAAATTCAGCCAGGATAACCAACATAGCCCGGCTTAATCCCTTATCCTAGTTTTGTGCAATACCCCCCGGAATTGTCACCGTCAATCCTGTGAGGAATTCATGTGTTTTACAGCATGTGCATGATCTTTTTAAATATGTTGCATCCTCCACGCAAACTATGACCCTCCCGTAAACCTACGCACTTTTTGGAGACAGTGGGAATTGGAGACACATACTGCAAAAGTAAAAGTCGGAGAAGCGATTACTCGTAATATTTATGTATTTTGTTGTCCTCACACACATTGACTCAATTTATGATTATAATGAAGATTAAATACATCAGTGTTATTTGAGCTTGAACTGCATGATAATTGTTCCATACACATCTTGTACAATGCAACTCAAAATTTAAATCAATATTCAGCGCTGTCTGTCTCACAATCAGATTGTCCTTTTACCGCAGTGTAGGAGGCTGAAATGCATGTAACTACAGAACACAAAGTATAACTAAATATATTTCTTTAATACTGTGCATATATCATCATATGTCAAAAACTGGAAATACAGTTGTTAAACTCCCGCGCAATCGCTACACTCATTACACTTCAGAATCAGAATTAGTTTTTAATCGCCATGCAAGATACATAAACACGGAATTTACTACTGCAGTTGTTACCGCTTCTTCTCCGGTTCTGCCACTTGGCGCTGTCGCACTATTGTGTTGTTTTTTGTTTGCCTTTATTCACCGTGAAGAATCACCTGCCAGGTTCATGAGAATGATACTAGATTAGCATTCATGAGGTCCTTTGTATTGACCATTTATGGTAAAAAAAAAAAATGGGCGTGCTCAGGGCGGGGTGCAATGATACTTTACGTACGCACACTTGTGGTTAAGCTGTGATTTATAAAGCGAACATTGCCTACAGGTGTGCGTACGCACGGTTTTGTAAATCTGAATTTTTGGGTGCGTACGCCAATTTACGCTTTTGGGCGTACGCACACTTTTAGTAAGAATTCTACGCACTCCTTTATAAATGAGACCCCAGATCGGTGATCTGTGAGCGATCGCGAGGTCTATTTAAGAATGCCGTGAACACGCATTTATCCTGACTATCTACACTTGGCTTGACATAGCCGCGCCTTTTCATCCTGGCTTGGCAAACGTGCAACCAATTAAGACAGGATACGCCGACCAGACTAGGTCAAGCCGTGCTTGCTCAGTTATCCTGGATTTCTTTATTCTACTTTTGTGCAATACCCCTCTGGTGTTCAAATGGGTGATACCAGATAGACTTATACCTCATGACTTGGGTGGGATGTTTAATGTTGTCTGTGTAGGTACAGGGCCACCTTGAGGTAAGTGATTGCCAATGATGAACACCTGCTACAAAACAAAACAAGTACCGTATTTTTCGGACTATAGAGCGCACTTAAAAGCCTTTAATTTTCTCAAAAAACGACAGTGCGCTTTATAATCCGAAGTGCCTTATATATGGATTAATTCTGGTTTTACATTTTAAATTTCATTTAGCAGACGCTTTTATCCAAAGCGACTTGGTTTTGCTTTGTGACCCCAGCATTACGGCTACCGTAGCCAGGAGCGTCGCAGAGTAATACATACTGTGCTTCACCATAATATTACAGTGTGTGTATAAGGATCCCAAAGTGGCACCTGTCAAAAAACACGCTTACGACGCGGATTTATCTGACTATTTCTTTTTCCGCTTAATGAGCCTTATAGTCCGGTGCGTTTTATATATGAAAAAAGATAGACCATTAATTAATAGACCATTAGACCATTAGACCATTAGAAAATAGACCATTCATTGGCAGTGCGCCTTATAATCCAGTGCGCCCTATAGTGCAAAAAATACGGTAGTCTAGTAGCAGCATTCTGCACCAACTGTAAGTTTTTTACGTAGGTATTTGGGAAGCCAGAGAATAATACATTGCAATAATACAGTTATGAATTCCCTGCTAAATTCTGGCAAAGATCCATTCTTCTAAAGGTAACCACTAACCAGGCAGTGATCTGATAATGGATTGTGGGGGTGAAAATTGAGATTGGTAATATCAATACCCCGTGAGAGAACTAGATCTAAAGTATGTGAGTGAAGATGGGTAGGTTAGTGGTTGTTGATACAGAGCTGGACATCTTCATAGTGGAGTGCAGGATGTTGTAATGATGTGCTGGTCTTTCTGGTGTAATTTGAGTTGGGTTGTTGGATTTAAAATAATCCTCTAAGATTATAAAGGTTAATTATTTATCACTTTACTTAGCCATATTTTATGATGTTCGTATATTTGGTGAACCTTGTCTTTCACTTCCGGTGATATAATATAGATCAAGCCAACAGCCTGATTTTGGAAGGCCAGGAAGGCCCACTACAGCACCACAACCTGTGATGACAGACTCTGTGCTTTTTTTGGACAACGGCCCTGCCTTCTGTTGCGGATCAAAACTGGGATACGGGAGTAAATAGACATTAAGAACCAAATACCAAGTTACCAGTAATGTTTAATGAAGAGATAATGATGCATTCACGATGAACAGACACACCGAATAATCAAAAGAAGGCCTTCAATGGAGAATGTAGTCTGACAGCAACCAACCAAGTTCTGCCCAGTCTCAATTCTCAACTCTCTGTCCTTGAGAGCTTAGTTTTGTATATCCCAAGACAAAGGAGGTGTTTGTTGGGTGATTGGTCAGAGACACAGGGGAGTAAACGTAAAATGTCAAATGGATGGTTCAGAGTCTTTTTGAGGGCGCATCCGGGCGTGTCTGGGGTGATTGAGTGCAACAGGGGGAGAGAGAAAGAGAGAAAATTGGAATTAAAGGAAGGAGAGGGTCTCCTTCAGAGTTAGAGAGGGTAGGGGCAGGGGTCAGGGCAGTGTGAGGGTCTGGATGCGGGGTTGGCCAGGTTTTGGTTCTGTGGGAGAATTTGAGAGGACAGGGGCAGGGGCTAGGGCTGTGTGAGGGTCTGGATACGGGGTTGGCCAGGTTTTGGTTCTGTGGGTTTGGGACAGGCCCAAGATCAAAATGTCCATTGGGTTGGCTTTGGGGAGATGGGCAGAATGGCTATGGAGTTGTCCTGTGGGAGTGAAGAGATACGTCTGTGTGCAGGAGAGAATTATGATACAAGTGACATTGCCTGTTGTAAAATGTTTCCAGTCCTCTCTGCCTACCACATTTCTCTGTCTCCAGATAATCAACCTTTCTCAGACACTCAACTTACATGCTGTATTAGGAAAGAGTGAATACATGAAATCCAGTGACATTTCTATTAGAAATAATAGTGTATAAGCAATAATAGTGTTAATAGAACCTGCTTGCTTTTCCTTACTTCCACGTACAGGATTGCATGAGATAGTACAAAACTGGCTATTTCAAATAGTTGGAATTTTTAAACTTTTTGTTAAAGTTTCCAAATAATCCCTCCCTTCACACCCCTTAAAGGGTGTGGCAATCAATCACACTTAAAATATCTCAGAGAAATGACACACAGAGGACATACCCGACATCAGGCCAGCGTGATTACTAGAAAACCTAGAAAACAACTGAAAATCAGGTTAGACAAAGTTCAAATTCAGATATTATGGTTACAGTGATCCCTCCTTTGACACCTCCTCTAACCTAAAATATCCCAGTGACTAAAACAGACAGTGAGCCCAATGACTTAAAACAGGATATTTTGAGGTTCCTAAGAATCCCTCCTTTCACACCCTTTAAAGCAGGGGTCCCCAAACTACGGCCTAAGGGCTGCACCCGGCCCGCCTCCACATTTGACCCGGCCCCCTGAACAACTGACCCGAAGCAAGGCAGGGAGCGCAAAACTCACCTAAACTTACAGCGATCGCAATTATTTTTGCCAGCAGACGCCTGGCAGCGCTCCTCCAGCAGATAGCGCTCTAGGTGACCGCCTATGTCGCCTATGTCAAGATCCGGCCCTGGGTATCTAGCGTGACGACACGTGCAAAGGGTCAATTCCAGAGACGACAAAATGGCCAAGAGGTTAGGTAAGAGAAAAATTGATTCAGAATGCAGGGTCTTTAACCCGCAGTGGACACACAATTTATTTTTTGTTCAATTCAAAGAAAAGGCCGTTTGTCTCGTCAAGAGACGGTGGCGGTATTCAAAGAATACAACCTGCGCCGGCATTATGAATCCCGTCACAAAGAGTATGCTAGCTTGCAAGGCCAAATGCGAGCAGAAAAAATATCAAAGCTAAAAACTGGCCTGTTAGCTCAGCAGACTACATTTGTAAGGCAAACTCAGCTGAACCAAACATCAGTTCGGGCCAGCTTCCGTGTTGCTCAGCTGATAGCAAGCTGTGGTAAACCTTTCACTGAAGGAGAGTTCGTTAAGAAATTTTGAATGTTGTCGTGGAGGAGGTCTGTCCCGAGAATAAAGATGCATTTAATGCCGTGAGTCTGTCGGCAAGTACAATTACCAGACGCGTTGAAGAAATTGGGGGTAATGTGTATGCCCAGCTGCAGCAGAAGACTAAAGGACTTTTGACTTTTTTTCATTAGCACTGGATGAGAGCACGGACGTGCAGGACACCGCAGAGCTTCTATTTTTTAATGGAGTTTCCGCAAACTTTGAGATGTGCGAGGAGCTGGCAGCCCTACAAAGCATGAAAGGCACTACAACTGGGGAGGATGTTTTCGACAAAGTATGTCAAACCATGCAACAGTTGGATCTGGACTGGGCAAAGCTTGCCAGCATCACGACTGACGGGGCCCCTAGTATGGTGGGCGAGTCTCAGGGTTTAATAGGACGCATTAACCGGGAGATGGAAGCACGGGGTCTCACCGCCCCGCTACAAAGTTTTGAAGTGGGATTCTGTCATGAAGGTTGTGGTGTCGTACATAAACTTCATCAGAGCAAATAGTCTTAAACACAGGCAGTTCCAACAATTCCTGTCAGAACTGGAGTCTGCGTACGGAGATGTGCTGTACTACACGAGGCGTTTCTACGAGCTGCTACCTGAAGTTGACACATTTCTTCAATCAAAAGGCAAAACGGTCCCAGAGCTGATCGACCCAGCATGGAAATGGCACCTCGCATTTTTAACAGACGTGACAGAACTACTGAACAGCCTTAACTTAACTACAAGGGAAGGGGAAACTCATTTGCGACATGTATTCCCACATTAAAGCATTTGATGTGAAAATAGCACTGGTTTTGGAACAAGTAAAAAAGCACAACTTCACCCATCTCCCTGCTACCCAAAGCTTTTCTGCAGAGAAGCCAGCTGTCACGTTCCCAGGTGAAAAGTATGTGGAAGCACTGGAAATGCTGAAGGCGGAGTTCGGTGTACGATTCCGTGAACTACATGTTCATGCAAAAGAAATCCGTCTTTTTCAGAACCCTTTTGTTGCTGACATCGATGAAGCCCAACCTTATCAGTTTGAGCTGGCTGAGTTATAGAACTGTGATGTTCTGAAAGACACATTCAAGCCCAACAGTCTCATTGACTTCTATGACGCCCTCCCAAATGACACCTACCCTAACATAAAAAAACACGCAATGAAGATGTCCACACTTTTTGGCAGTACGTATATCTGTGAGCAAACCTTTTCATACATGAAACTCCTGAAAACTCCAAGTAAATATAAGTAAATATAATATAATAATATTGTAGAGAGCCTACAGTGTTTTGTTTACTGGGCTAGCCTATGGAACCTACAAAACTGAATTATAAGGAAAGAACACAAGAACTTTGAGAGACATTTGAGACTGCTCTGCTCTGCTCTGACAAGTGAAGTTGAACTTTTACCTAAGATTGTGCACGGCACAGCATAACTTTCTTTTTGTGAAGAACCCAGAGAGGGTTATTTGATTTTATTGATTTCATAAATAGTGTTATTAGCCTATATCTTTTCTGCTTTATTTGATTCTGTGAAGAACCCAGAGAGGGTTATTTGATCTCAGAAAGGGTTGTTAATATTTGGATATGTGTGGTGCGCTGAAGTTTCAGCATGTTTTTTTGTAAAAACAATAAATGATTACATTTAGGGACCCCTACGATTGTCACACTTTTTCTGTTAGAAACTGACCCTGGCCCCCCATTAGAGAAGGGAAAAGTTATGTGGCCCTCACTGGAAAAAGTTTGGGGACCCCTGCTTTAAAGGTTACAACCTTCTCTATTCTTCTTATATTGTGACCCAATTAATCTATATAAATTCTGGTAATTGTTCATCATCATTACATTTGTTTGACCTTGTTTATAAATATCTTGTTATCTAATCCAAGAACTATATACCTAAAGATAAAACTGATTATTCAAAAGATTATTATGCACTATTAATCCATATGGTTTTCCTCTGTTTCCTTGCAAAAATAACTAGGTGGTGCCCTGTTTTATTAAGTACTCAACAAATTAGGTACTAAATAGGTAATACATGAGAAAACCTCCTTAAATGCACTGTCCAAACTGTCCAAACCCCGTTAAATTTTTAGTAGCACGTTTGGAGGCCAACCCAAATCTACAGGAAGGTAGCCTAATTTAGTGGAGTTCCAGTACCGTAACTTTTACAGATAATTTATTGAAATAACATAACATTGAAAAGTTAATGTGCAATTTCGACGGAAAGACCTCTTCAGATGGTTGCTTAAAACTTTTTTTGTTGTAGTTTTTTTTCTCCACACCAGTAATATACGATAGAGGGCAGTATTACTGTAGAATGCTATAGTCGAATACATGCATTGGCTTGGGTTTTGTCTACTACATTTGTATTAAAATAGCGCTAACCTTTTTCTAAGGAACTTTTTCACCTTTATTTTTTCGCCTATTCCAGCTCGAACTTTTGAGGAATTATACCATTAGAAAAAATGCATATTACTCTTGTGTGTTAAAACAATCAACGTTTCTTCAAGGAAATTTTTTTTAACCTTAATTTATTTGCCTATTCAAACTAAAACAAACTTGAGGGATCAAACCATAGGTAAAAAAACTGTTTCTGATCATGAATGCACTTGATCTTAAAAATGAACCTTCCTCAAATTTAACTGGCCTCTGCCAATGGTAAACGCAGCTGTGGTTGACCATGCAACAATGACTGGGCCTACTTAGCCTTTGAACACCTTCATTTCCCAAGCAGCAAGTTGCCATATCAATGAGCCCCTAAGACAATTAAAAAAGTGTGTCAAACAATATGCATCCTCAAATAAAACTGGGATAGGATGGAGGACCACATTTTGGGATGTGATTTCTCTCCCAGCAGGTTAGTCGATACAGGAACAAGTCCGCTTGGTCTTTTGAAAAATAATTTATTTTCATACTGCCTGTTTGAGTGGAGACATGCTGACTTACCATTGCTTTCGCATACAGAAATGCGACAGAGAGTCTTTTTTTCCCCACTAACTGCAAATACGAAGACAACCGGCAGGATCTTCCCTGCCCTGTCTGTGTCCTTTGGCAGGTTATTGCATTCCGCCATGTCCTTTCCAAAGTCACACTAAACATTTCTGTCCAATTGATTTCCATCATAGCACTTACTCATCAGGGCTTCAAGGAGTGTTCCCACAGTCCCAAAGGCAAGGCATGGGCAAGGGTACAAATGAGTGTTTCGCTATACTGCGGTGCACTCGAGTGATCCTATTGTGGTCTCATACCCGATACAATCACTTACATTTGAGATGGCATCTTTGGCAAAGATGCCAAAGCGTAATGAAAAGCTGAGCCAGCTGAGAGACATGAGTTAGCCTGACTGTTCATGTTTAGGATCATTGTAAACGCCTGGTGTAATGTAGAACGGGTGAGGATACATTATTTTTCTCAGTTTAAGCATTGAGCATAGTCAGCCTAGAGCGAGACTTACCTCATAAAAAATTGTGAGCTGTATCTGTTACAGATTCAAGTGCTACAGAACTCATATCAACTTGTAAAGTATGTTCATTCACATTTGATCATAAGTTTACATTTCTTAAGTTATTTGCTGACCTGTTAGTGTGTTTTTAGTGCTCAGTTGATTGTGTTGAGGTCGGTGCAATTTAAGCACATTTGCTGAAGAAAATACTTTGTACTTATATCATGGAATTGATTTGCATCAGACCGTCAAGCAAGCATCCATTGAATATTTGTCCAGCTGGTTCTTTCTTGTAGAACCAATAACCAATTTTGAGCCAGGTTGTAAATGATAAGTAAGCATTCTTTTCAGTTGCCAATATTTGGAAGATCTACATTATGTAGTGATCAACAGCACTGATACATACGGCAGCTGTACATTAAACTCTCTTATCCAGAGCGACTTACAGCAAATAGAGGGACATTCCCCCTGAGGCAAGTAGGGTGAAATGCCTTGCCCAAGGACACAACATCATGTAGCCAGCCAGGGATCAAACTCACAACCTTACGATCATGAGCCCAATGCCTTAACCGCTGAGCCACCTAACTCCTTAGCTGTAGAACAACACAATATGCAGAAAATACACATATAAGTGTATATCAACATTTTTCATGACTGGAAACAATAACAACACATTTGCAGATCACAGACATTTTGGGAAACTGACTTTTGGGTTGAGAAACACGTGGACATAAAATCTATATTTATTCCACAATTGAATACAATCAAGTTCAAGAAAACAAAAATATATTACATGACTTTGCTAACAGGCATACAAAAATATTTCTTTTTAAATTGTATTCTTGTGAATTTTTAAGTAACCTACATGAAGTTTAGATTAACAAGAGGTCAATACCAAACCTTGGAGCACTTAGACATATGACTTTTTATTAAAGACACAGTACAAATGGAAGCAAAACAAATGTTTTTGTAAGATTCAAACACATTTTGAGAATATTTTATGCTAAAATCTCATCCTTGATTTTTTTCAACAGGTCTGGTGGCAAAATGGTGACTCTCTGAGACTTTTAGCAGCAGCTCATAATATCCCTTTTGGCAAATACTTTTGATTGCTTTTACTGCAAATTTGTAAGAACAACTTCACACATTCACTGAGGTCAAATTTTTTTTACGTTGTTGTCCAACCATAAAGTACTGCACATAGACATCATCAAACATAAATGTTTTTGCTTAACATTATTTACAGAGCAAGTGCTAATAGTTATTTTCTTGTAGAAAGTCATAGCACCAATGTGCATTTATTTGGGGTTATCTCTGACTCTTTGGAATTTGTTTGAGAAGAATTGCACTTTCAACTTTTAAAATGTATTTTGATCACATAATTTCTCTGTAACACGCATGACGGTTCCAGATTGTGTCACATCGTAGTTTTACAGGCTATGCCAGGCTTGTGACAAAACACTAGTGTATCTTTGCGATAAAGAACTGGAGGGATGGAAAAAATAAAAACATCTTCCTTAACCAATATAATTGATAAAGACAAAGAAAAAAAATCATACAGTAAAGCCTTAACAAAAGCACAATGATAACTTGTCCATGCATGTGACATAGATACTGTACAAAGAGTACAATGTGTACAGACGAATGTACAGATATGAAATAAATAAGTACATGAATAAAATACATAAACCATTAATAAGGTGTTGCATCAATCTAGTGGATTGATTACAATTCAATGGAAAATTGAAAATATTGATCATCGTACAGTACACAAGCAACAAGCTGTCCTGATGCAATACATGTCAACAAGACACATTTGGGTTTTGTATTTCCTCACCAAAAAACATTTATGTGAAATCACAAGTACTAAACGTGAAACTTCACTGTCTGCAAACACGTAATACTTTTTTGCTAAGATGGTGCTGCATTTGTCTTCCACTGATTATTATACAATCAGTTTAGAGGCCAAGATACCTTGTTTTGCATCACTAACGGTTCACAAGACATTGGTGCAAATCTTGCAAGTGTGAACATCTAAAAAGCAGGATTTATATATATTTTTAAAATGTGATTGCATGTGGAATATTCCTGTAATGCACACATTTGAATAAATGTAAAACCTTAATACATGACCAACATTAGTTAGCTCTGTGACAGCGCCGGAAAGTAAACCCTTTATGGGAAAATAGGTTACCTAAAAATAATAAAGCAGCTGCGTTAGACAACATGGAGTATACATTGCTCAAAAGCCTCTTTCAAGAAAAGTCCAGATCTGGTCACATTTAAATAAAAACAGGTTACTAACTAAGGTAGCATAACCGTAAAGACATGGACCCATTAAGGAGAAGTCACAGTAGCCACCTTTCCCACAAAAAGCCCTCACAACTAACAATCCCATCCTCACAAGTATGTATGTCTTAGTCCCCATTCGACTCAACAACCTTCTCGGTCAGTATCTCCTGGAAAGTTGAGAGTTGTTTCATCTGCTCTGTCTGCATGGAGTGTCTTCTCATCAGCTTTTTTTTCATCTTGAAGTCAGGACCTCGTTTAGGTGAAGCAGGGGCCACAGGGACCAGAATTTTGGGACCAGAGTTGACCGGGGATGTGGGCTTCCCGTTAGCCCTTATGTCTGGGATAGGTCTCTGGGGGTTGATGTTTAGTGGAGGCAGAAAGCCAGGCCTGGTGTGGGAGATGTGGTCTAGGAGCAACGTCCCGGAGCCCCTCCTCTCCAGGAGACCATGGGGCCGCCTGCGGATGGTATTAGGGGACACCGAGTTGGGGATGCTCTCCAGTGACTCCCGGGAAGAGCTGGTGAGCAGGGACAGGGGCGAAGCGTTGTACTTCCGTCTTTCCACGGACACTCTGCCTGAGTCTGGAGATCCAGGAATGGACTCGGGACACAGGTGTGTGTCTGACTCATAGTGTTCCATACGGGTGAGTTTGGGGTGAGCCAGGGCGCGGGCTGCCACTGCCCCAGGTCCTCCTGCAGTTTCCTGGGATTCCGGTGCCGTGTTCCTTCTGTACAGAATCTGATGTTGCTGAACCTTGTCGGCCCAAGATGAGCCGCAGAAAGCCGCACATTCTTCGGAGCAAGACCGGTCAATGAGCTTGGGTGAGCAGGGGTCATGGGTCTCAATACTGTGCCTGCGAGACAAGAGAGGTCTGCCAGGGCCCAAGATAGACAAACCATTCATGTCTGTGACAACCCTGCTGACTCCACCAGCTTCCTCCCCTGAACCACTGTTTGCCATGTCTTTCGGGACACCACTGAGCGCAGAGGGTGCCACCAGACCCCAGGGCTCAGAGTTCAGCCTCTTCAGGAGCTTCCGTGGGGGTGGCCTCTTGTCCCCCGGAGGTCGGGCTGAGGGTAAGGGCAAAGCCGAGGTCAGAGCGAAGCTAAAGATGCCCACCTCCTCCTCTGCTTTCTCCACCGCAGGAGAGTTGGATGTGCGGATCTCCACCTCAGAAGGAGACATGCAAACTGGTGAGGACTTGTCCACAAGAGCTGGAGAGGGTGGAGAGTTTAGGTACTGCTTGGTTTTTTTGGTGCCTGAGGGCGACGTATCTGTTGTGATGATGATAACTTCCTTGCCCTTGGCCTTGCAAGCATCCAGAAGAACCTGCAAGGTATCCCGATCGCCCCGGTTAATGGCATGAACCAGGGCCGAGGACCCAGAGTAGTCCTTAAGGCTTGGATCAGCTCCGTTCTCCAAGAGCAGCGACACAACCTCCTTTCCTGCCTGCTCGGCGCAAGCATGAATCAAAGCGGTCCGTCCAGACTTATCAGGAATGTTGGGATCGGCACCTTTCTCAAGGAGGTAGCGCACCATCCTATGCCTGGTCTGGGAGTCATCGTAATGAGCTATGCAGGCCGCGGAGATGGGAGTTTCACCGCGGTCATTGCCTTCGTTGATGTAGGCGCCTCCCTCCAGGAGTAGGCGGGTCAGTCGCAGTTTGCCCTGGAAGACTGCTTTGAGGAGGGCATTTCCCTCGGTGTGGAGGGCACTGCCATCGCCCATGGTTCTCTCTGGAGCTTCTACCTCCTCCACTCTGTCCTGCTGCAGCCTGTTAGTTAGCTTAGCATCGACTAGGCATCCTGCACAAGAAGCTGGACAATCTGAGGACAAACAATGGTGTGGTAAAGTAAATGACTTATATCACACAGATAGCTCTTTGACTTCTAAACTTACATAAACATGTCATTCCTACCTGTTACAACTAGAATCCAGTTACTTATATTTGTTGTGTTATGATCATTATGATGATTGAGAGAAGTTTTAAAAAGAGCAAAGGTGCACATTTTGGGGTAGCCTGAATGATTTGTTAGATCATTGCCATGACAAAAAAGAAGATTGCATCATCACAAGGTTGACCCTTAGTTTCATCTCCAACCCAGCATATTTCATGACACCACTCAATACGTCCTTATGAGGAGGTATGTCTTCTTAGCATTCACACCACATTAAGTTGCTGAACAATTTATGTAAACACAGAAGGCCTTATATGTATGCTGTGAACTGTGTGCCAAGCAAGATGAAGGGGGCCAAAAGCTACGCCTATCACCAGATACTCAAGGGTTTCAAAAAATATTCCTGCTCCTTTACACATTCTTTATGTACTACAATTAACTACTGCACAGTCTCGCTGGCAAAAGCATGTTTTAAAATGGTGCATTATGGGTGGAATGCAAGGACCACAAGAGTTTAAGTAGAAAAATATGAAGGAAACCTGTATTTTTAAACCGATATATTTTGGGGGGATTTTATTGTTTTTCCAAATTGTTGAACATATAGGAGTTCCGTAATCTACCTGCACTGTTATTATGTAAGATTTTGTAATCACGGCACCCTGGCACATTGGCTCAATCACGGTGAGCTTTAACCTCTTAAAGCTCTTCAAAGGTTGTCTGTGAATAAATTCTGATCTGTGCTAATGAACCACTGAGACAAAATCTTTCTCTGAGGAGAAAGAAACAGCTGTCTGTAAATAGTGGTCATGCTGTGCCACCTGAGTGTTATGGTTGAATAGTGTTTTACTCTGCTCTGTTCATGTTAACCATCAGCACGGACAACCAGGGTTAACTAGATGAACGGGGACAGATAGTGTCAATGAAAATAGAAAACATGGATTGTAATCATTGCAGGGGCAAAGGAGGGAGGACATTAAAGCCAGCTCAGGTGCAGTTGATGAGTACATTAATTGCAAAATAAACCACAATGATTGGTACAACATCAATCTCACTTTAGCAAGGGGTTTGCTGAAAGCGTATTCCAGGGTACTCCCTGCCTAGGCTGGTTGATAAGGTCATTAGGACCCTATTACTTCAGTAGCCCCCTGTTGATCTGTGAGAACAAACCAAACTGTCTCACTGAAATTGTCATTCTTGCCACACTTTCCCACCCTGTCGTACAGCGCAATAAGTATTCAACCATGGAAAGAGTAATATAGCTTTGAAAGGCATTTGTGCATGTCTGTATATGTATGTGTGCGTGCATGCAGGCTCTGGGATTTGGCATGTCTGTGGTGTGGATGGATGGCCCCCAGGGATGAATTCACGTGTGTGTGTGCTTGTGTGCATGTGTGTGGGTCTATAAAGCGGACTGTTCGGTATTTCGCCAAGACAATTTCAAAATTAAATTTGCCTTCCTGTTACAAAGAGGTCATAAGGGAAAGCTACGTGGATACAAGCTAACTGCAACCTGTCACGCACAAGTTGATTAACATGCAAAAAGGCGGTGGTGTGGGCTGGAGCCGTGAAATGCTAATGGAGTTAGAAGGTCGACTTGACAGATACTTTTGGCAATGTTTTTTACTCCAAAGAGTTGGAATGTAACAGCAGTAAACAGAATGGCAGGCTGATTCATCGGTGATGATGAATAAACAGAATTATACCATGTTTAGCAAAATAATGCTGAATCTAAGGAGCCTGTAATTTGTGACACAAATAATATACTGTATTTGATACTACTGCCTTTCTGCCTATCTTTGGCTGCATAGAAAGGCAGATAATATATTGTATTGTATACATAAAATATTGTGTCACAAATTACAGGCACCCTAGTTTCTTGCGTTCTAATGTAGCATTCAACAAGAAGACTCAATCAAGAAGAGTTTGAGTGACAGTGTTTCCAATGTCCGAGTGGACCTCAGTCTCTCCATTTTGTTGAGACAAAGCACAATTAAACTTCTTTTCATTAAGCCGGGTTATTTTTATTATCACCCTATTTGCCTAAATAATTTGGTAGGGTATCAATGTCACTTTAATGACAGTTGTTACTTTGTCATTATTGGATGACTCCAGGGCTCTTGGTGGGTGGACTGAGGGGGTGGCAGGGGTGTTGGGGGCTGTCTGGGCAACCGTGGTTGTCAGGCTGCGAGTTGAGACGTGGTTTTGGAGAAAGGCTCTCTGTTCCGAGTGTGCGGTGACAAGCGATGCGGCCCACAGAATTCTGTGTGTATTTGTGTGTGTCAGTTGGCCTAAATAAATTGCGTGCATTCGTGTGTGCGTGTATCTGTTTGTAAGGGAGAAAGAAAGTGTTTCTAATATCAGTCTGCCCACATTAAAGCCTAAAGACCAGGACTAACTGTGAGTCTAACAAAATCAATGTATGTATTTATAAAACAATGCCCTGACCCAACAGCTAAACTGACCATTAACACCTTTGCAAGGTGGAGGCAAAATCATGACTCACTTCATGACTGGTTCACTGGTCCTCATGCAGAATGTATTTGCAAAAATGTTTTCACCAGGGGGCAGCTATGTGTTAAACTCAACTGAAAACTAACAGGGGCGCCTTTAGAACTTCCTTGCCAGCACAAAACAAACAGCAGTTCACACCCAAGCCTTTCTTTATCACACAGTACCACAGCAGTGATACCTTTGGCAGCTCAGAGCAAAGACATTCTTTAGCAGCGACAGGTCACAGCAGGGAAAGACTCTGAATAGTGAATAGACATTGGAGTAGGCATAGCTATACAACGCTTTCAGGTGCCAATAGGTGCCTGCAACTGAACACGAAGATCTCTTTCCCTCTGTAAACTCAGAGCAAATAGGTCTAATTTAATCTGTGACATCAGAACCAGAAGATAGGCTTAAGCAAACCTACTGTAGCTTTGACAAGAAAATGCTTCAGAGCTATACCAAAGATATCACAGGTACTCATACCTACTTACAGAGATCCCCACCCTTAGAGGTAAGAGACATGGCACACGGTTAAGATGAGAGGCCGCGTTACAACTAGATAACACACCTGAGGTTCAGTGCTGTTGTGCGTTTTTTTGTGGGGGGGTTTTGCGGGGCAGGTTGGGTTTCTCAACACAGATAACGGGGAGATGGAGATCGTTGGACCCCAGCTCAGAGGCATGACTCATCAGCAACTATGCGCCTGGATAACAGGCACAGCGAGCGTTGCGGCGGTCAGATAACGACACACGACAGTCCTTGCAGAGCAGCAAACCTGATACATTGTCACCTTTCAAACTGAGATCTATTTGTTGCTATTGTAGTTTTAAACCAACCTTGATCGTGGCTTGCGTGCCTCAGCAACATCCTCCTATTTGTTCTGTACAGTCAGTCCCTCAATGTATAAAAGGCTATTAAAATTTAGACTGTCATGAAAGACAACACAAGAAATAATCAAATGGAGAAGGAGCAACCATGGCAAAGAGACTGAAAGGTGCAGAATGGTTTGGTGTTTTCGATTTCGATTTGTTTCAAATACAAATGTGAACCTTTCTCCATGCCTCTCCACCAATGTATCCATGGGGTCTTGAAGGTCCCCAGAGCTGCTGTAACAGACTGTGACAGGGATCCCTTCAGACGACTGAAGGGCGCATCTGCGTTTGTCTCGCCGACAACATACGCACAAACTCACGCAGCGCTGACACGATCATTTGCTCTCACCTTCCTCACCTTTTCTGAAGCAACACAACAACCCCCTCCCCTCACAACCCCCCCCACCCAACCACCCACCCCCCTATTCATGCCCACAACATCCCAGTTTGACCCCCTGGTTACAGGTTTTGTAGACAGCCATGGGGTGGGGGGGGGTTGACATCAATTCAGCTGCCAGTGCAAACGAGACTCTCTCCCACTCCGAGGGAAGGTGGAAAAAATATGCTATTTTGGGTTCGGTAGTTACAGCTATTCTGGAGCGAGATGGATCGTTCTGGTAGCTGCTGTCACTGCTACTGCCTCTTAGCTCTAAGGTTGTATGATTGTTAGTATATAACTAGATTTAAATACTTTGTGTCTATTTCTGTTTTGATCAATCATATTATTAGATAGCTATAACAACAACAATTCAAATTCTACATAAATAGGAAGGTATCTTTATGGATACCCTGCAAGCAAACTGTCTAATGGGTCGACCTGTTGTGCAGATGTGGGTTTTTTTTTTTTTTCAGCAGGTGAAGGAATGGTCATCAGCGTGACTGGATGCTGGTCAGATTTCCTCTTTCAAGACTTCTCTTTTTCAATCTAAAGAATGACTGTGCATGATTTATAGAGAGCAAATATGTGCGTGCCTATGTGTGCGGGTGTAAGACATTTTTTCTATGAACCCTTTCCCCCAACCCCCAACAAATCTTTCATCAATCGTAGCCCTCTCTCTTTTCCCTGACATACACACACGAGCATGCACACTAAATCTGAATTTCTCTCGCTTGCTAATTAGCTCAATAAAAGGAATGCATATGCATTGACACCAAACAGTCACCAAGCCCCCTGACAGGGGACTGTAAGTCACAAACCTCTACGACTTCTGTTCAACAAGCTTTCCACTACATCACACCAGGAACCTATATCGCAACACCAGCCGTCACCTGGTAAACCACCAACTCACCAAATCAGCCTGAGGCTATTTCGCAAGCCCAGCTGCCGATCACTTCCTGTTAGGAGGATGGATGACAGCTCTCAAGGTGCCTCTCATTGGCCCTCCAGACCGATTAGTCATGTCTGGGAGGGTTTGGGGGGGGGTATTTGACCGCTGACCTATTTAACGCGTTGCTGCATTTAATCTTGCATACACTCTCATGACTCATGGTGCCAAGACAGCTCTGTTGCAGGTCTGTAATGACAGGGAAACGATGAATAATGCATAAGGAACATGTTTTCAGTTATGATTTTGTCCAGAATTGGGTGAACATTCATCCTTCGATTCTACACATACAGCTTGGTGGCACATGAAGCAGTGTTCTCTTTTCAAGCCCTACATTCCTTCCCAGTTTAATATGAAGACAGACCAAGGAGATTAACTTAAGAAATCAAGGAGAGCTACACCAACAGGTTGGGATTCCAGCCCATACAGCCGTGATGCAGTAACTACTGAAACACGTGGCACTTTATGTCTCGTTATACAGTGTGCTGTGGCCTCCATCTTCTCCATGCTGTATCATAACATGCTACTGTCCTTTTGTGACCGCTCACTGCGGCTGAGTACACGTTGTCCTCTTCTCTGCACTGGTTCACACTGTGGATCAATCACTTCCTTGGACAAAGTGAAAAGCTCTAAGGCCAAGTCTAGATTTTATAACCAATCAAGCCACATCAAGTGTTGCGATTGGCCGTAATGCAGCCGCAGCTTTGGCGCTTCAGTCAAGGATGCAAGGAATCAAAAGCAATCATGATGAGAGGTGGTCTGTATAGAAAGTCAGCATAAAAAGTTACATGGCAAAGGTGTTTGGTGAGAGGAAACTGGCATGGAAGACTGTTTTGAAGTGGACTGATATGAGTCCACTCATGAGTATGCTTCCCAATGCACCTCATTCCACAGCCCTTTTCCTTCACTTCCACAAAAGTTTTACATACTTATTTTATTTTCTTAACATTTATTTTTCCCTGTCTTAAACTGTATCAACCTCTTGGTCAAATTAAAACAACAGAATCATAAGGCACGGTTGTATAGACCTACTTACGGAAATGTAAATCTCTGATAGGACAGCAATCAGCACGTAGCCTACTATTTTGTTCCATAAAGGGCAACAGTCTCGTCATAGTTTACATCATATTAAATAGGAGAATCGTCTGAGAACGACCTATATCCGATACCGCATGAGGATTCCATTCTGAACAGCTGTAGCTCTCCGTGGTCCTGAATCGGTGCTGTCAAGAGACAAGAAAACTACAATTTATAGACTATAAATACTGACCGTGGACTTACCGTATTACAGGTAATAAATCAATCCTAACTAAAAGCACTTACTCTGACCAATTTATTTTATTTGTTTACGTCAGTTGGTTTCACTGACGTCTTAGTTCTAAAATTAAACCGCCAGCAAAGTTGTAGGCTACCATTCCAGGTGACTGACTAAACAGTAGGCGAACTGCGGCAGCAAAGACGAATTCAACAGTGCATGTTACTGAACAACGGGGCATTTTGCAGTTCGACGTCTCCTTAAGGTGTCAGCCGTTTTCAAAATAAGTATATACAGTATACAGTATTCACCATATTAGCACAACGAAATTATCAGTCAGTAGGTTACAAATCAAGTAGCAACATTCCAAAGGTTCTGCTTCAGAACACTGCATCGAGTGTGGAGGTTGACGATCAGTTTTTTTCTATAGACCTTGCAGTTTCATGATTTTTTAGGCTTACAATGGTAATTTAACTGGAAAAACTGCGCTATAGAAAATGTAAATATTCATTTCAGACCAGATTACGCTCAGTGTACAGCACACTGGTACAGTAAAACGATCTGACTCCATTTGAGGTCTTGGAAGTCATGCAGTTGCATGCAGTTCTGTCGACAGAACCTTTAAAAATGAAATAACTTGTTTGAGTCGCTTGATATGTTTCTGTAATAAGAAAAATTAACATGTATTTTAGTGAAATTTGAAATGATCATTCTGAGCCGCGGTGTAACTTGGTGTGTTAGTCACATTTAAATTGTAACTCAGCACAATTATTATCTTCGGTAACAGAAAGGCATTGGCTTAACTAAAACAGTATAGGCTTGGTTTCAGTTTTTTATGTAAGCTCGGCAGCTATGCACATAATTTCTGACAGCATGCTCTGTTAAATTAAAAACAGGTTCTTACCATAGGGAGTGCAATACGTTTAATTTCTATTCATGTGGCATTTGGCTTTTCTATAAACCAATCTGTGAAATTCTCCGCAAATAAAATATTCTGCGTTGAGCCAGCTTGCCTCCCCTTCCCCCCTCTTCTCCAGCCACCACGAGTTTAGAAGACGCCGAGCTTCGCTGCGGGGGCGGGAGTGGGCCGCGTGGTCGGGGAGAAGAAGAGATGCTCTCGCGCACCCACACTCATTGAATTCGCATGGAAGGAACGCGGCGAAGATGCTGAGAGCAGACGACACGCTCAGATGATCCCAGAGTTTGACAGGCAGATGGGGAGAGAGAGGAGGAGGAGGGTAGAGGGAGAGATGTATAACCTGGCTATTCAGCATCATTAATGGATATTCCAACGTTTTAGAGGTTGAAGCAAGATATCGTTGAGCATGGCAACCCGGTTCATACATTTACACTAAACCTGAAGCGATCAATTATCTAGACTACTTGGTCACCAAAGTCATCACCAAAAGATGCGTGTAATAGACTAAAGAAAAACTGCTCAACTAAGACATATTGTTTCCAGAGTCTTCAAGACAATGATGGTCAGAATGCCCTACTTCAGTTTAACCTTGGCTGTTCTAATGTCAAGTTAATATATTAAAACGTATTAGAGTTGCATTTTAGGTGATGAAAGGTAGGCTATTTAAATCCTGCCCATAGGTTACATCTGCAACAAGATTTCACACCTAAGAGCCACAGGCACATTAAGTTGGCCTACATTTGTTTACCCACCTTTAGCAAATATATTTTTGACTGCCTGAATGTATATTTCAAGTTATAGGTTTACAGACACACACACACACACTGATGCACTGTACTCCTGTATGGCTAATGTTGGACTTGCTCATTGCAAAACCAGTGGCAGCAGTATAAGAAGAGTTCGTATAATTTAGCTTGAATATGCACCAAAGATGCAAAACAAGGTCATTAAGTCATCTGACACACAAGACATGTACATGCTCCCAATTATTTTGAAACAACTGCAGAAAGTACTTGTACCTAGACTAAATAAAATACTAATTCAGTGACTGTTGCTATTATGGAACACAGTTTCTATGGCAACTGATTTACTGGATTCCTACAGAAGCGTTCCCACGGTGACATGTGTGCGCACTCCCGCTCTCTCTCTTGCACACACACTCACATGCACAAAACATACAAGGCTGACAATATTTGGCTGACTGACAAGTCATGTCATTCTGGTGTTTCACATTCAGGTGTGAAATCATCACCTAGTAAGGTACATCAGGATGCTGGGCTAAGGATGACTAAGATATCAACTAAACGGAATCTTCTTTTTACTAGCCAGACATAACATGCTACATAAAATAATACTTTGTCAAGAATCTTTTGCAGGCAGTGACCATTTTTGTGGGTGTTTCTGTTGGATGGTTTGCCTTCTTCAGGTGAAATGCATGCTCAAGCGGATAGACATCAGATGATTGACTTGGCCCATGCAAAAAATACCACTTATTTGCCTTAAAAACTCCTATGTTGCTTTTGCAGTATGTTTTGGGTCACTGTAAAGTGAAGTGCGGTCCAATCAGCTTTGCTGGATCTGTCTGAATCTGTCCAGACAGTATATCCCTATACTGTTAAGAAATAATCCAGCTGCTTCTCAAATCAAATCAAATCAACATTTATTTGTATAGCCCTTTTTACAAGCAATGTCACAGAGGGCTTCACATATGCCCATAGAACTGCCCCTCAACCAACCTAAACCCTCAAGCAAGACAAGGAAAAACTCCCAGAAAAACTCACTAGGAAGAAAAAATGGAAGAAACCTTGGAAGGAGCAATTCAGTGAGGGATCCCCTCCTCCAGTGAAGAGCAGAACACAGGATAAAACAGTCATATCTCTAGAGAGAGTTAATAAGTTGTTCAAACATTAATACTCAATGCTCAACTTGGGTCTTCTATCTTCTGTCATATCATCAATACACACTCGTGTCCCAGTGCCACTGGAAGTCATGCAGGCCCATGCCATCACACTGCCTGCATCATGTTTAACAGATGATGTAGTATGATTCAGGTCATGAGCTGTTCCAAGCCGTTTTTTCGCAATGAAAATAATTCTGCCTTGGACTACCAGCCCTTTCTGTGTTTTGTCGAGCTCAACAGTGAATCATTTTTCTCTCAGAATGTTCCAAACTGTGAAATTGCCCACACCTGCTACTTTTCTGGTGGGTTTATTATTTTATTATTTTTTATTTATTATTTTTTTGAAGCCTAATAATGGCCTGTTTTCGTTGTATTGACAGCTCCTTTGACCGTATATTGTGGGTTCACAGCAAGAGCTTCCAAATGCAAATGCCACACTTGGAATTGACTCCAGACAGACCTGGTTAATTGATGGAGACATAACAGAGAATAGCCCACAGCTGTCAATTAAATAGCTAGAGTCAATTGTCCAATTACTTTTGGTCCCTTGAAAAGAATGAGGCTGCATTTGCTCCTTCCCATGTGGATGCAAATAACTTCAAATTGAATATCAGACCCATAGACTTTGTTTAACTGATACTTGAATGTGTTTTGGCAGTCAAAATAACTCTTATATCTGTCAATGTCCAAACATGTATGGACCTAACTGTGCATGAAGGAAAGATAGGGAGATACAAGTCCATCAGTCATAGCTGTGAGAGGAAGAATCCAAAGACTGTAACTGCAGGAGCTGCTCAGCTTGTGATCCAAGGCAAGCAGACATCTAGCAGAATAGGCGCAGTCTGAAATGTTTGGGCTGTTTTGATTAATAATATATAAATATGTAGCTTTTTAGGAACGCACGGTGTTTTTCAGTACTAGTAAAAAGCTCCAAAACACCAGGGGGCAGTACATGGAAAGTGTCACAACTACATTTGCAGAGAACCTCGAGATAATGTAAACAAAGCATATTGGCCACCAACTTAGGACACTTGTCTTCGGACAGATGTCTGCCATACATTGCAGTTAAAGCTCTGAGATATATATATATATTAAAATGGGTAGTTGTCAAGGAATTTTATGGAATTCTAGTTATCCAAACTGTTTGGATATCGCTTTGTGATAACACTCGAGTTGTGTTTTGCTTGCTACTTTCAAAGCCTAGCTGAACTGTACTAGTGAAGCTTTTTAAGAAGGTAAAATGGGTGTAAAAATATAGTCTCAATTAAAATATTTAATTGTTTAATATTCAAAATAATTATTACGTAAAAATGTTTCACGTTTGTGCATCTTGAAAGTATGTGCATAAGCAAGTACCAGAAGCGACCCGGACCCGTTGTGTCGCATAACCTGCTTTCTGGAATAGCCTTACACCCTGGATTAGTCTCCATTGTTTGTTTGCATGTTTAACCATTGTTTGACAATTAAACATCTACGTTTTACTCTTTATTCCCCATCCCCTAGTTTATCCACAATGGCCGGTAGGGGCCGTGGGCGCGGAAGGGGCCACATGAGCTTCAGCGTGGAAGCAGTCGGGATTGGGAAAGGGGAAAATTTGCCCCCCTCCATTCTCCAGCCCACTCCCCTTTTCCCCGTAAGTTCATTCTATCATCTGTGAATTCTATCCCTCACGTGTTTAGCCACAGGATCTGACTACAATGAGCTGTGTATCAGGAATAAATCCTTAAAGATAAGATAGGCTAAAGTGAGTATTTTGATGCCTTGGTAGCCTATGGAACACAAGCCGGTACCTCTGGTGATGGGAGAGGACTCGGAGTACATGCTAGCCCTGAAGCAGGAGTTCAGAGGTGCCATGAAGACCCTGCCTTTTTACATCCGACCTGCTGCTCCACAAAAAGGTGTGCTTGGCATGTCTATGATATGAATGTGTTATAGACTGACTCACAAACTCAGAATGTTGTACTTGAAAGCCTTAAAGATAAACAAGTATATTATTTTGCTGTCATTTTATAGTGCTCGCCTTTGAAGGGGTGTTTGATCAGGTAAACACTTGAGATATGCAAGAAATAGGATCCAGATGGTTCTGTTCCAATCCTCTTTCACTTTCAGATGTGGAGCGTTATTCTGACAAATACCAGAACAACGAGCCTACAGACAACACTATTGACTGGAGCCCTGGTGAGTCTGCGGGGCAGTGGAGGCATGGTGCTGTGATCCAGGATCATGCTCATTCTTGCCTCTGCACTACAGTGAAAACACACCAGAAACACACCACAAACTAAATGGCTCCTAACGTGTCCATCGTTCATGATGATGCATAGCATGGTGGACGTTGAAAGGGAGAATAGGGGAGGGAGTGGAAGGGGTGGGGAGGGGGGGGGGGGGGGGGTAGTACAAAACAGGAGAGAAACTGGCCGGCGTGGACAAGGAGCAGCCAACATAATGTGATTACCAGGATAATGTAGTTAAATAAAGATTAATGAAGTCAATAATATAATCCCTTTAAAGAGCATGAAATCATTCGCTGGGCCTTCCCAGATTTGTCTGATCTAACCGCATGTGCAGCAGCCTGATTGAACTTGTCAGGTGATCCAGACCATGTAAAATGGAGGAAATTAAAGCTGTCAATCAAGAGGAAAGCCTTGTTGGGTAACAACGTGCGGCTGCAGTCTCCAGACAGGATTGGATGGAGATGTGCTGAAGCAGCCTTGTGTAGTTTCTACTGTATGAAATGCTTTGTCAATGTCCAAAGATGTGTATTTTGTTATAATTGCAGACTGGAAGAGGTTGCCTAAAGAGCTTCGAATACGGGTGAGAAAACCCCAAAAAGAGAGTAAGTGGACTCTTATGTCCCTAATAAATAATGTTTATTTAATGTCAATTAACCACCACATTGAATTGATCAACATCAATCTTTTAAGTATTTTTATTTATTTTTTCAGATTAAAATGCCTGTATGCAGGTAAACAGAATATAGTAAATCAATCAATATTTGTCCATCTTAAGTTATTAGCATGTTCTGCCTCAGCTAGGATATGTACCTCTGGTCATCTTTGCTCTGTAAATTCTGGGCAGCTTGCATTGTCTGAAGTGGCACCGACACAGGTGTCTTGGGAGAAGCTGTGTGTGTGTGAGAGTGACCCATGGTCTTTCTCCAGAGACACAAGGGAATCCATTTGCCTTTCTGCTTTCCATGTGAAAGGAGAGATAAGATAAAGCCGTCGCAGGCGGATGACAAAGACGCTGTCCGTCTCGTGAAAAAAATGATCCGCTTTTTATTTGCAAAGCTAAATATAGCGCAAGTGTCGTGCATGAGTGGCATTTGAAGGGAACGGAGGGAGACTGGGGGAGGGGTGGGGATAGGTGATGGAAATTTGGTTCCCTAATGGCTCTCTTATCTTCCTTTTTTATTCCTTTTTTACAGACACCTTTCTTACTGTGGAAGTCCCAGTGGGACCGAAACCTAGTAAAAAATCCAGAGTGGACAAGGAAGAGATCATTTTAAAGCTGGAGGTTAGTGCTCTCTGCTGCAGCCTCTTGCTTGCACTTGATCATAGGCACGTTTAGCTGAAACACGCCAAGCCTCATGTTCTGTTGGCCTGCCGCAACCAGCACGATTACAGGAGAAGCACTTGGTAAGAACTGAAACCACTGCCGACACTGTGTTTTTTGTGTTTTTTCAGACGCTGGAGAAGAAAGAGGAGGAGGTGAGCTCGGAGGATGAAGAGGGGGAGAAGAAGAAGCAGGAGGAGGAGGTGCAGGAGGGCGACAATGAGTACGACGAGGAGGAGTTTGAAGAGGTGTGCTCCTTAACTTGTTCCATGTCTTACCATATCTTCATGACCTAGGCCAAACCTTGGTTTTTAATTGACCAGGCGCTATTCAAGCAATCTTGGATTACGAACGTGATATCAATTTACATATTTACATTTCTAGTTAATAGATTGGAAAACCTCATCATCATATTTCTTGATTTTTTGGACCAGACTTAATTTGAGTTTTGGTAAATAAATGAAGGTTAATCTCCTCTGAGAAAATGCGTGCATTTTCATATAGATGAACATTGATTGATAGGCAATGTAGGATTGGTGTTAAACCTCCATACGGAAGTTACGTCACGTTAGAACCCTGTGTGGTGAGCATCTTTGTTTTACTCCTGAGTGTGTCCTAATTAATCACATGTCCCCATAGGAGACTGATTACATCATGTCCTACTTTGACAACGGAGAGGAGTTTGGTGGGGACAGCGATGACAACATGGATGAGGCTATTTACTAATAAAATAGGCACCAAGCATGACGTCACTGAATGAATCCAGTAAGGGGTGAGAAGGTGACACTCCAGTAGTTAAAGTTTTATTTTTATAAGTTCATAGGCTTTTACATGACTTGTAATGTTTTATAATGTTAGTAAATATTTTCGTTGTAGGATGATGTATTTTCAATGGTAAAAAATTTGTATCAACACCAACATAGTTTTTATAAGTGTTCACCATTCATTGTCAGTTGCACTATTTTCTAGAGTTTTCATGTTCTTAAATCGTTTTTTAGGCCAAATGAAGGTCAAATATTTTAGATGTCCCTGTCAGTGTATTATTGTGTTGGGTATGTCCATATTTGTGTATTTTACAAAACCTTGTAAGACTTTTAACTGTTCATGGTTGTCTTAATCTTTAATGTAAAAATGTATGTGCAGTGAAGTAAGACATTTCCTTCTTTCAAGAAAAATTTCGATAAAAATGGCAGCTAATTCCTAATGATTTTGAGAAGTTTGTCTTGATGAAGTGAAGTCTGCCTACGCAAGTGCTCTTACCAACAGGTGGCTTCAGACAGAGATATGCGGAAGCTCAAGACAAAGCAAACCACTGTCAATACACCACGTTTACATGGCAACCGCTGCTTTATTATAGTAATCCAAAATGACTCATGATTATATGCAATATGCACTTCCTCCGATACTGAAATGACTTGACTAGACAAAGACGTCTTCGTCAAGGGTTTGTTGCATACAGGGGCACCCTAGATTGCATCACATCATGTTTTCCTCACTGGAGGGGTTAGCGTAGAGGGGACATTATTACATCTCACATTATCACGTCTGAGAATCTGAGGAGACAAACCCATGAATAAATCCAGTGGTGTGTGCAGCCTAAGTTAATAGTGTATTTCAGGCTTCGTCATTGTGCTGGGAAGAGGTGCAGAAACGGTTATAATGAGTATGATAGGTTTTACCTGGAAAGAGCCACTACAAAGTGGCCATGCATTCAAACATCCTGTGGGGCTGGCATTGTGATCAAGCCTAAGACCTAGAATAAATGGTCAGTTGATCACACTGTCAGTCTACCACAGCTCAGTGTCAGGTTCTGTCAGGTCCACTCAGCGGGGGTTCACGATTCAAGCCTTCCGCAGACGGCCTCTTGCAGGAGATTCTAGACTGCACATCTTCTTTTGGATAGGTACTGTTACTTATCTCCGATACTGTTGTACTGTTTGGATAAGGGTTTTGTGTAAGTGGTCTATCTACAGGTGTCATAAAGCAATGACAAAGTAATGACGAAAGGTCACCATGCTTGGCCCCAAATTATTGCCATTTAGAGAAAATATAGAGGCAGTGTACCCTTATGAGTGACCTTTGTCCTACTTCCTAAAAAGGACTTTGGCAATGAGAATAAAACATTATTTTCATGGGCTGGGCGTACAGCAGGGACTGCTACAGGAGAAGGTACTTCTATCTACTTTGATGGGTGTCTGAAGGACTCTTACACTGTGAGTGCCATTGTGCGAGGAGAGTGACCTTTAGACAATTGGCCCGACTAAATAGGATCTGATTTAAGTGGATTTTGCAGCATTTGGGGTTGAGATTTTGAGAACGATCCTGAATTGAATTTTAATTCTAACAAATAACATGATAATGAATGCATTCCTATCAAAGACTTTCCTCACGTCTCATCAATTCAGATCCTTCTTTAATAGTCAGTGAAATACATTGAATGTTGCTGGTGTTAGTACAAAAGGGCCTACTCTCCTCAAAGTGGCCTCCAGAGGTTGTATACATGACATGGAGACCAGTGGATGCAGGAGACAGGTGGAAATATAAGTACTGCAAAATAATCTGCAGTGAGACAAGACAAGTTATGCAAAACAGGGCCCCGCCACTGCGATGCATTCCCAGACGAGCCCTCCTCTCAGCGAGGACTGTTTGGAATAAAGAAGGAAGATTACTAACGCTGAGCCAAAACTAGAGCTGGATGCCTCAGTGACAGGGAGTGGGGTGAGGGGGGGGGGCATGTTAGAGAATGCATGTTCGAGAAAACAAGAGAAAGTAAGGAAAAGATGTAAAGATAAAGTGGACGAGAGATAGAGGATGGTGGAAGTAAAAAATGCAGGCCTGACTCACTGAAATATCAGGCACGGTCACAATATCTGATTTTTTGGCCATCAAAACCTCTCACCAGCCCTCTGAAAAGTGGATGTATTTTTTATTTAAAAAATGTATATTTTCAAACAGTTTGAAGGTGAGGTAAGTCAGTTAGTTGATTCTCTGTCATTCGCAGACATCTTTTTGTGTAACACAGCAGCATGATCAAGTAAACAGCAAGAGAAGGGTCATGTTTTGAACGCTCTCCCACGCACTCGGTTCAGTGAGCACTCCCTGAGCCACACCTCCACATGCAGTTGGTGTTACGATACATGATCTCTATTTATATATACTGTCTAAAAATACTGCAATATATTGTGACCCTGAATGATCTGTTAAACATGAAACCATGGGTCAAACCTTCTCAACAGCCAGTAAGGATATGATTGGCTAGGATAGCAACTTTATCAACGTTAATTGATCAGGTTTCATTGTATTGTTACACCAACAGATCAAATATATAAAAAGGGCATATGCATAACAGAAGTACAGTACAGACCAAAAGTTTGGACACACCTTCTCATTCAAAGAGTTTTCTTTATTTTCATGACTATGAAAATTGTAGATTCACACTGAAGGCATAAAAACTATTAATTAACACATGTGGAATTATATACTTAACAAAAAGTGTGAAACAACTGAAAATATGTCTTATATTCTAGGTTCTTCAAAGTAGCCACCTTTTACTTTGATTACTGCTTCACACACTCTTGGCATTCTCTTGATGAGCTTCAAGAGGAAGTCACCAGAAATGGTCTTCCAACAGTCTTGAAGAAGTTCCCAGAGATGCTTAGCACTTGTTGGCCCTTTTACCTTCACTCTGCAGTCCAGCTCACCCCAAACCATCTCGATTGGGTTCAGGTCTGGTGACTGCGGAGGCCAGGTCATCTGGCGCAGCACCCCATCACTCTCTTTCTTGGTCAAATATCCCTTACACAGCCTGGAGGTGTGTTTGGGGTCCTGTTGAAAGATAATGATGGTCCAACTAAACGCAAACTGGATGGAATAGCATGCCGCTGCAAGATGCTGTGGTAGCCATGCTGGTTCAGTATGCCTTAATTTTTTTATAAATTCCCAACAGTGTCACCAACAAAGCACTCTCACACATCTTCCTCCATGCTTCACGGTGGGATCCAGGCATGTAGAGTCCATCCGTTCACCTTTTCTGCGTCGCACAAAGACACGGTGGTTGGAACCAAAGATCTCAAAGTTGAACTCATCAGACAGCACAGATTTCCACTGGTCTAATGTTCATTCCTTGTGTTCTTTAGCCCAAACAAGTCTCTTCTGCTTGTTGCCTGTCCTTAGCAGTGGTTTCCTAGCAGCTATTCTACCATGAAGGCCTGATTCACGCAGTCTCCTCTTAACAGTTGTTCTAGAGATGTGTCTGCTGCTAGAACTCTAATCTGAGCTGCTGTTAACCTGCGATTTCTGAGGCTGGTGACTCTGATGAACTTATCCTCCGCAGCAGAGGTGACTCTTGGTCTTCCTTTCCTGGGGCGGTCCTCATGTGAGCCAGTTTCTTTGTAACGCTTGATGGTTTTTGCGACTGCACTTGGGGGCACTTTCAAAGTTTTCCCAATTTTTCGGACTGACTGACCTTCATTTCTTAATGTAATGATGGCCACTAGTTTTTCTTTACTTAGCTGCTTTTTTCTTGCCATAATATAAATTCTAACAGTCTATTCAGTAGAAGCTACTTTGGCTACTTTTAAGAAACTAGACTATAAGGCATATTTTCAGTTGTTTTACTCTTTTTGTTAAGTACATATTTCCACGTGTTAATGTCCCTAGTACTTCACATAGTGGCAGTGGCAGTCTTCTAACATTACACTGCATGGATGGAATACCATGTTTTCACTCCTTTCCACAATAAATTGACTTATTACTTCTGTACCATAATACGCTTTACAGTATTTATAGTTTAAAGACCACACCAACAACACATTGTTAATAGCGTCAAGCATGAAACATAGAATTTAATAGAATTATGGGACCGTTCCCATTCAAAGCTTTTGTCTTATGGATCTGTAGGCTTCCAGACTTCAATGGCAGAAGAAGATACTCATGCACTACTACTGATAAAAGTCAGACCCTCTGTGGTTTCTTACACAGCTTTGCTGCCACCAGCAAGTCAGAAAACTAGAAAGCTAGCTTGAAACACATTTTGAGTTCCATTTTCATTTTTGATGGGGTCCAACTAAAGGTTTTGTCAGTATCCATCAGAAAATATCAGCAAGAAAATATATCAGGTGTCAAAACAAAAGGATAATTCTGTTTTTGATCATCACTGCTTCACTGTCAGAGCCAGAAACTAAGTCCCCTATTCTTTTTTGTGCAGGGTGAGTAGTTACTTTCTGAGCATTGACTGACTCATTGAAAAGGATTCATTACATAACATTTGTTAAATCAGATTGTTGATTTATCTCTTACTTGCATTACAAAAGCTGACAATGAAAGAAACATTATCACTATCCTGTGTCAGCAAATTCAAACTCTAAAGAAAAAAATAACATTGATGGTAAATCACCTTGGTATAAAATGTCTGCTTTGTTATAGACTGGTGTAGATCTTTAAAACGGTAATTTTGGTTCTAAAAACATCCATCTATTCTTACCATTGTATTGGCAATAGCAAACTGTCAAATGTCCTACTGAAACGATTTTTTTTCGTTTAAAAAAGGAAAGAATTCTTAGAATTGGATTGTTATAGAAGAATTGACTTAAGCGATAAAAATAGCCAAACAACATCCTTTTGAATGTATTGTGTATACAGTAAAATGCTATGTTATCTGAGACGGTCACAGGTGGAGTGTTTTTCCATCAGTAATACCATCAAGATGAATAAAGCTACAATCGGCTGTCAAGAATGGGGTAATAGATTCAGGTGCATATTCACTTGATCGATATGAGCAGGTGGCTGCAGAGTTGTCCTGGAGTTAGTACGACTCCTCACCCTCGTCACACATAGGAAGAAGCTGGAAGCAATCAAACTCAAAATCGCTAAGATTACCTAGATGCCCAGGATCATGGATGTGGAATGTTTGTGTGAGTTCTCAGGTTGCCAGCTGATGTCCAGCCTGTTGTTCAGACTGAGGTGAGAAGCAGTGCAGGTGTAAATGTGTCTCTCCCACAGCTCCTTAGCGGTGATGTCCAGGGTCTTCCTGACTTGGTACCGTACATTCATGTAAGGCCGCACTGCCCCCCCTCTGAGCTCCTGCTCCTCCCTCAGTAGTGTCAGGTTGATGTGTCGGGGGGTAGAAGTCTAGTAGTATTGGTTCTCATGATGTATGATTCACGATCTAAAAAAACGACTGTGTTCGGGGTCTATCACGTTGCTATGCTCAATGACTGATGCTCTTTTAAAAGCTCTCTCTTGTAAGTCGCTTTGGATAAAAGCGTCTGCTAAATGAATAAATGTAAATGTAAGTCAGTGGCCAGGCAGCTGACCTGAGCCCCTCCAGGACCTGCCTTCTCTATGAACCTGACTCTGGGACGCACCCTACGAAACACTACTTTCTTTTTTTGTTCTAAGAAATACATAAATTTCTTAATGCAAACAGGGAGATAAACAGTTGAATAGCGCATTTTGACATAAATAAGCTTCATTTCATCCCATTGCAATTGCCAACGATTCCCAGTTGCGTATGTATACTCTGTCCTGTTGTAAAGCAATCCATCAGATTCAAATCCATCACAAGCGTCCCTGAACATCATTTGGGTTGATTCTCCACTGTTCAACGTTTCACAACCTGCTATTCTCTGTTGGACATGGATGCTTGTAGTCAAATTAAAGCACTGTTTCACAATACTCGTCTTTTCATGTTAATGTGGATGTTATTTAAAACATAAACTCCCTCCTGAGCTATGTCATCTGGATTTGTGTTTGCTGTACGTCTGGACTGGACTAGTTTGTTGATGTTAGAGTCAAAGTAACCAACTTGAACATCGTCCAGCATCAGAACAGCAGTGAATTCTGGAAAGGGTGTCTCTCCTGTTGCCAGCATCCACAGAGAATGTATTCCAGAACCTGAAAGATGCAAGGAATGAATTGCAATTAATAGCTACAATGTTACAATCAAGTAGTAGTTTTATTAATGTGTTTTAATTTGAAGAAGTATTAAGGTTCTCTATCTTTCAGTTTGGCATGTAATTCAGTTACAAAATATTATATCTAATGTATACAAAATTATAGCAGAATACAACAAGGTTACATGAACGACAGTCATGGGCATTCATACAGTATTTCTATAAATGTTCACGGTGGTCAAACACGGTGACAACGTAATCATTATCGTACCTGCATCTGGTAATGGTTCAGAAATAAAGACAAAACCATAGATCAAAATGCATTTTTAATTTGTGTTCATGGTCGTAGTTGTAATTGTGTTTTCTTTCACTTTCACCCTTATTGTTCATGTGAAAGCTATTCAACCAATCAAAAACCACCAGGAAGCTTGTCTCTGCCATAAACTTAAATAAAACCAATCAACAGCCTCCTGTTCATTGGTTCTATTCCATCCTGGTAATATAATGCCAGTCATGCAAAGTAAGCTTTAACTGTTTGTGGGAGGCTCCTGCTAAAATCTACAGTATTATACAGTTGCTGAATATGAGTAATAATTTTAAGTATGTTAAGGATCACACATTTTCTCTCAGTCTCTGATATACAATAATAACGCACACCGTTCTGACCAAGATGTGTTTCATACTTACCATGAATGTCCCATGAAAGTTTGCAATGACAGATGGCAATATTTGTATAATTATGGACAATATACTTACATGTATCACACCATGAGATGAATACACGCATGCCATATTCAATGTTGTCAACCCAATTTACAGCTCTGTCGTTTTAAACAAATCATATCATTCTTCATGTTCCTAACACGGGAGTGTGAACACATATAGAAAAAGGTTTTGTGACCTCAGATCCTAATATGGAGATGCTGCTTTCCAAATCCTGCCAGCCACCGTATCAATCCCTGCCACCTCCCCCCCCCCCCCCCCCACCCCCACCCCCCTCCAGTGATCCCTGCGGAGAAGACACAGTGATTCAGCAGAACCACCCGCATCTTGTTACACTTGCCCTCTTGAGATTCCGCAGATGTCACAAAGGGATCACGTACGTGACTGAGCCGTCACCTCCAACTTCTTAGCTATTCACCGAAGTCGCATGCAGGTCTTATGGCTTATGTGAGTTCTTTTTGCCATGCCAAATGTTCTGTTCACAGATACATGTTTGATAAGAACATGCTGGGGAAAAAACGTGCTGAATGGACAGAAATGTAGCTCTGTTTGTGACATTCATTGCAACCTTTGCCATCTCATTGCTATTAGGTAATCAATGGAAATGTGCCAATGCCGTCGAGTTTCGGCCGAGTTGCTTCTCTATGCCTTTAACTAATTGACTTGAAGAAGACATGCTGGGTATTGTGACATTTGGTGGGTGATTGTGAGTGTGAATCATCATCATCATCATAAAAAAATACAAATAAAAAACTTCATAAGTTCACTATTATGTCCTGGCATATAATATACAGGTGGGGACCATTTCTGAATGTAAATGAAATGAAATTAAACAATGAAGTTTAATGTGTTTTTGTTTCTTGGGCTGCGTTTTCAAGAGGTTGCAACACAGACTCTTTCGACAGAATTGCTATAAAGGATTTATAATCTGTTTGTCATCTATGCATCTATGGTTTCATGCTTGATGCATGTATTTGGAAGGATTAGATAACATGTTTTATTTAAATGTGGTCCTAGCCTGATACACATGTAGCCATGAACACACAGGTATTCAATAGATCCAAACTGGGCATGAGCTGGAAATGAGGAAGTGGGAAATGGGAAACGTTTCTGGTTCATGGACAATGCTGCTTAAGGTGCTATATCCCTATTCATTTTTACCTGTTCACTTTTAATAGACAAGGGTGACCCAGGGTGACCCTGAGATCACCAGCCAAATTTTGTAGATAACATAAACCATTTCTGAGATTTGTTCAGAGTACTTGACCACCTCAGCCTTGTCTTAATGTTTTTTGCTTTGGGTTTAGATTTTATTTTGGCTACTGGACCAGCCGGGGTTGGGTTACCAGAAGTGGCAGTGGCTTTCATGTCAGCACACTTGCGTTTAGTAGCAGGAGGCTAATACATTCTTGGTATTGAGCACTGATATAGAAGCACCACAAAGTTCATGTCCACTGATCTATGACTGCAACAGGCCACAACGTCACGTAAATTGTCTCCCTAAAAATAAACAATACACTCTGTATTCAGCTTACTATACTGTATCTTAACACTGAACAATGCATACAAGCTTCAAGTTTTTTGAGTAAACATTTCTGCATATCTAAACTTGAGTGTCTCCCTCACTCCACATAGTGGCCAACCTGTTACAATGCTGTTTGGCTATTCTTATAATGTCTTACTGCTGAAACAACTCTTGGCCTGTGGCCATAACAACAGTATTTCATTGTATTCCCACTTCTCAGAAATAAACATTGCATTCAACTACTACAAGCATGCAGTATTTATTCAATAGTTTACATTGTATTCACTAGCGCAGAGATTACCATCAGACTGTAAGAAATTGTAAGGGAGCAGGAATTACTATAATAGGAATTACTATAAATGGGGTCTATCACGTTGCTATGCTCAGAGACCGATGCTCTTTTGTGAAACTCTCTTTTGTAAGTTGCTTTGGACAAAAGCGCCTGCTAAATAAACAAATGTAAATGTAAATAAAAGTTATATGTGTTAGAGTTGATATTACTTGGTCTTCGTTCTCCAGAACCTCAGTTTTGTTCACCTGCAATGACAGTTCCCACACAAGCCTACTTTAACTGAGTAGTAACTGCAAGGTCGGTGGGTTAGGGGTGTAAGCGTCAACATGGAAGGCTTACTGTACTTGGCTCTGTCGGTCAGGCTTACTTTACTGTATGTTTACATATGTAAGCAGCCTCAATACACCACACCCCAGACTTCTAGGGAGTCTGAGTAGGCAGCTCTGAATTAGCCAGAGATAGAGTGATGAAGGAAGGGTGGAAGAGAGAGTGAGAGAGAGAGAGTGAGAGAGAGAGAGAGAGAGAGAGAGAATCTCACAGAGAATCTCTTATGGGAAACTCTTTCTAAACCCCTAACTTCTCTCTGAACATCCAGGAAGAATCTGAATCTATCTGAGAGATAGAGAGAGAGAGAGGGGAAGGCAAGAGAGAGAGAGGAGGAGAGAGATGGTGAGGACTGGTGGGAGGAGAGAAAGGGTCTTGTTCGCCTTTTTGAGAAGGCCCTGTTGGGAACAGCTGCAGTGGCTGGTAAACAACAGCATTGGGTTTCTGGTGGGGGTTGCCCTTACCCAACTTGGTGAGGTTGTCATGGCCAATGATGTACCACCTTACCCGCAACAAGAGAATATGCACTTATAATCACCCTTGAGAGAGAAAGGTTAACTTTTATAAAAATGTATCAGAAAAATCATACAAATGCAACCAGTACTATTTGTGTCAGTTGTAAGTATGATCCTTAGTGTGACATGAAGCTGCAGATGTAAAGACAGCTGTAATATACACAGCATATTGCTGTGCATGACACAAGCTCCTGACCCATGTACATTCTTAAATAGAACATGGTACAGAAACGCTCATACAATGTGGAAGGCAACTGAAATTGCACACAAAAGTTAAATTTTAATCTTGGATGTTTCATTAAATTTGAGTGAATATATATCTAAATGCATTTATAACCTTCCAGACTCATCCTGAAACATTCCGTACACCTGTGTTCGATGAAAAAATATGGTTGTTTTGTCTGAGTGCGCTTGCGTACTTAATACGTTTCGACTTTCGCAGACAAGGCAATAGGCATTTTGTACGCAGTAACGAACGACCACTACATAAATGATCTCACCGCCATCCACCTCCACTGGCTCTGCTGTGCCCACGTGTTGTAATAAAATCATCCCAAGGTCCGTCCTAAATTTGTTTCACATTTCAAAAGCGGTTATGAAGGAAACACCCATGCAGGCATACGCTCACATGGAAACAGGTGTTTCTCAGGTTATTTTTGCCTATCTGTCTCATCTGCTCACTTCCATGGCTCCACGGGCCAATCAACCTTTCCCCCACTGACTAACAGACTGTTCTCTGCATCCACCCGGATGGGTCAATTCCAACAATGTACAGTATATACATCATGTAAACGTGCGTAGAACTGCACAGATATTGAAAAAGGTAATTTGGAGGAAATATTTTAAGAGGCATCTTTACAGTACTGAAGAATAAAAGACACGAGTTTCATAAATATCTGATGCTCAGAATAGCAGTGTGTTCACAATTTTTACCCTCTGTACATCCTCATGTAAACATGGCTCTGTCTTGACCTCAACTGATTGAACTACAGGGGAACAAGTTGACAGTAGTCAACTGAATTGGTGTCACAAGGATTTATATGCAATAAATTGTCAGCATATGAAATTAGAAGAAGAAATTATCTTATTAGTCCCACAGCGGACATTTCACAGGCGCATACATATTCTATGCATTGGCTAGGATTCAAACCCTAACCGGGAAAGAAACCCAGACCTTCTGCACATGGTAGGAAATAATCCTACCACTGAACCACCGGTGCTGCCCCTAACGCATATTATCGTTTATGTTTGAGGCTGGTGACATCTGCTTTTGGAACAGTCTTTTAGCTTGGCTCAAATAGATCAAGCTGTCTAGTTGTTTTTCATTCGTTTTTTCATTAATTTATTCATTCAAGTACTGAAAACATATTCAGTATGTTCTGTTCTGTCAAAATGTAATTGCATATAAAACATGGATCTTGAAAAAAATTATACTCTATATTTTGCATTTCTATATACAGTTTCAAAACATAATTTAGATTTCTCATTAGTGTAGTCTATTCAATTAGCTTGTTTGTGCTTTGAATACATGGAAACTACAGGACATTCAAAACATAATCATAACTACCACAGAAGGACCTTAAAAATTATAACATAATTTTTACTTGAATAGCAATCTGCCACCACAAAAAGTGCAACAACATAATATGTCTGACTACATAATTCTACACTGGCCTGGTTTCTACCCCAAAAATATGGCTGCTGTGCTCATTTTCAAGCGTTGGTGGTAATTCTAATGTTCATCTATCATGAGTCTAACACAGCAAGTGTCTGACTGGTAAAATGCACTCAAATACAGAACTAACATGGAATGACTTAAACGGTTAAGGTCAGATAACTTACAAAATTTGTCTCAATGCCCAAAAACGAGAACTTCTGTTACATTTTGGCAGTGTGACATTCAGGTTTTACATTCATTGTTGGAGACTTTGAGGATAGCTGAGACCTGTTCTGAGACCAAAATCTTAATCTCTGCTCCATTGGTGTTTAGGGATGTTATGTATCCCCCGTCTCCAACCTTCACAGCTGTGCTTCTGTTTTACAACCTTACAGTCCAACCTTTAACCTTGCAGAAACAGCACACACTTTGGCTAAGTCAACAGGTTGTGACTTCAGCAATCCTGAAGAACACTGTTGCTGCAGTTGAGTTTCTCATCAACCTGGAGGAAAGAAAAAAAATGCAACAAATTTACAAGAAAGTATTATACTTCAAATTCTTGAAAAAGGTCTGGCTAACCCTGGCCTTGTAAGACAGAAACCCAGCTCACCTCGGAGTATGCTGGGGGCAGGGGATAATGCTGAGCCGGTGCACTCATGAAGAGGCCGTCCTCATCATCAATGTCGTAGTCCTCCAGCAGTGGTATGAGCGGGCTGTCGACACGCAAGTCGCGGGAGATGTTACCGTAGCTTGGAGGCGCAGAGGGGGGCCTCATGGTCCCCCAGCTGCTGGAGGGGCTGCCCAGCAACTCGGCCTGGCTGCTCATGCTTGGGGTGCGGCTGGAGAAGCCGCTGAAGGGGATAGTGCCGATGACCAGGGGCAACTCCATGGTCAGTTTATCACTACCGGGGATGTGGAGGTAGATCTGGAGGAATGACAAAGGGACCGAAGACAGAAAGAGAGAGGGACAGAGAGATGGTTACATTGCGTGTCGGAGCTAAATATACTGTAGGTTAGCTATACAACTGAACTAGTTTAAAGTAAAAAAATGTTTTTACTGTGGGTCATCAACCGCACTGCTCACCATAAGACTGTAATCAACATTTATGATATCACAGCCCATCAACGAAGGTTTAAGCTTGGGCACTCGGATGGTCTTGCCCTGCCATATGGCGCACATGCTCGAGATAATGTGATCACCGCGCACAGACATCAGCTTCTGCCGAAACACCTTGGTCCTGCCACCAGTCTGGTAGCTGTGCTTGGCCATGATGGCTGCCTTGGGCACCACGATGCGCGAGCAGCTGTTCTCAAACTTGGCATTTATGCATATCTCCTCGCCCTCGCAATAGCCCTTGCGATCGATCTTGGCGGTGATGGAAACCTGGCCGTCAGGGATGAACATGCAGGTCACCTTCTTCTCTTTTCTCCCAGCAGCTGGCATCTGGATTTACATGGGGAGAAATGGCAGCATGTGAGTGAACACTAAATTATATGGACACTCTTTATCTCATTATTACTCATTCTCATTATTATTATTACTGTGGAGGGGGTTTGCACTTGGGAAGTTCTCTAAATGCCAAGAACATTATGAAATTCGCTGCTGGAGTAATGAGATGTTAAATCTTTGGAGTTTCGAAAGTAGTGAATGGTCCTTCTTGAGGTCTGCTGGTGTACCTGAAGGTCAGGTGTGTTGATATCCAGATGCTCCTCCACTTCAAAAGGCTTTTCACACTGCAAGGCAGGTAGGGAAGTCCTCTCCATCACCGCCCTCACGTAATACTGCACGTAACCAAATTTACCTTTGTAGGAGGATACGAGTTGCCTGTGAACGAAAAGCAAAATAGCAGTCCTTTCCGTTGACAGGCCTAAGTAAACAGTTATATGCGCGTGCTATGCTACAATTTAAGATCGAATGCTTACCCTGACTGGGGTAACTCAAACGCAAACATGAACTCGTATCTGTTTCCTGGTCGCAGAGTGACAGATCCATCAGCCTCTGAGGTCAAATTAAAAACACAGAAAGCGCATATTTATGGAAAAGTAGTGTATGCGTTTGCTTCTAGTCCTCCTTATTTTCATAAATAAGCTCAAAGTGCATGTCTACGTTTCTTACTACATATTCTTAACAAATTGCGTAAAATTATTTTTTAAGGGTTTTGCCTTCGCACACTGCAGCAAAAAATCCGGATATAAACAAATTCACACGTATAGGGTAGACGGAATATCCTAAATCTAAATTTAGCTAGTTCAGAGTATTACCTCTTAGTTCACGATCTAGCCGAAGTGTGTCTTCGTATTTAAGGTAATTGATTTCTTCATGACATCTCTGTTTTCCTTTTACGTATTCCACATTGGCGCATCCAATGCCAAACACTCGCATAGCGGATAACTTAGTCACCTCCGATACTTCAACAACAATATTCCCGGCTACTTTGTCACCACTGGAATAAACCTTAGTAGGATCATGGAAAATTACATCAAAAGTTTTCAGTTTCTTCGTCATAACAACCATTTTAAATATTAGCCTGTTTATTTCAGCCGATAAGTAAAAACAAAATGTATGTTGTATCAGCTGTTTGACTAGTTAAATGATTCACTGCAGCAGACGCTGACACAATGAACCTTCTCTATGTGTTATTTTAATATCGTGTTGGTATTGACCCAGGCGTATATTTACTCTTAAGACTGCATGAGCTTTATATGGATGGTGTTTGGGCATCCCATTGCCACCTATTACTCACGCTAGCATCTCGTTACAGTCGGTGCATGCGGTTGGGAAATGAGTGAACAGAGTTCAGTGCTGTCATTGGTCAAAATGGCACCGTCGTATCACTCGTAACCAATCCACGTTCAGATAGTACGCGTGGACACCTCGTGGCGTTTGTCGGTAGGAGTGGCATTGGTACCCAGAACCTGACCCTGGATAAATTAGCCTACTTACGACCAATCCTTGGTTAGGGATGTGCAACATGTGCCACTGAAAATGTGATCTGAATCAAACTCAAGGGTTATAATTAACGTAATGAAACAGCATTTTTTCTTTCTCTATAGCCAGCATAGGAAATAATTGGGTTAGTAGTGTTAAATTGCTAAAAGTCATGTGTTAGAGGTGGGTAAGTTAGAAGGGCGCAAAATAAAAAAAATAAAAATGATGATTAAAAAATAATAAATAACAATAATAATAAATCCAAATGAGATAAAAAATAAATGCATCCATATGAAAAACTATGAGTTTTGCTTGTTCTAATTTTTATTGGGGGGAGGTGGGCGGGGCGCACAACAGTGAATACCCTAGATCCGCCACTGACATGAACATACGGAGCTAACTGAAAGTCATCATCGGTGATAACTGTAGATTTACGAATGTCACCCTGGGGAAACTATGGTCCTCATGTACAAAGACTTGCGTGGATTTCCTACTGAAACTTGGCGTACGCCAAAACCCAGAAACTGCCGTATGCACAAATAAATTCAGATGGGGGGGGGGGGCCGGATCAGATAAATCAGATAAATCTAAATGAGTAGAGGGAAGAAAAGAGTCAATCAGGGGCTTGATAGAAAGCTTTGCAGCTCTAATTTCAATAAAATAAATCATTTGAATGCGCACTTCAATGCGCTGGTTTACTTATGAGCCAGTTATTGTTTGCAAGTAAATCCTCGCGTTCCCTAAAAGCTCGCTCACGTCGGATTGCACCATTTGCAAGGTCATCAAACAACGCTAACGCTGCACATCACTCTGATGACTGTTTTCACATTATTAACAGTTTCCCAGCATCACCTCTAAGTTGCATCCTGACTGATGGCAGCCCATTCTTGCATTATCAATGCTAGGAGTTTGCCGGACTCCTGCTACTCACCTGCTTCTTGAGGATTGACCACCAATTGTCAATGTCTCAACATACAAAATGGTGATGTTTCGTTCCCCGGGCCACTTTGTTATCACCTTTGCCTTGTGGCAAGGCGCCCCATCATGCTGTAAAAGGCATTGTTCGTCACCAAACTGTTCTTGGATGGTTGGGAGAAGTTTCTTGAGGATGTTTTTGTTTCTTTATTCATGGCTGTGTTCTCCAGACAAAATTGTGAGTGAGGGCCTACACGAGTGGTCTCAGGATTCTTTACTGTTGGCCTGACGCAAGACTGGGGGTTAGCGCTTATCTTTTCTTCCCCAGCCAAGCTTTCTCCAGACGGCCCAAACAATCGGAAAGGTGATTATTTCTTACTATGCATGCAGGCACTTACTGCCATGCCTGCTGCCATTCCTGACCAAGCTCTGCACTGGTGGTGCCCCGCAGCGGAATCAACATTAGGAGACGGTCCTGGTGCTTGCTGGACTTTCTTGGGAGCCCTGAAGCCTTCTTCTTAACAGCTGATCCTCTCTCCTTGAAGGTCTTGATGATCCGATAAATGGTTGATTTAGGTGCTATTATGACTTTGACCCCTCGACCCCCAGTGATGCGTTGGGCGGTTTTCATCAGCCGCTGCAGTGCCTTGCGCTCAGCGACTGTGCAGTTCCCGTACCACACTGTAACACAGTTCGTCAGGATGCACTCGATCGCACAGTGGTAGAAGTTCACCATGACAGCTGAGGACAGGTGGTGTTTCCTCAGTGTTCTCAAGAAAAAGAGACGCTGGTGAGCCTTCTTGATCAGGCCGGAGGTGTTAGTGATCCAGGACAGGTCATCCAAGATGTGGATCCCCAGGAACTTATAGCTGGAGACACGCTCAACGGCCATCCCGTTGATTTGAATGGGGTCGTGCGTGTCCCCCCTCTTCTTCCTGAAGTCCACGATAAGCTCCTTGGTCTTTGTGGCGTTGAGGAGCAGGTTATTGTCACCACACCACATGGCCAGGTGCTGCACTTCCTCTCTGTAGGCTGTCTCATCGTTGTTGGTGATGAGGCCGATCACCGTGGTGTCATCAGCAAACTTGATGATGGAGTTAGATCCATACATTGGCTTGCAGTCATGGGTGAAGAGAGAGTAGAGGAACGGGCTGAGCACACATCCCTGTGGTACACCTGTGTTAAGTGTGATGGTGGAGGAGCAGGAGTGGGCTGATCTAACATGCTGTGGTTGGTTGGTCAGCCATAATCCAGTGGCAGAGGGAGGTGTTGATGCCCAGCTCTCCAAGTTTGGTGATCAGCTTGGAGGGGATGATGGTGTTGAAAGCAGAGCTGAAGTCTACAAACAACATACGGGCATAAGTGTTATTATTGTCTAGGTGTGTCAGCACAGAGTGCAGCGCTGAGGAAACTGCATCGTCTGTGCTCCTATTGCTGCGGTAGGCAAACTGGTGAGGGTCAAGTGTGGGTGGAAGGTTGGTCTTCAGGTGTGCCAGGACCAGTCGCTCGAAGCACTTCATGACGATGGGTGTCAGTGCCACAGGGCGATAGTCGTAATATGCAGTCTTGAACACTACTATGTCTGTTTATAAATTGCTTTTAACTCATTCCTAACTATCCGTGCAGACCGTGCTGAGTTTTGGTCCATGCTGGACGGAGCCTTGGCCGGACATCTCCCTCTCTTCCTCACAGCTCATGCCCTGCTTCTCTCTCCCCCTCCCCTCGAAGAGAGCGCGGTGCCTTCGAAACTACGTTTAATGTCTTTCCGTTCATTGTAAAATACCGTATTAAAATCAGTAGGAGAGTAAACAGTTGTGTTTCATGTTATTATATTAAATTTCAACGACACAGAACAACTAGAAAAAAAACTGGTAAAACGGCCTCCGGAGCCGTTTTCGTTCAAGGCAGAAGAGTGGACGAAATGGATAAAACGATTCGACAGATTTCGCATCGCGTCTGGGATGGACGCTCAGGACGGGGGAAATCAGGTCAATGCGTTGATTTACACAATGGGAGAACAAGCAGAGGACATTGTAGTTTCCCTACATTTGAACGCAGGAGAGGCGGGAGACTATGGTATCGTGAAAAATAAGCTGGACGCGCATTTTGTAACGCGGAGGAACATTATATTTGAACGGGCTAAGTTCAACCAGAGGCAACAAGAGGTCGGCGAGTCAGCAGACAGCTTCCACACCGCGCTGCATTGCCTTGCTGAGTACTGCAGATACGGTGCTCTACACAACGAAATGGTGAGAGATCGTCTAGTCGTGGGCCTAAGGGATAAACGCCTTTCGGAACAGTTGCAGATGGACCCTGAACTGACGTTGGTGAAGGCAATTAACAAGGCACGACAAAGTGAGCAGGTAAAGAAGCAACTTGAATTGCTAAAAACAAACTTTAAAGCAGAAGCCAGTAGCACTCAGCTAGACAGTATGCAATCGTGGCAGCGCAACGGCTCAAAGCAAAGCATGCAGCGGGATAGGCAGACATTTCATAAAAGGACACTGGAAAGACAAACACAATGTAACAGATGCGGGGACACACGAGGGCATCAGCAGTGTCCAGCTAGAGAGGCTGTGTGTAACCAGTGCGGAAAGAAAGGACATTATGCTAGAGTCTGCCAAGCTAAGAAGAAACCGGGAGTTCATGTAGCTGCAGTGACCGAGGAAGACAGCGATGAGGAATACAGCGATGAGGACGCCGCGTTCTTGGGCTCTGTGGAGTCCACAGGTGCCTGCCCATGGATGACGGAGGTTAGGGTGGACAATCAAAAATCAGTGTTTAAGATAGACACTGGAGCAGATGTCACTGCAATCCCAGCAAAGTTGTACACCCAGGGCCAGTTCAGCAAACTTTCCAGAGCCACAAAAACTCTTTATGGACCAGGAGGGACAGCATTAAAGGTGAATGGAAAATTTACAGCTACTCTCAGTAAGGGTGACAAAAGCACTCAAGAGGAAGTTTATGTTGTGGATGGGCTACGTACGCCACTCCTGGGTGGACTAGCCGCCATGACACTTCAACTGGTTGCTCGTGTGAATAACATAAGCCTGGATACTAAAGAGTCTGTGAAAAGAGAGTTTCCAAATCTTTTCTCTGGACTAGGGAAAATGGAGGGAGAGTACACCATTGTGCTGGAGCCTGGAGCAAAGCCCTTTTCTCTCTCCACCCCGCGACGCATATCCCTCCCACTCATGCCAAAGGTGAGAGAAGAGCTCACTCGCATGGAGCAACAAGGAGTGATTTCAAAGGTGGAGGAGCCTACAGCATGGTGTGCACCCATGGTTGTGGTGCCCAAGAGCTCTGGCAGAGTCAGGATTTGCACCGACCTCACGGAGCTGAACAGGTCAGTGATGAGGGAGAAGCATCCGCTACCATCTGTTGAGCACACTTTAGGACAGCTTGCAGGAGCCAAGATCTTTTCTAAACTCGATGCCAATGCTGGATTCTGGCAGATTCCGCTGTCCAAAGAATCCTCCCTTCTCACCACCTTCATAACACCATTTGGGCGGTATTGCTACAACCGCCTCTGTTTTGGAATTTCATCCGCTCCAGAGCACTTCCAAAAACGCATGTCTCGCATCCTGGAGGGCCTGGAAGGTGTTGTATGTCAGATGGACGATGTGCTCATATGGGGTGCCACGCAGAGTGAGCATGATGAGAGGCTAAGGAAGACATTGACACGTCTGCAGGAGGCAGGGGTGACACTCAATGACAAATGTGACTTCTCAAAGAGCAGGATAAAGTTCCTGGGACAACTTATCGACGCCACTGGCGTCAGTGCAGACCCTGACAAGGTGGGCGCTGTGAAAGCCATAGAGCAGGAGTGGGCTGACCTAACATGCTGTGGTTGGTTGGTCAGCCATAATCCAGTGGCAGAGGGAGGTGTTGATGCCCAGCTCTCCAAGTTTGGTGATCAGCTTGGAGGGGATGATGGTGTTGAAAGCAGAGCTGAAGTCTACAAACAACATACGGGCATAAGTGTTATTATTGTCTAGGTGTGTCAGCACAGAGTGCAGCGCTGAGGAAACTGCATCGTCTGTGCTCCTATTGCTGCGGTAGGCAAACTGGTGAGGGTCAAGTGTGGGTGGAAGGTTGGTCTTCAGGTGTGCCAGGACCAGTCGCTCGAAGCACTTCATGACGATGGGTGTCAGTGCCACAGGGCGATAGTCGTTCAGGCACGACGGGCTGGAGTTCTTTGGCACCGGAACGATGGAGGTGGATTTGAAGCATGCCGGCACAGCTGCTTGAGCAAGGGACAGGTTGAAAATGTCCGTAAAAACTCCTGCAAGCTGCTCAGCGCATGCTCTGAGCACGCGACCAGGGATGCCGTCTGGGCCAGCAGCCTTGCGCGCGTTGATCCGGCTCAGTGCGGTGAGGACGTCTGTTGGGTTGAGTGTTAGGGGTTGGTGGTCTGTAGATGGAGTGATTGGGGTGGCAGTCTGTGTGTTGTTCCTGTCAAACCGAGCGTAGAAGTTGTTCAGCTCGTTCAGGAAGGAGACGTCTGTGGGTGGCGGGGTGGTGGTGTTCGACTTGAAGTCACTGATGATCCGGATGCCCTGCCACATGCGCCGGGGGTCGGAGTTGTCAAAGGGCTCCTCGATCGTCAGCTTGTAGCAGTGCTTGGCCTTTTTGATGCCCCTCTTCAAGTCAGCCCTAGATGCACTGTAGGCCTGTTCGTCACCTGATCTAAAAGCGGCCTTGCGAGCCTTCAGCAGGAGCCGAACCTCCTGCGGTGGTGGAGCACTTCAAATCCATATTTGCACGTCATGGCATACCAGATGTGGTGCGCTCAGACAATGGGCCACAATTTGCATCCGAGTACTTCAGGAAGTTTGCACGAGAGTGGGGTTTCACTCATGTCACATCCAGCCCCCACTTTCCACAAAGCAACGGTGAGGCCGAGCGGGCCGTTAAGACAATCAAAGCTATCCTGAAGAAATCCAGTGACCCTTACCTTGGCCTCATGGCCTACCGGGCCGCTCCTCTGGCGAACAGACACAGTCCAGCAGAGCTCCTCATGGGCAGAAACATTAGAACACCTGTCCCTGTCATCCCATCTCAGCTTAACCCAGGCTGGACAGACATGAACAGTCTAAAAATAACTGAACAAGCATACAGACAGAAGCAGAAACTGAACTACGACCGTCGTCACAGAGCTCGAAACCTGCCACTCCTCCGACAAGGTGACCATGTGTGGGTCAAGGACATCCGTGAGAGAGGCACAGTGGTGTCAAATGCAGGCACTCCAAGATCCTATAATGTGGAGACACCTAGGGGCATGTTGCGAAGAAACAGGTACCATCTCTCGCCCACACCTATTGCACCAGCAACACGCACCGACTTACCTGAGGATGGTGCATCCACTGCGGTGAACACACCCGTCACACCTGCAAATCCTTGTGACTCGGGGCAGCAGACACCAGTAAAAGAAGGACCTGTTCCTTCCAGAGTGAGAGTACCACCAGTGTACCTAAAAGACTATGACTGTACTTAAGAGACTAAGTCCACGATGGAAGAGAAAAGAGAAAGTGATGTGCAAATGTTGTAAATGTTGTTGATGCTTGTTAGAGTATCTATTTGTTGAAATTGAAAATGCAACTGTTTACATTTGACATGATATCCTAGTTCCAGTAAGACTGACATAAAGGTTAAAAGTTTATGAGATTAACATAAAACAGTCTTAGTTTAAAAACCTGTTTGCTTGAATAGATGCAAGTGTTTAGTTAAACTCTCAAGAGGAGTGAAAGAAATAATTCATGTTTTTCGACAGGAGTTTATTGTTTTGTTATGCATTCTCTAAGACGGCATTCTTAAGTCAGAAAGGGGGATGTAGTATTAGAGGTAATACGGTAATACGCGGGAACGTTCGGTAGACATGTAACCTAGGCAACGAGGGCAGGGGGCCATTAAAAGAACGGAGTTCATACCATGCAGTCACGTCTCTACGAGTCTCCTTGATATATTAATATGTGTTGCAAGGCCAACTGAACAGACTCCATCATATTTTAGATTCTCTTGCTCCGCTAAAAAACTAATCGGTCTCTTTCGCCGTTTTGGCCCCATGGTTCACCCCCGATCTTCGTCTCATGAAAAGCAAAGGTCGGCAACTTGAACGTCTCCATAGAAAACTGGTCTCACTATACACAAGGAAATGTACAATAACCACATCTTACGCTATAAGGACTCTATTGCCAGCACCAAAACCCACTACTACTCCAGTTTAATCACTGCCAATGAAGGAACCCTGAAGTCACTGTTCTCCCTCCTCAACAATACCACCAAACCCCTGGGGCCTCATGTACAAAGACTTGCGTGGATCTCCTACTGAAACTTGGCGTAAGCCAAAACCCATACTGTCGTACGCACAAATAAATTCAGATGTATCAAAGTGTGCGTAGGCATGAATCCAAGCACGTTTCTTTTGTACATCACAATCACCGTGGAATTGAGCGCACATGCAGAGGTGCCAAACTCATCCCTGTCCACGCCTCCATTTAAATATGCAAATGAATGTAAATAGGCCCTGGGACTTTTCCCTCTTGTGTCTCACATTGCGCATGCTTATTTTTTTATCAGATCAGGGCCGACTCTTGGCATAGGCGGTCGCCTAGAGCAGGGGTTCCTTTTTGACCCTGAGGCCCAATTATCTCAGTGCAGAGTGGCCCGGGGCCCATTAAATATTAACACTGTAGAGATTAATTGATCTCACTCATTTGTATTCAATAATAGATCAAATCCATTTACAGTTTAACATGCTAACAAGCTAAAACCTTAAGTAGTTAAGTTAAATAAATAATACAATGACATGATAGAATGTGATCACCACACTGAAAGTTTCTTGCGGCCCTCTAGGTAATGCTCGCAGCCCAAGTATGGGCCGTGGCCCTAGGGTTATGAATCACTGCCTTAGAAGGTCCAGAGCTCCGGCCGCTTAGCTCACCGTTCAGCCCCTAACTCTCTGGAGCTAACAGGCTGGTTAACTAGCCCAACGAACCAGCTTGTTAACTGGAGATAACTGGGGTGAGGATAAGCCGCACAGAGCTCCAGGAAAGACGGTGTGGCAGCCCGGTTCTAGCGGGGATCGACCTAACGCGAGTGCCTCCGTCTCCCGGGCCTGCGGAGGGGGTTCGACTGATAGCTGTAGTTTGTAGTGACGAGAAGATGGAGGTTGGTGTGTGGAGTTGAGGGAGGCATCGAATTGTATGCTATTTCATAAAAGTATATGAGAATAAAACGAGAGAAAAGAATCTACCGCCTTATTGTGTTTATTTCTTCCAGTCACCGTTTTTACATGGAGACTTATGAGTCAACTTTGAACACATAATTAGATTAGATTAGATTCAATTTTAATGTCATTACACAGGTACAAGTACAGGGTAACGAAATACAGTTAGCATCCAACCAGAAGTGCAAAACAGTTATTACAACAGAACATACTTGTAATTGTATACTCAGAATATACACAGTATGAACAGTATAAGGCTAAACAACTAAATATACTGAAACATTTTTACTTTAAAAAAAATAACAGTGACTGTTGACTGTCCAGTTTATCGATGAAGAGACACTTCTAGAAACCGGAAGATCAAACACCAGTTAATTGCCTCAGATGATGAATGTTTTCCGTAGTTTCAGTCAGTATGAACACTCAGCACCGCAGATCTCCGCTAATTGACCCTCTTTTCACAGACTGATTTGCCGCTGCAGGAAGTGATAACGCGCATGTCAGGTTCTCTTCGGGTTAGTTTTTTTAGGACATTGTTTACATGAGTTAAGAACGTTAAGTGTTGCTAGAATACATGATGGAAAATTCGGAAAACTCTCAGTCCTATTGTGACCTCATAGAGCCACTTGTCCAGTGCCTAGTGTCTAGTACTGTAATAAATATAAACTTTCTACCGACTGTCCTCATTCACACCATAGCCTTGCAACGTCTATCGTTCTGTAGTAATTTCATAACTTACACTGAAATATTGAGGTCAAACAGCAACAGCAGTGCGATGCGGTCAACGACAGGGATCCTGTAAGGATCAAAAGTAAGTGTCATGGTCGTTTAATGAAATGTAGGATGGTGGTGTGAGCATATAGCTCAACATGATCATGAGCGTGGTTATTTTTCTTTATTTGATCAATTATCACTCAAATTCCAATGATTGTTTTGCGTTGACCTGTGCTGTTTCTTCCTTGCATCCAGTGGAAGGCAGTGACCTCCGTCGGGTCACTGTTTTACCCAGAGCTGAGTGGCTTCGGATTCAAGGAAGTCTAAACCAGCGGAACATCCAGAATGAGAAGCTCAAGGAGGCAGCTAGGCAGAGGGAGGAAATGCACCTGCGCTCAAAGGAGGTGGTCAAATTCTGGCCCCACACATTTGGTGTAAGGAGGCTTGTCCCACTTGTCGTAGTGTTATGTTTAAAAGTACTTAAATATGTTCATTTATTCTCAATGCATTTATGTAATTGTTCAAGGTATGTTTGTGCCAATTATCTTTATAGGGACGAACGCAAAAGAAACTAAAAGCGAAGAAGATTCGCGAGGAGATAAAGAAAGAGGAGGAAAGAAAGATTGATATGGAGGAGGCCAGATATAAGGAGGACATGAGGAAAGAGGCCATTATGAAGACCAATGCCCAGCTGTTCTACCAAACAGAGCAAGGCAAAGAATTTCATGTATGTATTTCTGGAGTTTTTTACCTGTATTCATACACAGGTCACGGTGTGGTTATTTGAGTATAGAGTATTGTATGATTGAATCCCTTCCACTGTTATTTCTTCAGAGTGCACTCATTCTGACAGAAGTCTTGAAGGAGAGAGAGGCTCAGATCCACCTGAAACAAAGAAAGCTGGAAGCTTTGAAAGATGTGGAAAGGGAAGCCATCATTAAAATGAAACAGAAAGCTAAGGATGCCTCTAAAGAAGAAATGGAGAAAGCTATGCAGAGGAAGCGCGAGTGTCTGGCTGTGGCTGATGCCCTGAAACAGCAGTAAGTAGCCTCACCCTGTAGAACCCCCACACATGAAGTCAGGCTGCCAGGGGTTCAACACATGAACGCACCCCTAATGACTGTGCTTACTGGAGATACCCTGTCCTCTATCATCCAGACCAGCGGTAGGCAACCCTGGTCCTAGGGAGCCACTGTCCTGAAGGTTTTAGATATTTCCCTGCTTTTGACACACCTGATTGTAATGAAAGGTCATTATGAGGCTTCCACAGAGCTTGATAACAACCCATTCATTAGCATCAGGTGTGCTAGAGCAAGGAAGTGTCTAAAACCTTCAGAACAGTGGCTTCCTTCGACCAGGGTTGCCTACCCCTGATCCAGACAGTAGAGCATTGGTGTCAAACTTGTGTCATCGAGGGCCAAGAGGGTGCAGGTTTTCACGTCAACCAAGCGCTACTCCAGCTGATTTCAGTAGAGAATGTTGATGTTATCAGGATAAAGGAGCATGTGATGGTCAGAGAGAGAGAGAGACAGCAGAAGCAGTGGGAGGCAGAGGAGACTGAACGTCAGAGGAACCTCTTTCTGATGGACGAAACCATCAAGAAACAGAAGATCCTGGAGGAGAAGAAGCAAATCATAAGAGATAACATGGTATTAGCATCTTAGCTGCTGGTTGCAGTCACTCACATGGTATTAGCATCTTAGCTGCTGGATGCAGTCACTCACAATCATCTTTGCAGGCTCACCTGTCAGACAGAGCTATCATGAGAGCGGTAGAGGGTCAACAGCAGGAGGTGGAGGACAAACAAAGGAAGATGTTTGTTGACGTTAGAGAGAAGATGATGAAGCTGAGAATAGAAAAGGAGGCTGAGATGTTCCGGTATGTTCCGTCTCCCCTGCCTGATCGAGCTCAACCTGCAACAGTAAACTGTGCTATCACTGTTAACGCTGGTTTTTGAGGTCGTCTAGAGCGGGGCTGAGCTAATAACATATTATTTCATGAATGGCCCCAATCCCTGAGTCAGTGTCACTCATGTAGGACCCTGATCAAGTGTTTGCTGCTGTTCTTCTTTGCTTCTCAGCCAGGTCCAGATCCAGAGGGACAGGATCGTGGCGGCTCTGGACACTCAGCGCAGGAAGCTGGAACCCAACAAGGTGTGATTATTGTGTAATATCAGCACTTGATGCTTTATGCACAGTTCGTGAAATGGCACGAATGAAATGGCAATACTGTCTTTAATTTTAACTAAGGGAGTGACATTAGGTAAAACGTGTAGGGCCAAACCCCAGAAATCACTAACCAAACGATGCAGTAAAGTGTGCAAAATGAATATGCGGGTAATATGAACTGTTCACTGAACAGTTTCATCAAAATGTAACTTCATCCATTCATAATACACAATGTTCTTGAGTTTATTGGAACACACACTCCTCTAATGAGGCAGTATCAGACCACAACTGCGGACCACAACATTTTGCGACAGTTCACATGCTTTGTGCACATTCTTTCCCAAATGTGTGGAGGTTCAAAACAGACCCAAGTGGGGTCCTTGTAGTAAACCACTCTCCCAGCATCCCAGTCCTTATCTCTGGTGCAAACCATCTGTCTGCAGGCACCCCTCTGCGGTTTGACCCACAAACTTCAACTGCACAAGAGGGACCTCATCACCCCACCATACGGAGGAGCTGGGGGACGTACACCGTACTGTACTTATTCTGGCAGATAAAACACTCCACGTCCAGTTCTGTTCTTAAATCAGACCCACGAGAAAAAAATAATAAAATAATATGTCACGATTCATTGACATGTTACATATGCCTGATGGTCCAGTTACTCCAGGCCAGGTAAAGTCTTCTAAGTTAAGATCTTGTGCATGTCACTGTGAGAACCTTGATGTTGAGTGTGCTGTTCATGAGAATGATGATGATGAGGATGATGGTGATGAAGGTGGGGTGCATTACCCCCCTCCAGGATCGGCTCGGAGACCGTGTGTGGCATATATGCACTTGGAGCGCTACTGTTGAGACTTGTGGGTAGATTAGATAAACCTTTATTTGTCCTCCAAGGGGGGAAACTACAATTCACAACAGCAGCAGGGTAAAGTACAGCACACAGAGTTGCAGGGTAATATAACAATAGCAATAGGGGGGCACGATAAAGTACAGTATAAAAATTAGTAATTAATTATTACTTAAAGAATTAAGTAAAGTACGTGGTTAAGTGAGTGGTTCCTGTCTCGAATGTGAACCAGATATAGACAGACATATCGACAGTTATTGCACTTGAGGAGAATTACAGGGTAATGTACGTATGAACAACAAGACCACCACGGGGAATGTTGCAGGTTGTGCGTAAGAACAACAAGACCACCATGGGAGAATATTGAGCAACAGGACACTTGAAATATTGCACTTAATATAGAATATTGAATATAACACTTGAATATTGCACGTAAGTAAAGTAATAAAAGTAATACTGCATGGTAGTGAGGTAGTGATGGTAATAGTTATAATAATAATAATGATGTAGCACATGATAGTGGCTATGGACAGCAGTGTTTAATGATCATTAAACAGTCTGACAGCAGCAGGAAGGAAGGACCTGCGGAATCTCTCCTTCACACACCGAGGGTGAATCAGCCTATTGCTGAAGCTGCTCTCCAGAGCGGATAGTGAGTCCTGCAGGGGGTGTGACTCGTGGTCCAGCATAGTTGTCAGCTTTGCCAGGACTTGTCTGTCACCCACCACCTGCACTGAGTCCAGAGGAGCCCAGGACTGAGCTGGACTTCTTGATTACCTTGTCCAGCTTCTTCCTTTCCCTCTCAGTGATGCTGCTGCTCCAGCAGACCACACCGTACATGATGGCTGAGGCCACCACTGAGTCATAGAAAGACTTTAGGGGTGCCTCCTGCACCACAAAAGACCTCAGTCTCCTCAGGAAGTAGAGCCGTCTCTGACCTTTCCTGTACAGTGCTCAGTGTGGTGAGTCCAGTCCAGTTTAATATAACCTGTTTATGGCACTTAGAAATATCATCTGTTGTTGTTGTTTACAATTACTTGTTAACTCGCTAGTGTTGCTTTATTGTTCACATACCTATTGTCTGTCAGAGACTCACCTTAAATTTGTATACTATTCGGCTAAAAAGCTCTTATAGCTTTCCATTGGCACTTATTGGTTCTCGCGATGTATGTTTCCTAATCTATAATGCCCGCTGTGTTTGGGGTCTATGACGTTGCCATGCTCAATGACCGATGCTTTTTTGTAAAGCTCTCTCTTGTAAGTCGCTTTGGATAAAAGCGTCTGCTAAATGAATAAATGTAAGTGTAAATGTAAGCCAAACTGATAAACCAACATCATTAAACTGCATCTTCTCTGGATGCCAGTTAGCTGGTTGCGCTGTCTGTCAACAGGTAGATCAGAAGGAAACAACATCATATCCTGAGCTGTGCCATGAGGTTGGAGAGGGAGGTTGCGCTGTCCCTCAGCTTGATGTCTTCATCCTGAGGCAGAGACACACCAGCGAGCCTGGTGGAGCCGGATGCTCCCAGAACACAGGGAAGACTGAGGAACACTTCTGACCCTAGACCACCCCAGCCCTGAAGCACACACAGAGACAAACGTTAAATGGTGTTCTATGCTCTAAAGTTAAATAAATAATACAATGACATGATAGAATGTGATCACCACAAAGATTTTTATTAAGCTTTCATTAACTAGCTTCAGTTCACTTGTTCAGTTGATAACCTAGTCCCACGGCCCAAGCGGCCCACAGGTGCAAAACTGAAAGTTTCTTGCGACCCTCTAGGTAGTGCTCGCAGCCCAAGTATGGGCCGTGGCCCTAGGGTTAAGAATCACTGGCCTAGAGCGCCATCGGTTGGACGCTACCCTTAATCATGCCGTTTTGTGTGAAGACGTTTTATTAATTTCTGCTTGCTAGCTACACCGTGTTTAATGTGAAATGCGCACTGCATCGGCGCTGTTTATGCTTGTGATGAGTTTTCATTAGTTTTCTACACAGTTATCATCTCTGCCTGTCTGTCCGGCCGGCCCTGGATCAGATCAATCAAAATGAGTAGAGGGAAGAAAAGAGTCAATCAGTGGCTTGATAGAAAGCTTTGCAGCTCTAATTTCAATAAAATAAAATAAACATTTGAATGTGCACTTGCCCAAATGTGCATTTCGCTGTTTTACTTATGAGCCCAGGGGCCAGGGGCCTCATGTACGAAGGTTGCGTACGCACAAAAACGTGGCGTACGTCCTTTCCCACGCTCACGTTCAGATGTATCAAACGTGAAATGACCGTGGAAATGTGCGGTGCCCCACACCAACTTCATAGCTGTCGTACGCACGTTTCTACAGCTATTGTTCCTTTGGCGACACTTAGAGGTGATGCTGGGAAACTGTTAATAATGTGAAAACAGTCATCAGAGTGATGTGCACATCAGAGACATCGTCATGAACAATTTACACACCCAGGCGTTTGTAATCATATAGGTGAATATAAAAGCATGCGCAAAGTGATGAAGAAAATGGTATTAACAATGGCAGCGTTAGCGTTGTTTAAGGACCTTGCAAATGGTGCAATCCGACGTGAGCAAGCTTTTAGGGAACGCGAGGATTTACTTGCAAACAATAACGGGCTCATAAGTAAAACAGCGAAATGCACATTTGGGCAAGTGCGCATTCATATGTTTTTATTTTATTTTATTGAAATTAGAGCTGCAAAGCTTTCTATCAAGCCACTGATTGACTCTTGACTCTAACCCTACCCCCCCCCCCCCCCCCCCCCCCCCCCCGTGATGAAACTAAAATAAAATGCCAAATCGGACCGGACATACAGGAAGAGATAATAACTGTGTGTGTAGAAAATGAATGAAAACTCATCACAAGCATAAACAGCGCCGATGCAGTGCGCATTTCACATTAAACACGGTGTAGCTAGCAAGCAGAAATTAATAAAACGTCTTCACACAAAACGGCATGATTAAGGGTGCCTGGCAGCGCCCCTCCAACCGATGGCGCTCTAGGCGACCGCCTATGTCGCCTATGCCAAGAGTCGGCCCTGATCTCATAAAAAGCATGCGCAATGTGAGACAAAAGAGGGAAATCTCAGGTCCAGGGCCTATTTACATTAATTTGCATATTTAAATGGGGCGTGGACAGGGAGGAGTTCGGCACCTCTGCATGTGCGCTCAATTCCACGGTGATTGTGATGTAGGCCTACAAAAGAAACGTGCTTGGATCCATGCCTACGCACACTTTGATACATCTGAATTTATTTGTGCGTACGACAGTTTCTGGGTTTTGGCGTACGCCAAGTTTCAGTAGGAAATCCACGCAAGTCTTTTTACATGAGGCCCCTGGTTCACCCAAAACTTCCTTAAACTAAACAGCAACAAAACAGAAGTTCTCCTCATTGGCACTAAATCCACTCTATCCAAAACCGACAGCTTCTCGCTCAATATCCACAGTTCCTCTGTTTCACCCTCCCCCCAGGTTAAGAGTCTGGGTGTCATCCTTGACAGTTCACTATCCTTTCATTCCCACATAAATAGCATTACCCGGTCTGCGTACTTCCATCTACGAAACATCAACTACCTCCGCCCCTCCCTCACCCCCCATACTGCCGCCATCCTTGTCCACAGCCTTGTCACCTCCCGCCTGGACTACTGTAACTCTTTACCCTTTGGCCTTCCTCACAAATCACTCCATAAACTTCAACTGGTCCAGAATTCAGCTTCCCGCATCATAACAAGAACCCCCTCTATCGACCACATCACCCCCGTCCTTCAGCGTCTCCACTGGCTCCCGGTTAATTTCCGTATCTGATACAAAGTCCTCCTGGTAACATTTAAGGCTATTCACAATCTTGCCCCCCCATATCTGTCAGACCTCCTCCATGTTCCCGCTCCCTCCCGCTCCCTCAGATCCTCCTCATCCATACACCTGCCTGTCCCCTCCGCCCAGCTCACCACCATGGGGAGCAGAGCATTCAGCCGCTCCGCCCCCCGCCTCTGGAACTCACTCCCACCCCAACTCAGAAACATTGAATCACTCCCCCACTTCAAATCACAACTCAAAACACAACTGTTTAAAACAGCCTATTCCCTCTGATGCCACTTGCCCTGTCCCATCCCTTAATCCATTGTAATTGTTCTTATTTTGTGTTTTTTATTTATTTGTATTATTATTTATTGATATTGATGTCTGTTGTTGATGTGTTCTTCTATCTCATTTGTGTACGGTGTCCTTGAGTGTCGAGAAAGGCGCCTTCCAAATAAAATGTATTATTATTATTATTACGTGCAATACCCTGTAATTCTCCTCAAGTGCAATAACTGTCTATATCTCTATATGTCTGTCTATATCTGGTTCACATTCGAGATAGGAACCACTCACTTAACCACATACTTAACTTATTTTTTATTGTGTGCGTGCTGCAAGGCGCACACAATGTTATTCCCAGTGTTTATTGTGTACGTGCTGCAAGGCGCACACTATGTTATTCCCAGCATTTATTGTGTGCGTGCTGCAAGGCGCACACAATGTTATTACTAGTGTTTATTATTGTGTGCATGCTGCAAGGCGCACACTATGTTATTACTAGCGTTTATTATTATTTTGCTTATTCTTACGCCGTTTTTGGGCTTGCAACTCCTACCAGAGCTTTTCGCGCATATACACAAAAGTGGTATCAAAACGTGCGGCTCGGCTGTGACGTGTGTTATGTTTTCTAAGACGAACAGTTTTGCCAAAAATTGCCAAAAGCGCACAAAAAAATGAATGGGTGTCAATGGAGAGAATGTTTGAGAGCTAGAGTGCGTGATCTCATCGCTAGAGTGGAGAGGAGAGAGAAAGATCAGTGAAAAAATTAAACGTATTTGACTACCATGGCCTCAAATGCAGCACTACAGACACGATTTATACATAGAAACGTAGGAAAATTTGTCGTCTGGCTCACATTTACCTTACTTTATCTGTCAGATTTATCATTTTAGCTTGACACACGAAGATTCGGCCGCAGCATCCATGAACAGCCTCATAGACTCCCATGTTAAAAGTGACGAGAAAGTTTCTGGAGGAAAACAAACTAACCCTTTTTTGAATTGCTCCCAAGAGCACATTTCTTCACTTATCAACACAAAACGCCTATGTAGACATTCAAAAAGGGCTCAGCCTGCTTCACGTTAACCTGGTTTTATGATTGGAAACACGGTTTGGCCAGAAATCCTTCCTGTTCGAGGGGTGCTCTAAGCATTTTCTCTCTGTCTTTTCCAACTGCCATTGACAGTTCCAGGTGCCTGCTTGAAGGAGGAGAGGGGGAGACGGTGGCCATTTTATGACATGTGATTCATTTGACATTTAATAACTTTGATTGGAGGATATTTACTGGACGAATCGAATTGTCTCTTTGTGTTTTGGGTGGATTAATAAACTGTACTCCAACTCAGCTCTTCCTCTCTGGCTCTATGTCTGAGGTAAGCGAACGTTGGGCTCATAGGTATTCATGTGCTTATCAGTCAGGATTTACAACTGACATTCCAACTAGCTGTAAAGATATGCTGTTTGCTAACATAAGCGACCAATGCTAAAATTAGCGCTTACGCTACTTGCTAGTACATCAGCATATGAACACCTGTTGAAAGCTTGATCTGTCACATACCTAAGCACAGTGTTGTGCTAGTTACTGAAAAATAGTAACTAGTTACAGTTACTAGTTACTTTGTAAAAAAGTAACTCAGTTAGTAACTCAGTTACTTAAACCAAAAAGTAATGCGTTACTGAGAAAGTAACTTTTTAGTTACTGTACAACGTTTTTCCAATGTCCCCATTAAATAAAGGTTGATTGATTGAGTTCCCCTGAGTAATACTGAGTAATACAGACTGTTGATTAAAACAACTGTTTCAATTCATTTGCATCCATATCACTGGATCTAATCATCCAAGCAATATGATCCGTTGTGCACCAACACAAACCTTGACACAAACACCAAAGTATTTTTTTCAATGCCTATTTATTTCAGTCAGCCCATAAAGTCTTCCATAGGCTATAAACTGCAAGCCTATCTTTCTTATTTGGTATTCAAAAACAGTTTAAAATAATGTGAAAACCTCCACGAGTAGAAACTTATCTCCCCCTTCTCGCTCGCCATCATACCGTGCCCGCCCCTGACCTGTCCAGTCCTCTTCATGATGCGTGTTTGATTATGTGTGGGACAAATGCGACAAATGCTTTGTTTTTCAATTCAATTAAACTTTATTGATCACTATGTTATTGGAACTGTGTGCCGTTGTACAACCAAACCCTCTTTTTTATCCAAAAGGAACGGAGTAACGCAGCGTATGGTAACGTTAACGGAGTTACTGAATTTTAAAAAACAACGCGTTACGTTATTAGTTACTGAAAAAAGTAACGGCGTTACGTAACGGCGTTACTAATAACGCGTTACTACCCAACACTGCCTAAGCAAAGGTAGAAGTCATATTCTGAAAATTACTCAACAGTGTCAATGATGTATGGGGGAGAGTGTTTTTTTATACTGTATTTTATCGTGCCCCCCTATTGTTATTGTTATACCCTGCAACTCTGTGTGCTGTACTTTACCCTGCTGCTGTTGTGAACTGCAATTTCCCCCTGGAGGACAAATAAAGCTTTATCTAATCTAATCTAAATTTATTCTAATCTCGTGTTTACTTCACGTGCGGCTTCTAACCGGAAATTGAGCCAACAGACGCTCGTTTGTGGACCCGGAAGAACTGTCTGTTTACAGTTGTTAGCAGTAGTAGTCACAGAAAACGTTAGCGAGTTATCTTAATAGCTAGGTAACAAATATTGAGAAACAAAATACAGGGTAAGTCAAGTGATTATTTTATCCGACTTCATACAGCAGATGATTGTGTTTTAGGTTGATAGCGGATTTACTGTAGTTTCGATGTGTCAACGTAGTAGCGAGCACGCACGGGTAGTTAGCAAGCTACAGTAAAACAGCATTACAAACAGTATTTTGCAGAATTTTTGCCTCCACGGTACGCTTATGCAACGCAACTAGCCTAGGTAAGTCTTTCGGAAATCATTATTTCGGAAATCGGCATATGTAGTTATCATCCCGGTGTAGCTACGTTAGGGTGTTAGCTAGTACTAGGGTTGACGACAGCATATTGATAACGGATGTTGGTTGATATATCATGGACTCCATAATGGTATCCGATCGATCAGCATGTTTTCTTTATTCACACAGGAGTATGAGCAGCTCAGAGGAGGTGTCGTGGATCTCCTGGTTTTGTGGACTGCGGGGGAATGAATTCTTCTGTGAGGTCAGGGTTGAGACTTACTGTGTACATCCCACCCCACTCCCCCTTTAGTAAATATACATTCTCACCCATATACTCTATACCTTTTATACTTTGTACTAGTTAAAGTTTTTATTTACCCCTTTTTGTATAGCAATTGCCCACTTTCTTTTTATCTTTATTTAAATGTCGTACATGTTCTTTATTAGCTTCCCAGAATATTTCACCATCATTAAAATGTACGTTCGCTTACTGCATCATCATTGAGTGTGTGTGTGCTTTCTTGGAGAGTTTGTAAGTCAGTAGTAGTATTGCCTCGTATGGATCCCATAATTAAACACACTAGAAGTCTACTATTATCCCGTCGAACACTCTATTTTTAACCGTCTTTACTTTTACATTATTAACGCACAAGTAATCCTTTTAGCTTGTTACGAAACAAGGTACATAGTAGTGCATGTGTGGCCATAAGCTCTGTGCAGCTGCTGTGAAACTCTTAAAGGACCACTGTCTTTTACCTGCATGACCGGTGTCATGCTCTAGGTTGATGAAGACTACATTCAGGACAAGTTCAATCTGACAGGACTGAACGAGCAGGTCCCGCACTATCGCCAGGCTCTCGACATGATTCTGGACTTGGAGCCAGGTGAGGTCGTCAAGGGAGTCAATCTGGGGTTATTTGACTTTTTAAATTATTATTCATTTTATGGTGGGAAAGAAACATGAGCTAAGTAAGGTTTTAAGCAAATTAACATCCACATTAACGAGTGCCTGTTTCCTTGGTGCAGTGTGTTGCCTTGAAAATCCCACTCATTGCCATGTGTGACCCTTAGATGAGGAGCAGGAGGACAACCCCAACCAGAGCGACTTGATCGAGCAGGCAGCCGAGATGCTCTATGGCCTCATCCACGCCCGTTACATCCTGACAAACAGAGGCATCGCCCAGATGGTGACTTGGCTAATGTGCATGTAATCTGCTAGTGATGTTTACCCAGAAACCCACTGTGCAGGTTTTCAGTAACACTGTTGTTACTTTATAGTTGGAGAAGTATCAACAAGGAGATTTTGGCTACTGCCCCAGAGTGTATTGTGAAAACCAACCTATGCTTCCTATTGGTAAGTGCCACCTGATTATCTGGCTGGTAAAGAACATTCCCTGTTGATGTCATTAACTGGCATTCATACACATTTGTCGACATCATATATTTTTTTGTTTGTTGGTCTGTCAATCAGGCCTGTCCGATATTCCAGGGGAGGCCATGGTGAAGCTGTACTGTCCGAAGTGCATGGACGTTTACACCCCAAAGTCCTCCAGGCACCACCACACAGACGGGGCCTACTTTGGGACAGGTTTTCCTCACATGCTGTTTATGGTGCACCCAGAGTACCGGCCAAAACGACCTGCCAACCAGTTTGTGCCAAGGTTTGTGTTGTGCCCCCCCGGACGCCGCCACCCTGCCGCAATGTGTTCATTTTACAAAGTAGCTTGTGACCTGTTACTATGAATCTTGTGGTCTTAATTGTGGATTGACTTTGCAGGTTATATGGTTTCAAAATTCACCCCATGGCTTATCAACTCCAGCTCCAGGCTGCCTCTAGCTTCAAAAGTCCTGTGAAGACAATTCGCTAGACCTTGCGCGTGACCAATTATGAAGAGGCTAAGAAGATTCTCGATGTATTCTCTATGTTGTTACTTGATTATGAATGATTATGTTGATCAATAAAGGCTTGTATATGTAACCCATGACATATAGGTACTAGATAAACACACACACATACAGCCTTTTAAGTCATTCATATTCCTGTTTCTCATGGTGCTGTGTGGCTGGGTACTTGTAATAATCTCTCTTCTAGAACAGTCTATATCCCCCTGGAATTATCTAGTCTGATGTAAAATCCTTTATCCTTACTGGGGTTTACATAGTTGCAAGAATAAAGAGGTCCAGTAAGTTCAAGCTGGAATACTTTACTGGATTGCCGAAAACAATTTTAATCAGTCATTATTCATTATTCATAATTAATTTTGAGTTGCACTTTAGACACCAAGTTAAATGAAAAGGTAATTTTTAGGTAATGCTACTGAAACAGTTGTGGTAATGCTGAAAGGTCAATGAGATATTTTCTCAGGGTGAAGACAATGTATTTTATTTGTGTTTCAGTGTGTTTGGTAAACTGTTGCAGAGAGGGGTAACACCCAGTACTGGTCAAGGCTAATATGTTCATCTCATCAAGGGGTTTAAGCAATCACTCTTTTGTTCATATTGCTATGTTAAAATCTGTTATGTAATTGAATACATACCTAAGGATGTTATTTTACCCAACATACCCTTTTTCTGTCAGCAGCTTGTTATAACTACAATTGAAAAGATTTCTATTCAGTCAATAAATTGTATTCATGCTTTTTTCCCATTGAGAGAGCAAACACAACTGACATTTAGCAGATGCTCTTATCTAGAGCAACTTACAGCAAGTACAGGGACAATCCCTTTCAAGGGTGAAGTGCCTTGCCCAAGGACACAACACCATTTTGCACGGCCAGGAATCAAACCGGCAACCATCGGATTATTAGCCGGATTCTCTAAACACTCAGTCACCTAACTCCCTGACTTCAATAAACTGTTAATTTGTTTGGTTCTCTGCAGTATAGGAAATAATTCACAATGCAAAACCTTTATAATTCATTCAGATTTATTTTTTCCAAGTTTAGTATTTTTTTCTTTCTTAAAAAAAGCATGGATAAGTAACAGGAAAGTGTGAATGTTTTTTTTTTGGAGCTCTAAAAACTACAGCTTTGCCCTGTTCAAAGGACTCACATTCCCTTCAGCTAAATCACCAAAATATTAGAATGAATTAATATTAATTCCAGAGGGACTTACGTTTCACATTATTTGCTCTACAAAAGGATCGAACACAGCAAGTGACAGAAGAGTCTATGATCTAAAGTGGTAAGAAAGCATTACAAACTTGGTTGATAATGAATGCAATTGTGAACAACATTGTGATCTGATAAAAGCCTGAAAACAGGCTGGAATTAAAACATCAATGTATGTAGAATCACAGGAAACAGTCCCTACTTTACAAATAAATTATGGTAGCACACATGTACAAAAGATTACACCCCTATGAAAGAAATGCCACATACACTGAAACAGCTGCCTTTGATAAATCTTTAAAAAGACCATTATTGTAGAATAGATCTGAGCTAGCTTCACATTGTAGACCCCATTGGCCTGGCAAGAATGTACATCGATAGGGATGGATATACAATTGTGTCTAGACATTCTTCATCCAATCATACAAGAGGGTCTTTTGTCTCACTGTAAAGAAAGAATGAACCAAACCTGAGATGCGCGTACCAAAGCTTGTTCAACAACAGCTTTGCAAATCAATCCCGATTTGAAAGCCATAAGGACAAACGGGGAGTAGAGGGAGTCGATTCTACCGACAGCGGACTAACAGAGAGCTGTCTTTTGTACTCAACAATGCATTAAAAGAAGGGAAAGATTTATAAGGGCATGTCATGGAAATGCATGCCAGTTCTTAAGGTTTACAAAACAAGGAAAAGATGACATGTTAACCTGTAAGAGTGGATGGATTTCAATAACTTAAAAACCTCATTTTGTACAAATACTATAAAAGCATTAATCCTATAAAATAGAGTAGCATTTTAAAATATATTTCAATCGAAAGTTTACAAAAATTGTACTATTGGTACAGTACATCTGTTTACTTGGCTGGTTGTGGAAGAGACGATTTTATTTGTATTTTACCTGAGCAGAGAACTAGGCCAAACAGCAGTCCAGATTTAAGTATGAAACACCTCAGTTCAATACTTCATGGTGAGGTATATCATTTAAATAGGAGACCTAACTGCTCAATAATCCTAAACGTAAACAAGACAGGATTTCCCTTATAAACAACCTTGTGTATGGAAATATGGTTATTTAAATTCAAGTACTTTCATTACTCCCCAAAATTGGCTTAAATGTAAAACCAGCCAGTAAAATGTCTAGAAGTACTGACAAAGACATGAAAACCAATGGACAATATGGTGTTAATAAGTATTTGTAAACCAACAAGGGACAGAATAATCTTTAAAATAAAATAAAAAGGTGTTTTATACACCAGACTGAAGATATGAGACGAGTGGTCAGAGAATACAAGAAGCCACATGTGAGTTAAGAAAAACCCGTTCGGAACACAGATGGGACAGTGCTACGGAAACGTAGGGTTCAACGGCCATCACATTGTTTTTTGCCTGTGGTTCTGGCCTGTGTTGGTACTGCCTTGGCAGGATGGACAGGAATCTGGAGCAGAGCAAGAGAGAGTAAGATGGGGGCTGTTTCTGGGTCACAACGAGGAGTTTCTTTGCTCTCTCTCTCTCCCTCAAGGTGGCTGGCATGGTTTGCATCTGCTCCAAAGGGCAGATGAGGTCCCCTATGAGGTCTGAGCAGGTGTGTGTGTGGGGGGTGGGGTCTTTGCTCACAGAAGCTGGAGGTGGGGTGTGTGTGTGTGTGTGTTTGGGGGGGGGGGTTGGGGAATGAGTAAAGGGAGTCAGATCACATCACGTCTGCTCCCACTCCACTACCCTGCAAGACACAATGGAGAATCGGTGATCAACAGAATCGCAGAATCTGTATGGTCCTCCGCGTCCCGCAGTGAAAAAAAAACGGGTCTCAGATGTGTGATGTTCACCTATGTACCTGCTCTTGGTCTACTGTCTCAGTGTCGGCCGTGATGACGATTCTCTTCTCCACGCGGCTCTCTGACGATCCACTCTTCACCACCTGTGGCAGAGCAGAACACAGATCCCCCTGTCAGACCAATGACAATAGAGAATACACTTCTCTGTTTTCCACAACAAGCTAATAGCGTTCATCACCTTGGAGATGTGGGTGGTTGTGGTGGTGACTGTGGTTCCGCTCGTGGTGTCTGAGGTGATGGTCTGTACGCTAGCCAGGGACACCCCATCCTTGTCTACCTCGATCCCATCTGTCGCCACCTGACAGGGACGGAAAACATGGAGTTACAGATGAGTACCACCGTCCCGACCACAACCCTCCTTTGGGCTAACCTAAGCCTCCTACTCTAGTCATCCTAGACTGAACTAATCTTTACCAGACCAGCCTCCTGTCCTCCTACACTAAGAGGAACCAGGAGAGGTAGCGTTGTGGGGGGTTTGTCCAGGGTGGGGGTGTGGGAGGAACCGGGCCATGGAGCCCCTACCTGTGCAGACTCATAGGTGATAGTCTTGCTGTGGGTCTGGACAATGGGGACGTCCCTGGTGGTGATGCCAGCGGGGCGGGAGTTGGATGAGTCTAAGATGGTGACTGTGTGCGTCTGCACCAGGGGGGGCTGTGGAGGGGAACACACCCAGGAGAGGGGGGGTTTCTTATTGGATCTCTCACAGCTTGGAGTTCCACCCCTCCTCCCCATTCAATTCACATACATCACTCCAGCCAAGTCATCAGTAACAACTCTCCTCATGCACAATAATCATCCCCCTCCACCACTTAAGCTATTCATTTGTAGATTCAATCCCTGTAAGGTCTGGAAAGGCTCCAGTGAGTGCCATGCTGAAAAAAACCTCACCCTACCCACCACCAGAGGACAAGAGAGGGTGGAAAGCCCATCCCCAAAAGGTCGGAAAATGACTCCAGTCCCAAATCAGTGTGTAAGAGAGGAAGGCCGGGAGAACGTATGAGATTAGAGAAGCCGTAAAACAGTCTCCAACAGCAGCATAGTAGCCCATCACCTGAGTACACAGTGCTTTCTCACTCGTCGCCAGTGTGCGTACTCTCTGCAGCATGCTGTGATCGTTCACCCATGCAGCTGAATGCAGACCTGTGCTGTGACTGAGGATTTGTCGAAAGGGTTCAGCCCCAGCCCCGCAGGGGCTAGTCAAGATGCAGAGGATGAGGAAGCCAGCGAGAGAGGCCGACAGAGGCCAAGCAGAGTTGAGCATCAACAGGATGTTGACGGACGGATGGAGGGCTACCTTGAAACAGCGAATGACCTGGGGACCACCGCCCACGAAATAGGAGGCATGAGAGGCCCCGGCTATCCTGACAGACTGCTCCAGGCTGGGGTCTGCAGCCTCCTCCTCCTCCACCCCTTCCTTCTCCTCCTCCCCCTCCCCCTCCTCCTCCTCCACCTCCTCCACAGCTGGGCAGGAGGGCTGATAGGAGTTGTGGAGCTGAGCCAGTTCCACCTCAACGATGGGTACAAGGCTGCTTCCAGAAACCACGCCCTCATCCTCATCCCCTGACTCCGCCCCTTCAGGTGCATCGTGGGACTGAGCCTTGTAAGGCCTACCAGTGTTCGTGGTCACGTTGGGATCAGGGAGGAGAGGACATCCCACACTGAGGCTGGCCTCTCTCTCTGCCCTATTGGGGTAGTCAGGCCTTACAGGGGCAAAGCATACACTCTAAAAGGAAGACACACACACACACACACATGCAGGTAATCAATGTGTGTGTGTGTGTGTGTGTGCGTGCGTGCGTGCGAGTATGAGATTCACATTGGAGAATGTCAATGTGAAAACTGACAGCAGGGCAGGATACAATTCAAGCACTTTCAAGGTAGACAGTCATTCAGCATTGCTGGACAAATTATTTAAAAAGCTTCCTTCGAAAGTAGCAAATGTCATATTCATCTGAAAGTTCTTTATTTTTGGCTCAGATTTGATTGTCAAAAGGTCATGCAACAAGATGACAAAAGTGATATGTATTTTCAATAACAACCACTGGTGAATACTGAATAGCTATCAAATACTTAAATCCTCACAGTGAGATCTATTTAGATAATGTTTGCATGTTCTTCTTCGCTAATGTGTTGCCTAAGCAAATTCTAGCATGTAACCTAATCTTCTGAGGTTTGCTTGCCACATTATATGATAGCAAGTGACACTCTACATATTGAAATATACAACGCGAGTCTGAACGCTCATTCAAATGACTTCCAAACAAATCACAGTGTCACTGGTCATGCCACTAATAACGTGTTAACTAAATTAAGGAAGAAAATTTAGACAATTTACACCACAGACGGATGGTGTGTCCAAAAACATGTTCTGAAATTGACAACTGCACAAAAAATACTGTCCAGTAAGAAAATAAGTCATTGTCAGACAAAGCTCAAAATAATAAGTCCAGATCATGAAAGAAGACAGAGTATAAAGCAGGTTTTTAAGTTGTGCTGGGTCCTTCAGAATATTCTTTGAAGCAAAAGTCTGTCAGAGCCGGGAGGGGTGGGGGGGGGGGGGGGAACACAGCGAGCGAAGGTGTGATTCCAAAGCCAGAGCCACTTCCCCAGCATAGATGGAGAGGATGAGGTGAGGGAGGGTGCAGCAGTGATGGTGTAGAAAAGGGGGAGGAGCAGAAGAAAGATGATGATGGGCAGATGACAGGGTACAGGCCCCGCCCTCTCTGGTCCTCCCGGTCGGGACAGGCCCTGCCCCCCACTCAGCTGCGCTTGGAGTAGAAGTCTAGGAGAGGCCCGCGAGGGAGGCGGAACACAAACTGAAGGGGGGGAGAGGGGGGAGGGGTGGGGAGGAAAAGCCAAGGGGAGAGAGATGACAGTTGGAAATGCTCTAAATGACGGTGAAAGCCCATAGGTCCATTCTTCTCTTGCGTCCCTGACGACTGTGTCTACATGAGCCTCCTAAACCTTCTATGCACAAAGGTACCTGTTCTACAGACTGTCAACAGCAGCTTATCCAACCATTTCAACCTATGGTGACCCAGAAACCATAAGCACTTGTGCTTTTACAGCGGAGTGTGTCAACAGATAGGCATGCATGTCACTTGCGTATCAGTGGCATATCTATTAAGCTGGATCATTAATAAAAACAAGGTCTTACATGAGATCCAGCTAGGTATGGAGATAGCCGAGCAGCTATTAACAGCACACTAATAACTTGAAGTCTAACACAGCTATCATTTTGATGTCAGTGCTAGCGATGTCTTACATCTGTGGTGCATGCATGTGGTGCTGTGTGAAGAGATGGGTGTGTACACAGATTAGGTGGCTAAGAATGACTCTTTTCAAGCTCCTAAAAAAGGGGAGGAGGGAGGCCGGTCTAGGGACTGAGGGCCAGGGCAGGGCAGGGAATAGAGGCATCAGACTGGAAGGCAGGAGAGTGTGTGTGGGAGGGGGGAGGCGTGGGGGGAAAGAGGAGGAAGGTGGAGGGGAGGATGAAAGCATGAGAAAAGGCTCAGAAACGAGGAAGATAAGAAAGTATAAGTACGCCAGTCAACCTCCCATCTCTTCCTTGAGAAAATGTAAAAGAGGCTGAAAAGGCGTCATCGACAGGTCATGCACGTTCATGTTTGTCTGTCCACCATGCAAGGAAAGTTAGGCTGAGGCTCAGAAACAGCCAAATGAGAAGGGAGATACAGGGCTGGAAACAGAAGAGAAAAGTACCTGTAGCTCACTTAGCGCCTCAGTGGGTAGTAGCAGGTGCAGAGGCACCTCTAGCATTCCAACATTGCATAGAAGCTTTTCAGCTCGTTCAGCAGCATTCTATAGACATGCACCTGCCATACATCACATGCTGGAATCACACGACCCTCCAACATGCATGTGTTAATGCACATGCTAATCCAAAATCTGGGTTTCTGAGAAAGACTGAGCCACACAAGATACAGAAAGAGAGGTGGGGCGAAATATGGTGGGGTCCTGCCTCGCTTGGTCCATCCAAACAAGTCCACCGCACACAGACACAAGCAGGCAGGACAGCCATCACAAGGGGCCAGTGCAGTCTGTGGTATTCAACCCATCACATCCACCTAGGTATACAGATACTGTGACATGATGCCGTGACGTGTGTTTTACCAGAAACTGCATTTATGCTTTAGTCAATTCAGGGACTGACTCAAAGCATAATTGCTCTAGGAGAAAATATGACTCACATGACTCTGAAGTCAAAATTGCCTGTGTTCCCTGAGCCTGAGAAATGCTTGTGTGTCCAGAGGATGGAGGTCAGAAGGTTAGACTCACCCCGTCTGCGCTTGCCAGGGACTGGCCATTGACTCCCGCGCTTCGGAAGGGGGAGTGGGTGGACAGGCGCTTGTCCCACTCGCTGGGGCGATGCTCGGGCACGGACTGCATGAAGTTCCTCTTCAGCTCGCTGATGCTGGCATGGTGCCGCAGGAGGTCCTCCTGAGGCTTCTCAAACTCCTGCCCAGAAGAGGGGGAGGAAGACAGGGGGAAGAGGAGGAGAGGTAGAGGCGGAGGAGGGGGAGGAACATTGACAAAGGAGAGAGCGGGTAAGAGAGAGTGAGAAAGAGAGGGAGAAAGATGGACACAGTGAAGGGATGGAGAAGTCAAACAAAAGAGGGATGGAGAAGAAAGAAGATGGAAGGTGTATGTGGTGAGAGCGAGTGACAGACAGGTTAGCAGTGTGGGAGAAGACAAAGACAGAAAACAAAGGTCAGATTTCCAGAGGGCATTGTGTGTATATTTACATATCTGTGTAAAGATACAGATATATACACAGATCAGCCATCTAATCATTAATAAAACACATATATATATATAAGGGTGGGCTCTTCCAGATAGGGAAGGCCAGACTAAGGCCTTATTAGACAGCAGTGGAGACTTCCTTCTCGATGCAGAAACATGACAGAGCGTGTGTTTAGTGAGCTCTAAAAAGGATCAGGAGTCCATCTGCAGTGGTTCTATGAAACTAGGAAAATACAGGGGGAGGGCCTGACGAGAGATTGATGATAAAAACAGATTTACAAGTGGCTTCACTACTAGATAGATCGTTGTGGGCGTACAACCCAGTTGCATAAGCATGTAGCATCCGAGCCGGCAGACAACTGACAAGATACAGCATACAAAATCACAGAAAACAGGCCTCTGAGACTGGGTGGGAGACATAACAAGCAGCAGCAGCAGCAGCAGCAACAGCAGCATGAGGGGGGTGACTGTCATGACTTGACCGTCAACTGCAGAAATATATGACCGGGGAAACGCACCATACGGGCTTGGGTCGTTTATAGCCCTGGGCTAACCTCAAGCCTAGGGTTTAGAAGGCACTTAAGGCCAGGCCTAGTCTGGAACAATAGCATGCAGCAGGAAAGGTTTGATCCTAGGCTAGGAGTAATGATGAGATGGGCTGCTGATGGGATGGGATGGGGGAGGGGTGGGTCGAGCAGGCAGGCTAAACAGACTAATCTGCCCAACAGAGTTTCAGTACAAAGCCCATTCACCTTATATGCTGGCGTGGAACCTGCGCAGGAAAAAGGCTTATAAAAGTAAACAATGGGGCTTTTTTGCAGCTATGCCCTCGCCCATTCACTCAGCCAAGACGGGGAGATACGGGCTCAGAACTGGACCACTGCATTTGTATTAAAGTTTATTATGGTGGTAGATAGATGGATATATTGTGGACAAGATCGCAATCCCAATCATATACTTAGCAAGCAGCTCAACAACGTTCGCCTGAAACAAGTAGCCATGTTAGAAGTTAATGACGCCACGCACAATACAAATCAAATAATAGGTTATGCAGTCGAATCAATCTAGTAGCGATATCAAGGACACCAGTGTCAAAAGTGAAGAATCGTGCTACATGCAAAGCAAACGGCACAGCAGCCATTGAGACAGAGCAGGAGAATACAGTGCGAGAAGAGGAGAACTCGAGGGATACCAACCTCCAACATTAAAAGGCTATGCCTGATATAAATTGAGTCACCCTCAATTCTCCTAGCTCTTTTCTGTGAAAAATGAAACAACAAACAAAAAAAGGGTGGGTTTCAGAGATTTCCAGGTGTGCCACAACCGGGACATGCATGGTTATTTTTTTGTACACGGACGTGCACTAGAAGAGAGTAGAGGCGTGCAAGGGCCCCTGGGTGCCCCAGAGAGAAGGAAGGAACCCTCTAGGTGAGGAAGGAACCCTCTAGGTAAGGAAGGAACCCTCTGGGTAAGGAAGGCAGGAGACCTGCCGACCTATAATTACAGTTGGTGTGAAGACGGCATTCAGAAGACTTCAGCAGTAACAGTAACAGCCCTCTAAAGACAAACATTAGTGATCATCTACAACAACTCAAAACCTCAAACCAGTCGTGTGCTAAACGGACATTCTGTGGTTTTCAACCCCCCCCCCCCCAACCACTATGTATTGTTCTAATGCTTTGTCTACACGGCGGAGGGGGGAGGGGGAAGGTGGTGTAAGAGGAGCAGACCGTCATGGAGAAGAGGGTGGAGGAGGGGGTGGAGTTTAGTCTGACGGATGGACGGGACGCGTTGTCAGGATGAGGGGATGGAGACGCTAAGGAACTAAAGCACAGCCAGGACTGAGGTATCTGACCTTGCGCATTCGAACTTTCTCCGTGCTTGTGTCCTCAGACTAGGGTTCCCCCCGGAGGGCAGAGAGGGAAAGAAGGACACACGTTAGCATCCTCCACTAGCTCAGAACCGCCGGCCGCACCTTAGCTCCCATGTGTTTTACGTGCGTGAGGTCCTGAGCCTGACACTAACCTGAGGGCAAGTCTCCCCATTAGTGGTGGCCATCACCGTGGAGACAGCCTCTCTCTGCTGCCTCCCTACTGCTGTCTACAGCAGCAACAGAGACAGGTCACACTCAGACACAGGGAGGACTGGGCTACACTCAAACACCTTAGAAATAGGCAGTCCTTCTGATAGCCAGTCAAATCAGAATGTCCAGCTGACATTCTGATTTTGTACTTATCAAACTATCTAATTAACCTTCCTCAAAGTTATATTACTAGCAGCAAGTAGTTACAGGCTAATTACTCTGGGTAGGTAATTTCCTATATTCAACATGCAGAGATAACAGTTATACAACGTTATGTTATACTCTGATTCTTTCTGATAGTACTTTGGTGCTTTAATGCTTCAGGTCAGTGTGTATGTGGGGTAGAGCATGAGCTCAATGAAGGAGTGTAGATGCTGCACCTTGACCTCTCCCTCTGCCTTGGAAGGCTCCACGGCCTCCACGGTGACCTCCAGCTTCCTATCCTCCGGGCGTCCGGGCCTGCTAATGGGTGTGGAGGTCTGCGGCTGCTCCAGGGGGGCCATGGGGATTCCGGCCTCCATCAAAGCGGCCTGGGAGAAGACCGGGGCGCTGACAGGGCGGGTGCCTCGCTGGGTGCTCACCACTGGAAGACAGAAAGATGGGGAGAGAGAGGTGAGGGTTGAGATACAGAGGCAGTGTTGGGGGGGCGGCGGGAGAGTGGCAGTCCACACGCAGGGATGTGTAAACGCGTACGCAAACACGCGGTCGGTCTCAACATCTTACCTCATGTTTGACCTCAGCATGCATTCAAGGCCTGCGGAAGCATACTGTACCTTCTCAGCCTAACAAGCACACAACATTGTTTGAGAGAGGCTAGCGCGTGGAGAAAGGAGTGAGCTGAAGCAGAGGCCCACATGAGGGTGGGCCGCACGATATGGTTACATTTACATTTATTCATTTAGCAGACGCTTTTATCCAAAGCAACTTACAGTAAGTACAGGGACATTCTCCCTGAGGCAAGTAGGGTGAAGTGCCTTGCCCAAGGACACAACGTCACATAGCCACAGGCAGGGCTTGATCTCACAACCTTCCGATCATGAGGCCAACGCCGTTGAGCAATCTGACTCCCATGGTTAGCTCTTCTCGGTCTCAGCCACGATTGCAGTCGGAGAGGTTTTCGCAACCCAGTGAGTTAATTGGCACAAGCCTGAGTGTGGCGAGTCATGTGGGCAGCAAGCTACAAAGATATTCAACAGTTCTTAAATAAGAAGGGCAAAAAGGTCACCCAAAAAGGTCAAGGGAATCATTCATGAAAAATAATTCAGAAGACCGATTTAGATATTTTGGTTTTAAAGTTTTAGCTTGAGATTGTTGTTTTTGTTTTTGCAGCAAAGCCATAGTCACAACATACTCAGGAAACTTGGGTACCTGAGTCGAAATCCAGCAAAACAAACCAGTTATCCACCACCTCTCTCTGCACTTGTGGTTGCCTTTCCTCCAGAATTATCTTCTCAAACATTGTACTCTTCTCATCGAACGCTGTAGGTCTGGGCTCTATGCTTGGCACTTGGATCATAGGTGGGATGTTTGGGAAGATCTGCAAGTGCTTTTGTACAGCTATTGGACACAATACAAACATGTTCAGTGGAGGAATCAAATATATGGTTCATATTAAGCAAATTATGAAGAACGCAATAAACCATCATACGAACTGATAGGCCTTAGAATGTTCTAGTGGTTTCCATGTGTGAGGATTCTGAGAAATTGTCACTAGGAATACCAGATTCTTTGAGGGCAACTTCCAGCAAGATAAACCAATAGTCTTCCACTTCTCTCTGGGGCGTGGGTACCCCCTGTGAGGGTATCTCCTGTTGTATTTCCTCTACTGTGGTGACAGTCTCCCATACTCGCTGCTCCAGGCCAACTCCAGCGGTATAGCCAGGCCTGACTCCACTCACAGCAGCTGACACAGGAACTGCAATTTAGTTCTGAGGTACAGCTGTGCTGATGCCGTTTTAAAATGTTGCTTTCATCAATAGACTTCAGGGTGAAATGTGTTTCAGGTGTTGATATGACACATTTTATTTGAATAGAATAGCTGAGGCAATGTATTAAGGCCATACATGATGCCACAGTAAACTTTGGGATAGTGAGAGGTACCTGTACAAATCTTTGGAGGTTCCTCGAGGATAGCTTCAAAGAGAACAAACCAATCATCTCTCTTCTCTCTTTCTACAAGTGGACTCTCCACCACCACAGCCTCAGGCTGAAAGCTTTCCACAGCCACCAGCACCCTCTCCTCCTTCAACCCACTCTCCTCAAACACCAAAGTTCTCTCCTCCACAACCTCTCGTGCTGCTGCAAAGGCAGAAATTATTAGATTCCAAACATGAGAATGGAGAGGAAAAGAGAAAAAGCATGGTAGTCAAATCCTAGTACCTGGGACAAAGGTCATCGTTTCCAAAGGAACACGGTCCAACAGGGTAAACCAATCATCATCCACTTCCATTGCTAGTTGGGATACAACTCTCTGCTCCAGCTCAATGGTCTCTTCCACCACCTGCTCTCTCCTGATTTGATTTAGGTCTACTGGCTTCACCTCCCGGACACTCACTACAGCAGGAACCACTACTGGTGAATTAAAAATGGCCATGATCAACTCATCTGAAGTACGGCGAATCCACAACAGCAAGCAAGCCAGGAGTAACATTGCCAATTAGGGGGAAGAATTGAACTGTAGAATACCTGACACTTTTGGTACAACATCCAGTAGCACAAACCACTCATCCTCCAGCTCTATTTGTTGCTGTAGTGGTGGTACATTATCCTGTGGCCAGGCCAGAGGAGAGGCCACAGTCTCTTGAGGCAGTCTCTCCCCTTCTACCATGGCTACTCTTAGTTCTGGTTCCATGGCTGCCACTACAACACGACCATGATCATGACCACGATCATCCAGACCAACTGATAAACAAGGAACAAAAAAGCCTTCAGGTGACAGCAGGGTGAAACGCAGGGATGTTGCTAGGCTGCTTGCTAGAGAAAACCAATATTCAGATTCCTATCATTTGAGCCATAAAGAAAAGCTTTTCTTCGAGTTATAGACACTTTGGTTTGGAAGTTAGAGACTGTGCTGTTTTCCCAGACCGGGTGAATGTGACCTGTGTTTGCGATAAGTTTAGTTTTATTAGTATATTTTACCTGGTGGTACCACACATGGTTTGTCGCGAACAGCCTCAAACAGAACAAACCAGTCATGTCCCTCCCTCTGCTCAGATCGGGGAGTCTGCTGGACTGGTAGAGACTCTGTTTGGAAGAGCTCGTCTACAATTTGCTCCTTCTTGGTTTTTGTCTCTATGGTGACCATCTCTACCACAGAGACGGTCTTGTTCACAACTCGAGAGACCTGTACACGTTCCTCAGGAACCACTAAACAGAATAATAAACAAACTTCAGACGGCTGTATTCTGTAGTCAAGGCTACACACTTGTTATGTGCTTTGGAGACAAAAGTTGATGGGTTAGTTTATCATGTTGAGAATCAAGATGGAAAGCATTGCTTTAGATACTGGGAGCTAAGAGATACCTGGGGGTACGACAAGCAGTTCTCTGGGAACTAAATCCAACTTGATCACCTGAACAGGTCTCTCAAGAAGCACTGATGGGCAGAGACAGAGATCCATCAAATAATGCTGATCATAGATAGCAGGCTGCCAGAAATAAGCACAAGCACAGAAAACTGGTGTTCAGGCGAATAGCGAGGCAGAGCAAGAGATTGTGGGAAGGATACCTGGAGGTAGATAAACCGGTTCTTTGGGAACAACGTCCAACAATTCAAACCAGCTGTCATCTCTCTGTACCACTGGCTGTGATTGGGTCGTTTCTGAGACATGTGCATCCTCTTTTTCAAGTAACTTGATCTCCTCAATTACAACTTCTCTCCTCTCGTCTCGGGTCTCTTCAACCACCCTAGAGACGGTTTCTTTTGTGACACGCTCCACCGAAGCAACTAGTGCACAGAAAATAAGAATCCTTATACACAACACAGGGGCAAATGATAAGCGTTAGCGTAGAAAGCCCAATGTAGCTTCTGTTTTGGCGCCATGTGGAATAGTAATATAGTAATACCTGGATGTACATATGATGGTTTTCTTGGAATCACATCCAATAGCACAAACCAGTCATATTTTATCTCCCTCACTGGTTGTGGTTGGATCATTCCGGACCTGTCCTGCTCTTGCGATATCGCTCTCTCTCCAGTGACAACTTCTCCTCCCTCCTCTCGTCTCTCAATGATGTTCAACTCAGTTAGCGTTGACATGGTGTCTTCTGCGACCGGTTCTACCATTGCAGCTAATGCAGAGAAACAGGATCGTCACAAGCCAGCTACTGTACAAAGCTGATGCCAAATGGCTGGCTCTGGATAGTGACTATTTCAGACGTGTGAGGAAGCACAGAAGGGTCATATAGTCATACCTGGGGCTACATATGTTAGCTCTTTGCTAACAACATCCAGTAACACAAACCATACATCTTCCATCACTCTCAGAGGCAGTGATTGTGGGATTTCAGAAGGGTTCTTTTCTTCCTGCTCCTGTAGCTCAATAACCTCAACTGCCACATCTCTTGTCTCCACTAACTCCTTAACCAAAGATGTGGTTTCTTTTAGAGAGACCTGAACAGGCTGATCCACAGACACTGATGAAAAGAAGATACAAACCTTAGGTTTGAGAGAACAAAATGTCTAACAGCAATTAGCATACAAAGCACAAGGGAGGTGTAGTTCTTTGGTCTGGACTTGCTTTACCTGATGGCATCACTGCTGATAGTCTGGGAACAACCTCAAGCAGGATAAACCAGTCATCGACTCTCTGAGGCAGGCTCTCCCTGTCCTGCTCAACCTGTATCTCTTCAGCCACAACCTCCCTTCTCTCCCCTGTCTGTTCAGTGGTTGTAATGTCAGTCCCTGCAGAGGTGCTGACAGCAGGTGTCTGGGCACCCTGCTCAAAGGATGCTAAAACAAACGTACACCAATTTCCAGAAGACCGTCAGCTATATGGTCACTACACTGACAGTAACACTAATAATATAGTAACATGTAAAAACGCAGTGTATTGGACACACCGCATCATACCTCACCAACGATATTTAATAATAATTTGTTCGACAGCAGCTATTTAAAGAGGCTTGGTTAGTTTTTGCAGAGGGTGTGCCTGTTAGCAAAGAATATAAGCCAGTTTTTGGAGAGGGGTAAAGCTGGTATTTCCTAAAAGGAATCCATGATAACAGCATAAAGGAAACAAAAAGGGACAAACCTGGAGGAATTGGAACTGCAAAGTATGGATCATCAGCATTCTGGGTTTGAGGCGCACTATGATCCATCATCTTCACTTCCTCATATCTTTCCTCAACGTTGACGTCCTGCCTGATTGTCCCTTCCTCTGCTGCACCAACCCAGTTCACGACTGCCACCAACTGCTCTCGCTTCTCCACCTTCCTAGTCTGCCATTGGCCCTCCTCCATCTCCCTCTGCTGTAGCCAGCTCTCCTCCACAATGGTCATTCGCTTCTGGGTCCTGCGCTCCACCCTTTTCACCCCCAACACCGAGCAGGTGCTGATAACATCTGTTCCCTCTCCCTGCAGCGTCTGACATTCCTCTACCTGGACTTGGTCCGGCAGCAAACCCTTTAGGAACACCTCCTTTATCTTCTCCTCCAGCTCATCTGTCTCAACCATCTCCTTTAAGGACTCCACCTCCTCCTCAACCTCATCTTCTTCCAGGTCCATATTTTCTACATCTTTGTCTGCCAGATCCTGTGTTTGCTGACTGGCATCTTCTAGCTCTTCTAGAACTTCTCCCTCTTTCTCCCCCTCTTCTTCTATATCCATTGGTTCTACCACGTCTTCCTGGTCCTCAATCACCATCATCCCCTCTTCCAGAGACTCTCCTTCCTCTTCAGCAGCCTCTACCCCCATCTCTTTTTCCTCCTGTGGCCTGATCGCAGCTACCACTTCCTCCTCCACATCACTCAAATCCATCGGTTCTATACCTTCGTCTGCTCCCCTCCCCTCGTCCTGCTCCCTGATCTCTACCCTCTCCTTTTCCTCCTTGGGAGGATCCTCCTGATCCTCCTCTCCAACTACCTCTGCTTTTCCCTTGTCCCCTGACTCCGGTACTTCCGTCCCCTGCTGCGCCTCTTTTTCCTTCAAGCCCACCTCCAACACTTCCTGGATTCTCTCCTCTAATTGGCCGACCTCCTGGAACCGCGCTTCCAGCTCCTCCACCTCCCTCATCCTCTCCTCCAGCACCTCCACCTCCCTCATCCTCTCCTCCAGCAGCACCTCCCTCAGCTTATACACCAGCACCACTCCCCCCTGCAGCCTCTCCACCACCTCCTCCCTGGAACGAGGCTCCTCCTTCTGCTCCCACCTCACCTCTTTGGCACTCTGCTCCTCACTGCCCTGGGGTGGGAGCGGCGAAGAAGGGGAGACTGGAGAAACCAGAGGCATGTTGTCATTACTAGAGACAAGACTATCAGGGAAAGTCTGCCAGGTGTCAAGTCCATTTACTAGCTATATTCATATTCAGCCAATTTGATAGGTGTGAGAACTCACATGGTGGAGTGTATGAACGCTCATAGGAAGATGTGGCATTGGTGCGGTCCAGTGCCCAGAACCAATCATCGCATCGAACTAGGCGGGCTTGCAACAACCTGTCAAGTTTGTCGACCTTTGTGTAGCTGAGTTCGGCTGGAGACATTGCAGAAACACCTATTTATTTTTTAGAAAAGTAGACTAGATTTGCATGCATTCTTGTGCTATAGGTGCCACCCAATCATTGTCTATGTCCAAATGTCTTTTACACTAAGGTTAAATGCAATGCAGGGTCAATTCAGGGTCCAACACATTAAAAGACGTCAAGGTGCCACCTGAAACATAAAAATATACCTGTCGATGGGTAGAGATATTGTAGAGGTGTCGTAGGGTCAGGATTAAAAGGAAAAGAGGGCCGTCGATGGAGCAGTAAATACCAATCCTCCTCTTCTCCCTCCTCCACCTCCTCCTTTCTCCCCTGCTGCAGCTCATCAGACACCCGGCCCTCCCATGATTGGCTGATCGATTCAGCGACAGCCTGTCCTATCTCAGTTCCCTCCCACATCTGGGTGACTGTTTGGACAAACTGTCCCCCCTGCCAAGTCTGGGTGGCTGTTTGAACAGTCTGGCCCCCCTGCCAAGTCTGGGCAGCTGTTTGAACAGACTGCTCCCAAGCTGTGAATAGAATGTGATGAACCTGAGAGATCATTTCAGGCCATGGCAGTATTCTGGCGCTCTTTCAGACCAAGCTTTGATTGTGGCCGCTGCAAGTAGCAGTTATTATGCTCTGTAAACCGAAGCTCGCACAAAGCACATGAAAAGAGTAGCAGCATACTATTTGAAGATTCACAGTGGAGCACAGCAGAGATAGCCTCAGTGTCTACAGAGCCTCAGCAAGACAAACAATGTGGCTGAAGTGGAACAGATGTTTTCCGTGCGAGTGCATTTCAAAAGGCTGAATCGGGAAACGTTCCAGTGCAGTCACGGGATGAGTCATTGAAGTTCAACAGGTTGCGCGTGCCCGATTATTGCTAGCGGCAATGTTAAAGAACTCAGTGCTGCACACAGAGCGGGCAAACCGAACACAGGGCCTCAACCTGGTCGTCTTCAGCTGCAGAGTCAGCAGCCTCATGTTCGGAAAAGCTCAAGGTCTTCGTGGGAAAACGCAATAAAAAGTAGGTTAGGTCTTCAGCAAAGATGCAACAAAACAGAACATGGCACAAAAAAGCTGAGAAGCTAATGTTAGAAACGGGGAGTTGGCTGTGACAGAAATTGAAAAGGCATTATGAAGGTGACCGGCTTGGGAGGGTCCGGTGACCCAGGGCCGCAGCAGTGACACCCAGAGGGTGAGGGAGGGTGTGACAGCAGGGAGAACATCAACAGAAGCGTTTCAAAAAAAGCTAATGTACAGCGATGGTGTAAGTGTTAGTTGCTGAGCGGTGTGGCTGTGTAAGCCAGGCGACAGGTCCAATGAGGGTCCACACGGTACCTGAGGATGGGCTGGGCCGTGGTTGGTCGGACTCCAGCATGAGGAACCAATCATCTAGCTCAGTCCTGTGTGGGTTTGAGAGCTGCAGGCTTTGGTAAGAATCATCCTGAACAGCTACAAGAGTGGGAGAGGTAACACACAGGCTGATTCTCCAGCTGTAAACACACACACATATGGACGGACACACACTAACCTCCATCTATGGTGCGGGACAGCCTCTTGCTGGCGGAGCGTGTGAAGCGGGGGGCGGGGCGGTCAATCATGGAGCTAGCCTGGCGGGTCTGGGCCTGCGTGCGTCCGCTGTAGCGGAACTTGGACCCCAGCCCCAGGAATCGTCGGGAGGACGGGGGCTCCACCGTGGACACCCTGTGAAACATGACCAAACACTAAGCCGAAAGCAGAAATGCCCTCCATGCCTCCTGCGCCTCAGGCTTAGCTTTGGTGGCCATGACAGGCCTGACTGACAAGACGAATCACGGTGACCAAGATGAACGTCCAGCTGTAAACCTCAGTCACGTCCCTGCAATGTCACGGTGTCAGCTGTCTAGAAGCGGTAACTGATGGCCGATCTTATGTAATGAGATTACCCAGAGCTCCTGCTGCCTCGATAGCAAGTCACGTAGCTAAAACATGAAGAGATTTATTTCTGGGTCTCGGAACATACAGCAGGTACTATGTGGAGGTACCCTTGATGGTTTAAATTGCCATGCTGCCTAATAGAATTACTCCATGAGAGGTTAAGCCGCAGGGGCCTATGAGCCAATTAGCATTAGGATCGCCTGAGAAGGTGCTCTATTGTCAGGCAGCGGTTGCAAGAAGCAAGAAGGTCAAAGGGGAGGGGCATGGCTTTACCTGAAGAAGGTGTGGTTCTCCACAGACACCTTCCAAAGCTTCTTAGAGGCTTTGTAGTTGGGCAGCTTGAAACCAATGGTGCTCTCGTACTGCTCCTGCTGCGGGGGGGGGGGGGGGGGGGGGGGGGGGGGAGGGGGGGGGGGGGAAACGGTCATGACTCGCTTCTGTCCACTCTGGACAGTTTAACAGCACATCTGTTCCCACTGTCAGACCTTCACAAGTCTCACACAGATTACGTACACATTGCACAATTTACATGTCATTCATACTCATTCACAATTTGTAAAAGAAATGTACATTTAAGGGTTTTAGCACAACACATTAGATTAGGCGGATGGTTTTAACAGATTGCGTGCAAGGTTGCATGACGGCGCCTTGCGTTACCTCTGACGGTCGGATCTTGATAAAGAAGCTGCTGCGCTTGTAGGAGATCTTGAGGACTTTGGGCCAGGGGAAGCGATTGATCCTCAACTTGTCCTTGTAGACCATCAAACCGCCGGAGCACACCCCCAGCATGATATCCACACCCTCCAAATCCTGCGCAGACAAGACACATGACCCCACAAGGGCCCATTGACCCACAGTTCCCATAGGAATGCTAAGTGCTAGACATTGCACTATGGGACTGTGTAAATTTGTGTCACAGACAGTTGATAAAAATTAAGTATGCATAAGAATAGGAGTTTTTTTCCACCTCTGTGATTATAATAGCATATTTTACTGTCTGTAGTAAATGCAAGGTTACGCCACAAGGAGGCAGGCTCTGCTGTGCTTTCAGCTTCATGGACATAAAAAATTAAAATACAAATCAATCAATGTTTTTTTTTCTTTCTTTTTTCTTTCTTTCTTGGTGGGGGGGCTGACAAATTTTGTAATTACAATCTCTGTCTCTGTCCAAGCATGCTGATAAAACACCATGGCATTTGTTTGAAAAACGGGAAAACCTCACGAGCAGTTGTATGGAAGGAACTCTGACAAAAGTAGTATTCCAAGAGTGTTTCTGATTGCAGTTTATTGACAGTACCTTGGCTTGATGGAGATCTATGCCGTACATGGAGAGCTTCTTGGCGTTCTCCAGAAACATCATGTCTGCCTGGGCTGGACTCATTGACCTGGAAACAAAACACGATGACGTGTTGACATCCCCACATTTCACTGACTGAAAGGGTTTTCTCCCGCTTGGTTAAGATGGGTTCTTGTTTCACAACTGCTGCGTCCATGAAACAGCTACTACCTGTAGTATACACCGTGCTACATTGCTATACAGCACTGCGGTGTCTGCGTCTTTTGACTCAATGCCTGCCTCTTCTTATCTCCTCCCCAATATTTTGCCTTTACCTCCTCCAGCCCTCCTCTCTACCTCCTACTGCCCTCCTCCTCTCTCCTCCCCTCCTCTGCACGCCCCTGCCCACCTCCTCTCCCCCTCCCCTGCCTCTGCCGCCCTCCTCTCTACACCCCCTGACCTCCTCCTCCTCCCACCTCCCTGCCTCTCCACTCCCTTTTCTGCCTCTTCCCCAGCCTCTCCTCCCCTCCAGCTCCCTGCCTTTCCACTCACCTGCCCTCTTCTCTACCTCCACTGGCCCACCTCCTCCTACCAACCTGCCTCTCCACTACCCAGCCCACCCTCTCCCAGGCCTCACCTGTAGGTGCGGTGCAGCTCCATCACCTTCTCCTCCAGCTCCTTGCTCTGGCCTGGGGCAAGGCGCAGCTCCTTGACATAGTTTTCTCTGTGGACCTCTGGGTCGTACTCGCCCAGCTCTGACTGGGCCGTATAGGAGCCCAGCAGGGCCAGCGTGACAAAGGAGCAGGGCAGACTGCCGTTCATAATGTCCTTACGCAGCTGCAGGCAAAGGTAGTACCTGAAGAGTGGGGGGCGGGGGTCATGAGTCAGTCTCAACCAGGAGAAGTGGAAAATGAAGAACACGTCCAGGAGATGTAATCATCAACTTACACCGTACTCATTTTTTTTCTTCTGATTTTAATTTAATTGGATGGCCAGTGGTTTCTGAGTTTTATGAAAGGGGCTAGGCTGAGTGTGTGGATGAAGAGCCACGTACCGCGTGAGGTCCTCTGTGAGCTGTGCTGGATCAGGAGGGTAGAACTTTACGTTGAAGGTGAAGTCATAGGTAGCACCTGAGAAAAGACAGACAGCCAGTGAGCCCTGAACTACTCACATGTGAGATATTGAGACACAACAACAATCGTCGATGTCGTCACTCACCTGGAACCTGTTTCCGAATCTCTTTGGTGGGATCTAGCCATGTCTGGAGAGAGAAAACGTCTCATGAAGCACCTGGATACCACAGTACTGCCCTTTAGGGGACAGGCTCTCATGCGCCACTCCAAAACTGTGTACATGCATTAGATATGTTCCTTCAATTAAAATTTAATTCTTGAAACGTAGGTTTTTATTCAGGTATTCGATGCTTAATTAAATTCTGTCCTTATAGTTTTTACGTTATGTTTTTCGAATTTAACGGATGCTGTATTGTTGCGCTCTGAGTGCAAGCAAGGTGTATTACAACTAAGAAAATGGTATTGTTACTGTCATCATCAACATTATTATTGTCACTATTATTATAATTATTATTGCCATTTCATGGTGAAATTGAACCAAAGCAGCTAGACCATCCTATCCTGTGCAGTGAGAGAGCTCCTACCCTGACGGTGGGCGTCTCCCATACAGCCACCCCATAGTAGTCCTTCTCCAGCAGGTTGAGGTGGTCACACACCTTCGCGAAGAGCTCCTGGCCCTTGGCATGTTTCTGGATGAGCACAGGGAGGGAGAGAGGTAGGGGCGACATTTCTACTTGAAACATGCATTCACAGCGTAGAAGAAGCAACAAGATGATTTGTGGAGGTGTTAGGAGACAAGGCAGGAAGACAGAGACAGAAAGAGAGAGATAGAGAGACAGAAAGAAAGAGAGACAGCGATAAACAGACAGAGACATAGAGAGATAGAAAGGAGGTTCTTACATCAAGTTCGCACTCAAACACATCGTCGTCTAGGAGAGTGACTTTGCACTGCATGATCCGCGGGCGCTTGGAGGGCTTGGACTCCAACGCAGTCTTCTTCTTGTCTTTCGGCTTCTTCTCCTCCTCCTCCTCGTCCTCCCCCCCCTCTTGTGACGACTCGGACGACTCCTTGGCCTCCTCGTCCTCCTCCTCCTCTTTCTGCTGCCCCTTCTCTGTGTCTTCCTCTCCTTTCACTGCCTCCTCCTCCTCCTTCTTCTCCTCTGCTGGGGCGGTCTCTTTGAGAGCCTCCTCTGCGGCCTCCTCTTGGGCTGGCTACACGGCTCACAGAAAGGTAGCAATGTTAGTTAATTATGGCTTCATAAGGATGGGAACAGTTACACAAAAGATTGGACCAGAAACAATAGTCAGAGCAGAGTGTTGAAGAAAGTGTTTTGTCCGTCTCTTCATAAACAGAGTGACTAAGTTCAGTTGAGTTCTGAGTATTTATCAATCTGCAGACTGGGAGATGATAACCAGACCTCTGACAAAAAAAATGAACAACTGACAACACAAAGCTTAGGTCTCAATCATGTCTCTCTACCCTTTGAAGACAAGAGGACCATCTTTTATAGGGCACAAGAATGTAATCATAGATAGTGACAGTCAGGCAGTAATGACGTTACAACAGTCTTCAGAGAAAGAGATTCGCTGCTCCCAACTCATGACCACTCTCTGACTAGAGATCATAGTTGGAGCTGACTTTCTCCTGACCCCAAACCTTTATTAACCCTGGCACTTAAGTACAATATACTTCTTATTAATAGCAAGCTCACGGGACACATAACACTTATCCAATGACGTGTTCTATTGATTAGTGGTTAATATAAGTAAACAAGGAAATTCAATTTATTCCACAAGAGTTACAGCCCAGAAGAAGTGGCTGTTGCTCAGACACTTTTTTGAATACAGGCAATGTCTCTGAGGTTTCGTTCCGCTGAGTTAACTTGTCCACAGAATAAAAAATGTATGACAAAACAGGAGTTTGTGTGAATGGCTCACCTGAATCTCAGCGCTGCTGAGGGAGAGCTGGTCTGGGGGCTTCTCTGCCTCAGCCTTCAGCTCCGGCTCAGGAGCAGCGATGGGAGCCTTTGTCTGCTCTTGTGTGGATGCCTCTGGCTTCTCCTCCTTCTTCCCCTTGGATTTTCTCTTCTTTTTCTTCCCTTTCGCCTCCTTCTTCTCTACCTTTTGGTCCTTTCCTTTTTTGGCCTTTTCTTCTTCTTCTTCTTCCTTCTGCTTCTTTTCTTTTTCTTCCGCTTCCTTTTTGGCCTTCTCCTCCTCTTCTTTAGCCTTTTCCTCTGCCAACTTTTTTGCCTTTGCCTCCTCTTTGGCTTCCTCCTCTTTCTTTTTAGCGGCAGCTACTTCTTTCTTTTCCTCTTCCTCCTTTTTTTCTTCCTCCTCTTTCTTCTTTTTTTCCTCTTTCTTCTTTTTTTCTTCCTCCTCTTTCTTTGCCTTCTCTTCCTCTTCCTTCTGTTTCGCCTTCTCTTCCTCCTCCTTTTTTGCCTTTTCTTCTTCCTCCTTCTTCGCTTTCTCCTCTAGCTTGGCCTTCTCTTCCTCTCTCTTTTTCAGCTTCTCTTCCTCCTTCTTTTTCTCTTCCTCCTTCTTCCTGGCCTTCTCCTCCTCTTTTTTTTTGGCCTTCTCCTCTTCTTTAGCCTTCTCCTCTGCTTTCCTCTTTGCTTTTTCCTCCTCTCTCAACCTCTCCTCCTCTTTCCTTTTAGCCTTCTCTGCCTCTTTCTTTTTCTCCTCTTCCTCTCTCTTCCTGGCCTTCTCCTCCTCTTTCCTTTTTGCCTTTTCTTCTTCTTTCGCTTTTTCCTCCTCTTTCTTTTTTGCCTTTTCCTCTTCCTTTGCTTTTTCCTCTGCTTTTCTCTTGGCCTTTTCCTCTTCCTTTTTTCTTTTGGCGTCCTCTTTCTTTTTACACTCTTTGTGTTCCTTTTCCTCCGCCGGCTTCTCTTTACTACTCTCCCCCTTTTCTATGTCTGTTTTCTGGGCCTCGCCCTCTTTCTTATCCTCTTTCACCTCTGCTTTAGTCTTCACCTTGTCCTCCTTTTCAGTTTTGCTTGTTTTCTCTTCTTTCTTCTCAACCTTTTCTACCTTCACTTCTTTCTCATTCTCCTTTCTGTCCTTGCCCTCTTCCCCCTTTTCCTCCTCTACCTTGACCTCTTCTACCTTTTCCTTGTTGGCCTTCTCCTCCGCCTTTTCTTTGTCGGCCTTCTCCTCGCTGGCCTTTTCTGCCTCGAATCCCTCTCCCTCGGAACACTGGGAACGGCGCTTCAGGAAGGAGGAGAAGAGCCGAGAGAGGCCACGTCCCGCCGATGTTCGGGTGCGGGGCTTCAGCTGCTCTTCCTCACTCGGGGAGCTGGCGCCGTCGGCCCGGCCGGGCTCGGAGGCCTTCTCCTGGGCCTTGTCGCTGGGCTTCTCCGCCTCAGCCCCAGCCTCAGCCTCTGCTGCTGCAGCCTCAGGCTTCTGGTTGTTCTCCGGTTCCGACTCCGGGCTGGCCTTCTGCTTGCCCTCAGTGTCCGCCTCGCTTACCGCACTCGCCTCTGTAGTCATGGTAGCCACTGGCAAGAGAGGAGGAAAGAGAGTCAGAGATGGGGAAAGGTCATGGGATGCCGTCGCAAGCATGGACACATATCTCTGCAAGAACTCAAAAAGCAGGGGCGGACACGCCTAAGGGTCGTGATGCTGATCTTAAAAACAGCATCGCTCTGAACAGCGAGCCAGAAATAACATACAGAAATAAACTAGGTTACTAAGATGATCGCAGAGATGCAGTTGGCAACTGCACCTCAAAGCCCCACTGAATCACAGTATACATACGTGTTAATGATGTACCACAAGCCACTGTTGGAGTCTCTAAATAAGAGCGTTGCTGAAAATGAATCCATTAAAGCTCAAATCACCCAAGGACTACACGATCTCTGAAACACACACTCACGCATGCATCAACACGCTTGCAAACGCACAGCTATGAGAATGGATGCCACTCCACAACACAATGGCTGCTCTTGTTGTGAATCCTCATTTTGAGGTGCCTCATGGCGGAGCTTATCAGAGTCTCATTAAAACTCAGACGCACAAAGAGGCCATTCTTCTCGTAGGATGACCAGGAGTACAGCCAATATCATCCTCATCCTACCTTCACTCGAACATCCATCCCGTGCCATGTCCGCCCAAGCGGTCAATCTGACAAGGCCAAATAAGTGGCCAGTCATCATTTAGAACTGTCATTCTTGGGACAGAGATTCTCAAAAAGACTTGACTACAAGAGCACAACAGCTTCCATCTCGCTGCCTCCCTGCTGGGACTGAAGTTGTTCCACATTTTACATGAGTTGATTTGAGGCATCGCTAACATCTGGGTATGAAAAATTAACCGACTTCCTAACGCCTCACTTCACAGCCAGGTTAAGACCTGGTATTCATCTGGTATATACCGCTAACTGTCGTAATGTCTCTAGCTGTAAGCAATTACCGATAACGAGTAAGGTTACTGCAATGCATTTTGCAGGGAATTACTTTCCAGGCATTTGTTCTGTTGAACCGAGCCTACGCCTTTGGTAATGAACAAATTCAGCATGGATGTCCATAGTAGCAGCAACATATGAGCGCTTGTTTTTGTAAAAAAAAAATATATACAAATTAGCATGTTGTTTATTCATGATGAGCGTCTCGTCTGGTCGCTCAGGGTCGGCTTGTAGGTCTCTTCCACGCTTTTGAATTTGGTTCACGTCTAGCCCTACATACGGTTGGGGGAGGGGTGGTGGCAGGCTAGACAGGGTGGCAGCAAGGCCCAGCCTCCAGATGCACAGGCCTGGGGGCTGGAGCCTGGAGGGTAGACCCCTCCATACACTACCCTCCAACACTATAGGAACAGCAGGGAAGTAAGGGGGGGGGGGTGTCCACAGAGACCCAAATCCTCTTCAGCCCTCCCATTGTTTATATCCAGTGACCAATAACTGGGCTGCACACTATAACTAATCCTGTGGCCCCCATCCCCCCACCCCACTCCGCTGCACCCCCTGCCACCCCCATAAACCAGTTCTATGGGTCACCACACACGTGCACCCCCTCCCACCACCACCACCACACACACACACACACACACAGTACGCCCCAGTGCTCCGGGACTCCTCTGGGTCTTTTAATGCACTGTCATCTGAACGTGGCCTGTCAGGAGGCAGACGAGCCGCTAATGGACCAGCTGAGCTCGTGTCTGCTGCCTCCTCCATTTTGTGGAGACGGCCTGAAGTCTCAAGCTCAGACCAGCTGAGCAGCGCTGACCTGCCACCACGGCTGATTAAGACGGCGAGCGGACTGACGGCACCCATCCACGTCCCTTCGCCATCCAAATGGGGAGAGAGACAGAGAAAGAAAAGCCAGATATATATATATATGGCTTTTCTTAATATATCGTTTATATATATATATATATATATAAACGAACGTCTCTCTCCCCATTTGGATATATATATATATATATATATATATATATATATATATATATATATATATATATATATATAGAGAGAGAGAGAGAGAGAGAGAGAGAGAGAGAGAGAGAGAGAGAGAGAGAGAGAGAGAGAGAGAGAGAGAGAGAGAGAGAGAGAGTAGAAAGACAAACAAGTGTTGCCTGTAAACACACCAGGAAGCTTTATTTTCTCCCTTTGCTGTAAGCACACCCTGCAGCAACCGAACACGTCTTCTAAAGTAGATGTGTCGCACATATCAGAAAACAAAACAAGCTACTCCACTCTCGCCACGTGGCACTAAAGCACTCCCTGAATCGTGGCGAGCCTCCCTGCGGGTGACCGTCTCATTAGCAGTGATTAATTGCTGTGCAACGCCTTGGATCAGGTGCAGGCCAGATGCCTCTTCCCTCGAGAGACCGAGACAGGGAGAAAATGACGCCAAGGCACCCAGGAAACGAACCTCGGATCCAGACCTGGGTTAGTCAGGGCACATGACAGTCCACTTACACATCAGCCTACTTGTATTGTGTGTGTGTGATTGTGTGCGTGTTCCCTGAGGTACCATTCTGATGGCATGTCAGTGCGTGTCAGCATGCGTGTTGTGATGGTTGGGCACAGTAAGACAGAGCTTGCATGGGGGGAGCTATAAATAGCTACGGGTTGCAAGATGCTGTGGATTCGTTAATTGCCTTTACGCAAATAGATAATGTTCATTCCTGTTCAGTCACTAACACACAAAAACACACAAGCTATATGGAAGATCAGATGGTCAGATGGCTCAATGGTTAAGGCGTTGGCCTCATGATCGGAAGGTTGTGAGATTGATCCCCGGCTGTGGCTATATGATGTTGTGTCCTTGGGCAAGGCACTTCACCCTACTTGCCTCAGGGAAAATGTCCCTGTACTTACTGTAAGTCCCTTTGGATAAAAGCGTCTGCTAAATGAATAAACGTAAATGTATACGAGTTTCCCAAAACTTGTATGAGCCAAGTAAACTTACATAACACAAGACCGTTTTTCCTTTTTGGAAATCGTAGGTGAAACAGATTCTTCCTGGATGTTCAGAGAGAAGTTAGGGGTTTAGAAAGAGTTTCCCATAAGAGATTCTCTCTCTCTCTCTCTCTCTCTCTCTCTCTCTCTCTCTCTCTCTCTCTCTCTCTCTCTCTCTCTCTCTCTCTCTCTCTCTCTCTGCGAGAAGCTGGCAGCCACCACATGGCAATCAGCCATGCTGATTCATGCTTTATTCTAAGTCCCACCTTCTTAGCCTCGTCAACAGGGACGTACCGAGCGCCGCAATTGTCCGTTCCCCTAACCGCATGGTCGCTCCAGTCTCTCAGGGCCGGGACGGACACAAGACCACACGTACGCACGTCCTCGCAAACATGAGTCATAATCCCTCGCTCCCCCCACCCCACAGCCCTCTCAGTTTGCTGTGAGCACGGTGGGGAGAGTGTGGCCCCAAACACAAGGACCCTCGATTGGACTCCCGTTATGAGGGAAAATCCTGCCGGGTCTCCATCACCAAAGAGAGCCTAAATTCCTATATGCACCACAGAGTGTCAAAATAAATGAAAACAGCTGCTAAGAAATATTTACATTTAGCAGACGCTCTTATCCAGAGCAACTTGGCTTGGAATCGAACCCGCAACCTTCTGATTACTAGCCCGATTCCCTAACTGCTCAGCCAGCTGACTCCCTGTTAGGATGAATATGCAAAGAGCTCACACTGCCTTCAAGAGTCATTAGAAAATGAATGTGTGGTTGTGGTGTTGTAACCTGAACTGTCAGGGGATGGGAATGGAGTACGCTGATTGAGTGGGGTTTCCTTGAGAGCAGTCCTAAATCCATTTCCACCAGGACTCCACCAGGACTCCACCAGGAAATAATAGATTTTTTCTGTCTGCCGGCCGACGCTAATGTGGATCAGAGTATCCGATAACATTGATAATCATCCATTTTAGGAACTCAATATCATGAACTTTATGAGGAGCAAAACATGTACTATTCATCAAGGTCCTTTTCCGAGAGAAAGTTCCATTTCAAATCTGTTTTTTTCGGTCTACTGGCATACACTAATATGGATGGGAATATCCAATAACAGTGGATTGGAACTATGTATTTGTAACTCAATATCATGAGCCAGACAAAGAACCAACACACACACACTGTACACTGCTACATTTGCTGTTTGTTTGGATACAGCTCAGACCAAAAGTCTATTCTATCTATTTAAAAATCTGTCATGGAGTGGTGCTTCCATAAAGCCGTTCCAGAGCTTTATGAACCATCAAAAGAATCTTAACAGCAGATCAATGCACCCTGCTCTCCCTCCCCACAGGAAAGAGCAATTAACTTCCTTTAGGAGGACGCCATTTCCTATTTGCACTTGTCAACACAACACAACATTGTGAGTACGCTAATGCAGCATAACTCCCAAAAGAGGATTAACACCAGCCAGCTCTCCTGGGCCCTCGTCGACCTCGCCCTCGTATGACCGTGCCAACAACATCCTCCATCATCATCCCGGCGGCTCATTGGTGGACGAGAGGCAGGGTCGCCTCTTCCTGATGGAGAAGGCCACACCCAGAACCCCTCACCAATCACGTGTGCTGGGGCAGAGGCTATCTCTGTTTACACTGAGATATCTCCTCGTATCAAAAACTCTCCCTCGCTGGTCTCCATTCTCTAATGCCCCCACCCCCTCCCTCCCACGTCATGTTTTCAGCCCTTCATAAAAGATTATCTTCCTATATATATCCACTGCCAGTATCAATGGACTCCCAGCTTAGTGGATGAGCCCCCTGCTAGTGAGCGAGGGAGATGTGCACACTCAGGCCACCCTCCAGCAAACATGTATTTGTTTCCCAACATATTCCCTTCTCTAAGCACAAGTGCAAGTCAAGTCGACTGGAAAGAACCGAAAAATAGCAAATAAAAGTGGTGCTGTAAGTTTTTGGGAGATGGGGTGAATGGGGAGGGATGCTGTGCACTTCTTAGAAAAAGTGGCTTGGGGCCAGCACAGGGGTGGTGAAGCCACTTAGGGAAGGGAAACAAAAGAAGCTAAGTATAGGTCAGGTGAGACAAGAGAGGTCTGCTGCTGAACAGGGGGGGCAGGCTAACATGCTAACGCACACCTGGACGAGCTTGGCTAAGCAGGATAATTCATCAGACTGTTTTTTTACTAAATCTCATCTCACCAACACCAAAGCCTTTTATTTATTTATTTATTTAGTTCGATCATACATACATCCTCAACATACATCCTATATAATAGAAAAAAACACGCTCAGTACATATTGAGAAAAAAGTAGAACTACATTTACTGAGGAGAAATTAGAGTTCACCTCGCGGGTATAAGGTTGGATAAACGCGTCTGCTGAAGGAATACATTTAAGTGTAAGAGGTTGATAATTCCGAGACACGCAATGGATACTGATCCTGAGCACTCGAAGTGTGGGCAAGTACAATGATCAGAGTTTCAATTACACTCCCGAAAAAGGAGAACTCTCGCCTGGTTAGTCGGAAATTCCTGGTAAAATCGACTTCCCATCCAAAGTGGCTTACAGACGGTCACCCCTAAGATACCACAGGACACGAGCGTTATCAGCCAATTTAAATGCCCTATAGCGTGCCTAGCTCATCCTTATCCCCATTCATTCTTCTCCGTAAATAAGTCGCGCACATGTTTTAAAAGTGCGACTCGCTAATACATGCAGCGCTCAACCACAGTGTTCTGTTTATGTTAGTTTTTTTCCATTGTCTTGAAGAAACATTTGGATGTTGGCGAATTAAATCACGCAACATAGAAAACAGCACATTAAATCAAATACAACACGCGGTCTTGATTTCCTGCGGCAAAATTAGTCCTAAACATAGATTTATGGACCAATGGATTTGATCGTTTCGTGTGAGCTAGTCTGCCCCTTGGAATTAAATAATGGACCACTCAATGTATAAAAAAATGGCGCCGAATGTTTAAAACAAATAAACATCAACTTCAACAAGGCAAAATACATCCTTAATTGTGCTTACCTATATCACAATTATCATCAATGTAGAATTATGAATCCAAATATCCAACTCAATATATATTTCCGTACATTCAATGGAGAAACAATGTTGCAGATCGACACATGCTTTGCTTTGTTGTTCTTTAGGTGTTCGATGCTCGTAAAGGGGCGGAGTCTTTCAGAGAGCGGACGGGTTAGTTGGCCGCATGCACCAATTACACGGATCGGTTAAGCCCTCTAAGCCAATCGGAAAAGTCGGAGAAGGCATTCAATGTGCATTGAGGAACCGAGCACCCGTCAGATCCAGTTCTACAGAACCTTTTTTTATTGGTACATAACCATGCATTAGTCCAGTGGTCTTCAACCCTGGTCCTCAGGACCCACTGTCCTGCATGTTTTAGATGTTTCCCTGCTCCAACACACCTGATTCTAATGCATGGGTCGTTATCTAGCTCTGAAGAATCCTGGTAAACGATCATGCATTAGAATCAGGTGTGTGGGAAGGGGGAAACATCCAAAACATGCATGACAGTGGGTCCTGAGGACCAGGGTTGAAGACCACTGCATTAGTCGTTGAAGCGATGTGCAAATCATGTTACAATTATCTCACAATGACCTTCCTGGGATGGGTGGCCGAAAATGGTGATGGCTCACGGATAACGTGGCAATGTGGCAACTTCGCAACTTTCAAATGATGTTTTGTAATCGACCGGTTCATTCCTTTTGAAGTTCATCGATTTCCCGTTCCCGGTGCCGCTGCTAGCCATTTCGGTGCTCTAAGCATAATTCCTTTATGATGCCCACACCCCGAGAAAAATGGCCTACTATTAACTATACTCAAATAATATCGGCAATGTGATTATTATGACTGATGATTTTTCATTTAGTTCTTTTTGGTGCCCCCTCAGCACTTGGTGCCCTACGCACCGCGTGTGATGCGCATGGTGGGAGAGATGGCACTGCCCGTTCCCAGAGAGAAGCGGCAAATGGCTTTACATTCTCTCTACTGCCACAGTTAATCAGACACAAAATAATTTCATTTGTGCCCCAATCCATTACATTTCAAATCTGCAGCACGTGGTGCCCAGGGTCTCGCTGCTGCTATCAGAGAGTTCGTTCCAAAAACAGTAGGGAAGCAACGGGGCTGCGAATGGCCCCTTAACCCCTTTTTAGACAACGCCCTAGTGCTTTCCTACCCACAGCCAGAGATAGCCACATCCCTTAACTCCTCACTGGTGTGTGGGAGATACTGGTTGACACGGAATAGCTATCAGGTCCAGCCATTCCCCACATGAGTCCCATTCAAAAGTACAATGATCTCACCCAGAGGTGTCAGAGCGCTCATTTATTCTCCTCAACCCCAGCATGAACACACAACACTACCAAGCTGTCTTCGGAGGGGGGGGGGGGCACAGTCCCCGCCCATCTGCCTGACCCCATTAGTGCCATACGGCTCATGGAGAAGCCAGCATAGGGGGCTGGGGGGGGGGGGGGTCATTACTCTCTGAAAAACACATGGAGGGCAGGGGGTGGGGGGTAAACTCCTCCCCATAACCTTTGTGTTGTGACCAAGTTCACAGGTTTGGCTCTTCCAAAGGTTTCTTATGCTGTTCCGGAATAAATAAACATTCCACCCAAAAATCACTGGAATTTTTTTCAAAACTGTTCCTCTAAAGTACACAAAGTAACGCACAGACGCAAAGAAGCACTGTCAAATCACCCAAGATGCACATAGGTAAACTAGCTGGCAGCTTTTTGTGGTTCCCCTTGATGGAGAAGGGGAGTTGTCGGAACCACCCAGAAAGCTCCCTCCATACTCCGGTTGCCTAGAAACCCTTCCCTTCCCTGATGCAGGGAGCAGGTGCTGAGTTAGACCTCTGCGAGGAGGAGGAGCCACATCACTAACAGAGACACCATTCCCAGGAGACAGCGATGCAACCGCACTCAAGACAGCGAAACCACGCTCGCTCGCTTCAAGAAAGTCTACGCTCTCACGCTATACTGACATGCTAGGTGTGCCTCCTCTTTCGCTCTCTCTCTCTAGGTCTCTCTGTCAGTCTCTCTCTGCCAGATATAGGCACACAAACACAAACAACCACTGCACTCCAGCTGACCACAGTGGAGTATGCTTGTGTTTGCTTGTCTTTATCCTTCTCTGGCTCTATCGCTGATTATATAACCCTCACCACCACCCCTCCTCACAACCTCCTCACAACCCCCCCACCAGCCCTCCTCACCCCCCCCCCCCCCCACCACCACCACCACCACCCCCCACTTCCCCACTCACCCCCCTCCACCTGAATCCTGTGCCTTTTTCGTGCTCTGATCTGCTCACTGTTGTATCTGGGCAGATGTAACAACATCACGCCTCACCCTGCCTGCCACTGCATGTCTTATGTAAAACAACGTGTGCAGCCATGAACATGCAATATGAGTGAAATGCTGCTGCCTATGAACGTGGGCAAGTTTAAGGGAGGGTGGGGGGTGGAGGGCGGAGAATGGAGGGCTTTATTTGTGCTGAGGGTATAAGCTCTAAAAAGCTCTGGCGGGATAGATGTTGGGGCTGCATTAATATTCATAGCACACCATTATGGTTTAAAGTATTTATGAACCGGGAATGGTCTATGTTTCTTCCATTCTCCTGGCTTGCAGACAGCTATGTGGGTCCTCCCTTCCTACCAAGTTAGGGTTTTTCCATCCAAAATCACTCTGGTTGTATACAAGATGTATCCGTTATTCGTAACATCTTATCGCCTTCCTCCCTTCTCTAAATGCCCTGTTGCAATGAAAAAGAGCTAAGAAATATAATGTGTGCTCTGCTGCTACGCAATGACAGGTCGAATTGCCAGGAGGTATAGGAACAGATTCTTCCCCACAGTTGTCTACCTACTGAACTCCGTCCCCTGCTGACCCCCCCCTCTCTTTCTCTCTCTCTCCTCTCTCTCTCTTTCTCTCTCTCTCCTCTCTCTCTCTTTCTCTCTCTCTCCTCTCTCTCTATTTATATACATATGTACACTTCTGTATATTGTCCATACTGCACCTATACTGCCCTAACCTGTACATAACTGCTCATTTAACCAATTGACATTTAACTTGTCTGTACTTAACTTATCGAAATTATCTGTATATAACTGCTTCTCTTGCACTTCTAATTGGATGCTAAACTGTATATTGTTTCCTTGTGTATAATGCATAATGACGAAAGCTGAATCTAATCTAATCTTTACTGTACTGAACTGCGACTGTATTGGTAATTATCACCAATAGAAAGTCTGGGACTAATTTTAGACAGCCCTCTTTACACAGGGTAAGGAATCTTGTTCCAACCCTTTAACATCCCCAGTGTAGGCTGTGTCTATTTCTTCTGTCATCCCATGTAAATCCTGAAATCTGAGGGGACGTCGTCAGTATGGAGAATCCTTGTGTGCGTACCGCCACCTGGTGGTCGTCAAACTGACCCTTGCCGAAAACAGGGTGGTCTTATCATCAGAATCAGAATCAGAATGGGGGTTTATTCGCTATGCAAGATTAACAAACATAGAATTCACTTTGGCAGGAATGAGCAACCATAGAACATATATGTGGCATACTAATAAAATACAAATGAATACAATGTAAAATACATATATCCAGATATGGATATAAATAATACAACTGATGCAATAGTACAAATGATACAGGTAACGTGGAAGTACAAATAACATAGGTACAGAGTGGAATGGGTATATATATATATTATGGCATGCCGTTCAGGAAATTAATCCTTTGAATATATATACAGAAACCTTGAATATACTGTATATACAGAAACCTTGAATATATATAAAGAAACCTTGAATATATATAAAGAAATCTTGAATATATATGTATATATATATATATATATATATATATATATATATATATATATATATATATACAGAAACATTGAATATATGGAATGAAACTTGACTGACGACAGACGTCGCAGCAGTGCCTGCGGCCATCTTGTGTGCAACAGTGTGTAAAGAGACAATGAGTCAGGCTGCCCGCAATCTAGTTGCAGCAATTTTAAATAATGAACAAATGATGAATACACTGGCGAATGCCTGTCAAAATCCTCCCGATACCCCTGCCCGTTCTTCTGACGAAGAAGTTTGCTCAATTTTTAACCGTGGCAGACCAACAACAGCCCAGGCAGCTGCCTATCGGGCCAACCTGAGCATGCCCTCAACTTCTCAGGAGTGCCCCGGAGAAGTGCCACGTCACAGTGCAGTGCCACTACGCACGGCCATTCACTGTCATTCACCTTTATTAAATCACCTGAAAACTATATCAAGTTAACGGGTGGAGATTGTACACAGGGTGTTGTGGGACTCTCCTGTGAGGCTGAAGACATGCTGATGTTGGCCTGATAAACAGCTGCCTGTTGTAGTAGATCTGCCACGACTAAAAACGGAGCGAACTTCCTTGTCAATTGAACTGTATTGGGCAGGCTATCGGGGTGATTTTGTGCCGTACACGCTTTTGCCAGTTTCGCAAGTTTCATTCCATATATTCATCGTTTCTTTATATATATATTCAAGGTTTCTGTATATTTATATTCAAGGTTTCTTTATATATATTCAAGGTTTCTGTATATATATTCAAAGAATTAATTTCCTGAACGGCATGGCATTATATATATATCATGACTGTGAAAGACTGACCTGTCAGAATTACCTTTCATCTTTTACATGTAGAATAACATTTTTTATAGATTTTCTTTGATAGGGAGAGAAAGAATCTGTATGAAACCGAAAGAAAAGAGTTAAATTAAAGATTAAGGAGGTGTAGAGAGGGAGAGGGCGCTGAAGAAGGAGAGAGGTGTAGAGAGGGGTGTAGAAGGAGAGAGGTGTAGAGAGGGGTGTAGAAGGAGAGAGGTGTAGAGAGGCATGTAGGAGAGAGGTGTAGAGAGGGGTGTAGAAGGAGAGAGGTGTAGAGAGGCATGTAGGAGAGAGGTGTAGAGAGGGGTGTAGAAGGAGAGAGGTGTAGAGAGGCATGTAGGAGAGAGGTGTAGAGAGGCATGTAGAAGGAGAGAGGTGTAGAGAGGGGTGTAAAAGGAGAGAGGTGTAGAGAGGAAGAGGGGGCTGGAGAAGGAGAGAGGGGGAGGAGAAGGAGATGGGGGAGAGGGATAGAAAGCGCAAGAGGGGAACCCCGCCTGTCTGCCCGTCTATGCAGCAGTGCACACTGGGACAGCGAGTGTTAAGAAGAGATAAAAGGTCCTTGTCCGTCACAAGGCCTCCAACAGATGTGCCACTCCTCCCCAACGTCTTGGCAGAGCAAGTCTAGGGTGGGTGTGCCAGAAAACTACCACACACACACAGTTGTATATCGTAGTAAATAAAAGAGTGAGTTGTCATCCAAAGTTAAATCCTGTTAAGATGTCTATTCTAATTCCTTGGTGTTTGCCTCACGCTGTCTGTGAGTTTTACACCTCCTTGGCTATAACCCAAACAACTGCTGTCATTAGTTGCCCCAGTCTGGGAAACTATTCACATGGGTCACATCAACAGACTAGTCTAGACTCAATGTGAACGACATGTTATGAGTGGAGTCAGGTGAGAGTCAGGTGGCTGAGTGGTTGGGGCGACGCGTTAGCAATCGGAAGGTTGTGAGTTTGATTCCCGGCAAAGGCCACTTGACATTGTGTCCCTGGGCCAAGTGCTTCACCCTACTTGCCTCAGGGGGATGTCCCTGTACTTGTGTAGTCACCTAGTGTATGTCGCTCTGGATAAGTGCGTCTGCTAAATTACTCAAATGTAGATGAGTAAGAGCAGGGCTTGGCCGATGCTCTAGCAGGTGCATGCCCCGAGATAACAACATTTAGTCATATAGCAGACGCTCTTATCCATAGCCACTTACAGCAAGTACAGAGACATTACCCCTGAGGCAAATAGGGTGAAGTGCCTTGCCCGAGGACACAATGTCATGTTGGCACAGCCAGAATTCGAACTGGCAACCTTCTGATTACTAGCCGGATTCCCTAACCGCTCAGCCACTTAATGCACCAAGCAAGCACAACAACATCCAGGACAGAACTGAATCTATGAGACGTTCAGAGAGTCGTAAAAATTTGACTGAAATAATTAATATGCATAACATTCGGAGGAAAACAAAGAAAAGCACACCCACTCTGGGTAGACAGCTATGCTTGGAATCTTCACCAGGAAAGCAGAACTCCACATTACTTGAGCAGCACAACAAATACAGTTTTCTTTCAGCTCAGACTCAACAACATGGCATACTCACCCAACGTCCACACAGGAAGGCAGCCCAGATTGAAGAGGCCATCCCAGCCACAACAAGGAACACCAACCGGACCCAGGAAGGAGAGAAAGTCAGATATATAATCAGGTCAAACATGAACTTGGTCAGTAATATCATCATGACATTGTTCATCCTTTGTTGAAATGATTTGCTCAGGTATTCACGAGCCAGTAGTAAGGACAGATGGTGACTGGGAACAGTAGCACAACACTATTTGGTGCGAGGCTAGGCGAATTCACGACCCGCAGTCACACTCACTCACAGTTATATCACGTAGCCTATTAGTCAAGTCAAATGGTACGGTGATTTTTTGCCATAGGTCACATGCATCGCTAGTGAGAAGGACTGGAGGACTGGCTCAAAAAACACCTGCTTGTTCGCACTTACGTGAGTGTATGTCAATAAGAATGACGTATAGTCTACCTGAAAAGTCCGAGACAGGTTCGATAAACAACTGTGAAATGCCCAGCATTCACCCAACCATTTAATTTCAAATGAAATCGCCTTGACAGAAATGTCTACCCCATACAACTGAACAATTTAACAATTTCAGTAATTACAGCGATCGACATGCGAAAGTCCTAGTAGCAGTTCTACTTAAGAAATGAGAGCGCACAGCGCGCGTTGAACTTCGTACGAACTGTAAACTGAATCAAATCAATAACACGAATGTTGCAGCAAATGTATGAAGTTCTTGACACATGTAACACCAATCAATGTTACCTGAAATTTGTGTCCTGTAGAATTGTATCAAACTAGATCACTCCGGTAGGTCCTGACACAAGTAAAAGCCTATTGATCTGAGGTTTCCAGTGACGCCTGAATCGCAATGACGAAGCACTTGAGCGTAGCGAGGGGTGGGGATAAACCTGCCGACAAGGCAGGCGCTCAAAAACCAAACCTTCCTCCGAAAGCTCAGATAATTCTTACACGCCTACATGCCATCAGGGAACGTAAATAGAGCGGGTCTGCGGGAGAATAACCTCAAAGCAGGAATATTCATTTCAAAAGTTTTTCCTCGTTGCTGGGTTAATGTTTACCTGACTTCTTTAATATCAGGTGTACGAATCACATGTTTGGAATGTGTGGTCAAAGAAAGCTTTGTTCTAATGGTTCTTCGTGCCAGTCTGAATTGACTGGCATCTGATCTGGTATTCTCCACTACTGAAACATTAACCCGAATCTTAACGTGCATCTTCACAGACGACTTCCATTTGGTATTATAATAGCACATTTAAAAAGTATCTCAAATGAAATTGCAAGAAAGGCCATGGGCTACTTCCATCCTCAGTGCTGTGACGGTACGTGAGTAAGAGTGGTAACAGCATCGCTCTGGCCTGGCTGAGCTCACAGCTGGAGGGGTCATGACGATGTCAGAGCATCTGTCTGCATGAATGACTTAAAACCAAGTGGCTTCTTTCCAAGCGTCCAAAAATAAACAGCAAGGCCAACTTAACGGCACTGTCATTACATGTGACCTGACTCCAAAACAAATATATTATTTTGACCAGTGGTTTGCATGCCAACCCCACTTTGCAAGGACTGGTTTTGTACCTTAAAGTTTTTACCAGTGAATATATCAGATACACATGGAGTTGTTTGCCCAGGGGCAGAGGCCTACACATTCACAGCAGTTCACACCCAGCTGAATGAGACAAGTTGAGCAGAAAAGATACACCCATCGTGAAGATTAGCTTTGCATAGCTACACACACACACACACACACACACACACACACACACACACACACACACACACACACACACACACACACACACACACACACACACACACAAACACAGAGATAAAAGCAACCATCACAACACTAGCACACATTTACACACGCAAACACTAGCGCACATTTACATAAAAACAGTGACACACACACCCACACACATTAAAGCGCAAAAAAAGACAAGTGTGCTGGTGTCTGCATCAAAATGACATGTTTAGTCATCTGAGCAGCATATTCCCCTAGGAGGAGAAAAAGGATCAAACTTCCTTTAAAGTTAATGAAAGTGAAGAAAATAATAGGCTATAAAGTAAATAAGTATATATTAATAAATAAATGAAGAAATAGTAATATATATATATATATATTAATTTATATATTTTAAAAATATTTTTATATCTATTAAAGATGGTGTGAGCGATTTAAACATAACTCATTCAAACGTTTCCCTTAAAAGCATTTCGAGACTGATATAACAATTAATTGTTTCACCTGTTTAAAAAAATAGTTACGTGGCGGTAGCCTATCTTCAGCGTGTCCTTGAGAATGTTTTGAGTACCTGAAGAGTTAAAATGTGGACCCTATTAAATGTAACCTGAGCATCTCCATTCAGATATTACAACCATCACTTGTGCCTGTAAATTGATCCCACAGAACCAGGAAGGAAAAAGTTAGAATGTTGGCACGTAAGCTTTGTTTTCCGTAGAGTTGGCGAGTTGTGTTGTCTTGAGAGAACTCGTCAGACGGGTGAATTCTAGAGTGAAAAATATGGTTTGATTTTAGTTGTTACTATGGCTGATGATAAAGGACCTTTTCTCACTTCTTGTATCATTTTTTACCTATCCATTGGAGCCGCCCTGTTTCAAATACTGGAGCAACCGAATTGGGAATGGGCCAAGTTGGAATATAATAACGAGAAAAAGAGAATTCTTAACACATATCGGTGCTTACACAAAGAAGACTTGGACGAAATTTTGAGGGTAAACTTCCATTTCACATCATCAATGTGTTTTTTTTTAACCACCTGATAGTTTCATTGTTTCCTATTTCGCAACGTGTTCTACCCACACTTAAATTAGAATACCGTCTCGCAGTATCACTAATCGACAGTTTCCTGTTATGGTTGTTCTAATAAAAAAATTCAAAGACTTCCCTGAGGATAAGGTGGGTGAAAAGATCCAAAAGTATAAGTATTAACATAGCCTACTGAACACGAATTGGTTAACACGTTTACTTCTCTAAAAAATACAAGTAAGGGCATGTTGTGTAAACATTGACCCATTCCTCCCAACCAGTTTGGTTGGTAACAATATGGAATGATAGAAATAAACCAGTTGAATCTGTTCAAGGTATTAAACCTTTGGAAAGGAATTCCAAACTCATTTGAAATTCTAAATAAAATCCAAAACTAAAACTTTGTCTTACAAGTTTAACATGTTACATCAGTTTCATAGAACACAGCTAACAGGAAGTGAGAGTTTGCTATATGCCCAGAGAGTCATAGTTTGAGTGGTTCTGGGGTGTGTGCACTCCCAGGGATCTAAAAAGGGAGGCTGCGGTTGTGTATTTTAAAATAGGGTGTGTTCTTCAGGTGCAAGATCACAATCATAAAGTAACTAAAATTAAAACCCAACTCATCCAAACTATTTTAGGTTGTGTCCCAAGCTGCTGGACAAGGCGTGACCATCACTGGGGAAAAGTACTATGAGAACTGGGACTGGTGTAACTCGGTCATCTTCGCTGCCACCATCATAACAACCATAGGTGAGCAATCTTCATGAACTGCTCTTTGAAATCTCCTTTTTTAGAATCAGAATAGTTATTTTTTCCCTATGTAAGTTACACAAACATGGAATTTACTGTGGCTAGATAGTGTACACAGTTTTGCAAGATATCAAAGTGACTTATTCAGAGTGCAGTGATTTGATGACATCGTAGGGAGTCTGTGTTCAGGTATCCTTATATCCACTCTAACAGTGGTTAATGTGTGTGTAAAATACATGATTTCCAATGCTGATGCTAGTGAGGGAGTCAGGTGGCTGAGTGGTTAGGGTGTCGGACTAGTGATTGGAAGATTGCAAGTTTGATTCCTTCGTTAAGGCAATGTGTTGTGTTTTTGAGCAAGGCACTTCGCCCTACTTTCCTTAAAGTAAATGTAATGCTGAGTGTTTGTTTTGAATGGCCGTCAAGGCAGGGATGAAGTGTGACATCACCTTTATGGTTGCAGGTTATGGGAATGTGGCTCCCAAGACAGCTGGTGGCCGTGTGTTCTGCATCCTGTATGGCCTCTGTGGGATCCCTCTGTGTCTCACCTGGATCAGTGAGCTGGGATCCTTCTTTGGAAACCGGGCCAAGCGCCTGAGCCAGGTTCTGATCCGGAAAGGCCAGAGCGTGGTAAGAAGGCCAGGAAATCGATTTGGGAACCAGAACACTTGTGAATAAATATATTGTACAGTTTTTCATTTCCCCTAATATGAATGATATGTTTTTTAATCTCAATAAAAATGCTAGCACTATTCAGATGTTGTGTTGTTGTCTCAGATTTGTTTTTATGATTTTTTGACAGAAAATGGTTCAGATTACATGCACAATGGTTTTCCTTCTGTGGGGTCTTCTGTTTCACCTGGTGCTTCCCCCTCTGGTCTTCATGAACTACGAGGGCTGGACCTACCTGGAGGGGCTCTACTTCTCCTTTATCACCCTCACCACAGTCGGCTTCGGAGACTACGTAGCAGGTATGTGATGTTACAGAGTGAAATTAAAAACGTCCATTTCAAACGTGATCAACTAAAGTATGTTGTGATTCAACGCACTTAAGTTTTTGCTTTCCTTGAGGGATTTTTATGGTTTGTGTCCATCTTGAAACATTAAAAACAGACCAAATATAGGATAAAAAATATAGCTGCAAGCAGCAATGACAGATTCCTCTCATAGATTGCGGACCATTTTGAGAAATGTATCCCATTTAGATCAACTGCCGATTTTAAGTTCATCTTTGTAGTTTTTCACAAATGATTCTTTGACTGAAAAATCTTTGGACATTATGTTTCTTTGAGTTATTCCACATGAGCAATAAGACATGCATAACCAACATTTATGTAGGAAATTACAACTTTGAGGCCTGGTCTGTAGCGCCACCTATGGTTATATCAGGCCCAGCCTTCTTATAAGTGTGAGGCTAATCTTTATATTGTGGGTCAAAACAGGAGTAAAAATGACCAAGCTGTGTTTTGGTCGATGGAACTTCATGGTTCTGAAGAAGAAACCTTCCTGTTAGGAGTGGCATTAGATGCGGCCAAACTAGCCACAGCATGTTTTTTAACAGAGAAGCAGCTGCCCATTCTTGCCAGAAAGCCTTGGATCTGAGTGCATGCCCTCAAGCTTGTGTGTATCAGTTATGTCAGGGAGAGTCCGGAGCACACCCATAATGTAGAGGAAGGAAGATTGGATTGAGCAAATCCCACTAGGATTTAGTCTTGAACCAATTTTCCATGTTAATATCCATTAAAGCCACGGTTCAGGAGAAGATTTTTGTCGTTTTCAATATTTTAACTTTACAGAAAAATCCAAGATGGCGGTCGCTAAGGGTAGAGGCTTTTTTGTCCACGTGAAAAATTAGACAGGCATAAAATGCTCTAGAATTCTGGCTGTGGGGCGTAGGGAGAATCAGGTACTGTGGCTGGAGATTTTGGGCTAATGTGGGCCATTGGTGGTTTGGTATTTACTTTCTTGTAGCCTGTAGTATCAATGTGCCAAATGTGAAAAATATTCAAGTATGTTATTGGGCACTTGAGAGATACTACAAAAAGTATAAGTAAAGTATGTCCTCCTGATGGACAAAGCCTAATAATGATGACATTAAAATATGATGCCTGTCTCTCTTCCTCAACCAGGCGTCAACCCAAGCATTAAGTACCCCACGTTATATCGGCCAGGTGTGGAGTTATGGATGTACATGGGTCTGGCCTGGCTCTCTCTGTTCTTTAGCTGGAATGTCCATATGGTAGTGGAGGCCCACAAGGTCTTAAAAAAGAGGAGGCAGAGACACAGGCTCCCTGCAGACCAACGGTGCCTACCCGAAAAGGAAAAACAAGTCGCCCCCCTGCAACGGCCAATGGCCATCGACATCTTCAACTTCCTGTCTGAGAGGGAAGCAGAGGACTACAGCACGGTGATCAAGAAGATCGGTGTCGTGGCCAGGAGGAAGGTGATTCCGGAGGAGGTTGCGGGGCGTTCCAAAAGCTGCAGCGACCTCCTGGAGATATGCACCCTGGAACACTCCCCACGGCAGCGGCGTCGTTTCAGCATCGGGGAGCCTGTGTTCCTCCGGCCCCCGGACTCCCTGCGAAATTCCTTCATGACGAAGCAGGAGGAAGAGGAGCCATTGCTTTCTCAGGAAGACCGCAGAAGTCCGGCCCCTGAGGAGAAACTTCTGGAAAAGGTCACCGCAGTGGAAGAGGGTGACTTTGTAGAAGACCCGAATGAGACGTCCTGTCCTGCCAGCACAGAAGAAAGCGTCCAGCACCCTAACGGGGGCGCCACCAGGTTTACCATATCCAAGGTAGTGATGGGGGATAGAAGAGAAGAGAACGACGAGAAAGGATAATGCTAGCTGTGATCTTGAGTGATGCAGGGAAGTTTCTATTTCAGATTTTGTGTAAAAAAAAAACACAAAAAAACTGGCAGCTTTGGTACCTCCGTAAGCACATACCTGATGTCTAACTGTTCTAAAGAAACCCTTCTATTGAGTTGGTAGTGTTGTTACAGCTCCCCAAGCTTATATATTCAGTTTAAATTGTTATGATTAAACAATTGGAGGATTGTAGTAAGTTGCACTACATCGTTTACATTTTCATACACAATACATTTTGATTCTACAGATGTCACATGTATTACTGTATGAATTTAATGATTTGCTGTTACAAATGTAATGTTTTCAAACCATAAATACAATAGTATGTCTTTTTAATATGTCCATTCATCTCATCATTATGGCAATTAGGAAAACACAACATGGTTCTCATAATTCATCAAGTTTTTATTCAAAGGGGTGCTACTTCAGGTCACATCAGAGTGCTTTGTGGTAGACTGTCCCGATAAGAAGCTTCGCTCCGGCGAAGACGGCTAGATATCTGAGTCACATGTCCATCGTCAGTGTAAATTTGGGTCACTATCGGTACCTGCAGGAAATACGAACAAAACAAAATACGTAAAACAATAAATAACCTGACACACAGCAATGCAGGTGAAGGAATATCGATACCTGCAAGGTGGGGGACAATGTGATCAAGCTTCTTTGCAGAAGCAGAAACATGGCTAGTGTAGTTCTGAGAACTTCTCACCATCAACGTTTTAAAAGAGTTGTATTGATACATACTTCTGATTCACAGGGGCAAATTTATCATTTATAATCATTTCAATTTGCATTGAAGGCTGCTGTGCATGCTTCATTGTGTGCATTATCATCCGATTGTGAAGTGCAAATCTGAAGGTTAGGGTTAGACATTCTTTCTTACAGCAACTTCAGCTTGAATCCCAGTTTACTGGTGGGCATAAAAGGAAGGCAGGCCATTGTTCTTTTCTTTTACGACAGCTGCTTGTTCTGCCAAGGGGTTCTTCCAAATAAAAATGTTCTTTGTTCCTTTAGAGGCCTTGACTGGGACGTAATTCCCTGTCTCATGCATTCTTTGTCCGTCCCTATTGAAACTTTATCTTATTAAAGCACAGTTGGACAGGAATTTACTTTATAACCTGTTGGCCTCAATGTTTGTACTTAATGTGACCTTAGGTTGACCATTGTACAGTAATAAACTAATATTTTGCAAGTCTTCTCACCAGGTCACAGTAGAAACATACACTGACCTCAATTCCAGGTGGATCTTCAAGGTCCAGCGTATTTTATCTTTGCTCCATTCGGGTGACAGCCCAACCATAAATCACCCATGTCATAATTCACCTCAATGTTGTAGGACCCCACAGCCACAGACTGTATTACATCAGAACAAAAAAGTATATGGGTGAAATACAGCTCTTTAATGGATAACAATCATTTGCCCAATTTCCAAGGCATGGATTCAGCCTAGTCTGAAAGCAGGACAAGAAATCTATGAACGTCTGCATTTAAACAGTTTTTAATCTAGGACTGGGTTTAAACATAAATAATAGAATCCATAATCTAATAGAATACCTTGTTTAAACGTCTTAACATCTTCTCTTTTTTGTGTTTCAAAAATCTCAATGTCATCGTCCAAAATATCTGAAACATACAGATATCTGCAACGAATAAGAATATTCTGTACATTCATTTTTGCACACTATTGGGTAGGAGCCAAGAAGGTTTCGAAAAAGATTTAAAGTAAGAAAAAAAATCCCCTTGACAAAAAGTGACCACTTATCTCTCTGGTGACATGTTGATGCCATTTGCAGTCAGAAAGTCATTGCTGACACGGTGTGGAAGAGGTACAGCTCTGAAGTCAGCACGTTTAACAACAGTGATATGTGATTCCCCACGGGTTCTGGTTTTGTGTGCATCATATACTTCTCTATGATCGTGTGTGTTCCATGCTATTTTAGGATTGATCCTCAATTTTGTTTTACGCTGTGCAATGACCAAGGAATTCTATGAACCCCTCCGAAACCCTACACACTCCAATATAATCTGATCAGGAATGTGGAGATATTTAGGGCAACGTCTAACTTGTAATCCACATGCTGTGTCGTCCCCTTTGAGTTTGGTAGTCTTCATTTCAAAATCACTTGATATATTTTATCGTAACTGTTGGATGTGTAATGTAACTGTTGGACGTGTAGTACCGGTTTCATAAGTGAAAATGCGGATGCCGTGGGGGTTGAAGAAGTCACGATCTCACGGCTTTTGCCTAGGCAGGCTCTTAGGAATGACTTACTGTGCTTGATAGCCAGCTCATCTCTGAAAATAGTGAGGCCACCAGTCTATACAATGATAGCAAATCCCACATGACCAATGATACAGTAACAATCCTACAGATAGGTAGGCTGTCTTAAGCCAAATATATTAACCGTTGACATGTAGCATACATTGCAATCTCAATTGCTTCAACTTCAGACTCATACCATATGAACATGACATCGACTTTTTATTTTACAAAAGCGAACTCTTTTCAACATTCTGTGTGTAAAAAATGTGTACATACCAACATGCTTCAACAGCTGACAATTGGGAAGGTGTTTCTGTGGAATTTCTCAAGTACAGGGTAATCATCCTGATAATGAAACCACTATACAATTCTGAAGTAAAAGCTCAAACATAACGTGACACGTAAACATGCAAAACGTAACTTACATCAATTAAAAAATACAACGTCCAATTATTACTGCAAAAGCATCAATGCTTTTGCTCATGGCTGGGAAGACTTCAAAGTAACTCCTGGTCAAAGATTTCACATGGTAAACAGGTGTGTCTTCCATGTAGAAGTTCCTGAAACTGCAGTTACAGAGTTGAGCCAGAGTAGACGTCGTTTCACCAAACACAGTACCGTTTAAAAATGAAAATGACAGGACTGAGAGCAAGGATTTATTAATAAACAGTTTCACATAGAGGGGAAAATCGGTTTCACATTCAGGTTCCAGAAGCATTGTTATGACTAATTAAAAAACTGTTTTAACTGCGTTAATATTTGTGTTATCGCTGAGCACAATAACTCTAAAAGGCACTTAGAATATTGTACGGTTATGGACATTGCAACAGTAATTGTTTTGTTTTTCTTCCCTCCTCCAAGAAGGCTTTGAGAGAAGGGCAGTAAAATAAAAAGGAGGCATTTCAGTTGCTGTTCTAAACATAGTCCAGTTATGCATCTCTTCTCTGTTCAGTCTTCAGGCTACTTCTATGGGCTAATTCAGGTCACAGCAGAGTGCTTTGTGGTAGACCGTCCCGATAAGAAGCTTCCCTCCATAGGGGGCAGCTACAGAGGAACCCTGAATCACATGTCCATCGTCAGCGTAAACTTGGGTCACTGTCGGCTTCTCCGAGAGAATGTTCTGAATTCTTATGACCTGTGAAAGTAAAAAAAATACACAATTATTACAAGATTTATGTAACATGACGTCAAAAGTATGCTGTAGTCTTAGGTGAGCAGTCTGTGCACCAACCTCTGATCCAGGAGGGTTTTCTGGATCATTCTGTAATAACCGCCAACCATTGGGGTGGCAGCCTAACCACAGATCTCCAGTTTCTGGGTCAACCTCAACGTTGTCACAAAGAGAGCCAACAGCTACAGTCTAGTGGCATAAAATGATTCAAACTTGTTACAAGGTGTCCAGAGATGAGACTCTTCATCTCCTTTCTGACTGCTCACTTCACCATGCAATACACAGTTCCCGTTTTTTCTATATTTACCTTTACAGGGACCAAAGCATTGCTTTCCAGTTTTTCCAAAACATGCACATTGTGGTCCATTACGTCTACAACATAAATGTGTCTGCGAGACAGAAAGGTGTTTAAAATGAGTAATATCACAAACCGTAAAGTTATCATAGTCCACAGAGCCTTGTTTGAGAAATACAGTGAACCTACTTTTTGTCTGGTGAAATGTTGATGCCATTGGTGGAGTAATATCCATCATCCACCACAGTGACCTTGTCAGGACTGTAGTAAACCACATTACACCAGGGGAGGCCAAGCAAAGGTTCGAGCTGTCTCAAATAGTAATCCGTAAAATAGCGGTCATTGGTGGCATAGAAGCTCTCCACTCCAACAGCAATAAGATTATTCATGCTGAAAGAACAAAATCAAGATAGATAGATGCAAATTGTGTGTTTTTGGGGTCCTACTGGTCACAATCAATACCTGTGAAATATGTGTGTGTAGGGGCAGGCGAGAAGGGCTACCTGTGGAGAAGATCATGCTTGACAGTTTTCACATGCACAATGGCGTTCTCCTCTTCAAGGAACCGGAAGATCTCCACTTGGCTTGTGTACTGAGGGTGGTTGATAACAAATAAGTACACTGTGTCATCTAAAAAGTGAACAAGAGATTAGATTAGAAAAAAAGTTTCCAAGAGATTATAAAAACAATTCTAACACCAAATACACGTTTAGTTTGTACCATCGTCTGTGTACGTGCTGATTCCATGTGGGTTGAAGGACTCCAGATCGAAGCCTCTGTCCATGCGCAGTTCCACTGGTTTAATCCGAGAGTCCTGCAGATCTAGGGTGTACAACCTTCCGGGGCCATAGGATGGAAATCCAGGATACTTCAGTCCCTGGTCATTCAATAAAAGCTCTACATTAAGAAAAGTTACTTAGATAGACCTACTGGTAAGTAATACTGACATATGGTGTCACCAAAATGATACAAAGACTAGGTAAATGCTAACTCACAGTGCTAATGAAGGCAAGTCCATTTGGAAGTATTGTGATGTCTTCTGATCCATACTCTACAACACATTGCTGAGTTCACAAGCGCTGTATGGGTAGACTTAAGGTGTTCCATGGACCATTCATTTGCGTTCATGACCCGCAATGCAGTCAACATTTCTCCGTTCAATCGCAATATAAGCTTTCAATTATTCTAATCTCATTCTACTCATTAACCGCACAGTCTGCGTGCATTTCTTACCAAGGCTTTTGATTGGACGACAGTTTGGGAGGTGTTTTTGGATAAGATCTCTGGAAGCTAGACATCTTTTTCTGCAATACGATTAAAGATTGATAACACACATACGTTAAAACTGCAGAGCCCGATAGCATTGCTATGTGCGTCGTGCAAGAAGGTGAAAACATTTGTCAAACTAGTCTTTGCAGTCACCAAACGACGGTATCAGCATACGTAACTAAACGCGGAACTCCAAACTCAGAGGATCGTAAATCAGTTAGGAGCGAGGTCAATGCAATAACAAACAAGTTTAGAATACATAAAAATTGAACTAAATGTTAACCGATTTGATAAGAGGCCAGAGACGAACCTCAGGTTGATGATTCTTTCTCCCAAAAAAATCGCAAAGGCTGCTATAATAACAGATATGATGATTAACTTGCCCATGTTGAAAAACTTCAGTAACTACACAAACCGTGAGTGAAAAAGAAAAAAGCGACAGATGACGAATCTGGGATTGCTCGTTTTATCACCCAGTTGAGGCCGGTAATTTGTTCTGCGTCATCCAAACATTATTACCCAGTTTCCTCAACAGCTGTGTAAAAAAATGAAAAGATTAGGTGTGCCAATGGAATGTCTCCCCTTTGTTAAAACCGCACAGGTTATTTCCGGAGACACCCTTGCACAATTTATTTTTGTCCTCCTATAGAACATTTTGTGCCTTCAGTCATAGCCCTGTTCCACGTTCAATTTTTTCATACACTATATTACCAAAAGTATCGGGTCACCCATCCATCCGATCATCTGGACATCATTTGGTAATTAGATTCTTTGATACAATACTGGCATTGTCCTATTGAGATATTAAAATAAAAGTCTTCATCAACATGTAGAAGTATAGACACGCAATGTTATATTATCTACCTTGTTCTCTATTAAAATGTCCTTTGAAAACGTAAATCTGGTGACTGAAAACAGACATGCAAGGAAGGAATAACAAAAAGACAACATGCACTACTGAACGGATAATACCTCTTTAAATCATTTATTTCTGAAGTTGTTTTGCAAGTGATAAGACTCCTCCCAACATAAAAACAAAAAGTTACAAAATTGTTTATGTAATCAAAACCATGTGTAAGAGACTTCATAAAAAACAAACATGAACACACATACTGAAGTGAAGGTAACACAAAATTGGCAAACTATTGACCCTGTTATAATCAGCATTGGGTGCATGCAACCTGACAGTAACTGTAGAATATCTACAAAAATCCAATCCAAGAATGATAGTTTCTAACAACTTCAAACACCAATAACTCCTGCACATAAGTGGTAGCGTGTGCAACCTTCAAGAACTACATTAGAATCTGGTCTTCTTATTTGAAGTTGTGTAAAGGTTCACAGTGAAATACAACAGTAGGATCCCCCAACAAACTGGTTCAAGCAAGACTGATTATTTGGGACATACAAAATAAATTTTATTATCCATTCTCTTCTTCATGTCTACATTGTATTAGAATTTCTAGACACTGGCATTGTGAAATAACACAACCATATTGATTCTAATGATCCTGACAGGTGCGACTATACATTTCTGTCAAGTTCAGATCCCAAAATATAACTGAACATGAAAAGCAATTCAATTCATTTTTTTGTGTGTGTTATTCTCAACATAATAAAAAGGCGCCCCATGGGCCAGGCCTTCACAGAGAACTAGCTAGGCTGGATGTGGGCGCACACAAACACAGGCGAGGAGGGGCCATAAGGAGCTCGGTTCAGGGCTGAGCCCCGGTTGAGGCCGGGACTTGTGTAGCCAAAGTGTTGGGGGCAGAGATGACAGGGGATCCAGCAATGTTAGCCATGGGCTGTGTGGAGGACATCGAGGTGATGCCTGAACAAAAGGGACAAAAATAAAATTATCATCCAGACACTGTTCACTCTGAAAGCCGTCAATGCTGAGTGGGAGCTTCGACAGTGGCAAGGCTGCGTTTGGTGACCTTACCTGCCATCATACTTGAGGAGCTGACCGGTGTGGAGGTGGCAGCCAGTCCTCCAGGAGTGGTCCCCCTTCCCTGATCCTTGACGATGGGGTCTGCAAAGAAACAAGACACGCTCTTAAAAAGGTTGATTCAACTCTTTTTTTCCTTCTTCTTCTCCCTCTACAAGTTTATCTTTGGCTTCCTTGGGGGTTTTGGTTGGTTCAGATGTGTGTGGGCAAGTCCTCAGTGACTAAGCTTGTAAAAAAGGCTACAAAATAATGAGAATTTCCTTAGTAAAAAATAATAATACACTTGATGTATATGTACAGAGATGTAAAAACGAAAAAGGGAGAGAGAGAGACGCAAGAGAGACATACAGAAGTATGCGTGATCCATGGCCTCTCTGGCAGTGAGGCGGGCTTGGTGATCGTAACGCAGCAGTTTGTCCAGGAAGTCCAAGGCTTCAGTGCTCACCAGGTGCTGGTTCTCACTGTGCACAAACCTCTCCCACCTCTTACGGGAGTGTCTGTGATGAGGGTTAAAAACAAAGAATGCCTGTCAGTTCGCTGGGTCACAAGAACTGGAGCTTCGATTACAGTTTTGACTGAAAGGGTTCTTTCATCGGATCGAACCATTACCAAAAGGATTCTTACCTGCCCAAAATGTCATTGAATCGAGGGTCTAGTTCGATGTTGTACTTGTCAATGTAATCATACAGGTCCTCCGTCCCAAGAACTTTAGCAATCCGCACAAGCTGTGAACACATTTCAAACACAGTTAGAGGGAGGACGAAACTAAAACTAAATTATAACATAGAGCAACATATTTTATCTAGGTGACCTGAGCACAGTAACTTTTGTGCCACGGCTCACACTGAAATGGTACAGACGCAGCTCCTACCTGGTCATAGTTATCGTGCCCATGGAAGAATGGTTCCTTCCTGAAGATCATGCTGGCCAACATACAACCCAAGCTCCACATGTCCAGACTGTAGTCATACATCTGTCCCAGGACACACACAACGCCCATTAAGGACACACTCCCACGAATTTCCGGTGCATGAATCAAAGTTCAAAGCAACGGGAGAGGAGATCTCACCTGGTAGTCTACCAGCAGCTCAGGGCCTTTGAAGTACCTGGAGGCCACTCGGACGTTGTACTCCTGGTTTGGATGATAGAATTCAGCCAAGCCCCAATCGATCAGACGAAGCTAAGAGAGTGGGCAGAGGACGGTGCGTTGGTGACGTTTTCTCCCCTGTAACTGCTTAGGACTGGCTTTAAGTACAGGCTGTAGTATGAAATAGGGAGAGGGGAATTCTGTACCTTTCTGTGTTCATGGTCTATCATTACATTGTGTGGCTTGACATCTCTGTGCATGATTCCCATACTGTGGCAGTAATCCAGGGCCTAGAAGGGGTTACAGTAGTACATGAAGAAAATGGAGGAAATAGCACTGCGGTGAAGAGAAGTCTAGTGAACATAATTCAAGCTATTTATTGTTGCATGGCAGTTTTTCCTGTTTACCATCGTCATGGTGCAGCACTGTTGACAAAATATTTAATCAACTGACAGCAGTGTTCTACTGACATAAAGTACTTACCTTCAGGATTTCATACATGTAGAATCGGATGTCAAAGTCCGATAAGGTTTGATACAATTGCTAGGTAAACCAAGAGATGAGAATCATATGTTAACACCTGGAGGCTGGGGCGGTTAAAATTAATATTTTTCACATCATATACCCACCTTGAAGTCTGTGTTGTTTACATGCTCAAAAACCAGTGCGGGAGTGCGCGACTGAAATGGGAAGAAATAGCATGTCAGTGGAGATGCCTTCAGTCATTCATAAGCAGCTACATAAGTAAAGCTCAGAAAGGCGACATACCACAGGATCCTTGACAATGTCTAAAAGGGAGATGATGTTAGGACCACCCCTCAGGTTTTCCAGAATCTTGATTTCTCTCTTGATTTTCTTCTTTTTAACAGGCTAAACAAATGGAACATTCAAGTGTCAAAATGCACTAGTATATTTTAAGATAAGAAAATAAATTCCTTTATTAGTCCACATTGCAGTCCACAACAGCAGCAGGGTACAGTAACAGCACAGATTGGCAGGGTAAAACATACAATTAGAGATCTATTAATTATTTTTTTATAAAAAAGGTATAATAAGAAAATATAGCGGGCACAAACAATATCCCAGCACTAAGCAGGAATCTCACGTGCATGCACAAATGAAATAGTATTTCTACATACATACCTTAAGTATTTTGACAACAACCTTCTCATTGTTGGTTATGTTAATGGCTTCAAACACTTCACTGTATTTGCCTCTGCCCAGCTTTCGCACCAGTTGGTAGTCATCTTGATTCCTGATAAGTCAACACAAGAGATAAGTTAGATGGATCACCCAGTCTTTTCTTTAAAACAACTACAAAATGACAACAACAACAAAAAACATGCAAGGGTCATATTCAAATGATGGAAAACAACTAAGTGCCATTGTCACATACCCCCATTCAACCACGTGGGACTCATAGTCCCAGTACTCCCGGGGCCTCTGTGTGTTTACATCAGGGTAAACTCGAGAGCGGCTTGGAACGGGGCCTGACATATTCTACAAAAGGATCTTTTCTGGATCACCTGGGGGAGCCACAAAATAAAACATATTCAAAGGACGGAGAGCCCAGCAGTATGCAGACACAACCACACGCTTACTGCTCTGTTGACACCCACTAGTGGTTCAGCTGAAATATGAAGTCATATTACAATTGCTGTACCATATACATTTACCGGGCCAATTTCCCAAATGTTATATTTGAAACAAATGTACGTTCTGTACTTTTAGCAATTTACATTATTAATTTGTTCCAACCAACAGTGATGGTCTAGTGGTTTCCCCCCAGCACAACAGTGGCAAAAATACCTTGGAGTGTGGCTCCAAGCTGCTGATGACAGGTGGGGTAGAACAAGAACGGATGAGATGCCTTTATGGTTGAAAAACTAGAAGAGATAAACACACAACAAAGGAACTTTAAAGACCCTGTATAAACACTTGAACTGCAGTACAGTACACTACACAGACATTAAGCTGGGATTTACTCTCAAAAGTATATTTGAATCTTTGAGCGTTTAGTATTTCCACAACAAAAAACCTGTCCAGGTAAATCCTTGAATACAACAAAAAAGACAAGTTGCCTCAACAGATGTGTTTTGTAAACTAAATTAAAGTGACATTTAAGATTCAGATCTGTCCATCCTCTACATTCTTGAGTGACCTTAAAATATACGTTTCCCCTGAAAGTTTAACAGTATAGCAATCACACTTTGAGCAAGAAATTATAAAATGGGGTGATATTGAACGAGTAATTGAACCAACTTGAATGTTGAGGAGGACATCCAACCAGTCTAATCCGGGGGCACTGGGCTCAGTAGAGTCATCACTAGAATCAACACCACGATAAAAAGCCTGTTGAAAGAAGTCGTACGAGAACACGGATCACCACCTAACAGTAGAAGCAATCGCTCTGATTTCTATTTTTCGAGATCGTTGTCGCTTCTACGTGTTGCAATAGGAACATTATTAGATATGCATCTCGAAGGCTCTGACCGTGTAACTTGTACGTAGCAAACGTTAGGCTGATAAGATTGCAAGGCCAGTCGGCCAATGGTCAAACCTCTTACCTAGATAGCTAATGACTGTTAGCCTCCAAGCTACATTATTCTTAGAACTTAAGCCTTGCTACTAACTGGTTACACGCGACGGTAATAAGTCGCTAGCACGCACGAAAAATGGCCTGGTCCGGTGCGCAAGCAAATCAGGCAGCTGTCTTTGCTATTTGCTGCTAGCAATAGCGTGCTAGCTAGTTAACACCACACCAAAGCCGGTGAGCGAGTCACCGCGAGTCAACGTGACCGCGAAGGTGTACTACAAAAGCAAACATTTTTTTCGGCGCCCAAAAAATACACAACTGAATATGCTAAGCATTACGATAGAGAAAGGTAACCTCGAAAATGTATTTCAAACACCATAGAATAGTGATTTCAATTGCCTGGACTCAGTGAAAAGCTAACCTATCTAGCTAGCTGATAGCTAGCTGGCTTGCGAGACAACTGACAACGCCTTGAAAAACATTTCCTAGTTAAATACTACGTTAATGATCAGGTTGCCACACCGATTTATTCCGCGAGTCAAGCATTTTTCATATATTCAATTCGATCACAACAGTGTAGTTTCAGATCATGTACATTTCCCGTGAATAGTCCAAATTATATTACCTCTCAACGTTGTTGGGTTGTCAATATGGCGGTGCATGAAATCAGGGGCTTAGCAGTAGTGTGAAGATCCACTCCTGCAGGGGGCGCGCTTCCTTCTTCTTCTTCTTCTTAGGGTATCAAAGGCCGACTGTTCCCCCATGAACTCTTTGCTACCACCAACAGGAATGCACCGGCTTTGGCATTCTACTATGACAACTGCATTAAGCAACTAAGCGCCAGACTGCTTGTGATTACTTTTTAAAACACCTTACATCGCTAGCCATGGTATGGAATTGGCCCAGTTGGCTATCAGTGGGATACTATTGTCCCAAATGAGAAAACCTCCAAGCCTAGAATCTAACTACTAAAACTACATGATGTGTCTAACAAGTAAATCAAACTGATATGAACTGTATTCAAAGCTCATAGAAAAAGTCTATACCTGTAAACACATTTCCAAAAACTCACAGACAGAATACATTAGGACAATGCAAAGCTGTTGCTCAGTCAATGGCCTCTGTGTTCTCTTTCCTGTTCAAATAAACCAAGAGGCACGATTCTGTCTGCATCACTGAACATAGGCTCCACACACCTATCATTAACTCAGAGACAAAGAATTTTGGGATTTTTAAATGTCTTGACCAGGTACTACAAATATACATATCAGTTTTCAAACCCGGCAGATAACCATCCAATTGCCAACAAACTAGACAGCAGTTGTAAGCCATGAATGGAGGTCATTCATCTCCCCATTCCCACAGTCATGCACGGGCTCTTCCACAAATAACCCAGGACAATAACAACAGTAATTATTTCTTGTGACATGATATCCCTCTAAGTTGGTATGGACAGATGAAGGGGTTTCGAAGCCCACTGCTCCCTTTGAGTCGAACCGATCCCTGGCCCTGTTTTGGATGCTGTGCACCCTTAGTCAGTCATCTGTGAAGCTTTTCTTTGTGGTCTCTTGCCTATGAGAGCTTGTTACTGCAACAAAACAGCCAATCAGAGCTCAAGTAGTATTATAAAACCTTCGATGCTCACCACCTGGACACCATAGTGGATGCCTGTTGCAACATCATTCTACAATGAAGCTGTGAGTATCACCTTTGCATTTTTTTCTCCATTGCACATGTGAATTCACGTTACCTTTGGACATTATAACAACAATAATATAACAGTTATGCAAATTAACTCATAACACACTTATGAGATTTGGTACTAAATAGACTTATGTGAGTAATGAGTTGTTTCTTCCAGCCTTTTGTGTCTGTCCATTTTGGTACATCTAGCTGTTTCCTTCACAACACCGGCTCAAGGTACGGCCGCTTTCAAACATAGAATGGCATTTTTCAATGTTATGTTAACATTTTGGATGTGTTTTAATGTGCCTGATTTATTAAAATAACTAGATATTTGATTTCAGTAGTAATACTGTTTACTTGTATCAAAGCTACCATATTCTTCTCTTGTACGGCTTTTTGAGTTGGGTAATATGAGAATCCATATTATGCTGCCCAGCCACCCCCTTTTCTCTTATCTTCATCTTCACAGATACAACTATAGCACCCGAAAACCCAGTCACTGAAGATCTTAATGGTTTGTTCCTCAGACCTGACATGTCTTCTTTCCTCTCTGGGTTGAATAAGGGGCAGAGGGATACATCTTAAAAGCAGGATTGCACCACTGAAATGTAATCTTTTTTAAACGCTTTCATTGCATGACATTAATCCCTCATGCATTCCGACCCATTTTTTCAGAGGATGGCCTTTACCACCCCAACACAACAAGTCAGTGAGGATAATATAAGAAGAGTTATTTCTAGATGTAAAAAAAATCAGTTTTCTGCTTGTTTTAAAGCCAAAACTGTGTGTTTTTCAGGTGGTACCATAACAACTGCAGAGCAGGAGAACGCCACACCAGGTAGGCAGTAGGCTTATATTTGCATTTAGCAGCCACTCTTATCCAGAGGGACTTACAGCAAGTACAGGGACATTCCCCCTGAGGCAAGTAGGGTGAAGTGCCTCACCCAAGGACACAACATCATGTTGACACAGCCAGGTTTTGAACCAGGTACCTTCAAATTACTAGGTCGACTCCCTAACCGACTGCACCACGACTCATGAGGTTTAGCACACATATCAACCAACACCTAGAGGCTTTCTGATAAGAGTTCAATACATGAGGATATTGAGCAGTCAATCAAACTATATGAAAACATTTATCTTCTTTACTGTGTGTTTTCAGATGGTACCACAACAACTGTAGAGCAGGAGAAGGCCACAGCAGGTAGGCAGTAGGTTTATATTTACATTTACTAGACACTCTAATCCAGAGTGATTTACAGCAAGTACAGGGACATTCCCCCTAAGGTAAGTAGGGTGAAGTGCCTTACCCAAGGACACAACATCATGTTGACACAGCTAGGGTTTGAACCAGGTACCTTCTAATTACTAGCCCGACTTGCTAACTGACTGCACCACATGACTCCTGAAGTTTAGCACACATAACAACCAATACCTAGAGGTTTTCTGATATGAGTTCAATACATGAGGATATTGAGCAGTCAATCACACCATATGAGAACTATTTACAGAGTGTCTCTTTACTGTGTGTTTTCAGATGGTACCACAACAACTGCAGAGCAGGAGAAGGCCTCACCAGGTAGGCAGTAAGCTTAAATTTACATTTAGCAGACGCTCTTATCCAGAGCAACTTACAGCAAGTACAAGGACATTCCCCCTGAGGCAAGTAGGGTGAAGTGCCTTGCCCAAGGACGCTATATGAAAAAAGCATCTTCTTTACAGAGATTGATTCAGAGGCAAAATCCAAAGAGGGTGGTAACTCACATGAAATTACAGGTGGGTGTCAATTTTGGCATTGCCATAATTCAAGGTTACAGGAACAAAATGTTTGAAAATGTTTTTCTGAATTTGTTTTTTCAATGTTGAATAGATGCAGGGCGACAGAAGAACTCAGTGGAGAGCAGAGGTGTGTCAAATATACAACGATTTCATGTGTGGGACTTTCAGACAGAACATCTCTTTCACACTTCTTTTTTCTCAATTTCTCTTCTCTCACACCTTTACACTCTTTCACTACCTCCCCTCCTTCCCTCTAAAATAGTAAAATGACTCTTGACATGTTACTAATTGTACATTCTGCTCATGCATTCCTATAACGATGCTCATCAATTATATTATATTCAGTGTGTTTAATTCAATTCATGAGTCATAATGAATAACTCAATAACTGTAACTCAGAAACAAGGAGGATGGCACAAGCTACTAATTATGCAGGTAGGAAGCAACCTACATCTCAGTATTATTGCATATCAGGCAGTTCAGTGCCACTTATATTTCACCTGAAACCTGAAATGTTTTTGTGTTAGTCAATAACAGTGAGGGGACAACAGCCACATACAAAGATGTAGCTTCCGTCAAACACTCTGCGATGATGAGAGGTAAGGTGGGTCATGTTCAAGTCATAAGGTACCTTGTCATAGTCTGTATAGACCAAGGATGAGAAGAAAGTCTCTACCCTTTCTATTTTGCTACCTCTCTCTTTCTGTCTATTTCTTTTTTCACTCCATCTCACACACTCTCTCTGCTCTCTTGCCATCTACCTCCTCCATCCCTCCTTCTCTTTTTCTCTCTCTGCCTCTGCCTAAAGACACAGTGAAGCAGGACGTGAGCAGCAGAGAGGCCGATGTTCTTAGCAATTTGGCCATTTCCAACAAGTCTTCTGACTTGCTGATCCCAGACAAGGTTGATCTCGGCAGCGCTGAACGCAGGGCCATCCTGAAGACCGTCCCCAGAGGAAGGTCATCATCCACCAGCCGGGAGGCTGCCACTCTAAACAGTGTGGGGTCAAAGGTGGCAGACTGCCAGAATACCAGCTGTGTATCCTTAAAGCCAATAGCTACAGTTCAAGGGCTGCATGTTGCTATGAATGCCAGTCAGGAAGGTACTCTAAATGACTCAGAGTGGGAGGCTGTGCATGGCAAAAGCCGCAGACTTGGGGTTAATGCTATTGTGAAACCAACCAGAGAGCCACAGGCCCCGGCCAGTCGAGAGATGGCCAATGGTAGAATCCTTGTGGAAGGATACACCAGAGATGATCTTGATGGTAGGTCTGTCTTCTGCATTTACGACGGGTGCTAACATCGGGAGCTTAAAGTCATGTGATTTCAATGAGCAAATACTTGGAGCCAAAGCAATTTACAGACAAAATGTGACGTGTTGAACTTCTGTCAGACGTTCTACGAATGAATAATACTCACCCAAACAAACAGCCATTTGAACTGTGTTCAATCCATAGAAACCATGGAGTTGATCAGTGCTGAGAGGAACCCAGCAGGTAAGATCAAGATTGAAGCACCATTGCTGAAGACACACCCTAGCTCTCTCCAGACCTGCAAGAGCCTATAGCATGTCATGTTACTGGTCTGGTGTTCTGTCTGACTAGAAAGTCTGTTTGCTGTGTTTTAGCGCTTGATCAGATTGTCAGAAGACCCGGCCAGTAGTCCTTTTGTCTACGGGAGGACTCCTTTGTGCGTGCAGTCTCACTTTTCACCAGCAGGGCTACTTTGGGCTCAGCTGACCATGGGGCTGCAGACTGCCTTGGAGAGCTGCCAACAGCAACCATCTGTATGTTCATGCAGAGCAAACTCCTGTGGCAGTAAAAGGATCTGATGCCTTTCTGTTGTATTTTTGGATGGGTGGCTTAGTAACTCCACCCTCATTACTGTTTTTGAATAAATATATATAAATTAAATAGTTTAATGTGGTTTCATTGGTTGTCATTGACGGATATTCATGTTTGTTCAATTTTGAAACAGTAACATACCAAGAATGTGGTAATCATAATATTCCTTTTATTGTTCAAAATTGGATTGAGCACAACATTGGTGAGTCAGGGACCACAACATTTGACTCATGGGAAAAACCGACCAGAATATCTACTTTTTTTCTTCTTTTATTTTCTTCTTCTCTTTTATTTTCTAAATCCAGAGAAAGGATCCTGTTTTTCTGTCAGTTTGAAAGCTAACAGGGGAAATAATTTGCAGGAATTTCCAGTATCCCAAATAACAATTTAATGCTAACCCCATGAGTTAAATATGAACCTGTACTTTTTAAACAAAAAGATATGTAACGTACACACATTACATTTACATTTACATCCGAAAAAAAGCATAATACATCATTTTCCTCAAATTCCATCCATAAACAATGTTCCAAAGTGTCCCTCTACAGATATTTTATTTCCTAAATGTCCGAAGATCTTCATACACATTTGATTGGACTCCCTGTAATTCCTACAATAGTTAAACACAGAGTCATATTAATTTATGTATATTTGTTTGTGTGACTGTGTTTGCGTATCAATTTCTGTATTTACCTGATAAGGAGATTCAGTGATCTCAACTGTCTTCCTCACAGAACTGGAAGTCTTTGCCATTGCTAAAGAAAGAAGGAACAAACAGATATTTGGTTAAAATAACACACACACACACACACAATCTCTCACAAACACGCACACAGACACACAAACTCACCCTCGCGATGTCTGGTTCTGCTCCTCTTTCTCTTGCACACTATGAAACAGACCACAGAAGCAGCAAGGAAGAGGGTGAGGATGATGTCACAGATGATGATGCCTACCACTGCCCCCAAGTCCAGCTGGTAGCAGTGTCCACATTCTGCACAAAACAGAGACAAAGATACCAATAATATGAAATAAGATGTGGAACCCACCATGTATAACAGGTAGATAATGCTTAATGATACCTATTATGTGACAGAATTTCTTAATACCTTGCCCTTCTTCTGTATTGCCTGAAAGTCAGAAGGTAAAATACACCAAATTAAAGAAATGTAAAGCAAAGTGTTTAGTGAAATACCGTGCCTTAAATGTGGTCGGCCGGACGACCCGTCACCCCGAACATGCTGTTTCTAGTTAGGACGGGCATTTTCCTGTCACCTGAGCAGAAAGGGCATCAGGAGGACATCTGAACATCATTATTGACATGTTCACAAAGCATCATCAAAAGGCATTTTTGAAACAATTACATGAATTTCCATTCTTTCCCAAGGTAAAACTCTTTACCCTGAGGATGACATAATCAGAATGACTTTATGTAATAAAGTACCACCTTATGAACCTTTATTTGTTCCACAGTGGGGAAATTGCAGTTGCAACAGCAACAGGGTACAGTACAGCACTCAGAGTAACAGAACAAATAAAATAATACTAAGTACAAGATACAGGGAATCCTATCAAATATGGAGAAAAAGATCTAAGAGTATAAAATAGATGTAGATGTGTGTCTGTAACCATATTTATGTCTTACTACCTTATTTAATTATGACACAGACTACACAAAGATAAAACATTAAAGTACATAGGAAATGCTATGTAACTCAATGGTGTTACATGTTAGTGGAAAGGTGACTACAAAAGTACTCTAGAACAAGCTCAGAAGACCCCAAATGTGGGAAAAACTGTAAAAGTACTGAAAAGATTGCCACCCCTTCCACTTTGCTAACTACAGGCCTAAGTGGTTGAGTTGAGTTACCGAAACAACATTTACATGTATTAATTTAGCAGACGCCTTTATCCAAAGATATCCAAAGGTAACTTGTTAACATTACCTTTGAAAGCCTAGAAACCCAATCCCACTGTTCCAAGTCTAATGGGTGTATTACCTCCCCTATACTGTAAGGAAGTGTAACTGTATAGGAGTTTTATGTAATAATAATACCTGATTTTTCATACCTTATGTAGTTACATGGTAAGTGTTGCACACAGTACTACAAAACTGTTTATAAACAACAAAACAAAGTCAAATCCAATAATACCTAAACTATACACAGAATGCAGTCATTGTAGTCGTCAGCACACTCACCAAACATCCCATTCAGAGGAGCGACAATACAAAGGCCCTTGGCCATCTTCGGATTGTTGTTGCTAGACAGAGAGCGAGGTGGACTCTACGACAACATTTCTGGTGCTCCTGGTGATGTGTGCCGTGTGAGTCTGAGAGAAGACAGGAAGTCCACACATACTAGCAGTGGCCGAGTCAGCAGGTTGTCACCCACATCACCCTGTGTGTGTATGTGTGTGTGTGTGTGTGTGTGTATGTAAGTGTCTGTGTATGTGTGGGTAGGAAAAAATACTGAATGATGAGGAAGCCAATTCAGTGGTATCAGTGGTCTATTTTCCATTTCTATTTATTAAAGTATCTTATATTTTTGGTGTCACACATACACCTGGAAACCAGTTAGACAAATATGTTGTTGAACCCTTTTCTACATTGACTATCCTTAGAGGAGTCAGACCATCTACAAAGCCTGGTTTATGGTGCAGTAAAGGATATTGCACCATTGCTACATCCACCAGAGTGATAAACAGACATACACAGACACATGTAGTACACACATATACAAATACTTTAGCTGCCATTTCGTTGTTACCAGTTTCTGTGAAAATGTTGCCATTACAGCTACACCATACCATTTCCTCTCAGACCCTCTAAAATGAATCCTGTGGTTTGCAGAAATGTTGCAGCTGTCACTTCAGAACTCTACTGGCCCAACCTGATGGAACCACAATGCCGTGTGAAATGAAGTCCTTGGCAGTCCTTTGTCGAAGGATGCCTAAATATACGTTTATGATGAGGTAGAGAGGGGATTGAGATCGTTGTCCAACATTCTGTTGTCTTGGTATTTGATCATCAGTTATCTTTTTGCACATACGTGAATAGACACTATTTCAAGAAACACGGTGAAGATGGCAGAACTTTAACAGACCTTGCTTTTGTTTTTCAGTAATATAAAATATGATCTATTTATACATCAGCTTTCACCTCCATCTCATTCCATTGTTAAACAATATACATATCACTATGTTACATAGCAACAAACCCTTCGATTAAAGACTAAGGATTTAGAAGTGACAGAGAGCCTTGGAGTGTTAGATCAGATTTGATGCAGGAAAGAAAGAAAATTGGGTCAGTCAAAACTGCCAGAACAGATGTTTATCTGAGTATCTGAGTATCTGAGTTCTGAGTATAACCATATTATTATATTCTGTTGTTAATAACTGTTTTGTTTTTCTGGTTGGATGCTAACTGTATTTCGTTGCCCTGGACTTGTACCTGTGTAATGACAATAAAGTTGAATCTAATCTAATCTAATCTATCTAGGCAAACATACACTGCTAAAATCTTATTTGTAAAAAACCCCCCCAAAAACAGGGTACATTTACAAACTGTGTATTGTACTGTTAAACTGGAAGACTGTTTTACCAGCAGGCGGCAGTGAATGACGCCTTGATGGCTTGTTTCCATTGTACAGTATTAGTGGAGTCGGGGATTTCCCCAAGAGTACCTGGCTGTAGTCCTGCACCGTGAGGCAGGACCGTTGCAGGCACCACCGTGAGGCAGCTGCACCGTCCAGCAAGAAGTGACACCATTTTTGAATATTTTTTCGGGGGGGGGGGGGGGGGGGCGGGGGAAGTGAGGACATTTAAACCTGGATTTCACCGACACAGACCAGTGCGTCCACATCTGTACCGAGTTGCGGTAAATTGCTGATTTTTATCTACAGAAAGTAAATGCATGATTTCTTGTCAATATAAGTGCTGTAAAATAATAACGTTATCAAAGTCATTAATGATTTACCGAATAATTACCAAATGTTACAAGTCGGCTTGGATAGTTGTTATGAAGCTAAATTCGATAATGTCAAAGTTTACTTTCACCAATGGCAATTAGCATCAACAAATTATCAGGAATTATTAAATGTATAGTGCATAACGTAAAGTAACTGTTCACATTTGTTTCTATGTAACGTTATCATACATTTTTGTAAACTCTCCTTGCATTAGCTGGGTATCGTCACAAAATGTACGAAAAAAGAACATGGCTCATTTTTACTTTTTTATTTTTCAACCTATGTTATATACTACAGTATATAAACTAAACCAATACGAATAGCTTTTGCACCATCAGCACTTTTATTTTTTGATACTGAGGAAGGAATTTCACATTTCGAAGGGCCCTCTGACCTCCATATGTAAATGTTGATTCCTGTCTGTCTCCTAAATCCTGTAGATACACATTTGCGTAACACCAGTTAATCAAAGGACGTCTAGTCCCAGTTTGAGCACTATGTTAAAAGGTGTGCAGATCACACTCCAAAGAGTGGTTTGATCACTGTGTTCAGGGGTCTCCAATCCTGGTCCTCGAGGGCCGCTGTACTGACAGTTTTAGATATTTCCTTGCTCCAGCACACCTGATTCTAATGAAGCGTCGTTATCAAGCTCTGTGGAGGTGTGCTGGAGCAGGGAAACATCTAAAACCGTCAGGACAGCGGCCCTTGAGGACCAGGATAAGGGACCCCTGACTATGTTAAATGTGCCCTCACCTAATGTCTAGATGGTCATATTAGAGGAGCGCACTGATGGGATCTTTTCTTTTTGGAGCTTGTGTTAATTAAAGACATGCAGCAGAGTGGACCTGCAACCTACCATCCTTCGAGGACCTGCACACTATATTTTTATTGTATTTTATTCTGTTATTATCATGTTACATATGTTCTATGTTGCTCTGCCCTGCCAATGTAAATTCTGTGTTTGTATAACTTACATAGCAATTAAAACAGATTCTGATTCTGAGTGGGTTGAGGCCAACTAAGAACTGTTCTCTGCCAAAGTGGACCTGCCTGAAATCCTGGGCATGGGGGAAGAGAACCAGGCTAAAGTAGTTTGGGAGGGTGTGGAATGATCTTGAAAAGGAAACAATCCTGGAGCCCTTCAAGTTCACATTTCACAACACAGAAGATGTGAAAATTCTGTGCAGAAATAATGGACCAAAGAAAATATTTGGCCTATTCTGAATGTCAAACAGATAAGTGAGTTTACTGTCTGGGAGAATAAAGTCAAATCATGTTGCGACTTGGTGTGTTTTACATGTTATCATTGATCATTTAATAATTCGTTTGGATTATACTGTTCACTAATTAATGCATTTGTGAGAAAAACGATTCAACCGGAAATGCATTTGCGCTTTTATCTGCATGTACGCTTTTATTTTGAAATTTCTGCGCTTTTATTTTGAAATGTATTGCGTCACTTCTTGCCGGACGGTGCAGCTGCCTCACGGTAGTGCCTGCAACGGTCCTGCCTCACGGTGCAGGACTGCAGCCAGGTGCCTCTCGGGATTTCCGTGAATTTACTTAAAAGAAGTGCACATTTTAGATCAGGAACGGTCCTGACGAAGCCTAAAGCAGAATTAATTTGGGGGCGCCAACATTAATTATTCTTAATACTTAATTATTTGCTCACCAATACACTAATTAGTCATTTTATTAGTTGTGTTGTTTACATCATATCAATGTTTGCCTGGCATGTTTTCACCCTTATACAGTTTTTAATAATAAAAAAAAGTGGTCAGATGATGACTGGAACTTTAAGTATTCAAAGTTTTACAGTATTAAGTGGTGTACTTAAGGTGGTGTACTGAAAAGTAGCTAAATAAAACACTGCATATATTATACACAAGTGAACCACTTTAATTGCTCCCAATTACCACAGAAGTCAAAGGACCTATACGGATGAATAATTATGCATGACCTATAATAATTACAATAATAAATGTAGTTGCAAGCGGCAATAGCCTCCTCAATATTGCAACTATTTACGAAATTGATATGTGATTCAAATTGCAATCTGCAAGTTTGGTGTGAATACATCCAAGACTGTAGCGCCCCCTGTGCTGTCCCAGAGAAATGAAACATCCTATTGCTAAGTTTGTGAGGGTACCTCTGGATGATACCTGCCAAGCAAAAATTGAAGGAGGAGTAGCGAAAAAACACAATTCATGATACTATTGTATAAAAAAATGTAAGGGCTTTCCATTATGAGTTGTTGAGATTTGTGTTGATTTGTCACCGTGACAAATGAGGCATCTGTAATTAATTTCAGGACTCTACAACAAAAGGGATACAAATGGCATCCCTTTTAAAACGGGCAGAAATTGTCAAATTAGGGCGTGGCCTGTAGCGCCCCCTTTGGTCTCACATGGACCAAATTGGGTATGGTAGTTACAGGATTACAGCAGATTACAGGAGGAGGATTGAGGACCACCAGGACAGGTATGGCAGGGTGTCCAGCAGCTCACCAACTACAAATACCACCGTGGAGCTGCTGAAGGTGACCTTGCGCTGGCTGAGGAGCTGAACTTCTTCTTTGCTCGATTCAAGGTCACAGCACCAGAGGCAGCACAGCCACACCACACAGCAGCACAACCCTCATTCTTGAGTAACAGGAAGTGAGGCCAAGGAAGGCGGCTGGTCCGGATGGCGTCCCAGGACGGGTGGTGAGGGAATGCGCAGACCCGCTGGCGATAGTCTTCATGAGGATCTTTAACCAATCCCTAGCCCAGTCCTCTGTTCCACCCTGCCTGAAGTAGTCATATGGCGCTTTTCCACCGCAAATGTAGCACGACTATACTCGACTCGCCTCGGTTTGTCGTAAACACCGGTGGTTTTCCACCGCAAATAGTACCCCAAATAGTACTTCTTGGTCGTCGGCGAAAGGGGCGTGACGTAGACCGTGACGTATTTTTGTACGCGACCAGAGTTAGTCTATCCTCGGCCACAAGACACAGAAATGTCTGCACCTCAGATGTGGTCCACGGCGAAGACTTAATTTTAGCCATGTTGACGAACTCTTTTGTAAATTATCTGATTTTTAAAACGCTTGTAGACTGTTGGTTTAATGGACTGTATCTGATAGTAAAAAGCTGCGGCGCTGTTGCTTTAAGTCGCTCTCGTGACTCGTCACACTTTCTGGCCAATCAATGGCCGGCCGTCTGCCGACGTCACCTTTTAGCTTGACTAAGCTCGCTTGGTACCCTAGAGCAAGAAGGTACCAAAAAAGTACCCGCTAGCACGTACCAGGTACCATGGAACTGCGGTGGAAACGCCAAAAATGCGAGGCGAGGCGAGGCGAGCTGATTTCATGCGGTGGAAAAGCGCCATTAGTCCCCCTGCCCAAAAAGCCACACATTACTAGCCTCAACAACTACAGACCAGTGGCACTCACTCCAGTGGTCATAAAGTGCTTTGAGAAACTGGTTTGCACTCACATTACACATTACCCCGCAGCCATGATTCCAACCAGTTTGCTTACAGAGCGAACAGATCCACAGGGGACGCAGTGGCAACAGCACTCCATGCTGCACGTTCACACCTGGAGCAGCAGGGGAGCTATGTGCGGATGCTCTTCGTGGATTACAGCTCGGCATTCAACACCATCCTTCCACACAAGCTGGTCAAGCTGAGGGACCTTTGGCTCCCTGAGGCCACATGCAGGTGGATCAGCAGCTTTTCTTTCCGGATGTAGTCAGAGAGTCAGAGTAGGCCATCACACATCCACGGCCCTTAGCTTCAGCACCAGGGCTGTGTGGTGAGTCCCCTGCTCTACTCCCTCTACACACATGACTGCACCCCTGTCCATCACTGCAACACCATTGTAAAGTTTGCAGCTGACACCACAGTGGTGGGGCTCATCTCTGGGGGGATGAGTCCGCCTACAGAGAGGAGGTGGAGTGGCTGTTGGCCAGCCAACAATCTTCTTCTTAACACGGCAAAGACAAAAGAACAGAAGGAAGAAGACTGTGATTCCACCGTTGCTCATCAATGGGGATAGGGTGGAAGAGGGTGGCAGACTTCTGCTTTCCGGCAGTCCATATACAGGACAGTCTTTCCTGGAGTGTGAACAACTCTTAGCTATTAAAGAAGGCCCATCAGAGACTGTACTTCCTGAGAATGACATCACACAAAGATCAGATCTAGATTAGATCTTTATTTGTCATTGTCACAAGCTACAACGAAATTGAAGTGCTTCTAGTCAGTGCTAAAAGTAGAAACCTAGTGCTAAAATAACTAATAAGTGTTAAAATAACTCAAATAAATATACCTGAGACATTAAAATGTACTAAAATAAATAAAATTAAACATATACTAAAAACACACTATAAATACTAAATATGCTAAAAGAAGAATAAAACAACATATAGGCGCAGCAAGTTCAGGCTAGGCACTCAGACACATTCTAGTCTATTCTTAAACATTCACACACTTCAGTATACATTATCATTATTCACACACCTCAGTTCATATCATCACTCATCCACACGTCATTACTATTCACACTCTTCAGTACACGTCATCACTCATTACCTCACATGCACTAGCAGCGCAGGCACACAGGTAGTACACATAATCCATGAACACACCTGACTCAGCTAGTGTAAGGCCATTGGGCCTCATATGGGAAGACGGCCCTTAGAGGCCGCCCAACTATTCAAACACTCACCCTACTGATCCGCTGATCAGTCGTTGCTGCCACCCACCACCATCCCCTTTCTCCCCCCGTCTGTCTTTCTGTTCATATGTTGTATTATCCCTCTATATGTATATATTATATTATTGTATTGTATGTTTCTGTCTATCAGGGGGATTATATATCTCTATTGCTCCATGGCTCTCGTCATACATGTACGCACGCTTGTGTCGCTCAAGGCCATAGGAAGTACCCCCCTTTTAGACATTCCATTCCGCCAAAGTAAAACATATCCCATGTCAGGGTTATCAATAAATCACAATTTATTATCAATCAATCACGTGAGTGTCTTGACTGAAACAGACATACCTCCACACCCATTACAAATACATTGTGCACATTATTTTTTGGCAGCATTCAAAGTGACTATTGCATTTGGATAAAAACTGTGTTTGAATCGATTTGTTCTTGTACCAATTGCTCTGTACCGTCTGCCTGACGGCAGCAATTCAAACAGGGAGTGACCGGGGTGTGAAGTGTCTCTTATAATGTTCTTGGCTTTCTTAAGACAACTGGATCTGTTTAGGTCTTCCAGTGCTGGTAGAGGGCAGCCAACAATCCTTTGAGCATTGTTGATGACCCTCTGGAGTGCTTTTCTCTGAGCCACTGTACAGCTGGTGTACCAAATACATACACAGTAAGTGAGTATACTTTCAATGGAGGCTCGGTAGAAAGACACCAGTAGTCTTTGTGTGATGTTATTCCTTCTGAGAATTCTCAGGAAGTACAGTCTTTGCTGGTGTCCTTCTACCAAGCCTCCATTGAAAGCATACTCACCTACTGCCTATGCATTTGGCACACCAGCTGTACAGTGGCTCAGAGAAAAGCGCTCTTCTATTTTTCCTTTATTTAAATCATTTGATGATCAATATATGAACTTAACTATTGAACTGTATCTATTGTTATATATTGTAGTGTGTTGTTCATAGCCAGGGCTGGCTCTTGGCATAGGCGACATAGGCGGTCGCCTAGAGCGCCATCGGCTGGAGGTGCGCTGCAGGGGCACTGCAGGGGCGCTCGAAAATTAATAACAATGTTTTATTTCGAAAAATTACCGGATGCTCTCGGTTAAATGTCTGAAAACGAGTAAAAAACTGTCGTCTTTAGCTAGTCATATGTTGTATTATAATATATTGAAATTTCAACCACCATCTAAAGAGATGATGCTACCGTCCAAAGAGATTATGCTACCTTTAGCAGGTGGTTGAGCGGGAAAGGAGTTGGGCTAGTAACCAGAACATTGGTTCAAACCCTGACTGTGCCAAATGAAGATGTGTCCTTGGGAAAGGCACTTCACCCTACTTGCCTTGGGGGAATGTCCCTGTGATTGCTGTAAATTACTCTGGATAAGAGCGTCTGCTAAATGACTAAATGTTGATTTACAGTAAGGGTACATTTGCATTCAAATCTTAATTTACGAAACTGTCGCAACACACACAGAAAACATAAAAAATCAAAATGTTTTTAATGTAAACATTTTCATAAACATGAAACATGAAACATTCTCAATCCATCTTAACAAAACACATCGATCTGGGCCGGAGTCCCACCTCTGATCATGCCCATGCATAGTCCACAAACAGAATATATCTACAATCCAAAAAGTCAAATACTAGTGTAGCAGAGTACAAAGATTACCATACCATTTAGAAATCTAGAGATATTTAGAAATGTTGTTGCTTTGTTATTGTTCGCTTCCTACACATAGACTACTAGCCGTCGGATCAATTGATTATTTGTTAGTTTTTGAAGTTAAGCACTTCCACGAACATTTGGAATATTTCAACTCAGAGACCATTCAACCTACATGCTAATCTCAGGACTGGCTCATCTTCAGATAGGGGTGAACCCCTCTTTCTTACAAATATAAAAAGCCCAAAACAAAGAACTAACTGTCTCTTTCATACGGAAACACATGACCTCGGATTTCTCTGTCATACTGAGCAAACAGCTCCACTAAACTGACAGAAATAACTGGTGGTGCCTTGTTTATTAAATAACTAAATAAATAACAAATTGGGTATTCATACAAGTTTGGAGGCTAACCTCCAAACCCTGTTACACTAGTCAAGAGCTTTCTGCAAGTAATAAGTGCTTGCACATATAAATACATTTGTCCATTATTAAATTAAATGTTAAGATTGTTGCACATTAACTCATCATCCAGTGTCACAGAGATGCAAAATTCTCTGGTGTGTCAGATTCTCTGGGGAAAGTCATGTCTTGCAGTTTGCCCTTACGTTCATGTAGATCTTATCAGCTGAAAGGACAAAGAGAGATGGGAATAAAAAAAACGGTAGTGAAAAACAGGCATTAGGTAAGGGAAAGGGTCGGTCATGTCTTGGCTATGAGGGATATGATCAGTAACAAAACCGGTTTCAACCTGCACCTTCTGCTTTCCCCTTCCGCCTCCGTCTGGCACAATGGTAGGTGACCAGGACGATGGCTAGGGTCAAGACCACATCTGCAACGATGAAGCCAGCCATGGTTCCGGGCTCAATCCTGTAGCAGGACGCATTCTGTTCTACAAAAATAAGAGAGCAATGCAAGACGAAAGATGGCGTGGGCACGGGTGAGCAGGGTTTTAGTCATGCTGAAGATCAGAAAAAGTAGGTAGAATGTTTTTAGGCTTAAAAACAGGGCTAACGTTCCTGACTATACGTATTACTCATTGAAGGCCTGATGTATTCTTTGTTTTCAGCATTGTTTTGATAGTATTACTGTGTGTAGACCTACCTTCATCAGCCATAGTTACCTCTGAAGAAAAGAAGTTGCAACAGAAATGGGTTATTGTGAAGAAGAGTGTCAGGTACCCCATCCAAGAAGCAGTTAAGTTTCCGTTAACTTTTTGTGGTCTAACTTTCCTGTTACCCCTTGCACTTTGCACACACACGCACACCCACTTATAAATTAGTGTGTAAAATACATACCACAAAAGCAAAGGGTGAGAAAGAGCAGCAATAAGTGGTGGACCATTATCTGTATATGATACAGAAACATGTTCATCTGGTTAGTTAATGATTCATTTTGCAGTACCCTGTTTTTTGTAGACCCTTCTGTAGATGATAATGTTTAATTTACCACTCACATTAAGTCATTCTCTATTAAAGTAAGACATTTAGATTTAGTATGGATCAGGATAGCCTTAAATTGTTTCTGATAAGTTTGACAGCCCAAATGTCAACTCTATGAGTCATATTTACTGTGTATGAATATGTGTTACGGGAATTTATCCATCTGATCTCAGAAAATGATAAATACTGAGATAAAGAGTATACAATAGGAATAATACATAGTATAATGCTTTTATTGTTAAGTCTATGTAACAATCATAATAATGTTAATTTATTAAAAAGGCAATCCCATAATTACTAATTCATGACATTCATATGGACAGAGCGGGGCGAAATTGAAACAAAAATATTTTGGGGTTTGCCAAAAAGATTTGATGAATTGCTAATTACAAATAATTATTCTTACACAGAATAAATGCATTAAATATATCAAATATATTCACCTCGAGTATATAGCATATATACTGTATGTATACATGTATTAAGGTATTTATATGAGAATATGTGGTAGTCTAGGCCAGTCTGAGCCAAGGCATGTTCCCAAACAGTGTAATCAAGCTTTACCTTAGATAAATCTCAAGCCTTGACGAGTTGCGAACAGAATCCTCTTGTATGAAAGCAATATTCGAGTATTCTCAGGCTTCCTTATGCACAGATGTTTTACTCTGAACGATTGGCGTAACTCTGTTTCTAATCCCTCCCATGAAGAACCCAGAGAGAGATTTTGTTGATGATTTTCTTGTTTGAACACTGACACATTACTTTGAGACGTTCAATTAATATTTACAAATCCATAAGTCTTCATTAAATCAAAATGTATTCAGTATTTAATCTGAGTATTTTGCTGTGCTATAAAAAACATACCAAAAAAGTGTTGTGAGCGGTTGTGTTGAACACCCCTACAGTTAAGTCTGTATTGAGGAAAGATATTGCTGCCACCTTGTGTTCATCATATATCGTTCACTTTTTAAAATGTAAAACGTTCTGTCCTTGCCATTTGTGCTGTCTCAGGTAACGTTTCTAAACCAACTGGGGAGGCCAAATTGGGGCCAGTTGTACTATTAGAGGGGACAGTTACATTTAGACCTTATTGTTGTCATATCCTTTTCTACAATGCACTGCAGGCATAAACAGGCAAAATACCATCTTTATAATCATTCAATAATGTATTTGCATTAAAATAGTATTTTTCACATTTGCATTACATATTCAAAATATATCACAGTAACTAACTGCATTTACATTAAATTTTTACATTTGCATTACATATTCAATATCTGTCACATTAACTGTATTCTATATATTTATGTGTTTTTTTGCAAAAGGATCAGCAAATTTGGCTATATTTAAGGGCTTTGCCCTCCTTGACTCAATACTTTGAACACCTAAATTGCTTAAGTGAACCTGAGATACATGTTCACCAGCTTTAGTGCAGAAAAACATGGTTCGCAACAAGCAGTACTGACAGTGATTGAAACAGCTATCTTGCATACAGTCATGGCCAAAAGTTTTGAGAATGACATAACTATTCATTTTCACAAAGTCTGCTGTTTCAGTTTTTATAATGGCAATTTGCATTTACTCCAGAATGTTATAAGGAGTGATCAGCTCAACTGCAATTAATTGCAAAGTCCCTCTTTGCCTTGAAAATTAACTTTAACACCAAAAACACATTTCCACTGCATTTCAGCCCTACCACAAAAGGACCAGCTAACATAATTTCAATGACACACAGGTGTCACGCTGATTAACACAGGTGTGGGTGTTGATGAGGACTGAAGGCTGAAAATCAATTTGTCATGATTGAGTGACTGGACACTTTAAAAGGAAGATGGTGCATGACACCATTGTTCCTCATCTGTTAGCCATGGTTACCTGCAAAGAAACACGTGCAGCCATCATTGCATTGCACAAAAAGGGCCTAACAGGGCAGTTTATAGCAGTGAGAAAGAATGCACCTCAGTCAACCGTCTATCGAATTATCAAGAACTTCAAGGAGAGCGGTTCTGTTGTTGCCAAACAGGCTCCAGGGCACCCAAGAAAGTCCAGCAAGCACCAGGACCGTCTCCTGAAGGTGTTTCAGCTGCGGGATCGGGCCACCACCAGTGCAGAGCTTGCTCACGAATGGCAGCAGGCAGGTGTTAGGGCATCTGCATGCATAGTGAGGCGAAGACTTTTGGAGGAAGGCCTAGTGTCAAAGGAGGGCAGCAAAGAAGCCACTTCTCTCCAGTAAAAACATCAGGGACAGATTGATATTCTGCAGAAGGTACAGGGACTGGACTGCTGAGGACTGGGGTAAAGTCATTTTCTCTGATGAATCCCCTTTCCGATTGTTTGGGGCATCTAGAAGGCTTGTTCGGAGAAGACGAGGTGAGCGCTACCATCAGTCCGGTCTAATGCCAACACTGAAGCATCCTGAGACCATTCATGTGTGTGGCTGCTTTTCGGTCAAGGGAGTGGACTCTCTCACAATCTTGCCTAAAAGCATAGCCATGAATAAAGAATGGTACCAGAACATCCTCCAAGAGCAACTTCTCCCAACCAAAAAGGACAGTTTGATGATGAAGAATGCCTTTTCCAACATGATGGAGCACCTTGCCATAAAGCAAAAATCATAACAAAATGGCTTGGGGAACAAAACATTAAGATTTTGGGCCCTTGGCCAGGAAACTCCCCAGATCTTAATCCCATTGAGAACTTGTGGTCAATCCTCAAGAGGTGGGTGGAAAATCAAAAACCCAAAATTCAAGCATTGATTATGCAAGAAGGGACTACCATCAGTCAGAATTTGGTCCAGAAGTTGATTGACAAATGACAGGGAGAATTGCAAAGGTCTTGAAAAAGAAGGGTCAACACTGCAAATATTGACTTATTGCATGAATTCTGTGTAATTCTCAATAAAAGCCTTTGATACTTATGTAATGCTTATACATGTATTTCATTATACCATAGAAACATCTGACAAAACATACAAAAAAACTGAAATAGCAGACACTATAAAATGTGATATTTGTGTCATTCTCAAAACTTTTGGCCATGACTGTAGTTTGAAAAGCTCAAAGAAAACTTCTTTATAAGGTTCAACTAATGAATGATGCCAGCTCTACTACACTGGAGGGTTTCTGCATTCCACTTATATTCCTTTCAAAATTATTCATAACAGATGTAGTTCAGACCCTAAGTCCTCAATATTAGATTTGTACATTGTTGCAAACTGAAACAGGGACTTTTCTTTGAGAAACACATCAGGATTTAGCTTTACAGATGTGCTATAGATGGGAAATCAGGTGGCTGAGTGGTTAGGGTGTTGGACTAATGGTCAGAAAGTTGTCAGTTCAATTCCTGGCTAAGGCAACATGCTGTTGTGTTCTTGGGAATGGCGCTTCACCCTACTTGCCTCAAATAGAATGTCCCTGTATGTGCTGTAAGTCGTTCTGGATAAGAGTGTTTGCTAAATTATTAAATGTTAAAGTGTTAACGGCACCAACCTGAGAGTTCAATGTTAGTGGGCGCACATGGCTCCTCTGAAGGTGGACACAATGTCTTTTTTTCTCTTCATTTAGGTGAGAACTATAACATTGGGGGCCAAGAAGTTTATCAATTTCAGTCAAGACACTCACGTGATTGATTTGATAATAAATGATGATTTATTGATAATCATGGCATGGCAATATGTTTGACTTTGGCGGAGTGGAATGTCTAAAGGGGAGCGCTCCCTACCGCCTCGAAGCGATACATAGGTGCATATGTATATGACAAGAGGCATGGAGCAATAGGATATATATAATTCCCCTGATAGACAGACATACATACATATAGACAGACAGACAGACAGACAACAGGGGGAGAAAGGGGATGGTGGTGGGCGGCAGCAACACTGATCATTAGACAGTCAGGGTGAGTGTTTGAATATCCACGCAGCCTTTGAAGGCTGTTTTCCCGGACGAGGCCCAATGAGCTTGCACTAGCTGAGTCAGGTGGTGTTCATGAGTGAAGACGTGTACTGCTAGTGCATGTGAGGGAATGAGTGATGACGTGTACTGAGGTGTGTGAATGAGTGTTGATGTATACTGAGGTGTGTGAAGGAATGATGTGTATACTGAGATGTGTAAATGAATGATGATGTATACTAAGCGTGTGAATGAGTGATGACGTGGGCAGCCCGAATGTCCTCCCTGAACTGGCTCCGCCCATTAATTTAAATAACTGACTTGCTAGGTGACTAAATATGTCAAAATATTTAATGGTACAACCAACATTCCTTCTAAGCTGCGCACAAGCATAAAATAAAATTCAACATAAACTTTGTAATTAATATCTAATATTAGACCTAATCTAATTAATGCTCCTCTGCTCCTCACTTTCACCAACCGTCCCTGGAGGAGGGGATCCCTCACTGAATTGCTCCTTCCAAGGTGTCTTCCATTTTTTCTCCCTAGTGAGTTTTTATGGGAGTTTATCCTTGTCTTCTTTGAGGGTTTAGGTTGAATTTCAAGGGCAGATCTATGGGCATGTGTGAAGCCCTTTGTGACATTGCTTGTAAAAAGGGCTATACAAATACATTTTGATTTATTTGATTAGATCAATAATATTTTTTCTATATCTTTTTGCAATGTAACTCGTGAGTGACAGGTGCCTAGCTAATGATACGATACGGTTCACTTACGCTACGTAGTCAATCATATCTTTGACAGTGCTTAAAGCAACTAATGCTTTTTTTAAGGCAGAAAATGCCAATTTCGTGGTCCATTAATGAATCAGAATCAGAATCAGAATCAGAATGGGGGGTTTATTCGCTATGCAAGATAAACAAACCTTTGGCAGGAATGAGCAAACATAGAACATAAATGTGGCCTACTAATAAATGAAAATGAATACCATGTGAGATACACTGCAGATATGATACATATAGACAAGTAATACAAATGTTACAAATAATACAATAATAATACAAATGATGCGAGTAGTGCAATGATACAGGTAACATGGAATGCAAATGTTACAAATAATACAAATGATGCGAGTAGTGCAAATGATACAGGTAACATGGAATTGCAAAAGACATGGGTACAGAGTGGAATGGGTATATATATGGTACGTTGGGGGGGGGGGGGGGGGGGGTGTATACACAGTGGTGCAAATATCACAGTTGTAAGTTTTTTAAGTTTAAAGTGTTTTGTGCTAAAGTGGCAGAGTGCAATGGGATGCTGGAGGGGGGGGGGGGGGTGTCTCAAACTGAGTCCTTGGCCCTGTTGAAGAGGGCAATACCAACTAAAATCACAGTTTGGACGGTAACAAAATAGATTCAAACCTCTGTCTTTACAAAAGACTATTACAAGAAATCTAATCTTGAGTATAATGATCTCCATTCTTCTCTCAAAGATGTATGAATCCACAAGTTCAGTGCTCATGAGCTTGACAAAGACAAAGATCAGTTTGGCTGAGATCAGTGCAACCTTCCACAGTGTCTAACGTGAAGGTTTCTCTGCTGAGGGTCTTTTGGTCTGTTGGGTTCCATGCCTACTGCATCCAGAGGGGGACCACTTCCTCCGCAGGAGAAGGGAACAGGCGCAGGGTTTCCCTGGAGTGCTTGGAGTATCCGTTGTGAAAGAGCACAGCCCTCTTGACTGAGAAGAAGGAGACGGTCTTGTCCCACACATCAGCCCCGGAGACCTTGCTGTGGATCTGGCTCTCTATCACTGTCTGGAGTCTGTCCACGCCAGTACACTCAGTACAGTACACTTCCTCTCCATGCTCTTGAGCTTACACAAGCTGAGGTTTGTTTGTTTATCTTGCATCATCTGCATCGTTTCGGTTGTTATTTGTTATTTATCTTTTCATTTTGCACATCTGCACATCTGTTACTGCACTATCTGTTCATTTTGCACATCTTCACATTGCATCATTTGCACTAACTGTACATACATGCAACTCTGTAAACTATGATAAATACTGTAGTATCTGTACTATACAGCTGTACATTTGTCTCAAATCACTTTAATCTGTACATGCCCTGTATATTCTGATTATACTGTTCATACTGTGTATATTCTGAGTATACTTATATTTATTATATTCTGTTGTAATAACTGTTTTGCACTTCTGGTTGGATGCTAACTGTATTTTGTTACCCTGTACTTGTACCTGTGTAATGACATTATAGTTGAATATAATCTAATCTAAAAAAGGAGAAAAACAGGAGTTCAGCCGGCCATCAAAGTTTCTGCTATGACAAGGTTTTCACAGAAAGATTGACTACAACTAAGTCTCTGAAAGTAGAACATTCTAAGAGTGGAGAGTTTTTCTCTGCTTATCCAGATGTACTGTACCATATTATTATTGACTTAATATTTTATGGTATATCATATGTGATATACAGCTGAGACTGACATTAAGTTATATTTAAATTTCACCAATGTACCAGTAATCCCAATGCCTGATATATAGTATGTTATGTAATTGTTTTTTTCCCCGGAATTATCAAAATCTTATTTCAGATTACACAACGAGTGCTGCTCTCCAGTGGTGTAAATGTAAACTTGCATATTGTTACTGCGAGTAAATGTGTTTACAGTAGGTTTTAGTTTTTCATTGTCAAAAGGAGATCGAAGCACAAGGTCATGCAGCTTTAGAATGGGTTACTGTACCAGTGAGCACTGTTTCAATGAGATCCACACAAAGGATTTTCACTTTTATTTTATCTTATTATCTTTATCTTATTTAAGTTCCATGTTTGTTCTTTGTTTGATCCATCCTGCCACAGTAAATTCCATGTTTTTGTAACTGTGGAGGAACTTTTCTGATGGAAGACGCTGCACGGCTACGAAGTTTAGTTGTTTGTTAGATACAAAATTTATTGAACCTTTCACAAGAACAGAGTATTTCAATCAAGAACACATGGAACATTAAACAGACAAGACATGCATTTACAGAGCTCTGTTCTCCTGGTTTCATGGAAACTTTTCCAGAAAGAAGGCCACAAACCCGCTCTTGGCACCTGTATATTTACATAACATTTACATTTCAGATTCAGATTCAGAATACTTTATTAATCCCCTTGGGGAAACTCTTTGGCAGGACAGTGCCCACCGAGGCAACACGACAAAGTACATTATCGGCGCACAAGCCTTCTGAAATTGGGAAAACACAAATAGATTTTCGAGGAGAAAAAAAGGATACATGCCAGAGCCTGTAACCAAAAAAAAACACCTCAGCAGACAGATAAGCAACAACAACAAGCAGGTGGAGGCGTTGGATGAGTCTGTGTTCGTAGCCAAAACACAGAACAATCTGCCTCATGGCCTTGAGGTCAGGACATCTTGTTCCAGCCAGACAACTCTCACAGAAAGGGGTGAGGGGTGGGGGGTTGGGGTGGGGGAGGGGGTGTAGAGAGACGTCGTACCTCAATCTTGCAAGATAGAAACAGGTAGGGGGAGGGGTAGCCCTGCACGGTACTAGGCACAGCCGTACAGGAATTTGGAGCAGAAAACATATACTCATGTCCTTGCTCGTAGAGTTAGTTTACACCCTACAAACAAGTCTCACTCAATGTCTCTCAAATGTCTCTCAAATGCCTCTCAATGTCTCTCAAATGTCTCTCAAATGTCTCTCAATGTCCCTCAATGTCTCTCACTCTTCCATTTTGTTGGTCAATACGTTCCTCTGTCCCCTGCAGAGCCATCGGTATCCCGCGATGCGCGTAAAGTCACACTTTGGCCACCGACAGCCCTGCCCATCACATCAATCAAGTGGGGCAGCTTAAAGGGGCCGTTAACGGCTGCCTCAGTTTTTATAATTTGTCGATATCCCACGGCACGCTTAATCCAATCAGCAGAAGCCCGGCCATCATAAATCCCAATATGTAGAGATCCTCAAAGTCCTCGACGAAAGGTTCCCACAGGCACATGACACGCCTCGCCACGCGTCCATCATGTATCCCGCGGGGACATGCTGGGTCCCCCCAGCCCCAAGATCTCTTTAAATATATGGTGTCAATAGTACTTGACTAGCTAATCAATTCCATGTTTCAGCTTAAAAGGGTGATGCAGTTAGTCTCTCCAGCAGACAGGCAGACGATAGAGCAGGAAAAAGATAAGGGAGCGAAAAAGTTTGCGACCGCCTCCACGAGAGCAAGGACAAGGTCATTTAGCAGACCCTTTATCCAAAGCGACTTACAAGAGAGAGCTTTTACAAAGAGCATCAGTCATTGAGCATAGCAACATGATAGACCCCGAACACAGTGGGTTTTTTAGATTGTGAATCATACATCATGAGAACCAATAAGTGCCAAGGGAAGAACTATAAATGCATAACACAACGGTTGTGAACATAAAGCAAGAGATACAATAACAATACTGGCAAGTCACCATATGGGGACCAACAAATAGTTCTAAACAACATTAGATTATATGAAGTGCCATACTATTCCTAAGTGCCATACAATTCTCTAAATAAGTGAGTTTTAAGCCTTCTTTTGAAGGTGAGAAGGCAGTCTGTGCTTCTGATGGAGGTGGGGAGTTGATTCTAAGACTGGCCCCACCATTGGGGAGCCAGGCTGTGGAAGAGTTTGTGTTGTGCTCGTGCGCTCTTGAGGGGGGGTTACCACTAGACGGTTGTCAGCAGATGACCGTAGGTGAAGGGTGGGGTTATAGGGCTGGAGAAGAGAGTTGATATAGGTCGGGGCAGTCCCGTTTACAGCCCGGAAGGTCAGCACCAGGGTCTTGAATCTGATGCGGGCCATGACGGGAAGCCAGTGGAGGGTGATGAGGAGTGACAGCGTCTGGGTAGGTTGAAAACCAGACGAGCGGCTGCATTCTGTATCATCTGAAGGTGACGGATTGCATTTTCAGGAAGTCCGGCTAGTAGGGAGTTGCAGTAATCCAGCTTTGTGAGGACAAGGGCTTGGACTAGCAGTTGGGTGGAATGTTGAGAGAGGTATTTTCTGATTTTCCTGATGTTGTAGAGGGTGAATCTACATGACCGAGAGACTGCGGCAATGTGAGCTGTGAGGGAGAGCTCGTCGTCCAAGGTGACTCCCAGGTTCCTGCAGAGGATGAAGGGGTCACTGTTGCAGATCCCATAGTGATGGAGAGATCGTGGGTGATTGAGGGTTTGGCAGGGATGATGAGGAGTTCTGTTTTGGTGAGGTTCAGCTGGAGGTGATGTCTGGTCATACAGGCTGAGATGTCAGAGAGGCAGGCCTCAATTCTGGTCGATATCCCTTGATTGGTTGGGGGAAAGGATAGATATAGCTGCGTGTCGTCAGCGTAGCAGTGATAGGAGAAGCCATGGGAGGCGATGATTGGCCCGAGTGAGGTGGTGTATAGGGAGAATAGGAGCGGACCAAGGACGGAACCCTGTGGGACCCCTGTGGAGAGCAGGCAGGTACCAGATGTTTTTCCTCCCCAGGAGACTTGATAGGATCTTCCTGTCAGGTAGGATGAGATCCATTTAAGCGCAGTGCCAGTGATGCACTCTTTGAGTGTGGCAAGCAGGATCTGGTGGTTGACTGTGTCGAATGTTGCGGAGAGGGCTAGCAGAATGACAACAGAAGCAGCAGACCTTGAGGCTGCTCTGGCAGACTGGAGTGCCGTGGTAACCGACAGGAGGGCAGTCTCAGTGGAGTGGCCGGTCTTGAAGCCCGACTGGTTAGGGTCCAGAAGGTTGTTCTGGGAGAGAAAGCTTGACAGTTGGTTGGCAACAGCACGCTCGATTGTTTTAGAGAAGAAGGGTAGCAGTGAGACTGGTCTGTAGTTCTGGAGGATGGCTGGGTTAAGAGAGGGTTTTTTGAGTAAGGGTTTGACTATAGCCTGTTTGTATGCTGAGGGAAAAGTGCCAGAGGTGAGTGAGGAGTTGAGGACATGGAGAAGGAATGGTGTAATAGAAGGAGAAATTGTTTGGAAAAGAGGGGAGGGGATTGGGCCAAGGGGGCAAGAGGTGGGGCGGTGGGAGAGAATTAGGTCAGACATGCCTGTTTCAGATAAGGGGGAAAAGGAGGAGAGGCAATTAGAGGGTTCAGACAAGATGTGGGAGCGGTTAGGCAGGGAGAGTTCAGGGAATTGGCTGCTGATGTCTGCGATTTTATCCTCAAAGAAGCGAGAGAAGTTGTCTGCTGTCAAGGTAGTAGGAGGAGGAGGGGGAGGAGGGTTGAGGAGTGAGGAAAAGGTAGAGAACAGTTTGTGGGGGTTAGGAGCGTTGTTCACCTGTTTCAAGAAGTAGTCGGCTATGTGAGTGGAGAAGGTCTTGAGAAGGGAGTGGTACTTGTCGAGGTCTTGATTATCCTTGGACTTGTGCCACAACCTCTCCCGGTATATATAATGACCAAACAGTTGTAATATGTTCAGTTCCACTCATTAATAACTTCCTTCTGTGTTTGTGGACTAAGAATCATTCTGGAAACTAAGGTGAAACCCTCACTTAACCCACCTAGGCTTTGTAGCCTTTGTAGTCACTCAACAGGTGTTGTGCCATCAGATGCACCGCTGCCAGTAAAGGTATCCCCTCAGCGGGAGCGTACACCACCCACTCATTTGGTGCTGGGATATACAGAACTGACAATAGAAGGGGGTGCCTTTCATGGCATGCTTGTTGTATTCCTTATTTCCATGAAAGGCACCCCTTTCAAACTGACTAGCAAAGAGACACATGTATGACTTCATCTGGTTACTCATTAAAAAACATATTTGATGGTTTATATTCAACATTGACATTAGGTTGCGATTGGTAAAACGCATATTGGTGTGCAAGGATGGGTATCCGTATGTGTTTGCTCTACCTACTTCAAAGTATATCTAGGGTCGCCAGCTGTCCCATATTAGCCAGGAGGGGACCTCCCTGGTCCTGTTTATTAACTGCCATGCTGATCTACACACTGACTGAATTGATCATTGACACCAGTCTTCATCCAGTCTACCCTCACACATCAGCATCAACTACATACAGCAGTGTCAAGTTGCCCCACTAGATCGCACCAGAGCCGTATAAAAAGAGCCATCTTACTTGATAATACTCTCAAATCCCACTGTGGCTCCACCCTTCAATATCAGGTCTGGCACGCTCCTCCTTGTGATGCATCAAGTTTAAAGCTCTTAAGCTCTTAGACTGATGTACTGAACTCATCTACATAAGTATGTTGTTATATGTATATTTTGTTTGTTATATAAAATGGGCTGGAGAGTTTAGAGAGGCATCCCTCTAAAAAAAAAAATTATGCCAAGCAATGTCGACCACAAGAGGGGAAAGGGTGAAACCATTTATTTTATAAAATCCCCCCAAAGGCAAGCCAGAAGACAGTGGCAAGGAAAAACTCCCTCAGAGGGGAGAAAACTTGAGAGGATCCAGGCCCTTGGGCGGCAGCCTATCCTCCTGAGGCTGGACTGGCTGCACACAGGAGGCGTCTCCGGAGCAGGTACTCACTTCCCCTCTCCTCCATCGCTGGGTGGATCTGACAGGCCAGCTGCCAGGTTTTGAGTCTGCGCTACTGCTGACGGAGCAGAGCAGGTACACAGTCCCTCACTTCCCCCATCCTCCATCGCTGGGTGGATCTGACAGGCCAGCTGCCAGGTGTTGAGTCTGCGCTACTGCTGAGGGAGCAGAGCAGGTACACAGTCCCTCACTTCCCCCATCCTCCATCGCTGGGTGGATCTGACAGGCCAGCTGCCAGGTGTTGAGTCTGCGCTACTGCTGAGGGAGCAGAGCAGGTACACAGTCCCTCACTTCCCCTCTCCTCCATCGCTGGGTGGATCTGACAGGCCAGCTGCCAGGTGTTGAGTCTGCTCTACTGCTGAGAGCAGAGCAGGTACACAGTCCCTCACTTCCCCCATCCTCCATCGCTGGGTGGATCTGACAGGCCAGCTGCCAGGTGTTGAGTCTGCGCTACTGCTGAGGGAGCAGAGCAGGTACACAGTCCCTCACTTCCCCTCTCCTCCATCGCTGGGTGGATCTGACAGGCCAGCTGCCAGGTGTTGAGTCTGCTCTACTGCTGAGAGCAGAGCAGGTACACAGTCCCTCACTTCCCCCATCCTCCATCGCTGGGTGGATCTAACAGGCCAGCTGCCAGGTGTTGAGTCTGCGCTACTGCTGAGGGAGCAGAGCAGGTACACAGTCCCTCACTTCCCCTCTCCTCCATCGTTGGGTAGATCTGACAGGCCAGCTGCCAGGTGTTGAGTCTGCTCTACTGCTGAGGGAGCAGAGCAGGTACACAGTCCCTCACTTCCCCTCTCCTCCATCGTTGGGTAGATCTGACAGGCCAGCTGCCAGGTGTTGAGTCTGCTCTACTGCTGAGGGAGCAGAGAACATCAACATCAGTGTGGGGCTCCGAGCTTCACTAGGATTGAGCAGTTACATATGAATGAACACATTAACCACACATGACCGGTGAGGTGGAGAGAGATGAGTGAGGGTCAGGATGGGGCAGCTTCTCGCTCTGTCTGAGCCATCCTCAGCGCTCACATGAACTGGATCAGACAAGGGTGGTAAACACAGTAAACTGACAAGCTCTAAACTCCCTAGTAATTTCCCCGTTGTGGTGCTTTGTGTTCTAATCAGGACTGATCTGAGCATGTATGGTGCAAGTCTCCAACCTGTCACAGTGCTGTCAGTGCTGAACCACACCCCCTGTACTGTACCTAAGGCAAGAGGGCTCATCAGTAGAGCCTTCTGTGTCCTGTCCTGGGTGTGTCCCTGGCCGGCCCTGCTGAGGAGCGCCTGGTCACCGCTCAGTCCTGCGCAGAGCAGCAGCTCCCTGCTGAGAATAATGGGCTTCTCGAATTTCTCCAGCTGCCATCACACCGCACCTTGACAGAACCAGTTGAACTGGACAACAAGCACTCTGCAGAGAGGAGAAGGTGAAGGACAAGATTCAAAGTTCTGACATCAGAATATTAGCCCATCGATGGACCAGGAATGACACAGCTCACCTGGGCAGGGTCAGGAATGACCACCTCTGTCCTGAGGTGAGGCCTCCACAACTGAGTGTGTGTGTGTGTGTGTGTGTGTGTGTGTGTGTGTGGGGGGGGGGGGGGTCATTCTTATCTGATACAGATCATCCTTAGATGCCACTCCAAGGATACGTTTTAGTTTAGTGTGTAGCAGGACCTACTGACCTGGAGGTGCCGCTACAGGCAGGCCTTAACAGAGCTCCCAGCCACCATGGCCAGGGAGATGTTTGTAAAGTCCTCCTGTCTGGAGGACTGCAGTCCGCACCTCAACACAGACTTTGAGTTGTAAAAGGTTTGCACCCCTCTGAGTAATGTGTGTGTGTGCAGTGTAGCTGGAGAAGTTTCAAGTGCGTGGAAGAAATTATATTTCCTGTGTACTTTCCTGTGTACTTCCTGTGTCCTATTAACCACTACTGAACACACCTTCTCTGAAAACTGTTGTAACGTCATTACCGCCTGACTGTCATTATCTATGTTTACATTCTTGTGCCCTATAAAAGAATGCTCTCTTGCTTTCGTCCGGGAGAGAGACATGATTGAGACCTAAGCCTTGTACTGTCTTCATTTTTGTTGCCAGAGGTCTGCTCATTTCTCTCCCAATCTGCAGATTCTTAAATACGTATTAAACCCAGAAATCAACTAAACTGTCACTCCGTTTATGAAGAGACAGACAAAACACTTTGTTTTTTCTTGTTGTTGTTTTTTTGGGATTTACGTTACCAGTATCGCAAAGGGACAGCAGGCACACCAAGAATAAAGCAGTCCGTTAATGGGGTTTTAGAAAAAGAATCCTCTTACTTTTTAGTTTTGCGCGCCACGGGTTCTGCTTTACACTGGTGCTGCCGTAGGTCCCTCCTGGATCCAGTGCTGCAATCCTGCCGCCGACAACGCCAATTGTTGAAGAAAGTGTTTTGTCTGTCTCTTCATAAACAAAGTGACAGTTTAGTTGATTTCTGGGTTTAATACGTATTTAAGAATCTGCAGATCTAAAGATGGTGAGTCATCTAATGACCCCCAACTTTACTAAACCAATGTCAGATTTAAGTGTCCTCCTGTTGAGGCCTAGCAGACTCTAGTTTGCTAAGACCAGACTGTCAACTGAACGTCACAATAAAAGTTATTTAAAGGATTTACATTACCAGTATCGCAGAGGGACAGCAGACACACCAAGAATAAAGCAGTCCGTGAATGGGGTTTTAGAAAAAGGATCCTCTTACTTTTTAATTTTGCGCGCCACAGGTTCTGCTTTACACTGGTGCTGCCGTAGGTCCCTCCTGGATCCAGTGCTGCAATCCAGCCGCCGACAACGCCAATTGTTGAAGAAAGTGGATCTGAGGAAAAGGATCGTCGATGGAGAGTGTGGTTATACTTCTTACAGACCAGGGGTGAACCAATTAGGCGTGTGTAAATGATAATGTGTTGTTACATCTGAAAACCTTAGTTGAGCAGAGATCTTTAGTGAGATTTCTTTTTGTTTTTCGTTTTTACCTATAAATGTAAGTTTTATTATGTTTTGGTGTTGGGTTGTTTTTTTATTTAGACCAAGCAAAGTAGGTGGGCGGTCACAATGTACAAGGGTCAAAGGCTTTATGCGGAAGACCAACTTTTAAGGGTAAAGTGCGTTTGAAACAAGTGAGGGATACTTTGACAATGTCAAGGGACAGTTAGGAGGTTATTAGGTGTGTTATGTGGCATTGAACAATCAGCGAGGGACACAATCAAATACTAAGGGAAAGACAAACTGGCAGTTTATTGATGAACTCGTCTCTATTAAGTATGAATTGTGGACCTTTTGTTACCTATGAGGTAACAGAGTTGTGTTAATTAGTGTATGCGCGTTCCCAAGGAGTGAGTCGTTGTATGCGCGTCCCATAATCAAGCGCCTGGAAGGCGAGAATACACCATATTTGTAGTCCACTACCACACAATATTGTAGTTCTATTGTTCACCATCATGTGCTCGTGTATATGTGTGATTCTTCAATATTGCTATGTGCTTGGTCTAGAGCAGGGGTTCTTAACCTTTTTGACCCTGAGGCCCAATTATCTCAGTGCAGAGTGGCCCGGGGCCCATTAAATATTAACACTGTAGAGATTAATTGATCTCACTCATTTGTATTCAATAATAGATCAAATCCATTTACAGTTTAACATGCTAACAAGCTAAAACCTTAAGTAGTTAAGTTAAATAAATAATACAGTGACATGATAGAATGTGATCACCACACTGAAAGTTTCTTGCGGCCCTCTAGGTAATGCAGCCCAAGTATGGGCCGTGGCCCTAGGGTTATGAATCACTGCCTTAGAAGGTCCAGAGCTCCGGCCGCTTAGCTCACCGTTCAGCCCCTAACTCTCTGGAGCTAACAGGCTGGTTAACTAGCCCAACGAACCAGCTTGTTAACTGGAGATAACTGGGATGAGGATAAGCCGCACAGAGCTCCAGGAAAGACGGTGTGGCAGCCCGGTTCTAGCGGGGATCGACCTAACGCGAGTGCCTCCGTCTCCCCGGGCCTGCAGAGGGGGTTCGACTGATAGCTGTAGTTTGTAGTGACGAGAAGATGGAGGTTTGTGTGTGGAGTTGAGGGAGGCATCGAATTGTATATTATTTCATAAAAGTATATGAGAATAAAACGAGAGAAAAGAATCTACCGCCTTCTTGTGTTTATTTCTTCCAGTCACCGTTTTTACATGGAGACTTATGAGTCAACTTTGAACACATAATTAGATTAGATTCCATTTTAATGTCATTACACAGGTACAAGTACAGGGTAACGAAATACAGTTAGCATCTAACCAGAAGTGCAAAACAGTTATTACAACAGAACATACTTGTAATTGCATACTCAGAATATACACAGTATGAACAGTATAAGGCTAAACAACTAAATATACTGAAACATTTTTACTTAAAAAAATAACAGTGACTGTTGACTGTCCAGTTTATCGATGAAGAGACACTTCTAGAAACCGGAAGATCAAACACCAGTTAATCGCCTCAGATGATGAATGTTTTCCGTAGTTTCAGTCAGTATGAACACTCAGCACCGCAGATCTCCGCTAATTGACCCTCTATTTACAGACTGATTTGCCGCTGCAGGAAGTGATAACGCGCATGTCAGGTTCTCTTCGGGTTAGTTTTTTTAGGACATTGTTTACATGAGTTAAGAACGTTAAGTGTTGCTAGAATACATGATGGAAAATTCGGAGAACTCTCAGTCCTATTGTGACCTCATAGAGCCACTTGTCCAGTGCCTAGTGTCTAGTACTGTAATAAATATAAACTTTCTACCGACTGTCCTCATTCACACCATAGCCTTGCAACGTCTATCGTTCTGTAGTAATTTCATAACTTACACTAAAATATTGAGGTCAAACAGCAACAGCAGTGCGATGCGGTCAACGACAGGGATCCTGTAAGGATCAAAAGTAAATGTCATGGTCGTTTAATGAAATGTAGGATGGTGGTGTGAGCATATAGCTCAACATGATCATGAGCGTGGTTATTTTTCTTTATTTGATCAATTATCACTCAAATTCCAATGATTGTTTTGCGTTGACCTGTGCTGTTTCTTCCTTGCATCCAGTGGAAGGCAGTGACCTCCGTCGGGTCACTGTTTTACCCAGAGCTGAGTGGCTTCGGATTCAAGGAAGTCTAAACCAGCGGATCATCCAGAATGAGAAGCTCAAGGAGGCAGCTAGGCAGAGGGAGGAAATGCACCTGCGCTCAAAGGAGGTGGTCAAATTCTGGCCCCACACATTTGGTGTAAGGAGGCTTGTCCCACTTGTCGTAGTGTTATGTTTAAAAGTACTTAAATATGTTCATTTATTCTCAATGCATTTATGTAATTGTTCAAGGTATGTTTGTGCCAATTATCTTTATAGGGACAAACACAAAAGAAACTAAAAGCGAAGAAGATTCGCGAGGAGATAAAGAAAGAGGAGGAAAGAAAGATTGATATGGAGGAGGCCAGATATAAGGAGGACATGAGGAAAGAGGCCATTATGAAGACCAATGCCCAGCTGTTCTACCAAACAGAGCAAGGCAAAGAATTTCATGTATGTATTTCTGGAGTTTTTTACCTGTATTCATACACAGGTCACGGTGTGGTTATTTGAGTATAGAGTATTGTATGATTGAATCCCTTCCACTGTTATTTCTTCAGAGTGCACTCATTCTGACAGAAGTCTTGAAGGAGAGAGAGGCTCAGATCCACCTGAAACAAAGAAAGCTGGAAGCTTTGAAAGATGTGGAAAGGGAAGCCATCATTAAAATGAAACAGAAAGCTAAGGATGCCTCTAAAGAAGAAATGGAGAAAGCTATGCAGAGGAAGCGCGAGTGTCTGGCTGTGGCTGATGCCCTGAAACAGCAGTAAGTAGCCTCACCCTGTAGAACCCCCACACATGAAGTCAGGCTGCCAGGGGTTCAACACATGAACGCACCCCTAATGACTGTGCTTACTGGAGATACCCTGTCCTCTATCATCCAGACCAGCGGTAGGCAACCCTGGTCCTAGGGAGCCACTGTCCTGAAGGTTTTAGATGTTTCCCTGCTTTTGACACACCTGATTGTAATGAAAGGTCATTATGAGGCTTCCACAGAGCTTGATAACAACCCATTCATTAGCATCAGGTGTGCTAGAGCAAGGAAGTGTCTAAAACCTTCAGAACAGTGGCTCCCTTCGACCAGGGTTGCCTACCCCTGATCCAGACAGTAGAGCATTGGTGTCAAACTTGTGTCATCGAGGGCCAAGAGGGTGCAGGTTTTCACGTCAACCAAGCGCTACTCCAGCTGATTTCAGTAGAGAATGTTGATGTTATCAGGATAAAGGAGCATGTGATGGTCAGAGAGAGAGAGAGACAACAGAAGCAGTGGGAGGCAGAGGAGACTGAACGTCAGAGGAACCTCTTTCTGATGGACGAAACCATCCAGAAACAGAAGATCCTGGAGGAGAAGAAGCAAATCATAAGAGATAACATGGTATTAGCATCTTAGCTGCTGGTTGCAGTCACTCAGATAGTATTAGCATCTTAGCTGCTGGATGCAGTCACTCACAATCATCTTTGCAGGCTCACCTGTCAGACAGAGCTATCATGAGAGCGGTAGAGGGTCAACAGCAGGAGGTGGAGGACAAACAAAGGAAGATGTTTGTTGATGTTAGAGAGAAGATGATGAAGCTGAGAATAGAAAAGGAGGCTGAGATGTTCCGGTATGTTCCGTCTCCCCTGCCTGATCGAGCTCACCCTGCAACAGTAAACTGTGCTATCACTGTTTAACGCTGGTTTTTGAGGTCGTCTAGAGCGGGGCTGAGCTAATAACATATTATTTCATGAATGGCCCCAATCCCTGAGTCAGTGTCACTCATGTAGGACCCTAATCAAGTGTTTGCTGCTGTTCTTCTTTGCTCCTCAGCGAGGTCCAGATCCAGAGGGACAGGATCGTGGCGGCTCTGGACACTCAGCGCAGGAAGCTGGAACCCAACAAGGTGTGATTATTGTGTAATATCAGCACTTGATGCTTTATGCACAGTTCGTGAAATGGCACGAATGAAATGGCAATACTGTCTTTAAATTTAACTAAGGGAGTGACATTAGGTAAAACGTGTAGGGCCAAACCCCAGAAATCACTAACCAAACGATGCAGTAAAGTGTGCAAAATGAATATGCGGGTAATATGAACTGTTCACTGAACAGTTTTATCAAAATGTAACTTCATCCATTCATAATACACAATGTTCTTGAGTTTATTGGAACACACGTACACACACTCCTCTAATGAGGCAGTATCAGACCACAACTGCGGACCACAACATTTTGCGACAGTTCACATGCTTTGTGCACATTCTTTCCCAAATGTGTGGAGGTTCAAAACAGACCCAAGTGGGGTCCTTGTAGTAAACCACTCTCCCAGCATCCCAGTCCTTATCTCTGGTGCAAACCATCTGTCTGCAGGCACCCCTCTGTGGTTTGACCCACAAACTTCAACTGCACAAGAGGGACCTCATCACCCCACCATACGGAGGAGCTGGGGGACGTACACCATACTGTACTTATTCTGGCAGATAAAACACTCCACGTCCAGTTCTGTTCTTAAATCAGACCCACGAGAAAAAATATTAAAATAATATGTCACGATTCATTGACATGTTACATATGCCTGATGGTCCAGTTACTCCAGGCCAGGTAAAGTCTTCTAAGTTAAGACCTTGTGCATGTCACTGTGAGGACCTTGATGTTGAGTGTGCTGTTCATGAGGATGATGATGAGGATGATGGTGATGAAGGTGGGGTGCATTACCCCCCTCCAGGATCGTCTCGGAGACCGTGTGTGGCATATATGCACTTGGAGCGCTACTGTTGAGACTTGTGGGTAGATTAGATAAACCTTTATTTGTCCTCCAAGGGGGGAAACTACAATTCACAACAGCAGCAGGGTAAAGTACAGCACACAGAGTTGCAGGGTAATATAACAATAACAATAGGGGGGCACGATAAAGTACAGTATAACAATTAGTAATTAATTATTACTTAAAGAATTAAGTAAAGTACGTGGTTAAGTGAGTGGTTCCTGTCTCGAATGTGAACCAGATATAGACAGACATATCGACAGTTATTGCACTTGAGGAGAATTACAGGGTAATGTACGTATGAACAACAAGACCACCACGGGGAATATTGCAGGTTGTGCGTAAGAACAACAAGACCACCATGGGAGAATATTGAACAACAGGACACTTGAAATATTGCACTTAATATAGAATATTGAATATAACACTTGAATGTTGCACGTAAGTAAAGTAATAAAAGTAATACTGCATGGTAGTGAGGTAGTGATGGTAATAGTTATAATAATAATAATGATGTAGCACATGATAGTGGCTATGGACAGCAGTGTTTAATGATCATTAAACAGTCTGACAGCAGCAGGAAGGAAGGACCTGCGGAATCTCTCCTTCACACACCGAGGGTGAATCAGCCTATTGCTGAAGCTGCTCTCCAGAGCGGACAGTGAGTCCTGCAGGGGGTGTGACTCGTGGTCCAGCATAGTTGTCAGCTTTGCCAGGACTTGTCTGTCACCCACCACCTGCACTGAGTCCAGAGGAGCCCAGGACTGAGCTGGACTTCTTGATTACCTTGTCCAGCTTCTTCCTTTCCCTCTCAGTGATGCTGCTGCTCCAGCAGACCACACCGTACATGATGGCTGAGGCCACCACTGAGTCATAGAAAGACTTTAGGGGTGCCTCCTGCACCACAAAAGACCTCAGTCTCCTCAGGAAGTAGAGCCGTCTCTGACCTTTCCTGTACAGTGCTCAGTGTGGTGAGTCCAGTCCAGTTTGTGGTTCAGGTGAACACCCAGGTACTTATAGGACTCAGTCCACTCTCTCAATGTCCATTCCCTGGATGTTCACCGGTGGGGGGGAAGGTCGGCGTCTGCGGGAATCCACCACCATCTCCTTGGTCTTGCCCACCTTGATGAGGAGGTGGTTCGGCAGACACCAGTCTACGAAGTCCTGCATCAGTTGCCTGTACTCCGTGTCATCGTCGTCGCTGATTAGGCCGACGATGGCGGAGTCATCAGAAAACTTGAGCAGGACGCAGCCCTCCAAGTTGTGTCTGAAATCAGCGGTGTAGAGGGTGCAGAAGAGTCTTTAAACACACACACACACACACACACACACACACACAACAAATATAACCTGTTTATGGCACTTAGAAATATCATCTGTTGTTGTTGTTTACAATTACTTGTTAACTCGCTAGTGTTGCTTTATTGTTCACATACCTATTGTCTGTCAGTGACTCACCTTAAATTTGTATACTATTCGGCTAAAAAGCTCATTTCAGTCAAGACACTCACGTGATGATTGATATAAAGAATATTTATTGATAACCATACATGGAATATGTTTGATTTTGGCGGAGTGGAATGTCTAAGGGGAAGCGCTCCCTACCGCCTCGAGCGACACATACGTGCACACATATATGACATGAGGCATGGAGCAATAGATATATAATCCCCCTGATAGACAGATATACATAAATTCAAACAGACAGACATACAGATATGCATAAATTCAGACAGACAGACATACAGATATGCATAAATTCAGACAGACAGACATACAGATATGCATAAATTCAGACAGACAGACATACAGATATGCATAAATTCAGACAGACAGACGACCGGGGGAGAAAGGGGATGGTGGTGGGAGGCAACAGTAATGATCCTAACCGTTCTGAGTGAGTGTTGGATATCCGCGCAGCCTTTTAAGGCAGTCTTACCGGGCGGAGCCCCAATGGGCTTGCACTAGCCAGGTCAGGTGTGTTCATGATTGATTGTTTGCGCTACCTGTGTGCTTGAACTGTTACTGTACGTGAACTGCGGTGTGTGATGAGTAATAGTGTACTGAATGAGTGAAGTGTATGCTGAGTGTATGAAGAGTTATGTGAATGAATGATGATATGTACTTGATGACTGAGTGATGACGCGGGCAGCCCGAGTGTCGTTGCCAGAACTAGCTTCGCCCATTTCAGTCAAGACACTCACGTGATGATTGATATAAAGAATATTTATTGATAACCATACATGGAATATGTTTGATTTTGGCGGAGTGGAATGTCTAAGGGGAAGCGCTCCCTACCGCCTCGAGCGACACATACGTGCACACATATATGACATGAGGCATGGAGCAATAGATATATAATCCCCAAACCTACGACCACTCCGCCAGACTATGTGTAAGCGGAGCACCACTGCTCCTGAGCCTTGACATCCCACTTGGTACTAGTGGCGAAAAACAAGTGTTCTTCTGGATGCTTGGGTCATGCTAGCATTAACGATGACTAAACCAAGTGTGCATAACTTTTGTGTTACATACCATCTGATGTGCGGTTCACCTGACCGTCCCAAAAACACACTCCGTCCAGACTATTGCTGGACGGAAGGTGAACATGCGGCTAGCCAGATCCACCGACCATCTCCCCGGTACCCTTCTCATCCGACCTTGGGCTGATATCGCTGATATCTAGGGAGCTGCCCCTCTCGCTCGTCAGCGACACACCATGGATGTACGCAAAGGCAGCTGAAGTGCTGGAACACAAAAGATATGTTATCTAGTGTGAAGTCAATGTGTCAGCAGAGCGTCTGCTGTTCCCCGCCGGTACCAGGGTATCTCCGCAGATATCCTGACTCGCACGCTGGCTTCTGATCGTTGCTACTGCATCAGACGCACGTCTGCGAATCACCAGTGCCGAGCCCAAGATCTAACGGAAACATTCTACTACATATTGGTCCGGTAGCCTCTCAACCATACGGGGCAGGTTTACAGCTACCTCTAGAAACACGACCTCTAGCGCCCGTCGGTGACCCCAAGGATGTCCGCAAGGCTGTGTATGCACCCAGTGTAACTATATGAAATCAGAATGGACTACAAAATGTGTCGGCAGACATCCACCGTTCCCCATCGTATCCTGAGGTATCTCTGAAGATATCTCGACTCGAACACTGCTTCTGATCGTAACCTACTGCATCAGAGCACGTCTGCGGACCACCAGAACTGAGTCGAGATCGTACAGAAATATCCTACCATTATGTGTAACCCTCTCATCCAAAGGGGCAGGTCTACTGCTACCTCTAGAGGCCATCCTCCAGCACCCGTCGATGACCCAGGATGTACGCGAGGGGTATGTCTCGAATGTAAATGATCGAACAATGTGTCGACAGACGTTTGCCGTTCCCTGTAGTACAGGGCATCTCTGGAGATATCCTGATTCAGACCTATGGATTCTGATGGAGCCACCATCAGAGCACGTCTGCGGATCACCACGTCCGAACCAGAATCAAAAGAGATATTCTACCTTTATGGGTTAATAAAGCCAACCCAACCACCAATATGCAATGCTTCATTACTTAGCCGCATGGCCGCACTTCTTTCATAGCACATACACATCCAAACTCCCACTATGTCCATTGCATTGGGGCGTACATGCACTCGCACGCTGCCGAAGAAACATGCCCAGTTGCTTTTAGCGTGGCTGTGGGCACACTGGATGATGCCGAAGCTGCCGCCCCAATCCGAATCAGCGAGCTGTAGACGGCTCCGGGAACAATCCACGGCGAGCGTGCAGAGCGGAGTCCTTGTGCCAACCAGGATCTCGTCATGGCCTGACTGCATCTGTGATGGACAGGGGCTCAGATGGCGTCGCCCGGGAGCAACATAGCAGGTCCCGTGACATAGAAGAAGTGGGCAAAATGCACAATTAGATTGAGCAATCACGATATGAGTACCGTAGAAACAGCAGCAGTTGCAGTGTTACAGGACAACGTGAACATGTCGCTGGATGCTAGACCAGCTATATCAGAATAATGAGGTCCCAACAAAGATCAATAGTGGCATGCCTGTTGGTTAATTCCCCACCCATTAAGACCTTTGAGAAACATAGACTCAAGAGTATCACTGTACGTCCAGGGCACTCTCGTCTTAAACTAGACATACAGCCTTATTAGTTCAAGATGCGAGGTTATAGGTAGCCGTTTATCTTTAATATCAGGACGCTGCTTCTTCAGCCCCTTCATAAGCAGCGTATACAGAGCAATTAGCAACATCCTTTCTTAGAGAAGACGGGAAGCGATGCCGGCGCAACGCTCAACAGGCAGAGGACTGCTGCCGCACCCAGACTCCCCAGCTTGCTTAGCGGCATGGCGCATCCGTAACGCGGGCAGCGAGCAGACACAAGTGTCCACAGGCAGCCGCGCCCGAACCTACGCCACGCCACAAGTGGGGGGAAGGAGAAACGGCAGACAGGAGCCTCTGTCCTGAAACCCGCGAAACGTCAGTAAGGGGTCTGCCAGCGGTGCCTGTTCTCTTCACCCACTGTTTAATAGTACAATGCATCCTTTTTTAGGGGAGTGCATACAGCACCAACTTCGACAATCCACCGAGGTGGAAAACGAAAGCGAAGGAAAGGCCCAACTGGTAGTTGCCGCACTCTTCTGCCGTACGCGCGCCCCTTTTAGAATGTTTAAGGACCACAGTAAATATATATTAGACATAAAAACATCAGACATGGAGAGGTCACGATAGGGATCGAAAGTAGCACCTGGTGGTGAATTCCCCGCACCTCAAAAACCCATAGTAAGCTGTGAGAAACACCGACACGAGGAGTGTGTCAACATAGAGCCCAAAGCACCCTCGTCTTAAACTAGACACCATAAGTGCAAAATGGGTAGGGTTATTGGTAGTCGTTTATCCTTAGCCACGGAACGCTGCTTCAGTAGCCCCTTCATCAGCAGGCGTATACGGGGGCTCCCAAGCGGCTGCTCGCAGACGGACCCAACACTGAACGTTAAATTGAATGCCCAACACCAGTGTTTACCTGCTGGACGATGCAGCTCCTGATTCGAACCACGAACAACGACACAATCATTTAACCTACAATTCACATGTATAGGACTGAATCCAGATTCAGAACGAAGCTTGATGATTGAAACCATGCGCTGTCATATGATTTTTTAGGTGGAGGGGCAATCCCCTTGCGCATGTATTCCCCAACCAACACTACATACCTTTCTGGGGCACATGGGCCTAGTCTTGCACAGTCCTAGTAAACAAGCAGACAACCCCACAATGCGATACAGCTCGTGGAGCGCTGTGGCAAAGACTCTGGATCCAGGGAAGCCGTCTCTGCTGCCACTTGTGAACCATTAGTCCCCGTAATATCCCTCAAAACCCGACAGATAGAAACCCATGCCGTTCCACAGATGCACGACGATCCCTAGGAAGCCAATCTGACCAGCAGGACACCATTGGTGAGATTAGGTAACCTCTTGGCTATGTTCGACAGATGGGAAACGAGTGTTCTGCCTAGGCTTATGACGCGCATGCAATTGAAATGCCCCGGTCAGAAGCAGGTCGCAGTTACCCATTGAAACGGCGTCTGAAGCCATCCTCCTCAGGATACCACGGACGCGCTCCGATATTATCCTGCAGACTGTCATCCTACGCAATTGACAAAAGAGAGCACCATAACAGAGCATCGGCCACCGAGCAGAACAACATGATAGACCACGACACATAGCGGTTAAAACACCCAAGCTTGTAATACTCCCGAGCTCGCTTTATTACTTTATTAATGAACACCACCTGAGCTGTCGGTCTAGCCACAACTCACGCTTTATTAGCACTTCAACAACAGTCCGACTTCTAACAACCTTCTTCAACAAAACTCCTGCTCAATCCCCCTCGCATGCGCCTTTACCCCAAAACTCAAGCATGCGCGCCTCCCACTTCCCAGCTTCCTTTAAAGGCCCAACTACACAAAAGAACGCCATTCATTATAACAGAACAGATTTAACCAGGCTAACACAATATATATAACCTATACCCCACACCATATAAATATATAAAACTTATATATATGAACTTATAACCCCTGCCACCCTATTTTTTTTTTTTTTTTTTTTTTTTCACCATCTGCATATCACTATTGTTACTTTGCCACCCTATATTTACATGCAACATCTGTAAACGTACGACTGCATCATTTGTTATTTGCCCCATCCGTTCATTTAGCACATAGCATCATGTGCGCTACCGTATATACGATTATGTGAATTCAATAAAATACTGTAATATTTCGAACAATACAGCTGTACATTTGTTGCCACATCACTTTTATCCCACCAAACACCCGCAAATACGTTCAACATTCCTTACAATTTCGTTTTACCTTGTGACAATGACAATAAAGATCCATCTATAGGGCGGACAATGAACAAATTTTACCTTGCCACCTAACCAACTGTCGAACGATTCCAGAGCGCAGGTAACAACCTTATATAAATCTATGGTAACAACACTAGAACCGACTCTGTGACGTCATCATCAGCCTGAATGTGGCAAGTGAATGCTAAGAAATGGCACCGGATCGTCGGTTCCACGTCCTGTTCATAGCTCAATACGTGCGACCACTTGCAATAAATCAAAACAAACGCAACAGTTAATGCGTAGACAGGAACACCTTAATGCTAACAATGCTGGTTGCAATCAACATTCGAGAAAGCAGACGTAAACGCCGCCTATAGGTTTACCTGCAGGTCTAGCTTTGTAGCTACCTATTTAGCTTCAGTATACAGTCTCTGTGCTCACCATCCTGCCTGCAACTGCATGGCAATGAACTCCTAATCTGAAATTGTGCAAAGACAACGCTTCCGTAGCAGAAACAGTTTAGTAAACTCCAAACGACGTCCCGCCACACCGCATGGTGAAACGGAACTCGGAGCCAGACGTCCATCCAGCTCCACACGTTGATCTGGGCAAGCGGAGCGTGTCACGGTATACTGAAGCCACGCAGAACTCGGCAAGAGTCAAGGTCGGCATCCGGGGTTCATTGTCTTAGAGGAACATGCACGGGTCCCCGCGACCGACCAAGTTGGAGGAGCACAGCAAAATAGAAGTCTTATCTGCATCCGTACCTGTGAGGATTCGGCCACGCAGAAGGGCGGAAATGTTGCAGCGGGAAACGGGAGCGGTGCCCAATTCTTCTGCCATGAAGTCCTAACATCCAGCAGCTTCGAAACACTGCGTCCCGCCGGAACTCGGGCCTTTTCGGTCTTTGGTTGTCCCCACCGGGGCGGCTGGATTAGCAGAAAGAAACGCTCGCCGTACTCCATGAAAAACAAGTTCCCTAAAGTTGCATCCGCTAAGGTAAGCACCCTGTCCGTATGAGCAGTCAGCAATTCGATAGACCTTACTCTGGAACCTGGCTGCTAGCATAGTTACAGAACACTCCACTGCAGATCCCGAGGGATTGTCCATGGCAAGCCCCGATGCAACCATGAAACACAGCCGAAGTAACAAACCCAATACCTCAGCAACAAGAACAAAACACGGTAGTAATGACGACCCCCACACGATAGCAACACAGAACCGCCCGCAACGATCCTGTCAACAGTAATGATCCTAACCGTTCTGAGTGAGTGTTGGATATCCGCGCAGCCTTTTAAGGCAGTCTTACCGGGCGGAGCCCCAATGGGCTTGCACTAGCCAGGTCAGGTGTGTTCATGATTGATTGTTTGCGCTACCTGTGTGCTTGAACTGTTACTGTACGTGAACTGCGGTGTGTGATGAGTAATAGTGTACTGAATGAGTGAAGTGTATGCTGAGTGTATGAAGAGTTATGTGAATGAATGATGATATGTACTTGATGACTGAGTGATGACGCGGGCAGCCCGAGTGTCGTTGCCAGAACTAGCTTCGCCCATAGCTTTCCATTGGCACTTATTGGTTCTCGCGATGTATGTTTCCTAATCTATAAAGCCCGCTGTGTTTGGGGTCTATGACGTTGCCATGCTCAATGACCGATGCTTTTTTGTACAGCTCTCTCTTGTAAGTCGCTTTGGATAAAAGCGTCTGCTAAATGAATAAATGTAAGTGTAAATGTAAGCCAAACTGATAAACCAACATCATTAAACTGCATCTTCTCTGGATGCCAGTTAGCTGGTTGCGCTGTCTGTCAACAGGTAGATCAGAAGGAAACAACATCATATCCTGAGCTGTGCCATGAGGTTGGAGAGGGAGGTTGCGCTGTCCCTCAGCTTGATGTCTTCATCCTGAGGCAGAGACACACCAGCGAGCCTGGTGGAGCCGGATGCTCCCAGAACACAGGGAAGACTGAGGAACACTTCTGACCCTAGACCACCCCAGCCCTGAAGCACACACAGAGACAAACGTTAAATGGTGTTCTATGCTCTAAAGTTAAATAAATAATACAATGACATGATAGAATGTGATCACCACAAAGATTTTTATTAAGCTTTCATTAACTAGCTTCAGTTCACTTGTTCAGTTGATAACCTATGCAGTCCCACGGCCCAAGCGGCTCACAGGTGCAAAACTGAAAGTTTCTTGCGGCCCTCTAGGTAGTGCTCGCAGCCCAAGTATGGGCCGTGGCCCTAGGGTTAAGAATCACTGGTCTAGAGTGCTCTGTGGGTTTCTGACTATTGTAAAGTGCCGTATGATCCTTGCTACAGAAGGCTAAAGTTCTAAGAGTTGGCCACATGCCGTTCTGAGTTGTTACAGATACATTTTAATTCAGTACAGGTAATCGAGGTTCCATCACGGGAGCAATAGAGACATTGTTACTTGAGAATAGTCCAGCCCCATTTATGTTTGATTTATATGGAATTCAAGCAGTTTCAAGCATTGAGAAATGGCATGACTGGACTACATATGACACGGTGCATTGTTTCCCTCTGGAGGGAACGTTTGATGTAAAAAAAAAAAAATACTGGAGAGTTTAAATGCGGTCTTGACAGAAAAGGAAACAAGTCGTACTTGCAAACAATATGTAATCTGTAATCTAATTGCTCTGGGCAACTGAAGCTACGAGATGTCGTGGTGCCAGCTATCTTGTGAAGATACGGCGTGAGCAAGCTAAAAGTGATTCTGATAGAGAAGCTAAGAATGATCAAGAGCGTCCTGACAGACAGAGGTTCTGTCTGGGACTCTTGGTTAAAACGTGATCAAACTGAACAAAGTTACAGAGTGAAAGACCTCTTTCTTTGTTTGAACATGCTAAGATGGCATTGCTTGTACAGACTGCCAGTGCCAAAACTAAGAGTCTAGAAGAGCTCTTAGAAAAGTCATAAGTTGTGAAACAGGTGGAGAATAGCAATATTTCTGTAGAGAAATAAGAAAAACTACCAACAATTTGCAGCCTGTTTTACTGTTCATGAATATGATGTTGTTACTATGGCTGTGGCTATGCAGGAGAGCCATAGACAGAGAAAATTAACTGTTAGGGGAAGAAGCTGGTCAGGTGCAGCCAGCACAGAAACCACTAGAGAAACTTGTGACCCCAGTTGACAGTTATCCACTGCCACAAGGACCTTATGATGCACTCAAATGCTCGTTGATAGCAGTGATACCAAAAAATCGGAGTTGGTGTGCTAGACTAGAGCAAAGCGTATGACTGCAAACAGAAGATTAGGAGCCTACGGATTACTTGGAAAGGCTTACTAGGATGTTTGAAAAACACTGAGTTTACAGCGGATGCTTCCCCTGTAGCACTTTGTCATGCGCTCGTTAGTGGATTGCTCCCTGAACTCCAGGTAGAAGTTAACAATCAAGTTCTGCATTGAGAGAACTAAAGTGTTGAAATGATTATGGATCATGTATCTAATCGTACTTTGATGCAGGAATAGAAGTTAAGACATTGATGACATTGCTAAATGAATGTTGTTCAGAAAGAAAATAGTGTGCATTTTACTCAACCTTTCCTGTTTTGACCTCAGAAAGAGGACCTTTGCTGTGGCCTGCTCAAGGACACTCAGACAGTAAACAGCCACAATCAGAATAATAACAAATCAAGAACAGGGGAGACAGAGAGCTTCCCTTTTTCAAGTAAAACACAGAGCTTCTAGGTTAGGTTGTTTAACTCACATCAATGAGATAGTATTAGTAGTTGATGGGGTTTTTGTGGACACAAGTTAGCTCTTATTAGTGGGTCGATGGATATTTAAAGGTATGGGGCGTCAAGTAAACCTAAAAGGTTGTTGTACAAACTGAATTGTGACTAGTGAAATGCACTACTGACTGTTCTTATCTATTCCTCAGGAGAAGGAACACTGGCCTAGACATCCCATACAGATGGGATGCAGAGATTTTAGCAGATGTAGCCTTGCTTAAAGCTGGGTCTGAGCAGCTGTGGTCGACACATGGCTAACCATAGTGGGTGCATTGAGAATACTACTCCAGTGGTCATCATTGACTGTGGTACGACTCTTGACAAGCAAACCTCAGCGAGAAGGGCCACAAGGCCTCAAAAGCAAAACTCCAGTAATGGTCTGAGGAGGTCAAGTATCTGTGCCATACACTAAAAGGTACAGAGCGTCTTCTGACTCCTGATAGGGTGTAGGCCATCCGATTGATACCGAAGCCTAGAACGCCAAAACAACTGAAGTCTTTTTTAGGTTCAGCCGGGTATTGTCGTCAGTGGATCCTTGATTATGCTGTGTTAGCTCGACCTGTCCTTGATTTAATGAAGGCCACACTGATCGTCATTTGTTGTGGAATGCAGAAGCTGATCTGCCAGACTACACCAAGCCATTTGAACTGTACTGCCACAAGGCCAAAAGGTTTGCCCAGGGTGTACTGACCCAGCAACATGGTAATCTTAGGAGGCATATCGCTTATGTGAGTTCCTCTTTAGATACTGTGGCAGCAGGTTTCCCCATAGAATCATAGTTGTCCACCATTAATGTTGGCAAACCGCAAGACTGTGAGATGGTTGTTGATAAAGTGCTAGCAGCCGGACCTGTTTGTTTGACAAACCTATTGACAATGCTGAATTTGTGTTGTACGTAGAATAGATGGATCTTCGTCCTGGGCATGGAATGGCTCATTAGACTGTGGATATGCGGTTTGTACTGACAGTGAGATATTCAAATCTGGTAAACCGTCTACACAATGCACTGCAGAGCAAGCAGAGTTGTTTTCTTTGATAGGGGCATGTCGTTTTTAGAAGGCAAGGCCGTAAATATCTACACTGACTCAAGGTATAGATTTGGAGTTACTCACGATTCTTGGTGCCATATGGCGAGAAAGAGTTTTCATTAACTTCTCAGATGGAGCAAGAAAGAATAGAAGATAATCGATCATTTGTTGTATGCAATACTAACTACCGAGAAAACTAGCTATTGTGAAGTGTGAGGCTCATACTAACAATACAGATGGCGTTTCGAGAGGAAATGCTGAAGCTGATTTAGAGAGGCAAAGGCTGCAGTCAAAATGTGTCTCATGCGTGCTAGGTCTTGGGTCTGTGTCCCAAGCAGTCAGAAACACACACTCCATCTCTTGGGGCAGACCTTCAAGCCGCTGCTGATAACTCTGAGAGGGATGGTTGGTTATCCATTGGCTGTGTGAAAGATCCAACTTCAGCAGTATCGAGCCACCCCGACGGCCACGTGGTGGGGCCACATGCATTGGTCCCTTGGTTGGCTCGCATGGCGCACGGCTGTGCCCATGCGAGCAAGGGGGGTATGGTCTCAATAGTAAATACTGATTTTTTTGCACCTAATCTTTCTACCAAGGCTGAGCAACATTGTGCTCAGGGTCATACTTGAAATGTCCCGGTAAGGGACCTAAGACAAGAGACATAGTTAGTGGATTCCTCTCCTGTTCTGAAAACAAGGCCTTGTGCTGAAGGCGGTTAGCAGTGGCACTCTTACCTTCTGACTGCCATCCTGGAACTCATTTGCCTCCTCGGCCACGCAGTCAAGTAACGACTTCAGAAGGCGGCGTTTGTGAGACGCACAATGAGCATATCGGGCTGCCCGGACGTCCACAAAGCACCTGAACAGACAGAGATGGGGAGGGACAGAGAATGAGAGGGAAGACAGAGGCAGTGAGCAGAAGAGTGACAAAATTCATTATGTGTTTCTGAGTCCCAGATGGGTCAGTCTTGATAGGAGGAGTGTGCGTACTTGAGCAGGCCGGTGGCTGGATTGTTCCTCCAGAGTGCTGAGTTTGTAGGAGCTTCTGCAGAAGCTCTCCATCCTCAGCATACACTGCTAGATTTCAGGTAGCAGCTCTGACCTAAATTTGGCAACCTTTGAAGCGGCAAATGAACAGCATTATGGATTATAGGACTATCAAAATGAAGGTGTGACACCAGTCCAGTCTTGACTGTAATCTCTTACCCCAGGCACTGCAGCAGTTGTTTTGTGAGCCCTTTGATGCTGGCCCTGTCCAGCACATGGCCACAACGGTTCCGGGCCATGTTTGCCTTAAAGGGAGGCCAACACAGTCACTACCAGACTGGGACAATGTCTCAGAGGGACAGAATCATTTCAAGGGACACTTAAATATGAACATGACAAAAAAATATCCAACAACTCCAGTCCAAAACAGTCCACTTGGCGTGGTGGATTAGAGTTTTAGATTAGAGCATCAGTGAGAGAACAGAGAGGAGAATTTCTGACTGACCTGTACTGAGACCTGGAGTCTATGTCAGGGGTGGACTGGACCACCGCGGTGGGGGTGGCAGTCTTCACCTCCTGAACAGGGGTGGACCGGACCACCACGGTGGGGGTGGCAGGCTTCACCTCCTCAACAGGGGTAGATAGGACCACCTTGTTTCAAAAAGACAATTAACCTATAAGAAAACTTACAAAAATACAGTCTACCAAGAGTGTCAATTTTACTAAGAGTAGATCAGCTCATTCAGTGTTCCGATGTCATATACTAATGTATTTTATCAGAATCATATTAATTTTTACACAAATCTTTGAGCAACAGCAAGGACAGTAAGGCATCTTTGAGTTTTTAGAGTTAATACAGCCCATGTTTAGTCTGTCGTTGTCAAACTCCTAATGAAATATATCTTGAACACCAGCTTACTTTATACACCATCTCTATTATGACGTGACCTCAATGGTTACCACCTTAGAAACGTCCTCACATTCCAAGCTACTAGGTGTTTAAATGGCTACCATTCTAAATAGCATATGTAGGCTAAGGTAGTCAACTTTGTCTCTATTAAATATATGACATAAGGTGGCCTGCCGCAGCCATGTATGAATGGTTTTGTGTGAATATACAGTTGTGGTCAAAAGTTTACATACACTAGTGAAGATCATGTATGCCATGGCAATATAGGGTTTTCAATAAACTCTACAACTCTTATTTTTCTGTGATGGAATGATAAGGAGCACATATTTCTTTGTCACAGAAAACATTCATGAAAAATGGTCCTTTTACGAATTTATTATGGGTCTTTTGAAAATGTGTCAAAATCTTCTGGGTCAAAAATATACATACAGCACCTTGAATTACCAATTTGGTGATGTAGAAAAAGTTGTTTCAATCCAATTTGCTTTTTGGCATGGCCTCCTAACTTCTTACGAGTGATTATGATTGACTCCAGCTGGTGACTTCTTTCAGTCCATGTAAATAGGGCTTGTTTGACACATTCACTAGACTCAGCCAGAAATACTACAATGGGAAAGTCTAAGGAGCTCAGCACGAATCTGAAAAAGCGCATCATTGACTTGAACAAGTCAGGAAAGTCCCTTGGAGCCATTTCAAAGCAGTTGCAGGTCCCAAGATCAACTGTGCAAACAATTGTTTGTAAGTATAAAGTGCATGGCACAGTTGTATCATTGCCACGATCAGGAAGAAAACGCAAGCTATCACTTGCTGCTGAGAGAAAATTGGTCAGGTTGGTCAAGAGTCAACCAAGAACCACCAAAAAGCAAGTCTGCAATGAGTTGGAGGCTGCTGGAACACATGTGTCAGTGTCCACAGTCAAGCGTGTTCTACATCGCCATGGGCTGAGAGGCTGCCGTGCAAGAAGGAAGCCATTACTCCAGAAGCGGCACCTTACGGCTCGACTGAAGTTTGCTGCTGATCACATGGACAAAGACAAGGCCTTCTGGAGGAAAGTTCTGTGGTCAGACGAAACTAAAATTGAGCTTTTTGGCCACAATGACCAGAAATATGTTTGGAGGAGAAAAGGTGAGGCCTTTCACCCCAAGAACACCATACCTACCGTCAAACATGGTGGTGGTAGTATTATGCTGTGGGCCTGTTTTGCTGGCAGTGGAACTGGTGCTTTACAGAAAGTAAATGGAATAATGAAGAAGGAAGACTACCTCCAAATTCTGCAGGAAAACCTAAAATCATCAGCCAGAAAGTTGGGTCTTGGACGTAGTTGGGTGTTCCAACAGGACAATGACCCCAAACATACATCAAAAGTGGTGAAGGAATGGCTAAATCAAGCTAGAATTAAGGTCTTAGAGTGGCCTTCCCAAAGTCCTGACTTAAACCCCATAGAGAATATGTGGACTGTGCTGAAGAGACAAGTCCGACTCAGAAAACCAACAAATTTAGTTGAACTGCACCGATTCTGTCAGGAGGAGTGGTCAAAGATTCAACCAGAAGCTTGCCAGAAGCTTGTGGATGTCTACCGAAAGCGCCTAATTGAGGTGAAAATGGCCAAGGGACATTTAACCAAATATTAACATTGCTGTATGTATATTTTTGACCCAGCAGATTTTGTCACATTTTCAAAAGACCCATAATAAATTCATAAAAGAAAAAATTTTCATGAATGTTTTTTGTGACAAAGAAATATGTGCTCCTTATCATTCCATCACAGAAAAATAAGAGTTGTAGAGTTTATTGAAAACCCTATATTGCCATGGCATACATGATCTTCACTAGTGTATGTAAACTTTTGACCACAACTGTATATTGTTATAAACATACATTATTTGGTTTGATGCACCATAGATATGCACACGACAGAGACGCTCATATCTGCAAATGAATGAATCAGGTCTACACTTCCGGTGAAGTTATAAACGTGACTTTTAATAAGAAACAATAAAATAATTTTGTGTCAAGTGTTTTAATAAGTTGTCAACCAAGCTACGCGTCCTATCCTGCAAAGCATGGCTGAAAGAAAGGTTGCGGGAGAAAATAAGGAGTTTATTTTTGTGCAGACAGATGCATTTGCTGACACTTTTGACGATGCTGACAGGAGTATGCAAATGTAACTGATAGGCTATATAAATAATTATTTGGTGTTCACTTAAAATCCCTCTCCTTTTATTGTGGTATTGCTGTACTGTTATCCTATTATTATTATTATTATTATTATTATTATTACTATTATTAGTTGTGTACAGTTTTGGTTTTCTAAAATGTTCTGTAGATGTCATTATCAGTGTGCACAGTGCGTTACAGACCTCAGTCTGTCCGGAGATTGTATAAGGTGAGAATGCAGTGGTTTGAAATTGCATATTGCATAAAAGATCGCATGAATGTGGTTGATTAATAAATTCAATTTGTTTTGAGATGTAATTGTAAAAGAAATATGAGATGCTAGTGGGTAAATGGTCAACTTTAGAACTATCTATTGCATGGAGCCCTCGTGTGGCTGGTTCGTCTGCTTGTCCTCCCTCCTCATGTGTTTAGATAGTTGGTGAGGAAAATAAATCTCATATTGAATATATGTCTGATCTGTTGTCCGGGTGGCTAAATTGACTTTTTTTGTTTGTTGTAAAGCACATTTTCTGGTATAATTTTTATTGTTTAATGTTTGAGTGCGCATTTTGCGTCTTTTGTCTGTCCAGATTGTATAAGTAGGCTGGCTCCAAAGTCGCTGTCGTGCCTCATACCCTGGGACATCCAACTGAGTACCACTGAGGAAGCACACTGGGGTGTCTTACTAGGCTCCTAGCAGCAGGTGGCAGAAGAGATCAGCCAGCGAGGCTGAAGGAGTCTCTAGCTCCTATTGCAGCCATGGATTTATTATTATAACTGGATAGCGGATAGAAAAATGGCTCGTTGCTCGCCTGGCGCATACGCCGAAAACGTTTTCAGACTTCCTGGTTTACTTCCGCGGTATGGGGAATGGAATGATGGGTGGCCCCATGATGCTCTGGGGTAATGAGAACGAGCAAATCGCCTTCTGGACACGCGCTGCGCGCTCATGAGTGCTTGTGGAAGAGTTTGACTGGTAATGACGAATCTACACAATCAAATGATGAATTTATAGGACACATCAACCAATGTTTTTCTCAGTCATGGTTATAGACTATACGAGGTTAATTTGCTTTGTTTGTTTATTTTTTTAAGTAAGGATAAAACGAGTCATTTTATTAAGGTTAATCTAAAATAAAAAATAAGGGATTCTCCACAATAAAACGAGCTGTCATATTTATCAACTAAATGCCGGTAGGCAAATCTGTTTTGTCAATCAATAATCCTGTTTGTGATATACCCTACGACTTCTTGCCAGATTAAGTTTAAAGTTCTTATCTTTTTATAGGCTATATCGGCACATTCAAACAGGCAAGTCTTTCTTATTAAGCGTTGTGCAGTCCCAATTATAGGCCTAAATAACTGTTTCTTTTACAGCTACGTGACATAGTTTGGATATTACTCATGGAAGAAGATCCTGGAGATTAAGCGTAATTCCTTGCCTGATATATTTTTATAGTAGACCCTAAAACTAGGGTGGACATACCAAAAATTACTTAAATGTTTTGCAAAACCAACATTTTATAGCATTAAGGTGTAAGTGTCTACATACTAATATTTGTTTTTAATTTATTGCAAGTAGTCGCTAGTCATTGATCTCTGAAAAGGATGTGGACCTGAAAATTCCGGTGCCATTTTCTTAGTATTCGCTTTTAGCCACATTCAGGCTAAAGATGACGTCAGAGACGTTCGATTCAATGTGTTTGCTACCTGCGCTCTAGAATTCTGCGCTCAGAATTGACAGTTGGTTAGCTTGGCAAGGTAAAACACGTTCTATTGTCCACCCTACTAAAACACTGTTTTCTCCTGTAGTGAGATGTCAAAACATGGGCGAAGCTAGTTCTGGCAATGGCACTCGGGCTGCCTGCGTCATCACTCAGTCATCCAAGTATATCATCATTCATTCACATAACTCATCATACATTACCTATCATAAACTCAGCATACACTTCACTCATTCAGTACACTATTACTCCTCACACACCGCAGTTCTATACAGTAACAGCTCAAGCACACAGGTAGCGCAAGCAATCAATCATGAACACACCTGACCCGGCTAGTGCAAGCCCATTGGGGCTTCGCCCAATAAGACTGCCTTAAAAGGCTGCGCGGATATCCAACACTCACACAGACTGGTTAGGATCATTAACTGTTGCCTCCCACCACCATGTTACATACAAACAAATGTGAACAGTTACTTTACGTTTATGCACTATACATTTAATAATCCCAGATAATTTACGGTGTTGATGCTAACCGCCATCGGTGAAAGTAAACTTTGACGTTATCGAACTTAGCTTCAGAACAACTACCCAAGCTGACATGTAACATTTGGTAATTTTCATCATTAATGACTTCTATAATGTTATTATTTTACGGCACTTATTTTGACAAGATATCATGCATTTACTTTCTGTGGATAAAAATCAGCAACTTACCGCAACTCAGAACAAATGCTCAGAACAGATACTCAGGTGAAATTCAGGTTTAAATGTCCTCACCTTACCCTGAATGAAAGGACCGGTGAAATTCAGGTTTAAATTTTCTCACTTCACCCCACCCCCTGCCAAAAAAAAAAATATATATATATATATATATTGCATCACTTCCTGCCTGACAGTACAGCTGTCCTGACAGTGCAGCCTGCAAAGGCACTGTCCTCACAGTGCAGGTCTGCAACCAGGTACTCTTGGAAAAACCCAGCAGACACATGTGCTACGATAATGTTGTGTTCCACTTGAAGGAGTCCCTCACAATGTGTGGGGTTACATTTCGGTTCAGCGTTGTCAGTATGGATCGCAAAAAAATTGCTACATTTCTACTACATGACAGTGTGACAGCCAATAGCGGTTCTTTGGGGGAGGGGGGGGGGGCACAGTGCCCCTGTGACATAAAGCTTGGACCCCCCTGTGGCCCCCCTAAATGTCCTTAATCAGCATGTAAAATGCATGTATACTGGCGTCAAATTCTGTTTCCTGTACAAAGCAAAAGTAAAGTATACAGCTTTACAGTTTTGTCACAGCTAGCTTGTATTAGTTATATAGGTCTATGGTAGGCCTCCGTTTATTTCGGCTTACGAAACACTGCGCCATGACAGCAGAAGACGTTTCGCAATGACAGCAGAAGACGCACTAAAGCTGTGAAAGTTACAATTATTCTACAAAGTCTTATACAACGTCTTTCATTATTTTACATTTTATCTTAGGCTATTCTTTTTCAGACAGTAGGTAATAATTAACTAAACCAGAGATAAAGCGTACATTTTTGACGCTCAAGTGTCCGATATTTAACCGAGAGCATCCGGTAATTTTTGAAATAAAAGATTTTTATTAATTTTCGTATTTCTTCGGCGGCCCGAGGCCAGCCAACCAGCCAACCAGCTGATCCGCAGCGGCCCCGGCCCACATTGAATGAATGAATGAATAGGTTTATTTGGTTGTCCATTACGAGAGTATTATATATATACATACACACATACATATGCAGATATACACATCAAATATATAAATATATAAATACATAAATATACACATAGATACATAAATATATACATATACAGATATACATATACATATATACACATCAATTTACATATACTGTATATACATACACACACACAGAATATAGTAACAATTACCACTGTAATGGATGCAACCAAAAAGGATTGGGCTGAAGCAACTTGCTTATATAAACCCATCCTAAAAAAAACACCATAGATTACTCAACAACATAACAATATCAATTTTAATTCTGTTTACTAAACAAAAAAATGTTCCCTCGTTATAAGTCTTTTAGTTCATAACAACAATTTATATGTGTTAATAATTTCATGTTTTAAAGTTTTTTTTTTAAATTTTGACTATTAATCAATTTTAAATTTTAGTGATTAATTTTGAATTAATCACTGAGATGATTCCAAAGTTTGATTCCTTGAACTGACAGACTTCTTTACTTCTTCTTTCTTTGATTGGTTCTTACTATTTTTAATTCAAATTGGAGTAAACCTTGGAGGTTATAACGACTATTTCTAATTTAAAGAAGGACTGAATCCTTATAGGAAGGTCCTTGCTCACAACACAAAACAAAATTTCCAATATTTTTAACCTAACTATGTCCATATATTTTTATATATTTGATTTTATAAAAAGTTCATTGGTGGGATCACGAAATCCAGCTTTATTAATAATTCTTATTGCTCTTATTTGTAGTTTAATTATTGGATCTAGGTATGTTTTACAGGCATTTCCCCAGATTTCTGAGCAGTAAAATAAATAAGGAAGCACAAGTGATGAATATAATATATGCAGACATTTCTTATTTAAAAAAGGTTTTGTTTTATAAAGTATACCAACTGTTTTGGATATTTTACTCTTGATGTATTGTATATGTGGTTTTCAACAAATCTGATGGTCGATAATAACTCCCAGAAACCTGGTCTCGTAGACCCGTTCTATTTCAATCCCATTCCAATACAACTTCACATTTGAATTTGCCTTACAAGACCCAAAAATCATAAATTTTGTTTTCCCCTCATTCAATGATAATTTATTCAGATCAAACCAATTTTAAAATAGTATTAACTCAGTTTTAACTTGTAAAATTAACTGATTAATATAATTTCCTGAACAAAATAAATTTGTATAATCTGCAAAAATAACCATCTTCAATATTTTGGATACTCTACATATGTCATTTAAATAAAGGATAAATAATTTAGGCCCCAAAACAGAGCCTTGTGGTATACCACAGGATAATGTCTTGTTGTGAGACAGTGCCATTTATATTTACATATTGTAGTCTATTATTTAGGTAGCTCTTTATCCAACTATTACCCACACCTCTGATCCCGTAACAATCACACTTTTATAACAGAAGATTATGATCAATAGTGTTGATTGCTTTTCGTAGATCTATGAATATACCTATTGTATTTTCTTTGTTGACAACAAAGAAAATGTATATAGAGAATGTTACATCGGCAACTGACAACAAAGAAAATACAATTCAGAATTCAGAATTCAGATTCAGATTCAGAATACTTTATTAATCCCCTTGGGGAAACTCTTTGGCAGGACAGTGCCCATCGAGGCAACACGACAAAGTACATTATCGGTGCACAAGCCTTCTGAAATTGGGAAAACACAAATAGATTTTCGAGGAGAAAAAAAGGATACATGCCAGAGCCGGTAACCAAAAAAACACCTCAGCAGACAGATAAGCAACAACAACCAGGTGGAGGCGTTGGATGAGTTTGTGTTCGTAGCCAAAACACAGAACAATCTGCCTCATGGCCTTGAGGTCAGGACATGTTGTTCCAGCCAGACAACTCTCACAGAAAGGGGTGGGGGGTGGGGGTTGGGGTGGGGGAGGGGGTGTAGAGAGACGTCGTACCTCAATCTTGCAAGATAGAAACAGCTAGGGGGAGGGGTAGCCCTGCACGGTACCAGGCACAGCCGTACAGGAATTTGGAGCCGAAAACATATACTCATGTCCTTGCTCGTAGAGTTAGTTTACACCCTACAAACAAGTCTCACTCAATGTCTCTCAAATGTCTCTCAAATGCCTCTCAATGTCTTTCAAATGTCTCTCAATGTCCCTCAATGTCTCTCACTCTTCCATTTTGTTGGTCAATACGTTCCTCTGTCCCCTGCAGAGCCATCGGTATCCCGCGATGCGCGTAAAGTCACACTTTGGCCACCAACAGCCCTGCCCATCACATCAATCAAGTGGGGCAGCTTAAAGGGGCCGTTAACGGCTGCCTCAGTTTTTATAATTTGTCGATATCCCACGGCACGCTTAATCCAATCAGCAGAAGCCCGGCCATCATAAATCCCAATATGTAGAGATCCTCAAAGTCCTCGACGGAAGGTTCCCACAGGCACACGACACGCCTCTTATCCCACGCGTCCATCATGTATCCCGCTGGAGACGATCCCATGCGGGGACATGCTGGGTCCCCCCAGCCCCAAGATCTCTTTAAATATATGGCGTCAATAGTACTTGACCAGCTAATCAATTCCATGTTTCAGCTTAAAAGGGTTATGCAGTTAGTCTCTCCAGCAGACAGGCAGACGATAGAGCAGGAAAAAGATAAGGGAGCTAAAAAGTTTGCGACCGCCTCCACGAGAGCAAGGACTAGAAGAGGTATATTCATAGATCTAGGAAATGAATACGTGATTGTTACGGGAGAGTTGAGAGAGAGAGATGGAGAGAGAGGAGGAGCGAGAGAAAGAGAGCGATAAAGAAGATGGTGAGAAAAAAGAGTGAAGACATGAGAAAAGGATGGTGAGAAATTATGGCCAAGATACTCTTTTTGTAGTTGTTGTATTCTCCTTGCTACAGTATTTTCCCCAAACCTGTTGTGGTAGCATGTCCTCATGAAGGACATTTTCCCATTTCAACATGAATGACCATGTACAACCTCAGTCAGACAGTGATTGCAGTATATATGAAAACATATGCTGTATTGTTTGAGGTAGACATCATGCTATTGGTGTGTTTCCCAGAATCATTCTTTCCTTAAAAATGTCCTTCCGTTAAAGTAATTGATGTCAATATAATCCTGAAATAAAGAGTAATTTAGATCTAGGCTTTCCCCTCTGAGACTCCAGATTCTTGCTTTGCACTTTGAATAACAGCTTTCTTAATAAACCAAATATTTTGTTGTTCATGGCTGCCGGCCAGGTTCTCAGTGTCCATTTTTAAGACCAGCCCTCAAAGGAGACCATTTCACACATCAAGAAAGATACAGATAAAGATCTCCTCTCTCTGGTTCACACTGTTTAGATCAGATTTTGTGTATTTGTGCCCACAAGTATTTCATCATTATCAATGTCACGCTTATGGCGCTTTTCCACCGCATGGTATCAGCTCGACTCGACTCGCTTTATTGGCGTTTCCACCGCAATTTCATGGTACCTGGTAGCGGGTACTTTTTTTAGTAGCACCTTGCTCTAGGTACCAAGCGAGCTGAGTCGAGCTAAAAGGTGACGTCGGCAGACGGCCGGCCACTGATTGGCCAGAGAGTGTGACGAAGTCACGAGAGCGACATAAAGCAATAGCGCAGCAGCAGTATCTTCTAGTTAGTCAACATCATAGATATCATAAGGTCAACATGCCAGCTAAAATAAATTATAGGTCTTCGCCGTGGTCCACTTCTGAGGTGCAGACGCTTCTGTGTCTTGTGGCCGAGGATAAAGGTGTACAAGGAGGTCGCCAAGTTGATTGAAGAGCATGGATACTTCAGGACGTACGCGCAGTGTCGTGAAAAGCCTTCCACCTTTTTGTAAATAGTTTATATTCCACCTTTTTGTTTGAAAGTTTGCTGTGCTGCACTGATTTGCTCTTATTGTTTGTTAATAAATTATAAGTGACTTATGTGATTGTTTCATGATTTTGTAATTCATCTGCCATTACACTAGCTCTAATATATTCATTACGGTTCAGAAAGGAACCAGCACCAAGTTCACATTTTTTAAAAGGTGTTAAGTGCATTTTCCCCATCAAATGTTTTTATCACACTACTAGATTATTCTTGAATGTTTTAATCTTTAAGCATTTAATGCGTTGGTGTTATTTACGTCGCGTACAAAAATACGTCACGGCCCTTTCGCCGACAACCAGGAGGTACTATTTGCGGTGGAAAACCAACCGTGTTACTACCAAACCGAGTTGAGTCGAGTCGAGCTACATTTGCGGTGGAAAAGCGCCATTAATGAGCTCTTCAACATGGAGGCAGTTCGGACAGAGATGTGACACGCTCTCTTTGTCCCATTGAGAAGACCTCTGGCTCTTGCGACCCGCTTGTCAGTGTGCAGCTGTTAGCTGTCTCTCGTCATCTCGTCAAGTTGATCACCTGGCGCATACACCGAAAAAGTTTTCTGACTTCCTGGTTTACTTCCGCTGTATGGGGAATGGAATCATAGACATTAACAATATTTAATGTTTATAATGTCTTTATAATGTCTATGAATGGAATGATGGGAGGCCCCATGATGCTCTGCGGCAATGAGAACGAGCAAATCGCGTTCTGGACGCGTCATCATGAGTGCTTATGGAAGAGTTAAGCTCAAGATATGCTTCTGCGTCCCCTACGCTGGGGGCATGTTTGAAAACAAACTCATGTGTTTTATTTTTATGTATTATGTAATACAAAAAGTATAATTTTAAAAATCACAGCACTAAAACAACACAACACACAATATACATTGTAGTATGTATAAAATTTAATATAAAAAGTTAAATAAAAAAATCACGGCAAAGTGCACTCAAACAATACAACACCCACCTGAGCTGTATCTCAACTATTTACAAAACTACGTCACGTTCTGAGCGAACAAATCACAGCGCTTGCGACGGAGGCAACGTGACGCGGAGGCAACGTGACGCGTAGATTTTTTTGAGGTGCGCGTCAGGGGGTCTGTGTAGTCTGCGGAGCTATGCAGGCGACGTGACGCTTGAGCATAAACAAGGCTTTAGACCGGTAATGACGAATCTCCACAATCAACTGATGGATTTATAGGACACATCAACCGATGATTTTTTCATAGTCATGGTTATATAGACTATACGAGGTTAATTTGTTCTCTTTGTTTTTTGGGGGTGTTAAGGATAAAACGAGTCATTTATATTAAGGTTAATCTCAAATAAAAATAAGGGATTCTCCACAATACAAGCTGTCATATTTATCAACCAAATGCCAGTAGTCAAATCTGTTTTGTCGATCAATGATCCCGTATGTAAGCATAAGCAACTACGACAGACTATGGCAGAGTGGCCTCACTCTCACTGAATGAATGCGCACGCAGCCAATCGCCGTTGCTAGGTGATCGTGGTCATCAATACAACGGCGGCCGGCCGCGCGAGAATCCAAAGGAATACCGTAATACCAAAGTTCCCTTGGCTGGTGTGCGAGAGCTGGCTGTCTACTTTTTATGTTCGGATTCTGATAAAGGCTGGTTCTAAAACCTCAGCCTGGGTCAATTTCATCAATACATTATTCATATAAATAAATAAATAGGCATAAATAAATAAATACATAAATACAAGAATGCCCTACATTGACGTGTAGGCTGTCCCAATAGTCTAACAAAAGCACCTTTCTCGTGTGATTAATGATTAGGGCTATTTCGTATTATACGGTAGGGTTAGGGTTAGGGTAACTTTTTTAAAGTAAAGTCAGGAGTGCGTTAGCATAGTGGTTTCAAGCAGCGTCGAGCAGACTGAGAGAAATATTGTATTATTTTGATTTGTTGATTTGAAAACGGAATGGGAGGAGGAGAGACGGATGATGAGGGAGACGACCACAATCGGGATCCGGTACCTGTCAAAAAGACAAAAAGATATGTCACATTCAACGAGGGGTGGGCCAAATTGGAAACCTTCAGCGACTGGGTAAGGCCCACACAGGGAAACCCCTTTTTCACAGCCTGCATAGTGTGCCCGGCGAAGATTCAAATAAAACACGAAGGACGACTGGCCCTCGAAAGGCATGCAAAATCGAACAAACATGTGGCAGCCATACAATGTAAAAGAAAATCTCGGGCCATCGACCAGTTTATGCTGAAAAAGGGCTCCCCGGAGGAGGAGAAAGTGGCCGCAGCAGAACTGTGTAGTGTGTACCATGGAGTGCGTCACGGCCACAGTTATCTATCCACTGATTGCGGCGTCAAATTGAACACCCTTATCATCCAGGACTCCAGTCTGGCCCCAAAAGTTTCATGTGGTGGAACAAAAGGTGAGGCCCTGGTTGAGAATGTGCTGGCCCCTTACAGCCAAGAACGGTTGGTGGCAGAGCTGGAGAAAACACCTTTCTTCTCAGTGTGTTCCGACGCGTCAAATTCGGGAAGCACAAAGGTGTACCCCTACACAGTCCAATATTTCCACCAAGAGGAGGGTGTGAAGTACGGCTTATTGGATTTCTATGAAGACCCAAACGAAACCAGCAGAGACATATTTGACCAAATCGTGTCCATAACTGAATCATGTGGCCTTGGCGTCTCCAAGATAAGCGCATACGGAGCTGATAATGCCTCTGTCAATTATGGCAAGCATAATTATGTGTATCAAAAATTAAAAGATGCCAACCCATACATCATCGAGGCCAACTGCAAGTGCCACCTAATCCACAATACCCTTAAAAATGCAAACAGAATCCTGAGCGCAGCTGGGCATGATGTTGAGTGCATAGTGCTGAGAATTTATAGCGAGTTCTCCTGTTCTGCCAAAAAGGTGGAAACTCTGAAGGAATTCTGCCAGTTCACGGCCGTGCAGTACAAGGAGATCCTTAGACAAGTACCAACCCGTTGGCTGTCCCTTCTCCCTGCAATCCAACGAATCCTAGAATGCTGGCCTGCCCTAAAATCATACTTCATGTCCCTGGAGAAGAGCGATTGCCCTGGTGTTATCTGGGATGCAATGTGCGGTGATGAAGACGATGTGACTGTCTCGGAGTGTGTCTTTCTCCTCATGCACAACGTCATGCAGGAGTTTGACATCGCGATCCGGGTGTTGGAAGGGGAAAGCGTCAGTGTGCTGGACGTCCAAATTGTCATGAGCCGGCTGCGTGACCAACTGGTTTCCCGTCGCACTGACCAATTCTATGGCAGCAAGACAAGACAAGCAGTGAGACAACTTGACCCAAGGAAACAAGCGCAGTTCACCGGATTGGCCGACAGATTTTTTCAAAAGGCCATTCAGTATCTCGAGTCCCACTTTGATTTCAACGACCCGCTCCTGCTTTCTTCTGCCTGCTTGCGATTGAGCGCTCCAATCCAATGGCCTGCGCTCGAGGAACTCGTTGAACAGATGGGATTGCCAGACATGGATACCGACAAGCTCTACCAAAACTACACCATCCTTAACAACGTGTTTAGCAGCATCCCAGAAGAGTTGACCCCTGAAAATAAATGGGTCTTTTTTTTCCAGAGGGATTATTGAAAGTGGTGTCGTTTGTGCTGTCAGTTCCCGTCAGCAATGCCTATGCTGAAAGGGTATTCAGTCACATGGAGGATGTGTGGAGCGACAAGAGGAATAGGATGTCTGTCCAATTATGGCGCTTTTCCACCGCAAATGTAGCACGACTATACTCGACTCGCCTCGGTTTGTCGTAAACGAGGGTGGTTTTCCACCGCAAATAGTACCCCAAATAGTACCTCTTGGTCGTCGGCGAAAGGGGCGTGACGTAGACCGTGACGTATTTTTGTACGCGACCAGAGTTAGTCTATCCTCGGCCACAAGACACAGAAACGTCTGCACCTCAGATGTGGTCCACGGCGAAGACTTAATTTTAGCCATGTTGACGAACTCTTTTGTAAATTATCTGATTTTTAAAAAGCTTGTAGACTGTTGGTTTAATGGACTGTATCTGATAGTAAAAAGCTGCGGCGCTGTTGCTTTAAGTCGCTCTCGTGACTCGTCACACTTTCTGGCCAATCAATGGCCGGCCGTCTGCCGACGTCACCTTTTAGCTCGACTAAGCTCGCTTGGTACCTAGAGCAAGAAGGTACCAAAAAAGTACCCGCTAGCAGGTACCAGGTACCATGGAACTGCGGTGGAAACGCCAAAAATGCGAGGCGAGGCGAGCTGATTTCATGCGGTGGAAAAACGCCATTAGTAAAGTCTGAACTTCAGGTCAGGCTGAACTTCAAGCTCTCCTGCCTGGAGTTCAAGTCCTTCATTGAAGGACAGAAGAAACTGCTGCATGCAGCAAAAAGGGATGCAAAGTATAAATGGAGAAAGAGGTGAGAATTATTTAGGATTTTAGTATGGAAGTAACTCTTTAATGTGCAGTCTGAGTTCAGACTTAAATTATTGATGGGAAATTTGAAATTACATAAAAACACTATGGTAGAAAATAATTTGATTAACCCTCAGACACCTAAGCATTCATTTCCTTTCAACCTTTTACTAAGTCTCTGATGCAGAAACTTTTATGTTAATTTCTGAGAATTCTTGAAAATCTGCAATAGTGGGCTTCAGTGAAACACTTAGGCCTAGGCCTACGTATCTTTATCATCTCACATCATAGGCCTATATGATTCTCACATACACAAACACAGATAGCCTACAGGTGTAAAATATTGTTAAAAAATACTTGCATCAAAATAAGATCATTATATCCTTATTTTTGTGTAATAATGTTTATAGTGCCCATTTGGGTTAAGAAAAAAATATTTGAACTTAACGCCTAATTGCACCAGTTGAACCAGAGATTCTTTCTCTCTACTCTCTCTGGTTGAACTGTTTTATTCTTAAACATGAACATTCACATGGTATTGTGAATATGCGTGTCCGCAGCTCTCAACCCCCGCACACGTAAGCGCGCGCGTGCGATAGCCGCCGTCCGATGTGTCCCGGTTTTTGACAACTCAGATGTGGCAACCCTAATATTACCTGAGTCATGAAAGGAGCTCCTGGACATTAAGTGCAATTCCTAGCCTGATATATTTATATATATAAATAGCCTATATCAGCAATAGGCTGATTCACCCTCGGTGTGTGAAGGAGAGATTCCGCAGGTCCTTCCTTCCTGCTGCTGTCAGACTGTTTAACAATAATCACTAAATACTGCTGTCCATAGCCACCATCATGTGGTACACCTTTACCATTATTATAACTATTACCTTCACTACCTCACCACTGTGCTACTGTGCCACTACCTCATTACTGTTTATTACTCTTTTATTGTATCTTTATCTGTATTATATTTTTTTGCTTTTATTACTTACCTCACTCACGTGCAATACTCATGTTATATTCATATTCGTATTCTGTACTAAGTGCAATATTTCTACTTAACTTGCTTACTTTTTGCAATACTGTAATGCTGTAAATCTCCATGCTCCATAACTGTCTATATGTCTACCTAACTTATTTGTTTATCATACTCTTTGCAAAATACTGTAATTCTGTAACTCCTCAAGTGCAATCAATAACTGCCTACATGTCGACTTAACTAACTTATTTTGTATACTGGACTACTTAACCAGACTACTTAAATTACTTATTTTCTTATTTTTTTAATATCTGACCTTATCGTGCCCGCCTATTGCTATTGCCATTGTTATTGCTATTGTTATGTTATTGTCATTATGTATATTACCCTGCAACTCTGTGTGCTGTACTTTACCCTGCTGCTGTTGTGAACTGCAATTTCCACCCCCAGGAGGACAAATAAAGGTTCATCTATCTATTACACGTGGAAGTAAGTCTTTACTACTCACTTCCAGGAACATCAAATATGTGAACATTGATTGAACATTGATTATCATAACAATATTTATGCTTTGGTTAATTTGAAGTGGGAAATGTTTTGAAAAGTCAGAAATCTGAAGGTAGTAACTCTTCACACAGCTAAAACGTCTAAATCATTTACAGAAATGTTGTTTTAGGCTGTCTTCTCTTATTACACTATGTCCATTACCCATACACTACTTTCCAAAATCTTGTTTATTTCACACCTGAAATCGAGATAGTTATCATAGTGAACTGACAGCTCCAGAACACAACCACATGTGTGAGCCACTGGTCTTCGCAGAAAGCCTTCAAGGTTGGTGAAGTCAATTGTTATGGTCTTGTTTAGAAATAAGTCGGACCCTGTGCAGAACCGAAGTAATCGAGAAAGACGTTGACTGTCACATTCTCTTTCTAAGAGACACACATATCTCTCTAAGTAGTCAGATACTGCTTGATGTTTTTTTCTTGATCATTTAGAGTAGACGGGAATTCAAGTGCTTTTATAATTTTTCTTCCAGTTGGCTGCAAATTATCAAACACAACAGTGATGTCCTGCAACTCATTTCTCAAGGGACTAAGTATGGATGCCCACTGTTCTATGAAATATGCTGGCTGCTGTATCAAATTGTTGAAGAAAGTGTTTAGTCCGTCTCTTCATAAACGGAGTGACAGTTCAGTTGAGTTCTGGATTAAATAAGTATTTAACAACCTGCAGATTGGGAGAGAAATGACCAGACCTCTGGCAACAAAATGAAGACAGTACAAAGCTTAGGTCTCAATCATGGCTCTCCCCCGGACAAAGGCAAAAGAGCGTTCTTTTATAGGGCACAAGAATGTAAACATAGATAGTGACTGTCAGGCGGTAATGACGTTACAACAGTCTTCATAGAAGGTGTGTTCAGTAGTGATGAATATAAGTACACAGGAAATCCAATTTCTTCCACAATCATTTTTAAAAAACTTTAATTTTTCTTCCAGTTGGCTGCAACAGTGATGTCCTGCAACTCATTTCTCAAGGGACTAAGTATGGATGCCCTCTGTTTTATGACATATGCTGGCTGCTGTATCATTTTCTCGTGAGCCAATTCTTGCAGAATTTTCTCAAAGTTAGCCTCTGTAGGCATTTTCCTGCAACCCTGCCCATGTAAAATTTCAAGCAACTCCTCCATGTCGGTACCACTGAAATCTGCTCTGGAAGACTCCAATACCATGCACTCAGACACTGGAATATATTTCAGAAAGTTATCTAGCAGGTCACTCTTCACTTTACCAAATGTGGCTTGTTCTAGGATCACTGGAGCAATTTTCACGAGGAGGTATTTTTCTTCCTGCCAACCATATGCTATTATGCGTCCAATGCTCTCCCACTCTTGTTTTCCAAAATCGTGTCGGAGGAAAGGCACTTTGAAAGAAGTACCCATTGTGCACTGTTCATAAAATTCCTCCCAGAACTCAGACAGGCAGTCCCTAAGAACACCACCTTCATCGTGGCCCATTTCCTCTTTTCCATCTGGAAGCACAAGCTGGACTTGAAGTTCAGCTTCTAAAATACTTTCCTCACAAAACTCTTTAATAAATTCTTGGAGAACTTGGCCACGATGAACAACTATATTTCTTTTATGTGTCTCACCAAATTGCACATCTTGTGAGCTCAGATTTTCTGTAGACAGAGGCAATGTATCATCCAAACTTTGTTCATTCATGAAAAGGGTGGCATCACTTAGAAATGTGACAATGCTGCTGTCATCCATGTTATCTGTCACATTACTGATTTCACCATGATTACCAATGTCCTCTGTAGTTGAAAAAGCAGAGACATTCATGTTGTTCACGTCTGCGTTGCCTTCAATAATAATCACTTCTGAAACATCGATGGACTCAGAGGAAGGTTTCTGGTCTTTTTTAAATTTAGACTGGATAAGACTGGAAGATTTGTGTCTTCATAAAGCTTTCCGACTGTGTTCTCTGAATCCATCGATATTTCCTGGTAATCTGTTCTGATCTATGTCAAAGTCACAGATATTCCCATAAGTACTTTTACCACCGGGAAAAAAGTTCAATTGCAAAACTGGTCTTTGTCCAATCTTTTCCAGCATCTACCTTTCGTGTTCCACCTCCCTTTTTTGCTCTGCACCTGTATAAAACTCTCTTTTGACTCATCAAATAACATCCAACCCAGTTCAACCTTCCGGATACTCTTTTGCGCATTCTTTATTTTAACTGCCGACTGACTTGTGGAGGGTCTGGGGTCTTCATCCTTTTGTACTTTCTGTAGTTTTAACTTCAGGCGATCAAAAAGTTTAGTTCTACGACTTCTTGGATTATTGTCCATTCTCCTACAGTAAGCAAGCACTGACAGTCTATCACCGTATGATGGCAAATAGGTCTTTAACTGCTCATATGTCATTATCAGTATGACACTGGCATCAATCTACAAAAAACTTACAATTTATATATAGATATTATACAAAAACAATTCTGGACACAAAATAACTGTGGACACATACATCTGACGAAAATAAAAAAACATCAAACTCTTTCATTTGTTCATTCATCTCATTTGTATAAAACAGTTCAATAACATTATACTTGATCTCTCAAGATTCTTACCTTCTCCAGTTCCATTTTCTCTATTGTAGATTCAGGGACATTTCGTTGTCTCAGGAAGCTTTGTAGGTCATCCATCCTGTGGTGTGGAATAAAATCAGACAACCACCAACAACAAGTCAAAGCCTAAACAAGAACAACACCAGGATTAAACCAAGGCTAATCCTAAAATAAACCAGGACAAAACTTTTGATAAACCTAAACGTAAACAGAATAACACCACAATTAATTAAACCAAGGTTAAACCTAAAATAAACCAGGACAACACCTGGATTAAACTAGGGTTTAACCAATTCAACACCAGGTTTGGGCCTAAATCAGGAGTAAACAGGTTAAACCAGGATGAATCCAGGGGCCCGTTCTTCGTACGTCGCTAACTCAGTTAGCTGGATTTGATTGTTGACGATTTGGCATGATCTTGGATCGTTTGGTTCTTCAAAGCTCATCCTAGACTTGTCGTCATAGCAACAGGTCCGTAAGCTCAAACCTGCTCGGGAGCAGGTTTACTTCATGTAAACAAGATTAGATTGAGGCTTTATAAGCGGAGGAGATAGGGAAGTCTGTCGCAGCCATACGCGAGCAACCTCTTGCGGAAGGTGGGAGAATAATTCGCAGAGCTTTTCAAATTAATCGGGTATTGCGGGATAAAGTGTAATTGTTGAGAGATACCGTTTTTTTCAGCATTTTTCTTTGTGGCTGTTATAAATAGACAAACACATCCTTTAAGAGTGGTTTTTAAAAGGGAGGAAAAATAAGTGGCTTTTTAAAAATAAAGACAGTATGAATTAAAGGCTACCATTTTGTAGAATATTCTTGTATTTCAGTTTTACTTTAATTTGTCTGCTACTTTTTGCCAGCCCACTCTCATGGCATTTGCAGACTTTGAGGTGTTCCCTGTCGTTTTAAATAACGACTCAAATTCGGAATAACCTTCCATTAAAAGCTCTTGTTCTGATTGGGAGAAAAAGTGGGCACGTTCTTTGGCCATGCTGAACAGCCAATAGCAGCGTTGCTGATCAATGTTTCTACTATCGATACATATCCCCTTTTAAGCCAACACGTGATCCTATCCAGTGATACTAATCGTACACAACAGGTTTGTTCGAAGAACCCAGTTAGCCGGATCATGATTCGCACGATGAAATCATCTTGGATGTGTCATTTGATCTCGGATGTATTAAGCGACGTACGAAGAACGGGCCCCAGGACTAAATAAACTCTTAACCAGAACTGAACCAGATTTGAACCAAAATTAAAACTATATTAATGCTATACTAAACCAGGTATAAATCTTGTTGAAACCAAATCTGAACCAGGGACAACAGTTTAAACCAGCACTAGCCCCCCCCCCAAAAAAGCAGGTACAGTACAGCAGTGTCAGAACTACTACTCTACATCAAAACTTAATCTGGAAGGCTGTTTATTATCACTACTCAACAAATACACCCATAATAACATTTGCAAAGAACTAACAGACCAATAATATTAAAGATAAAATGAAAAACACACACCTCTCGCGTGGACTATGTGATGTTTACATGAAGAAAAGAAAATCACGTCTTTGTCTCAGTCTTGCGCAGTGTTACCTACAAAAGCACAACACAACATCATTATCACCTTATCATGAAGGCTGTCGTTGTAAACCCTTCGGACTTCAACATTGTTTCACGCGGTGCCAATTCACCGCGAGGGCAAGGAACCGCAGCACCTCGATTTATAGTTACATTTATGGGCAGGTGCAAGTCAAAGCTACGGCGTAGATTTTGAGAAAGAGATCGCGAGCAGTCAGCGGTGCTTCGTCGTCAATTTGACGCGTATATGTATACACGACATGCCGAATGAGGCACGGAGTAAAAGTTAAGGATGCAAAACAGGCTGTGCACCTAGCTTAGCTAACAACTGCTAGGATGACACAAAAAAAAACAAGTTAAAAAACAGACCTAAGAATACATTCATGTAAACATAATGGTACACTATGAACTTTTAAATATAAAGTATTAGCAGAATACCTTATTATTGTCCAACAGCTATCAACTGCCAGCCTTGAACCATGTGAGTCGGAGGGCGCCAGTATCTGAGCATGCTCACTTTGCGCCCAAAAAAGTCATAATTATGAGATACTAAGTCATAATTATGAGATACTAAGTCATAATTATGAGATGCTAAGTCATAATTATGAGATGCTAAGTCATAATTATGAGTTACTAAGTCATAATTATGAGATACAAAGTCATAATTATGAGATGCTATGTCATAATTATGAGATACTAAGTCATAATTATGAGATGCTAAGTCATAATTATGAGATACTAAGTCATAATTATGAGTTACTTTTTTTGTGTGTGTGGCGAAAATGGGCTTCCATAGTTTTCTCCTGTAGTGAGATACAGTCAGAAATACTGAGCCACATGCTACTGAATAAATACATACAAATTCCGTTGAGTGGTGTATTTAACATAATTAGGTGTTCCTATGCAAGGCTTTATAATGAAATAAGTTCAAACTTTTCAAAGTAATAATGTGATTTTACTGAACATTAACTATTTACAATATAACGAACATAACATAATAAAAACAACAGACTTGCGACAGAGTGGGTGAACAGTGTTCCGTGTCTATGGTTCCCGAGACACAGCGGGACCGCACTTAGGACTGTATAGGCACACAGCAGTGACGTCACCATAGAAAATAAGACTTTGGAGGGACTTTTCTGGCCTTAAGAAAACTTTTGGACGGTTTCAAAAGTCCATGACGTAAAAATCTGGAATAAAAATATTAGCAATTAATAGTGGTTACAGCTAGAGGTGTCCTGAGAACCTTTTTACAGGCTTATCTTTTACTATTACGGTCTATGGGAAAAATGCTTTCTGGGGCCCATGGGGATTTTATGTTGCAATACCACGCGTGGCCACTGGGAAAAGTCGGCGTGTCTGCTGAGAGGCAGACCCGGGGCCTGCGGAACCCCAGTCTGTTCGTGCTGTCAAATCTATGGCTGTACTACGGGGGCGAGGGGCGGTACCTCATGACGTGTAATGTGTACAAAAAAGAAAAGGAGGGAGATCAGGTAGCCCACAACCTTCACATCAGAGTCCGGAGATAAAGATTCATTTGGAGCTCTAACTTTCTTGGTTAAGCCGAGCCGATAAACTTCTGATCTAAGAGAAAAAGGGATTTTGACATGCACTGGCAGAAATGTAAGTAATATTTTGCATTGTATTATGTTGTGAATGCTGACATATCATATGCATCGAACATAAAGTTTGTAGTATTCTTATTATAAATATGTGCCTTTATGTTGGCTATTTTATTTCTTCCATTTAGCAAACCATATCAAATGCCGGTAAAATTAGTTAACTGTTTTACAGTAGGCAAGTGCGTCTGTTGAATTTGAACTTCAACTCTGAAGAGAGGGGAAACCCTTTAACGCCCACTCCTGTCGCCCCTCTTGTTTTCAGTTCCAGTTTACTGATATGAATTGACGTGAAACGTGAACGGGGAACCCTGGTGGTAAAGACTCAAGGTCGACTTTTTACAGTGAAGCGTAGTTTGTCGCTCCCTTTCATCTTGCTGTTCAAAGCCAAGCATCTTGTCGACATTCTTAATATGGAGACCACTTCATAAGGCTTATGCCTTTAATTGTACACGTTATAAACGGCACAGAACCCGTATATCATGCAACACTGCATGAAAGCTGTCAGACTTGGGCCAGTGACTAGAGCCACAATTGAGGAAGTTTGCGTCGTTGATCGAAATTGAGCCGTCACCGAAAGGTCGTAGGAATCCCCACCTCCATGTCCAGGGGTTTCCATAATTTAAATATTACATAAACCCTGATCAGACAGGGTATCCCAGCCCTGTTATCAAGCCTGGTGGTCTGTTTATTATCTCTCACTGATGCTAACACCATTTTGAGGATAACAACCAAATAACTAAGTTTAATCATTCAAAGTAAATAATAAAATAAAAAAATCCGTTGTTACATATTCTAGATGAATTGCTAAAGTTAAACTCCAACCATTTTGTCATTGTCATTTGTAAATGATCCATGTTGGTAAGTGTGACATATTAACACATCTAGACAGTCCACTACATACAGAACAGAAAATCATATGTCCGTTGTGATAGACGTTGTCTTCCTCATTCAAACACCACTGATCATGAATTTGCATACATTTCTTTTCGAGCTATGCAGCTGCTCTCGACACGCTCCAGCGAGCAGAGTCTGTGGCAAACTTTATCTCTCTGGCCAGACAAGGATTCTCTCCTTTGGAATCATACTCCCACGCTGCAAAGGACACCGAGAAATCATGTTGGGACACAGTGTTTGTGTGACTAAAAACAGCAGGTCACAAATGTTCTTGCCACTTGTGAGAATAAAATGAACAAAATTAGATTAAAGTGAACCGTAATACTCTCACTCAAAAGTATGGTTTCGGATCATGAAGTCACTTTCTTTGATAGGCTTCAGTCTTGACCCTTGGCCTCTGATAGGCACATGAGATTGACCTTTTCTACAGTAACGTCTTGGCATCTCCCACTGTATCTATAGGCCCACGCTTTGTTGTGCAGCTTTTGAAGTACAGCGAGGAATAGGGATGAGTCAAATGAGGAAAAGCAAGGATCATGAATGAACACTAAGTTACTTCATCGTAGAAGGATGTGAATCGTAACTGTGAATTTTCAGAATTACAGAACAATCTCGGTTCCTTCTTCCTAACTAATTTTCTCTGTTGGATAAATTCGACTGCTGAGATACCGAAAGCTCTTTTGTAAATGAAAAGTGAAAAAGAAGAAATTAGCCTTAGGTAATTTTGGTCACTGTTTTAGTTACTTGTGAAAGGTCTACTGTGACATAACTTTATTGAAACAGACAGTGATGTATCTAAAATCACCCTTTTGCAATGTGGTTTTCTGAAAACCTTATGTGGGGTAGGTGATGAGAAAAACTCTTACTCAGTAACCACACCGAGCAGGGGTGAATCATGTGCAGCTCTTCACCATTAGTCATTGACACATAGGCTAGCTCAAGATGCCCGAGAGCTTCCTTCTTCCCCTTCAGTCTGTCATCGTACACAGTTCTCAGCAGCGACTTCCGCATTGCACGTAACATGCCCTTAGCACACAGGAAGGAACGTGTTGCGGTTTGTGTGGCTTGTCAGCGTAACGGAGCCGGACGAGAGTGTGTCATAGAAAATGTGTAGTGGCAATCCCTCCAATACCAGCGCTTCTAGAGAACCTGTGTGGTAGACTGTGTCTGGCGGTCTCTGTTCCTAATGGAAGAGGCTCCTCATACCTTGATCTGTACAACTTTCTGTTCATTGGGTGGAAACTTAATTCAATCTTTCACATGTAGGGTGAAGACATCGAGGAAATGTAGTGACCCGGCTTTGCCACACACTTCATCAGCTGGAAACCCTGTCTGTTTATCATGCACCAATCTTTCCTATTTTCTGATTTTTACTTTTTTCCTTCTTCTTTTAGAGGAACATTTTCTTGAAAAATGCCACATATTTAACAGATACATTTTTAGAGGCAAGGATCAAAAGCCTGCAGTGGAAAGAGAAGACTCACTGCAGACTCTCAAAAGCATAAGAATAATTTTTACATTTATTCATTTAGCAGATGCTTTAATTCAAAGCAACTTACAGTGAGATTCTCCCTGAAGCGTGTAAGGTGTTGCCTTGCCCAGGGACACAACGTCATATAGCCAGACCCGGGATTCAATCTCACAACCTTCGGATCACGAGGCCACTGCCTTAACCCGCTGAGCCATCTGACTCCCCATCGTTTTACATACTACACTTAATCAGAACCAAGTTCCCACAAAGATTGCTACGACCTGTTGCAGTGAAGAACACATTTCACAGTTTGCCCATTGTTCAAAACAGGTTGCCACTGACATCAACAGCCATCAATTTGCACGGCGTCTGTCGCTCACTCTCTATTTCTACCACCTGACCTTTGGTTCAGAGATAAATCCGTTGCCTTGCGCTTTTCTCTGACAGCATCAAAAGAGAAGCCCTGTTATTCTCTACCCACCGTGAAGAAACTCCTGGAGCAGAAAAGGAAGCGAGAGACAGCTTCAGGGTCACCCGCCACAGCAACAGCTAGTCCCGCTTCGCCCAACGTTGACCAGGTATACATACACTCTGCGTATATCTCTATTGACTCCTGACTAACACTGACTCGCTGAGGGACTTCTCACAAAACGGCACTCAAACGAATCCTATCATTCTTGTCAGCAGGTTTCCACTTCTGAGTTGTCTATGTCGACAGGTCAGTAACAGAACAACGAGACCCACCTCAAACTCAAACCTGGGACATCCAGCTGAAAAAAGCATGCTGGCCTTGTCACAGTTCTGTGTGTTTGTGACCGACCATGATTCCTTCCACTGTACCTTCCAGGTGCCTGCAACAGCATCTCAGACATGCCGGTAAGCTACTGTGAATCCTGGGAAGCGATGTGCGCTCACGCAGGCCCTTCTGTAGTCCTGGAGAATCCCTTCTCCTCCATGGGGACGACCTCTTACTCCAACCAGACAGGACTGGAGGTCTCGGGCCAGGCCCCAGCCTACAGTCTCCCCATGGTGTCTGCCTACAGCCCTCAGCCCATCCAGCAGAGTGGCCCGCTCTATCCAGACAGCCTGGGCCATCAGTTCCATGTGAGAAACGCTTCATGCCATTCCTTTAAAAAAATTATGCCCCTTGCCGGCTCACTATGATTTGTCTCATGCCTTCGTTATGCAGTCGAAGGTTTGACTTTTTACCTGTTGTCTTCCCAGCTGCAGTGTCCCGTCTCCGATGCTGGGCCTAGTCGGGTGCCTTCTAGCCTCTGGTTGTCTGGGGCCGGGGCCCAGGGCCCCACTTTGAACCCCTATTCTTGCCAGCTGGCCGTTGAAAGGCAGATGGACATCAATATGCTGAGAGAGGCCAGGGCTTTCTTTCAAGAGAGGGAGTACAGCTGGCACCCTGACGAAGATGGAGATACGTAAGTATGTGTGTGTTCTCTGTGTGTCTGTATATGTTCTCTGTGTGTCTGTGTGTGTCTACACTACATGCACGTGTGTCTGTACATTACTATATATAGTCATTGCGGGTTTTTGGGTAGCCACATTTTGTTGCTATTATGCACTACAACAGCAATGACCTATGACTAACCCAGAAAAAAAACACTTTGTGTTTTATTTATTTTTAAATTATTCATGGGGTTTGACATGGTCTGTGGGAGTCACCTGAACCAGTGTCTGATGTTTGTTTGTTTTGTCAGAATTCTGCATATCTACACAGCTAAGGGTCTTAGAGAGTATGCCTTCGCTGCTGCAGAGAAGCTGAGAGACCTCGGGAGACTGGACACTAAAGAGCACAAGGGCAAGGTACAAATGACTATAACTTAAAGTGCAGCCTTTTAGGACAACAGTTCCACCCTTTATAAAGCACAGAATAAACTGGCTGTGTTTTCGCCTTCTCACAGTAACATCAAATAGAGACGTTTATCTTGTTTCCCAGACTGCTTTGCTGGTAGCTGTGACAGCAGACCAACCAGAAATTGTCCAGGACCTGCTGGTTCTTGGAGCAGATGTCAATGCCTGCGATGTCAAAGGTCAAACTGTTCTTCATCTGGCTGCAACCTATGGCTATCCCAGGATCCTGAAGGTGAGACTGTTAGTTTTTAATTTGAATCGTTCTCTGACACAAAGACTTCAGTCCCTCTAAGCTTTGGATCTCTGTTTCAGGTTATCCTCTCCTCCGGAGCGGGAGCGAATCTGGAAGCCAGGAATTTTGAAGGTAGCTTGAATTGACAGTACTCTACAATGTCCAAACCATCTTTGTACTTAAAATTAGACTTTACTTTGGATAAAAGTGTCTGCTAAATGAATAAATGCTTATACAGAGATAGAAATAAAGAACACGACTTCAGAACTTATTTCATCCCAGAGGATAAAATCCACATTTACAAAGCAGCATAGAAAAGGAATACTCCCAGAAATTGAGCTGTTAACCCGTGGGTCCTCCTGATCTCTTGCCCGCTCCATCGCTGTCGCAGGCTTGACTCCTCTTCACTGTGCTGCCATCTCCCATGGAGCCACTGTGAAGGCTCTGTTCTCAGCAGGCCTGGCCGACGCCAGCCTACACACCACAGCCGATGACAAGCTCTCCTGCATCCAGATGCTGCTCAGTGCCAGAGCCATCATTACCAGCCAGGTAGAGCGCCCCCCTCTGAGCAAGACTTGTGCTTCACCACCAAGACTCTTGACTGGTTTCACCTGCAAGAAGTTGAATGTGAAATGGATGCCTTGCTGTGTCTCTGATTCGCTTCTCACTTGTTCTCACTACTCTGAAAACCCATAGTTAAGTATTTTCTTTGAGCGGCACCTCAGGGCACTGCAGTTTCATTATGAATCTCATCACAGAATTCTTCCTCTGTTTCTAGGAAATTAAAAGCAGCAAGACTGTGTTGCACCTGGCCGTCAAGGAGGGAAACATTCATTTGGTTCGATACCTGCTGAGGATCCGCCTTTCTAACATGAAAGACTTTGTCAACATGAAGGTGAACAACCACAGATGAACTGTGTGACTGTACCGGGTTGAAGTGTGTGTGTGTGTGTGTGCAGACGTGTGTTTGACCGCCAGTCACGGTCTCTCTGGCTTTTCTGCAGGCTCATGGTCACACCGCGCTACACATGGCGGCTGGTCTCCATGGAAACCCCCATCAGGAAGAGATGCTGAGGCTGTTGCTGAGCAAAGGGGCGGACCCGAGCATCCGCAACCTGGAGAACGACCAGCCCGCTCACCTGCTGCAGAGCGGCCCTCGCGGCGACCAGGTGAGTCGTCAAAATCAGGATGTCACTGACCCTCCTGTACCCTGATCAGTGACACAGAACACAGAGGTCGTTGACCTCTGACCAGTAAGTCTCTTTAGTTAGCGAGTGGATCTACAGGTGCAGGTGGTTTTGGTTCGCAGCCACCCTCACCTGTAGCTACACGGTGCACGCTCTGATTCTTTGTGACTTTCTCCCCATTCCAGCTCAAGCTCATCCTGAAGAAGCGAAGTGCTTCTACTCGTCGACGTGTAATGTCCTTACAGGACCAAGATTGACTGGGACAACTGTCCCCATGTTTCCCCTCTTCTGTGACAGTGCCAGTCAGGATGTAAGCCATTAGACAGCTAATATTTAAATCTAATATTTGAGTACAGACACTCCAATAGCTTTATCCTGACAGCAACGTGTTCGAGGGGAAGGGATTTTTAAGTATCTTCTTGTGAGGATATCTGGTTTTAGTTTTCAGAGCCAGAATTACATGCTTTTGTCATCATTATATGTCATATTATTTTCCCTGAGTTGTTTTTTCATCCTTAAATGAAATCCTGTGTACTCTCAATTTCAAAGCTGTTCTGAATCTCTACATTTTTGGCATGTTGCCACACTGACCTGAATTATTATTAAAACGGTTACATAAGTAAGGGGGGGGGGTCCTCAAATTACAAAGGCAAAGGCAGCCCCAACACCTTCTTACTCCCCTTGAAACTTCCCATCGTTGAGGAGAAATCATATTGGTTCGTTGAATGGTGGTTTTGATTGCAGCAAGCGTTAGTGCTTATATTAAGCATGTGTTTATTTTCGCCACTTGGTCAATTTTCTTAATTTTACTGTGAAGGGAATGTGTGGATGATGTCATTGCTGTTATACTCAAATGTGTAGTATTTATTATCTTGGGCATTAGAGAGGCGTGATTTGTTACATATATATTTTCCAGAAAAAGGAATGTATTATCTTCTATTTAATTGTTTTTGATCAACATAAATACGTACTATTATGATAGATATGAATCATTATCAATTATAATAATACCACTTAATTCTTTTGTCCATTCTACTTTCAAATGAATGTCATTCTACTTTTTATTAAAAACCACTGAAATGTTTGTGACAACGGCACGCTACTTATGATGCCACTGAATTTAGTTTGTCTAAGCCAAACCACTATCAATAAACATATTACTTCAGTAGTGTGGTCTCTGGTTTCGTATGTTTATTTCACTCTGTATGGATTGTGTCGTCTGTAACTGTCGTAAGATAATGACACGAAAACTGCCAAACGTTCACAACTCTGAAACGGTGTTACAAAGACATATATGAAAGAAAGCATGAAAAAAACTTTATTGATGGAAGCTCCTTGAACATGCTCTCTCATATTTATTGCTGCCTCTGTTTCCTTTGGTTGTGTGTCTTTTCGTCCGTGTTTTTTTAATGCTATGGGCTCAGATTCAGGGAAGGCTGCATGGGCAAAACTAAGGCATGACAAACACTACAACTGCTAGAAAAAGAGTCAAAAGAAAGCCCACTTACAACTCGTTTGTTTGCACTACAGAATCAACATTCCCTCTCCTTTCACACATCAGCACCAGGCATGTTTCATGAACTGAGAATGGACAAGTATCAAATATAGGAAAGCGAACAGGTCCAGTGGTGAATGCCACTAGTAGCACCTGCAAAGCAGAAATACACAAAGCAATAATGCAGCCTATTACAATGATGTTTCTGAATTTCATTTAAACAGTGTTAAAATATGATACACCGCATAAAGTAGAAATCTATTTGGAAAAAATGAATGTGCCAGAGTATAATGTTGCAGACATGCTATGATGGAACCAAACCAAGTAAAACAACCATCATGTTTTGGGATATTAAATAAATGTGCAAGTGCTTTTCAAAGATTATTCAATAAAACAATTATTTCCATGCGGCCATTTTAATGCTTTACAGAAAGTACCCTGCTATGTTTCAATACTGCTCAGATCTTCACAGTTGTGACACATAGTGACAACAAGTATTTTTTGCAAGTTAGTGTAGTTTATAATGTGTAGCTGATCTCTCAACTGGCACTGCAACCACACTGAACATTCATGATAGGTCAGGTATACCTATGATGTCAAGTAAGTTCTAACAGACATCTAACAGTCAAATATATTCTTTATTTTTTCATATATATATATATATATATATTTTTTTTTTTACAATTCAACCGTTGGAAAAAGGTACATTAGTAGAATATTCCCTTGCGTAGAGAAGTACCCTGTTTCTTTTGACAGAGTTTGAAATTGTGTGTGTATATGTACGTGTACATGATGTGTGGGTGTACATGTGTGGGTGTACATGTGTGGGTGGACATGTGTGGGTGTACATGTGTGGGTGTACATGTGTGCATGTACATGCGTATGTGTGTGCCGACTCGTGTGTTTCTGCCGACAGACGATTCTCCTGCCTTCGACTGCAGACTCTCTACACGGTCTGGGGAGGCACTGCAGCAACGGACAGAGAAGAAGAAAGTAGCGTCACTCACATCCTCACACAGACTTACATTTATTCATTATGGATTTAAATGTATTTATTCATTCTCGGGAGTCAGACGGCTCAGCGGGTTAAGGCTTTGTCCTTGTGAGCAAAAGGTTGCGAGTTTGAACCCCGGCTGTGGCTATGTGATGTTGTGTCCTTGGGCAAGGCACTTCACCCTACTTGCCTCAGGAAGAATGTCCCTGTACTTACTGTAAGTCGCTTTGGATAAAAGCGTCTGCTAAATGAATAATTGAAATTTAGGAGACGCTTTTATCCAAAGCAACTTCCAATAGAGACCTTTATAAAAAAAGACCATTGGTCACAACAAAAGACCACGCAAAAGACCATTGGTCACAACAGTCCCCAAACATAAGGGTTGTCAGATTATGAAACATACATCGTCTGAAACCACACAAGTGCCAAAGAGCATTCAGTTAAACAACTTACACATACCATACCGTGCTACTGAAGCACAGACCATGAGAGCTATTGGGAGGGAGGGAGTTATGTGGCACAGTCGGTTAGGGAGTTGGGCTAGTAATCAGAAGGGACCCGATTCAAACCCCGTCTATACCAACATGACATTGTGTCTTTGAGCAAGACACTTCATCCTACTTGCCTCAGGGGGAATGTCCCTGTACTTGCTGTAAGTCACTCTGGATAAGAGTGTCTGCAATAAGACTAAATGTAAACGTACTGGAGCCACCAGCAGGTGCAGCTTACCTTCTGTCTTTGGTATCTGGGTGCCAAGACCTGAGCTGGAGCTGTAGAGAAGTAATCAGGAGAGAAGGGAAGGAAAGAAGGGAAGTAGACGAGTTAGGACAGCACTTGCTCTAATGCACGGATGCGGCGGGGAAGAGCAAACCTGAGCAAACAGAAAACTTTACGGCCGCAAAGGAATCGCGTCTGGGTCGCCTGGTTGAGACCACATGGTCCGTGAACATTGGACTATAATGGGTTGGTCAGATAAAGGGACCAGGATGCAAGGTCATTGCGGCCACAGAGTTCTGTGAGGAACAGAATTCAAAAGAACCAGGCTCAAATGCAGACGTTTCTGGGACGGTCCTGATTGGTCAAGTTTGGGGGTTGCGGCATGCCAGGTTTAGATCGAACACAAAGCCCACACTGCCAGCCCTCATCCGGAACTCGAAGGGTTAGCTCAGTGTGTTGGCTGTGTTAAGACTATGAGGACAGAGGGCATTCACACTGAAGCATCCACTACAGAGGTGGGAAGGGGTAGGTTAAGGGGGTGGGAAGGTAAGAAGGGTTGTTCAGACACATTCGGAACAGTAGATACAAACTATGGCCTTCCTCCTCTGTGCTGGTTGGATTTCTTGTTTCAATAACATTCCACATGCACAGGCAGATCTGCTGCCAAGCCGTGTGCAAACTCTTACTTTGAGGAGGATTTTGAGAAACACTTTGTCATTTTTTTACCTGTTGAAAAGACGAGAAGTTACACTAACCGTAGAATATATGTGTACATTGTGTTTTAGAGAGAAAGCGAGAGATTGACATGAGTTACAGCGATAACTTACTCAGTGCTATTAGAATTCCGGAAACAAACATGACCACAGCCAGGATGACCCCTGTAGTCCGTAATGTCTCATAATCTGTGAAGAACGCACACAACAATACTCATGGAAACATAGGATATGGGTAGTTTGTGCTGGAAAAGATCTATGGCATTTCACACTCACCATAGTGAAATCCACTTTGATCTGGAAGATCTGCTTTTGTACAAGGAAAGGTTTAGTCATGAGAGATAACAATTTTCCCCACCCCAAAATAACTTGTGGAATGTCTATTGTCGAACACGACCTGTGTTTACCTAGTATGAAATGGACACATTGTGTTTTGTCGCAACAAGCGACGTTAGGAAAACACAACATAGAGCAAAGTAATAGTTTCATATAAATTGGCGAAACTGTAGTAACAGGTGTTACTGCCGTCCATCGACTGTGATTACACCCTCATTCTCCACATAATTCGATATATTGAAGAAAGTACATGACCACATTATTTAATCTACAGCTTGGCCAGAACTATCGATAACGGAGCAGTGCAAACCAACTGTGATTCACTGTGGATCAGGATATAAACGGTCAGCGGTAAAATTATATCGATCGTGAGATTTTTGCTGTTGTTGAGGCGCTGGCACCTGGCTGCTTTACTGCGGGGCGCTTGATCGATGCAGCTTTCTCTGCTCAGCAGAAAAAAAGCGCCAGAGAAAGTGAGAGACGCAGAGGAGCTGTTGAGGCGATGCTTTGAGCAAGTTAGGTAGAATCTTTTACATGCCTATGTCGAATAATCGATCGATTGACTTATCGATTACCGTTCCATTTTCCTTTTACATGTCGAGAATAGGATTCTATTCTATTGAGCTGAATTTAATAATCACTATATCTGAACTGTTTTAGCATATAAACTAACACACTCCTAAACTAATCTTGGCCAAGATATCTTCAAAGGAAATGTAAGATTCTAATTAGCTTGAGTGGGCTGTAGTGATTTTGCCTTAAACTATATCGATAATGCGGCTTTGTTTTGCTGAACGCCCCCTTTTTCCTATGGCTTAGATGGCGCGCTCTACATCACGCCAACACCGCGCTACGCCATCTGTAGATGTGCCAGCAATAAGAATCAATTCAGAATTAGGCCATTTGTGCATAACATAATGCATGCATTTTAGACGTAGGTCAATTGGATAGGCTTTTGAGACTCAATTAATAGTCTGATACTTAATTAATGAGACTTTTAATAAATTATATACTACAAATATCTACTGTCACTCTGTGGATTGTAACACAATCTAAAATTATTGTACAACTTATTATTTTCTTAAAGCAGATTACACGAGGAATACATTGAATGAGTCTGACTGGTACTTAGATCTCAATTAGAATACAAGATACCAACAGAATAAACTAAACTTTAGAAGCATTTTATACAGGCTATATAATATTTAATGGATCAAACCAGAACAAACCTTGTGTTGCTTCCATTACTGCTGTGTTGACGGATGTCGACTTTCCGATTCAGAATCTCGCAGGTCCAGACGATGCGAAGCGCTCTTTAGCAGCGGAATCTGATGGAAACTGCGGCTCTACAGTTTCAGGTGCATCACAAACTGAACCACGAACCAGCGGAGGCCCCCTAGTGGCAGAATGTGAGAATTGCGGTAGAATATCGGTTTTCCAGTGCCGCAATGATCAAGGTATTCCCTTACGATAGTAAAACTAGGTGTGCCAACCAATGCGGATGTGCTGTACGGAGCCGGGGAGCTCCAGAAGCACCTCTCGGTGCGCTTCCCATTCCTCCTCAGTGCGGCAGCAACGCCCCAAATTAAAACACAAGACTGCATTGCAAAGTGGATGGTCCATACAACTGTTTTCAAAACCGCAGGGCGACTTGCATATCAAACCATCCATGTTTTAATCAGTTTCCCGTTGATTTCAGTTTACTAAAGTCATAGAAGCTTTATCAAAAACAAGACAACAATACTACATTAATGTGACAATTTTCCCCGAAAGCAAGGCCATATCAGTCATATAAATGCTGTATGCAATGTCCATCTAGTGAATCTTTAAGGCATATGTCCACAAACAATCTGTAGGTATTCAAAAGCGATCTGAAGTGAAAACGGCCACATTTCTCTATGGCAAGAGACATTCCCACTATGAGTTACTTTAACGCCGTTGCACTTCTTGAGGTTGATGAATGTGTTGCCAATTCTTCCGCGGTGAAGACATACGACGTCAGCAGAACTTTGCTGCAGGGGCTGTATAGTAATGCTGTCCCAAGTTAGGTTGCAAACAGTTCAAACGAACTGTAGCTTACAGTAGTTTGTAAGCCAACTGTATATCCTGTGAAATAGCATAACATCCAGGGATATAACAATGGATTAAGCAATAGTCTGACACAACTTCTGTAACATAACTACATATTTGGCAATATTCTGGTACAACTGTAATATAACTATGTATATTCTGCTAATAACCTGTAAATCCTGTATATCCTGCAAATAACTGTAAATCCTGTACATCCCAATTACTTGCATAATTGTAATTGAATTGTATAGATTATAAGGGTATAGTCTGTAACCTGCACTTTATCCTGGACATCCTGTATATTCTGCTGTACATTCTGCACATTCTGTACAAAAACTGAAAATCATGTACATTCTAATATAATACTGTATAATTGTAAATGTATAGCTTCTGTACATAATCATTATGCTCCCTGGGAGGATTCACCTCACCCACCATTTTTTACTTATCGTTATTGACCCCCCCCCCCCCCCCCCCTATCCCTGTGTACACTTTCTAATCTTTTACCTCACACCCCTACCCTTGTGTGCTTTGCGAGACTGTGTGCCGTTGATACTAAGGAGTTTCCCTCGGGATCAATAAAGTAATCTGAATCTGAATCTGAACACGCATTTATGCAATGGAAATCGCCTATTTTTCTAAAGTTGTTTGTTTAATCAATAAGAAAAATACTGTTTTACGATTTCGTGTAAAAGTACTTAAGTAGCCCTGCATCGATTAACACAATAAACACAATGTCACATTGACTTTGCAGAGGAAGACATAAAAAATTTTAGAACTAAAACCATATGGCAAGCTGAGAGCATATTAGCAGGATGAAGTCATGAGGTTAGGCTCTTTTGCGACTGCCTTGTCTGTAAATGGTATTCTGTCCAATGCTGACGGCTGGTGGCTTGACTTGGTATCACTAGAGAAGAACAAAGGTGGCAACGAGAGAGTCATTATTATTTATGTATTAAACAAACTTAGGAGACTCATTTGATAAGCTTTAAAAGTTGTACTTACTTCAACCCATCCTTGGAAAACATCTTATCACCTGAAGAAAGAATGAGGTTGTTAAAAATGCAGTTATCTATAGTCTATATATACCGGATGGGGGTCGAAAACGTCTTGATTTTGAAAAACAGTGTGCAGATGACTACGCCTGAAACCTTTTCTACAATTAAACATTCTGGACAAATGAGGGTCTACACCAAAGTATCCATAGGCTAAATAACACAGAAAGACAACCACCCATCTTTACCTTATGTGTTTCCAGCCGCTGTGCCAGGATACTTTCCTGACATGCAAACAGAAACATAAAAAATAAAGAAACGTAGTAAAAACAAGATAGTATATTCAAATCACCGGATATTTCCTCAAAATACTCAAGAAGAGTAAATCACCCTGTGATTTCGCAAGTTTTCTTGCACTTTTCACCGTAGGTGCATTTCCACTGTGAGACCGAATAAAAAAATGTATAATCCAGAAATCCCATTGTAAGAAGTTATTTGTATATTACTGTGTCAAATAATAAATTAAATTACTTTCTTATCAGACATATTTCTGACCCACAAAGGCCTGCTGTTCTGCTTTTAAATACTGTATTTTTTGCACTATAGGGCGCAGTAGATTATAAGGCGCACTGTCAATGAATGGTCTATTTTCGATCTTTTTTTCATATATAAAGCGCACCGGACTATAAGACGCATTAAGCAGAAAAAAAACAGTCAGATAAGTCAGTCATTTTGGGATCCTTATACACACACTGTAATATTATGGTGAAGCACAATATGTGTTACTCCGCGACGCTCCTGGCTACGGTAGCCGTAATTCTGCAAGCGGTGCGGCTTTGTAGTTTACCAAAGTCGTACTAAAACATTCTGACTTAGCGCCGTGAGCGCCTTGTACCACACAAAATCGCTTAGAGGTCAGTAAACAAAACCAGAATTAATCCATATATATGGCGCTTCGGATTATAAGGCGCACTGTCATTTTTTGAGAAAATTAAAGGCTTTTAACTCCGCCCTATAGTGCAAAAAATACGGTAGTTAAACTCCACTCTGATCATGATTCTAAAATAGTAGCACCTGTTTGAGGTCATTAGCTTTGAAAAAGGCATCAGTCAAAAGTCTAACATGGGCAAAACCAAAGAGCTGTCAAAAGACACAAGAGATAAAATTGTAGACCTTCAAAAAGCTGGAAAGGGCTCTGGTGGCAATTGCCAAGCATTTTCGTGAGAAAAAAACAACTGTTGGAGCAATTGTCCGAAAATGGAGGAGGAATTGATGACTGTCAATGTCCCTCGGACTGGGGCCCCATGCAAGATCTACCTTTGTGGGGTATCAATGATGCTAAGGAGGGTGAAGAATCAGCCCAGGACTACACAAGAGGAGCTGATGAGAGCTGAGACCCCCCCCCCCCCCAAAAAAAAAAATGTGGAAAAAAGTGGAAATGCACCTACGATTACAAATTTTGATCCCTCCATGTTTTCTAAGTGGGAGAACTTGCAAAATCACAGGGTGATCAAATACTTATTGACCTCACTGTATATCCTAATTGAACTTACCATGGCTTCACTTGCAACGACATTTCCGGCCTGTATTAAAACAAACTCAAATCAGAGGTACTCTGATGATTGACATGGAAGGCATGTCAATGCAGATCTAAAACCACAGACAAAAACCAATCAGATGGAACAGACATTCATGCTTCTGAAACCACATCCGAGCCGTTGCGTGAAACTCAATACATGCTGAACTAATAACACTTGTGAATAGCCACTGCAGACATACTTGGTGCGCTGTCGCTGAAGCTGAGAGGGGAATGATAGGGGGGAAGGGGCGCACAGCTAGGACCGCCCACCAAGAGTTCTCCGTGACTAATTTATAGGCTGGTTTGGTTTACAAGCCTTCAGTGGCTGCAGTCATTTTGTGTATGTACACGTTTATGCAAATGGCCTGCTACAGTATATATATAGATATTTACTAGGACGGTTGGTTCAGGATAGTACGGCTGAGTGGTGTAGAGGGGAGGTGAAGACCCCTCTCGGGGGGGTGGGGCAGGGTTCGGGAAGTTCAAGGCAGTTGCCCTGCCAGTTCAGGCAGATCTGTTATCAGTTCTTGTTGCCACTGTCTTTAACTGATCCGGAAACACTTACTGACAATCAGGACGATGCCCATGATGAACAGGACCACAGCGAACACTAGCCCGCCGATTCTTAGGGATTCGTAGTCTGAAACGGAAAAAGTCAGAAGTTATTTTCCATTGCAAGCTAAGTATGTTGTGAGGAGATGGGGTGTTCTGTGGGGGAACTTCTACTTGTATAAACTCCGCTTTACTATCTGCAGAGAACGTTCAGATAAACTGTTGACATCTGTGTTGAGCCTTCATAGGTCCTTCTATATCATGTTCTGCTATGTGTCTGTGCACATAGTAGCCTACATCAATAATCCACTTTCCTGGGAGATGATTTCATCAGCATCAATAGTCTGCCAACACACAGCTTTACAGCTTTTCCGGAAACTTGGCCTTGAGGATTATGATTTTCCCATCGATACTTGAGGGATGCAAGGAAAAATGCAACCCCATCTAAAAGTTTCCAGTGGAGGGTCACACGTTCCAAAGTTCATGTCGGTTCTCACCATAATTGAAGGGACTGTCGTAGTCTGAAAGAGGACACAGAGAGAGAAGGGATTAGCAGCCAGACGGATCTAGTCTCACTTTGGATAAAAAAAAAATGAATAAAACTAATTCAAGTTCAGTAATAAGTAATAAGGGTTAGCATTCCTAACAGTTTGAAAATGTCCCTGTAAATGATGCAAAAGGTCAGAGACTATTGTAAATAGGTTTGTTGTCTACCAGAACCAGAGTTATTTTTTCATACATACACATTTCTAGAGATGCGTGTGTGGAAACATTTGAATATCAACCCTGCTTTTTCCTGAAACATCATGATGAGAGTATGTGAAGCTTTTGCTGACAGATAAAAAGCAGTTACCTGGGGCGCTTGGTTCATCGATGGGAGATGCTGCAACACAGAATAAACATTTTATGTTTTACTGACCACACAGCTGTCTGACTTTGCATACAAGTGTGTGGCACTGGTACCCAACATAAATGTTTGGTTAAACTGCCAGGCTGATGCATAGGTTTTTAAGAATGTAAACAACAAAACAAAGGTACACGTGATAGCTAGCAAGACTGCCGTTGACTCATGGCTCTACACACCAGGAAGAAACAGATTCAAGCACCATGTCATCCTTAAATCATGCCACACGAGACGGTTGCGCGAACTGAGTGTACAGTTACTGAAAACACCTACGCCATGAAAATCCAACGTTTCAACTAAACTTTTGTAAAGCTCTCTCTTGTAAGTTGCTTTGGATAAAAGCATCTGCTAAATGAATAAATGTAAATGTGAATATAAAAGATCCAACATCCACAATTTGCAACAGAGCAAATGACGAACACGGCCAGAGTGTGAGTGCTGTGAGCCATTTGGGAATGAACAATGTCAGAAAAATGGAGAGAGAAAAAACACCTGCTTGTCAGTGTCATTTTCATGCTGTTGCAGCACAAAAGCCAGTAGCGAGCTGGCTCTGCAATACCCCAAGGGTTTAGATACATTCCTCTTTAAGACTGAAAGTGGGAAGAAGTTGAGGTGGAAGAAACCAATGTTTATTGTTTAATTTGATTGGTTTACATATATTATTCAGGATCAATTGTGTAGAATGTGGTAAACACCCTTATAATCCTTAAAAGTGTGAGTGTGGTAATCATGCACAGTGAGACTGGGAAGGAAGGCCATAAATCTTTCCCATATAGGCCCAAAACACAGACCGTTATCTGTGCATGTGTATTTCAAGTTTGACAGGACACCGTGCGGCCATTAGAGGGGAGAAAACTGTCATTGCATAGATATATCATACCATTGTAACAAATAGTAACTTTATCAGTGAGAGGGGCCAATTGCCTAAGGTTACATAGGTGATGACCAAGGTGAAATTTTAATAAACAGAGAATCACCCTCCATATAAGATGATGCACGGCCAGAGAACATCAGTCTGATCCCGAGACCACACTCACTGTTTTTTTTGGACTTTGTATTGACATTACAGACTCCAATAAAACACTTTGCACTTTACACTTTACTATCAAACTTGGAAGAAGCTCTGTTGGGTTTTTTTACTTAGAATCTACACCATCTTGAAGACTTGAAAATTACCAACTCCTGGGGTCCAAAGGCATTAAGTTGGACTTAGTGCATTTTCCTCTAAAAAGTAGAACAATTGGACTTTTACCACTTTCAAAGTATATTAGTATTAAACAATTGGGACCCATTCACTTTACCAAATTTTACACCACAAAGCTGTTCTCTTAAGGTTCACTTCCAACGATTCCTTCTTTGCTGACCTTTCCTTCTGGTTGTCTGCCTGTGTGCTTTGAGTAAGAGCACAGTCACTAGAATGATAATGGAGAACTATCCCATCTATCTCCCGCTATTAACGGGAGAAGCGGCTCAAACTCTGCCAGCAAACGCTGGTCGCTCTCATCCACCACCACCATTAGAAGGCTGAGAACTGGCGTTGTGTCCTCACAGTTCTGGCCAAGAGCTCTCAAATGCCAGAGACATAGGGCAACGTGCTCAGGATCATGTCCAAGCCGAGAGCACACAGTCTGGGAAGCAACAGGGCCTCATGGTACCACAATATGAAAAACCTGGGTAGATGCCCAGTCTGAGATTACAAATAAATCCTTAACTTATTCTGGTGAGACATGGTCTTCATGTAGAACTGGGAGAATTATAGTACTTCATTCACTACCCACAATAATAATACAGACGGTCTTTAAGAGTGCTGTGTTGAAAGTTTGAAATGTACTCTGCGGCCGGTTCTGAGACATTGGACAGACACGGCCCCTTGCAGCCCCGCAACGAACAACATACAAGTCAGTGACAAAGCTGTTCGTGCGTAGCTGTGTTTGCTCCAACAGACTGAACACATTCCATTCCTCTCCACTGCTACAAAGTTAACTTACCTGGCATCTCTCTGCCAAATGCTGAGCCTGGGAGTGCACAAACACACCAGAGGCCTGGTCAACTGAACTGTTGATGCTTGAAATTCAGGGCTGACTCGAATTGATTTGGATGACATATACAAGGACATTTAGGCCCAAAATGTATGTCTAAATGTTTTCAAATGAACTGGCGATTTTTAATTGAGTTTCCAGTTCCGTCCTTTTTGCTTAGTCTGTTATTGAGCGTTTCCCCAGGTCACACAGAGAAGCTGAACGCAGCTAAACATCCTGGTGTCAAACTGGAGCCAGAGTGCGAACGAGGCCAGAGAGAGTACTCACCCAACGCAGGGGCCACGACGGAGCAGAGAGCCACCAACGCAAACACGTCCATCCCTCCTGTCAACAGAAGATATCACGTCAAAAGATAGTTACATAACAAAAAAAATGTGTTGTGAACCTAGCCAGAATCTAATTACTGTATATGGCCAGGGATTTGCGCAATACCAGACAACTTTTTTATTTAGATTTTTAAGGTCTGTGCTAGCTAGAGTTTTCTTTTGCTTGAAAGCTTTGTTGATCCCTCAGGAAGAACCGACACAATCAATAACTAACACACACCAACTAAGACATCCATACATTAGCAATCCAAGCTAGAAAAAACACCTATAAGACAATCATATGTGCTTTTAAAGTGATGTTTTTGAGGACCCCCAGATGATCATTAACCACCATCACAAGAAGGGACTCAAGGGTTGCCAAGACATGACCAACACAGATGCAACTGGACCCCCTTATGCAAATACCTGACTCGGGGTAAGGGAAGAGTGAGCTATTTCGGGCTTTGCACCCTGAACATGGGGGGACGGGGACCTGACAAGTATGTTTCAAGACAAGGCCTGGGTTGACTGTTGCTATTTGGTCAGTGGGTGGTGTAGATCTAGTCGGTGAACTGCTCAGTTATCTCTCTCTCTCTCTGCTGGGTGTTGTTGAGATCTACCACTGCTGGAACATGTTTTTATTTTCAAGCATTTTTTGGGTATATCTGGTCAATCTCTCTTTGCGTTTTCCCTTTGGCAAGCAGAAATTAACTAACTTACCCTATATTAAATGTCTTACACTGGTATTTTTACAGGGAACCAACTGCGACATGAATAGTCAGACATATTTTAAAGCAAATAGGAGGGTCTCAGTTCTCTCATGTACCAAAATACGGTGGCACAGTTTGAAGCTGTATCTCTGGATAATTTCTCAACTATGGTATCAATTGTCAGACTGGACCAGACTGTTCATGGTTTTTTTAAACATATATTTGCAGAAAATCACAGATAAAAAGCTTGTCCCTTTGTGGCTCCCATTCCAGAGGGGGAAGGAAGGTAGTTATGGAGGGATAGTCCATGCTCAACAAGATTACCAACAAAAGCACTGGCAGTCGAGATTTACCTACCAAAGGAAGCATACATTTTAAGTATTTTAAAGTATTTTACCATTTCTTAATTGTTATTCCTGTATATTCACGAGTCGATCATTGTGGAACATGTAAGAAATTGTGACAGTATTGCAAAGTAGTACAGCATTAAGGCTTACACCAACTAACAATGAGCATGTTCTTTGGGGAATTAAATAATTAAAACAAATCAAATTTCAGTTCACTTTAAGAACAAAATATTTTAACTTTGAAAAAGGTCGCGTGGTAACAGAATAATTTAAACACGAGCCAGAAACGAGGAAAATGTATAAATCTGGCTAAAGTAAACCGATCGAATCAAAAAATCGACTTGACTAGAGCTCAATACAACTATATTGGCTGATTTGCCGCTGCGCAGGGGGTTTAATTCTTAAAACTTTCTTCGGGTAATACGCTTGAAAACTTGACTGCGATTGAATCAATTTAAGTAAGTTTAATCATTTTTATTTTACTTGATCGATTCGCGGCCATGCCTATGGTTTCGCTTGAAAACGTTGAGTTGCAGCTGTGTAGGCTACTGCTGCCCCAAGAGGCATGAAAAGCAACACATCGGATTCAATTAAGTGTTCTTTTTTGGTAAACAAGTATCCCAAAAAAATTCCATCATTGTTGTTCTGAGTTACCTTAAGACAAAACATGCAAGGCCATCATTTTTACCATTCAGTTCAGTCATAAACAGCGAAAAGGACAAATGAATACAACGTGATTAACACACTGCATGTAAAAGAATACGGCCAAAGCAACGAGAGTAGTCGCTTACCTTTACAAAAAGACGACTTAACTAGTTCCACACAAGTGAAAACGTTGAAACGCAAACTTGGACAAAAAAATTGCAAACTGGTTCAGGGAGTGATTCCTCAACTTCAGCACAGCTTTACAGGATAGGTCTGTCTATTCAGAAAAGGAAGGGGTTGGTCTGAGTAATATAGTGAATGGGTCTAGGAACGCAACACTCCCCGCCAACATTAGGCTGCTCCCTTGCTCAGAAGTAAACAGCTACCATTAGGCTACTTGGAGTATACTTAGAAAACGCCAATCTGCCCGTTGTCGACATTTCTGATTATCCAAGTAAATCCTTGCATTGAAAACATTCACTTAAAATATACTCGTCCTGCGCACAACTTAACATGAAGACGATGCATGTTGATCGAAGTTCAAACATGTATAAATAGGAAGAGTATGGACTTAAGTTTATTAATCTGGTCGACGATGGATCGGGTGTGCAGTTGAGAGAGGAAGGAAGAAATAACAACTTGTATGGAATTCCTTTGCCATTTTTCACAGTCCAGTTATAAACCACGTGGGCAAACTGACTGTATAAACATGGTTTATCGTCGTGAAATCCTCTCTAGAATTGTAATTGTTCATACTGCATGGCTGACGCTGTGTCTGTGCAACAAGGTTTCAAGTAGCAAATGCAGAAGAATTAATTCTAGTTGCCAATGGATTAATTGGTGGTGTATTGATAAAGTAAACTTAAGTGCAAGAGTTGGGAATGTTCCTACTGTGAAACTGACTATTTAAATCAAAATATAAAAAATGTATACCAAGTATCTATATTTTACGTTTACATTTAGCAGACACCCTTGTCCAGACCAACTAACAGCCAGTACAGGGACATTCCCCCTGAGGCAAGAAGGGTGAAGTGCCTTACCCAAGGACACATTGCCATGTAGCCACAGCCGGGATTCAAACTTGCAACCTTCTGATCACTAGCCCAACGCCTTAACCGCTGAGCCACACAACTCCCTTATCGATTAAAGTATTAGCAATTCACTTTTAGAATGAAAAATGAAGTAAATTGAAACAAACATTTTAGCAGATCTAAAGCATGATTTATTCTTGCATACAACATTCTCAGATGTCAAAGTTGGATGTACATTAGTGATCCAGGCACCAATCAACATCCTCCTGGCATGGAAGTGGACAAGGACAGTGAGACTTGATATGCAGTAGGATCCGTCCTCTTCTACAGACCACTGGAAAGAAAGAGGAACATTCTAGATCAGTCACAGGCCTCTGGTAGTCAGCCAACGCAAACACATTCAGCCAAGCTGAAGGATGGCTGAGCCAAATACGCCAGGGACTTGTATGAGAACTAAACAAGACAATACAGCAGAATAGTCTTTTTTGATCGGGCAGTTTGAAGAGGCAGCTTTTAATAATACATCTGACAGCCAGTTTAAGAATCAACCATGGCGGGCAGGCTACCCACACAAAACTCCTGCTCAAGGAACAGACACGCAACATTAAAGACTGCCATCTGGAATTACAGTACCCCCGATGAGGCTTTCAAATGCCCTTGGATGACAAGGAGTGATTGCATTGCAGGCTTCTGATGGCAGTGTCAGCTTTACCTGCTTTTAATCAGATATTACCATTGAAGATTCTACCATTTAATAATAATAATAATAATAATAAAATAAAAAATAATACCAAATGCTATTAAAAGCACACTTTCATTCCTAACAAATGCACAGTGGAGCTCTTATTTGGTGTGTTTTAAGAGAACTGGTTTCATAGTTTTGGGACTGCCATCTCAGCTTGATCTTTACCAGGCAATTTCTAGTCACATTAACTTTATGGCTCAAAGTTCAAGATAAAACTTAGAATATGCTCCCAACTTGTTTTTAATTATATATAAAAAGGTATACTGTGCTACTGTGAGCTCAGTTATTTAATCTCAAATGACAACATTGCATCAGCAGCCCATTTGTATTTGAAAAAAAAAAAAAAATGAACCTCATTGTTGGTCTACTAGACTCACCAGTTTGAGAAGTCTCCGGCCCTCCAGGACCCAACGATCACAGCCACATCAGTGGAGGATGCTCCATCTGCAGTCTTCAGATCATCCTGGGAGTTGCTGTTGTAGTTTCCACAGGCACCACAGACCTTGCCAGCCAGCTGGTTACCAATGGTTACGATGACTTCCTGGGAGATGGCGTAGGTGATGCGCAAAGAGGCAGACCTCTCAATGACCACCATCCTGTTAGACAGCTGGACAGTCAACTGATCGGCCAACGTGCTGGGAAGGGACGTCTGCTTGCCGTTCACCTTGGAATGAGGGGGTGGGAGAAAGAAAGAACATGACAACTCCACTCCAGCTGTCATCCCTTTCTAGCCACTTAATCCAGTCTAGTAAATCAGTTCACTTAACTCCCATTCCTCCCCCCCACCTCAACAGCTACCCCACATCTGCCTCACCCAGACGAGGTGCTCGCTGTTCACTGTGACGGTGACATCCTTAAAGAACACATAGACTGTGGCCACACTAGGAGGTGCTCCTCTGCGGCACCGGCGGATGTCCAACACAACACGGAACCAGACAGCAGGTGACTGGTCACACAGGAACGCTACCTCGAATGCCCCCAGACCTCCCATTGCCCTCGTCATGCCATCGAAGGAGGTCAGGAAGGCCGCAGGGCTGACCAGGCAACGTCCCCGTTTAGGGTAGCATCCTCTTACCCCATCCCGTATATCACAGACCTCTCCACTTGCACATGACACCTGCTGGCAGGTCACCACCCCAGAGGCCTGACACACACACTTGGAGTTGCAGTCTTTCTTTGACTGTCTGACCCACCTGAAAGGCACATGATAGTTGTTTTAACTGCCAAAATATGGAATTTAGTGTGGCAGAATGGCACAAACAAAATGTACACATCTTTAATAATAATAAAAACAATCAAGCACTGGGGTGCACGGTGGCAGAGCGGTTAGTGCTCTCGCCTCCCAATAAGGAGATCATGAGTTCGAATCTCGGGCCCGCCATGTTCTCTCTGGGTGGAGTCTGCATGTCCTCCCCGTGTTACCGTGGGTTCTCTCTGGGCACTCCGGCTTCCTCCCACCGTCCAAAGACATGCATGTGGTAGGTTAATTGGACATTGTGGAAAAAATTGTCCCTAGTGTATGACTGCGTGAGTGAATGGTTGTCTGTCAATGTCTGTGTGATAGCCCTGCGACTAGCTGGCCTCAGTCCAGGGTGTACCCTGCCTACGGCCCGGAAGTAGCTGGGATAGGCTCCAGTCACCCGTGACCCCTAACGGGAAAAAGCGGAAGAAATTGAATGAATGAATAAAAACAATCAAAAGTATAAAGTATAAAAATACAGGTAGTCTCATTAACAAAAGGTCCATTGTTGGCAAACATCCTGTAACATGATCCATGTAAGGAAGTGTCTGGTGAAGTAATGATATGTACACAAAGCCTCACCTGCAAGTACCGGCCCTCACGATGCACCCACGTTTCCATGGAAACACACTTGTCACTATCAGACACAAAGCCAGCATCACAGATGCAGCCCTCGAAGCAGGTGTCGGAACAGGGGACAGTAGCCATTAGACTGGCACAGCTGGTCACACAGGTGTCAGCACACTGCTCAAAGTGGCTGTTAGCTGGGCATGTACTAGCTGTAGGAGAGAGAGTCATGATTCATCCTCTACTTGCAACTTCACTGGCTCAAGTAAAGTGGTGAGAAAGTGAAGGATGTGGGAGGGGAGGAGGCCAGGACTCACAGCAGAAAGAGGTTGTCCTCCAGGACTGGATCTGGATCCCAGCATGCTGACAGGCAATAGCATAGGCCTGGACGCTCTGACACAGGATCTCCCCGTCTCCCTCCTGGGTAGACACATCATACACACAGTGGGCAAAGTACGCTGCTGGGTCTACCTTAGTGTGGCAAGCCTGGAAGGCCCCACCAGTGGCCGTTATGATTCCGCAGGACTCAGGCTTGCTGTAGAGGGTGGTGCTGGCTGAGTCACACACAGGGCACTGCCCGCCGCAGCCGCTGCATACACTACCAGGGAGGGCCACCGCCCAGGCACGGCCAAAATCATCCACGTTTTCCGTCTGTCTGCCACCAGGGAAGCGGAAGTCATCAGCAGGATTTTTGTTGTAGTCACCGCAGAGGCCGCACATCTTGCCCTGATAGGTGGAGGGCACGACAATCTCAACGTAGTACATTGTGTCGTAAAGAACCCGCAGACCAAAGTCGGTCTGGATGATGATGTTGCGGCCCTCTTGGCTCACTGTCATACGGCCATTGTTCAGAGACAGGGGCAGGTTCATCCATTCATCGTTCACCTGGAAACATACAGCAAGACGTAGTTGAAATCAAGCCCAAATTTGACAAGGTTCATGTCCAGTAAGTTACTACTTACAGTAACGCTCCATGTCACCCCTTGTTCAATGCTGACTACGTGGTCGTAGACCTCCATGGCCACAGTCTTAGTCACCGAAACACTCCCGTCGCCATACTTCTTGTTCCCCTGGGTGACTGTGAAAGAGCTTAGTCAGCCTCTGTCATTGTTGCACACCTTAGCCAGTGTGTACACACAGATGCCCTGGAAGTCAAATCTACGCCCGTCAAATGTAATGTAATGGGGATCCCCTGACGCCACACACTTAGCCTCGCTCTCCGGGTAGCAGCCTTGTACCCCATTCACCACCTTACAGACCTCCCCTAGTCGACACATTGCCTTCTGGCAGGTCACGGCACCGTTCTCCCCACAGCTGCACTGCTCCAGACACGTGTCCTCTGAGTAAAACACATCACCCATCCTGTAGTAGCGCCCTCTGTAGAAGGTTATCTGCCTGGCAGATAACACAGATTGGTTGGGGGGAGGAAGAAAAATTGTTGGACACAAAGGCAAATTTGATATAGTTTTGGTCGTAGTTTCTAGTAAATGGGCAATGTTTTTTCCCAATGGTTCATTGGAGACAACAGGTGTAACATTAGATGTAGCAGGTTGCTTTTTAAAGAAACCCTCGATGCTAGCTTGCTTTGAGCAGGCCATATTGACTTCGTAGTCATACGGAGTAGCAGTGTGCGATTGCGATTAAAAGTCGTTCAGAGTGATGGTGTGACCGCAATAGAAGAGAGTTTTTAACCGCTCGCGGTCGGTAAAGTTTGGTTGGGTGACGCAGGGACGGGGCGTGCCGAGCAGTCGCGTTCATAAACAAAATAATTTACATTTTGACCAGAGGAAGGGCTGGGGCCTCATGTACAAAGACTTGCGTGGATTTCCTACTGAAACTTGGCGTACGCCAAAACCCAGAAACTGTCGTACGCACAAATAAATTCAGATGTATCAAAGTGTGCGTAGGCATGAATCCAAGCACGTTTCTTTTGTACATCACAATCACCGTGGAATTGAGCGCACATGCAGAGGTGCCGAACTCCTCCCTGTCCACGCCCCCATTTAAATATGCAAATTAATGTAAATAGGCCCTGGACCTGAGATTTCCCTCTTGTGTCTCACATTGCGCATGCTTTTTATGAGATCAGGGCCGACTCTTGGCATAGGCGACATAGGCGGTCGCCTAGAGCGCCATCGGTTGGAGGGGCGCTGCCAGGCACCCTTAATCATGCCGTTTTGTGTGAAGACGTTTTATTAAGTAGAGCCGGCCCTGGATCAGATAAATCAAAATGAGTAGAGGGAAGAAAAGAGTCAATCAGTGGCTTGATAGAAAGCTTTGCAGCTCTAATTTCAATAAAATAAAAACATATGAATGCACACTTGCCCAAATGTGCATTTCGCTGTTTTACTTATGAGCCCGTTATTGTTTGCAAGTAAATCCTTGCGTTCCCTAAAAGCTTGCTCACGTCGGATTGCACCATTTGCAAGGTCCTTAAACAACGCTAACGCTGCCATTGTTAATACCATTTTCTTCATCACTTTGCGCATGCTTTTATATTCACTTATACGATTACAAACGCCTGGGTGTGTAAATTGTTCATGACGGTGTCTCTGATGTGCACATCACTCTGATGACTGTTTTCACATTATTAACAGTTTCCCAGCATCACCTCTAAGTGTCGCCAAATGAACAATAGCTGTAGAAATGTGCGTACGACAGCTATGAAGTTGGTGTGGGGCACCGCACATTTCCACGGTCATTTCACGTTTGATACATCTGAACGTGAGCGTGGGAAAGGACGTACGCCACGTTTTTGTGCGTACGCAACCTTTGTACATGAGGCCCCAGGATTCAGGGGACCGGCAGAGGTCCGCAGCTCATAGATTGAGAAACGCTGCAGTAGGGTACAAAAAGTTACTGCCTTACCATGATTCGGCCAATCTGGTTCTTCAGTATGGTGATCGTGAATCCATAGACAGACACCAGGGGCCTCATGTACAAAGACTTGCGTGGATTTCCTACTGAAACTTGCCGTAAGCCAAAACCCAGAAACTGTCGTACGCACAAATAAATTCAGATGTATCAAAGTGTGCGTAGGCATGAATCCAAGCACGTTTCTTTTGTACATCACAATCACCGTGGAATTGAGCGCACATGCAGAGGTGCAAAACTCCTCCCTGTCCACGCCGCCATTTAAATATGCAAATTAATGTAAATAGGCCCTGGGACTGAGATTTCCCTCTTGTGTCTCACATTGCGCATGCTTATTTTTTTATCAGATCAGGGCCGACTCTTGACATAGGCGGTCGCCTAGAGCAGGGGTTCTTAACCTTTTTGACCCTGAGGCCCAATTATCTCAGTGCAGAGTGGCCCGGGGCCCATTAAATATTAACACTGTGGAGATTAATTGATCTCACTCATTTGTATTCAATAATAGATCAAATCCATTTACAGTTTAACATGCTAACAAGCTAAAACCTTAAGTAGTTAAGTTAAATAAATAATACAATGACATGATAGAATGTGATCACCACACTGAAAGTTTCTTGCGGCCCTCTAGGTAATGCTCGCAGCCCAAGTATGGGCCGTGGCCCTAGGGTTATGAATCACTGCCTTAGAAGGTCCAGAGCTCCGGCCGCTTAGCTCACCGTTCAGCCCCTAACTCTCTGGAGCTAACAGGCTGGTTAACTAGCCCAACGAACCAGCTTGTTAACTGGAGATAACTGGGGTGAGGATAAGCCGCACAGAGCTCCAGGAAAGACGGTGTGGCAGCCCGGTTCTAGCGGGGATCGACCTAACGCGAGTGCCTCCGTCTCCCCGGGCCTGCAGAGGGGGTTCGACTGATAGCTGTAGTTTGTAGTGACGAGAAGATGGAGGTTTGTGTGTGGAGTTGAGGGAGGCATCGAATTGTATATTATTTCATAAAAGTATATGAGAATAAAACGAGAGAAAAGAATCTACCGCCTTCTTGTGTTTATTTCTTCCAGTCACCGTTTTTACATGGAGACTTATGAGTCAACTTTGAACACATAATTAGATTAGATTAGATTCAATTTTAATGTCATTACACAGGTACAAGTACAGGGTAACGAAATACAGTTAGCATCCAACCAGAAGTGCAAAACAGTTATTACAACAGAACATACTTGTAATTGTATACTCAGAATATACACAGTATGAACAGTATAAGGCTAAACAACTAAATATACTGAAACATTTTTACTTTACAAAAAAATAACAGTGACTGTTGACTGTCCAGTTTATCGATGAAGAGACACTTAAACCGGAAGATCAAACACCAGTTAATCGCCTCAGATGATGAATGTTTTCCGTAGTTTCAGTCAGTATGAACACTCAGTACCGCAGATCTCCGCTAATTGACCCTCTATTTACAGACTGATTTGCCGCTGCAGGAAGTGATAACGCGCATGTCAGGTTCTCTTCGGGTTAGTTTTTTTAGGACATTGTTTACATGAGTTAAGAACGTTAAGTGTTGCTAGAATACATGATGGAAAATTCGGAGAACTCTCAGTCCTATTGTGACCTCATAGAGCCACTTGTCCAGTGCCTAGTGTCTAGTACTGTAATAAATATAAACTTTCTACCGACTGTCCTCATTCACACCATAGCCTTGCAACGTCTATCGTTCTGTAGTAATTTCATAACTTACACTGAAATATTGAGGTCAAACAGCAACAGCAGTGCGATGCGGTCAACGACAGGGATCCTGTAAGGATCAAAAGTAAGTGTCATGGTCGTTTAATGAAATGTAGGATGGTGGTGTGAGCATATAGCTCAACATGATCATGAGCGTGGTTATTTTTCTTTATTTGATCAATTATCACTCAAATTCCAATGATTGTTTTGCGTTGACCTGTGCTGTTTCTTCCTTGCATCCAGTGGAAGGCAGTGACCTCCGTCGGGTCACTGTTTTACCCAGAGCTGAGTGGCTTCGGATTCAAGGAAGTCTAAACCAGCGGAACATCCAGAATGAGAAGCTCAAGGAGGCAGCTAGGCAGAGGGAGGAAATGCACCTGCGCTCAAAGGAGGTGGTCAAATTCTGGCCCCACACATTTGTTGTAAGGAGGCTTGTCCCACTTGTCGTAGTGTTATGTTTAAAAGTACTTAAATATGTTCATTTATTCTCAATCCATTTATGTAATTGTTCAAGGTATGTTTGTGCCAATTATCTTTATAGGGACGAACACAAAAGAAACTAAAAGCGAAGAAGATTCGCGAGGAGATAAAGAAAGAGGAGGAAAGAAAGATTGATATGGAGGAGGCCAGATATAAGGAGGACATGAGGAAAGAGGCCATTATGAAGACCAATGCCCAGCTGTTCTACCAAACAGAGCAAGGCAAAGAATTTCATGTATGTATTTCTGGAGTTTTTTACCTGTATTTATACACAGGTCACAGTGTGGTTATTTGAGTATAGAGTATTGGATGATTGAATCCCTTCCACTGTTATTTCTTCAGAGTGCACTCATTCTGACAGAAGTCTTGAAGGAGAGAGAGGCTCAGATCCACCTGAAACAAAGAAAGCTGGAAGCTTTGAAAGATGTGGAAAGGGAAGCCATCATTAAAATGAAACAGAAAGCTAAGGATGCCTCTAAAGAAGAAATGGAGAAAGCTATGCAGAGGAAGCGCGAGTGTCTGGCTGTGGCTGATGCCCTGAAACAGCAGTAAGTAGCCTCACCCTGTAGAACCCCCACACATGAAGTCAGGCTGCCAGGGGTTCAACACATGAACGCACCCCTAATGACTGTGCTTACTGGAGATACCCTGTCCTCTATCATCCAGACCAGCGGTAGGCAACCCTGGTCCTAGGGAGCCACTGTCCTGAAGGTTTTAGATGTTTCCCTGCTTTTGACACACCTGATTGTAATGAAAGGTCATTATGAGGCTTCCACAGAGCTTGATAACAACCCATTCATTAGCATCAGGTGTGCTAGAGCAAGGAAGTGTCTAAAACCTTCAGAACAGTGGCTCCCTTCGACCAGGGTTGCCTACCCCTGATCCAGACAGTAGAGCATTGGTGTCAAACTTGTGTCATCGAGGGCCAAGAAGGTGCAGGTTTTCACGTCAACCAAGCGCTACTCCAGCTGATTTCAGAAGAGAATGTTGATGTTATCAGGATAAAGGAGCATGTGATGGTCAGAGAGAGAGAGAGACAGCAGAAGCAGTGGGAGGCAGAGGAGACTGAACGCCAGAGGAACCTCTTTCTGATGGACGAAACCATCAAGAAACAGACGATCCTGGAGGAGAAGAAGCAAATCATAAGAGATAACATGGTATTAGCATCTTAGCTGCTGGTTTCAGTCACTCACATGGTATTAGCATCTTAGCTGCTGGATGCAGTCACTCACAATCATCTTTGCAGGCTCACCTGTCAGACAGAGCTATCATGAGAGCGGTAGAGGGTCAACAGCAGGAGGTGGAGGACAAACAAAGGAAGATGTTTGTTGACGTTAGAGAGAAGATGATGAAGCTGAGAATAGAAAAGGAGGCTGAGATGTTCCGGTATGTTCCGTCTCCCCTGCCTGATCGAGCTCACCCTGCAACAGTAAACTGTGCTATCACTGTTTAACGCTGGTTTTTGAGGTCGTCTAGAGCGGGGCTGAGCTAATAACATATTATTTCATGAATGGCCCCAATCCCTGAGTCAGTGTCACTCATGTAGGACCCTAATCAAGTGTTTGCTGCTGTTCTTCTTTGCTCCTCAGCGAGGTCCAGATCCAGAGGGACAGGATCGTGGCGGCTCTGGACACTCAGCGCAGGAAGCTGGAACCCAACAAGGTGTGATTATTGTGTAATATCAGCACTTGATGCTTTATGCACAGTTCGTGAAATGGCACGAATGAAATGGCAATACTGTCTTTAATTTTAACTAAGGGAGTGACATTAGGTAAAACGTGTAGGGCCAAACCCCAGAAATCACTAACCAAACGATGCAGTAAAGTGTGCAAAATGAATATGCGGGTAATATGAACTGTTCACTGAACAGTTTTATCAAAATGTAACTTCATCCATTCATAATACACAATGTTCTTGAGTTTATTGGAACACACGTACACACACTCCTCTAATGAGGCAGTATCAGACCACAACTGCGGACCACAACATTTTGCGACAGTTCACATGCTTTGTGCACATTCTTTCCCAAATGTGTGGAGGTTCAAAACAGACCCAAGTGGGGTCCTTGTAGTAAACCACTCTCCCAGCATCCCAGTCCTTATCTCTGGTGCAAACCATCTGTCTGCAGGCACCCCTCTGCGGTTTGACCCACAAACTTCAACTGCACAAGAGGGACCTCATCACCCCACCATACGGAGGAGCTGGGGGACATACACCATACTGTACTTATTCTGGCAGATAAAACACTCCACGTCCAGTTCTGTTCTTAAATCAGACCCACGAGAAAAAAATATTAAAATAATATGTCACGATTCATTGACATGTTACATATGCCTGATGGTCCAGTTACTCCAGGCCAGGTAAAGTCTTCTAAGTTAAGACCTTGTGCATGTCACTGTGAGAACCTTGATGTTGAGGATGAGGATGATGATGATGAGGATGATGGTGATGAAGGTGGGGTGCATTACCCCCCTCCAGGATCGGCTCGGAGACCGTGTGTGGCATATATGCACTTGGAGCGCTACTGTTGAGACTTGTGGGTAGATTAGATAAACCTTTATTTGTCCTCCAAGGGGGGAAACTACAATTCACAACAGCAGCAGGGTAAAGTACAGCACACAGAGTTGCAGGGTAATATAACAATAACAATAGGGGGGCACGATAAAGTACAGTATCAAAATTAGTAATTAATTATTACTTAAAGAATTAAGTAAAGTACGTGGTTAAGTGAGTGGTTCCTGTCTCGAATGTGAACCAGATATAGACAGACATATCGACAGTTATTGCACTTGAGGAGAATTACAGGGTAATGTACGTATGAACAACAAGACCACCACGGGGAATATTGCAGGTTGTGCGTAAGAACAACAAGACCACCATGGGAGAATATTGAACAACAGGACACTTGAAATATTGCACTTAATATAGAATATTGAATATAACACTTGAATATTAATACTGCATGGTAGTGAGGTAGTGATGGTAATAGTTATAATAATAATAATGATGTAGCACATGATAGTGGCTATGGACAGCAGTGTTTAATGATCATTAAACAGTCTGACAGCAGCAGGAAGGAAGGACCTGCGGAATCTCTCCTTCACACACCGAGGGTGAATCAGCCTATTGCTGAAGCTGCTCTCCAGAGCGGACAGTGAGTCCTGCAGGGGGTGTGACTCGTGGTCCAGCATAGTTGTCAGCTTTGCCAGGACTTGTCTGTCACCTACCACCTGCACTGAGTCCAGAGGAGCCCAGGACTGAGCTGGACTTCTTGATTACCTTGTCCAGCTTCTTCCTTTCCCTCTCAGTGATGCTGCTGCTCCAGCAGACCACACTGTACATGATGGCTGAGGCCACCACTGAGTCATAGAAAGACTTTAGGGGTGCCTCCTGCACCACAAAAGACCTCAGTCTCTTCAGGAAGTAGAGCCGTCTCTGACCTTTCCTGTACAGTGCTCAGTGTGGTGAGTCCAGTCCAGTTTGTGGTTCAGGTGAACACCCAGGTACTTATAGGACTCCACTCTCTCAATGTCCATTCCCTGGATGTTCACCGGTGGGGGGGAAGGTCGGCGTCTGCGGGAATCCACCACCATCTCCTTGGTCTTGCCCACCTTGATGAGGAGGTGGTTCGGCAGACACCAGTCTGCGAAGTCCTGCATCAGTTGCCTGTACTCCGTGTCATCGCTGATTAGGCCGACGATGGCGGAGTCATCAGAAAACTTGAGCAGGACGCAGCCCTCCAAGTTGTGTCTGAAATCAGCGGTGTAGAGGGTGAAGAGGAGTCTTTCAACACACACACACACACACACACACACACACACACACACACACACACAACAAATATAACCTGTTTATGGCACTTATAAATATCATCTGTTGTTGTTGTTTACAATTACTTGTTAACTCGCTAGTGTTGCTTTATTGTTCACATACCTATTGTCTGTCAGAGACTCACCTTAAATTTGTATACTATTCGGCTAAAAAGCTCTTATAGCTTTCCATTGGCACTTATTGGTTCTCGCGATGTATGTTTCCTAATCTATAATGCCCGCTGTGTTTGGGGTCTATGACGTTGCCATGCTCAATGACCGATGCTTTTTTGTAAAGCTCTCTCTTGTAAGTCGCTTTGGATAAAAGCGTCTGCTAAATGAATAAATGTAAGTGTAAATGTAAGCCAAACTGATAAACCAACATCATTAAACTGCATCTTCTCTGGATGCCAGTTAGCTGGTTGCGCTGTCTGTCAACAGGTAGATCAGAAGGAAACAACATCATATCCTGAGCTGTGCCATGAGGTTGGAGAGGGAGGTTGCGCTGTCCCTCAGCTTGATGTCTTCATCCTGAGGCAGAGACACACCAGCGAGCCTGGTGGAGCCGGACGCTCCCAGAACACAGGGAAGACTGAGGAACACTTCTGACCCTAGACCACCCCAGCCCTGAAGCACACACAGAGACAAACGTTAAATGGTGTTCTATGCTCTAAAGTTAAATAAATAATACAATGACATGATAGAATGTGATCACCACAAAGATTTTTATTAAGCTTTCATTAACTAGCTTCAGTTCACTTGTTCAGTTGATAACCTATGCAGTCCCACGGCCCAAGCGGCCCACAGGTGCAAAACTGAAAGTTTCTTGCGGCCCTCTAGGTAGTGCTCGCAGCCCAAGTATGGGCCGTGGCCCTAGGGTTAAGAATCACTGGCCTATAGCGCCATCGGTTGATCATGCCTGAAGGAGGAATCCTAAAAAAATGTATAAGGGGACGGTTACAGGAATTTTCAATGAACAGTTCTCACCACAGAACTGGCTTGACCTCCAGCTGTAGACCGTGGCTCCTGTAGCCTGACAGGCTGAAGTGTAGACAGTGAGGGCCTGGCACAGCACATCTGTCCTGCCCTTGTTCAGACACACATCATACAAGCAGTCTTCGAAGTAGCCTGCTGGATCCACCTTGCTGTGGCAGTCTCTAAATGGGCCCTTGGGGTCCCTCAGGAGCCCACAGAACTCGCCTGTCTCGTACTCCCTCTTTTGGGTCACATCACAGATGGGACAGTTGCCCTTGCAGCCATGGACGCAGCCAGGGATCTCCTCCTCATGCCAGCTGTTGCCGTTCCAGTCAAATTAACCTTAAGGTCAAAGTTTGTGGTGACCACAGCATACAAGCTGCTCTTGTAGACCGATACCTGGCCCTCACTCAGGGAGGCCGGCAGGTTCAGCAACTCGCCATATACCTGGGATAAACAGATCCGACAGGAATTGGTCATTTTCAATTGTTTACTGGGAATGATCCTGTTAATTTGTTGTATTTAGATTCCTGCATCCCCAGACTAAAAGCCAATATTGCTTACCACAACTTGTCCTTTGTACTCTTTGCTGATGGAAATGGTCTGAGAGTAAACCTTGACCTCTACCAGCTTAGTGCAAGACACCACCCTGCTCCCCCGGAAGTCGTTCTGCACCAACACCTTGAAGGGCTCCAGACCAGGGTCACTGGAGTAGAGCCCAGCCAGCAGGTACACACATGTGCCCTGGAAGTTGAACCGCTGCGCGTCGAAGGTCAGGTAGTGGGGATCACCTGTGGCCTGGCAGGTGCTTTGGGAGATGGGGTAGCAGTCTCGAATGCCATTCACTACCTGGCACTGCCGTCCTGCCTGACAACCTGCATCCTGGCATCCACGCGCCCACTCTCGGGCACACAGCGGCAGCGTTTTTTGCAGGCCTGGTCCTCCCAGAAAGACAATCCGGCAGGGAAATTGCGACCCATGTAGGTGCAACAGCATTCGGTGGTGGGCACACACTGCCCTCCATTCAGGACAAAGCTAGCGTTGCAGGTGCAAGCCTCCACACATGGACCCTTGCATTTCAAGGGGGCAGCAGGGTCAGCGCAGGTGGCAGGACAGGAGGTCCCGCACAGTTCATAGTGGCTATTGGATGGGCACTGGGAAGCTAAAAGGTATAGGGGCAGTCAGTACCTGTAGCGGTTGACCGTTTCACAAAAGGAAAGAATAGAACAAAGGTTACTCACAACAACGTGCGACGACCCTCCAGTCCTGGACCTGTACGCCTGCATTCTGGCAGGCCTCATTGTACAGGCCTCACAGAACAGCTCGCCCTCAAATAGCTTAATCTGGTCACTCTCACAGCGATCGCAGCCTCCCATGCACTCATCTGTGCACCCGGCATCCCTCAGACCTGGCACTTTCCAGCTGCTCCCAAAATCCAACACCCCAATAGCCTGCTTTCCCAATGGCGTGGAGTAGTCGTCGCTGGGGTTCCCGTTGAAGTTGCCACACAGACCGCAGGTCTTGCTAGCATAGCTGCCAGGCAGGGAGACCTCGAGATGATGTTCCCAGTCATACTTCACGGTCAGGCCGAAGTCAGACTGGATGACTGCAAAGCGACCTATCCGGGATATGACCACCTTTCCTTCGTTCAGAACCACAGACAGATTTCACAGGCCATAGTTGATCTGATAATTAGACACAAAAAAGCTTAGCATTAATGACATTAGCACAAGGTTTGTCACATTACAAAATCAGTTTGTTTAAATGGAAACAGTAATGACATCATATCAGTGTTGCTAACTGAAGAGCAGTCTCACCCTGACACAGCCAGTCTCAGTCCATATCACAGTGATGGTGAGGCCGTAGACCTTGACCGCACCCACATAAGACACCTGGAGACTTCCCCTGTTCTCATTCTGAGACAAGACCTCAAAGTGTGGCAGTATGTCTTTTGACCCACATTTTTTGGCAAAGACATATGTACATGTGCCCATGAAGTCATAGAACTGCCCATCAAAGGTTCGATAGTGGGGGTCACCCATGGCCCAGCATGTTGCTGGCTTCTTGCTGCAGGCGGGTTTGTCCCGAGTCATCTGACACACCTCATCTGCCTTGCAGGTTATATCATTGCAGGACATTGGGAAACTCAGGGGAGGAGAGAGAGAGAGAGAAAAAGAAATGTAGCATGGTCCCACCACACATTTAGTACAGTGAAAGACACTGGTCTTTGCATCTCAACAAGCCTATGCTAGACAGGCTCCATCCTCTACAGAAACACTGTGCAGCAATATCCTGCAGAGGGCAGGAGAACCATAGCCATTCATATAACTGACCCCCACACTGTAGAGGGCAAACGGAGAGCCGAGGGTCATGGTGTGTCTATTGTCAGGGAACCCCTGAGGGATGGTCATCTCTGCCCAGGAGAACTCGCTGGCCGAGATGCTCTTCCACTGGACTGTTTTGGGAAGGGGTCTGTCGTCAAAGCGCAGAGTGGCAAGCTCATTGGTCTTCACCACAAGTAGGGCTTTGTTCTCAAAGCCATCCTGGCCTTCCATAAAGTAGGAGGAGCAGAAGCGCTGGGAGGGCAACACAGTCATCAGGAAGGGGTCATACATTTTGCTCCCGTTCAGTGCGAACCCATTGAAGAGCAGCAGCACCTGAATGCCATGGTCAGCCTCAATGGTTGTGGCTTCTGGCTGCTGGATGTCAAACTCTTGGACTTCCCCTGGTCCAGTATAATGACATCAACCTTGTTCCCTCGCTGCACAGTGATGTGGGTGGACTGAGAGGCTTGCATAGTGACAGTGTCCTGGTTCTTCTGGAAGCTGAGGGAAGGAACGACAAAACTGGTGCCCCAGCTGGAGACTGGCAGCAGCTGCTCAAAGACATGGTTACACTTTGAGAACCTCCAGGTGCAGGTGTGGCCTGTGAAAACCGCCACAGGGAGCTGAGAGGACACGCTGGTGCCCGTCAGATCAGAGGTTGACTGGATCTGGATACTCTCGTAAGAAAGGAGGTCCACCACTAGCCGGCTTCCTGCGGCGTACATCTGTTGCTGGTAAAACAGCAGGTCGCTAGGCACCACCTCCACATGATTCTTCTCCTTGCTGTTGCTCATAGAGAACTCCTTGAAGGTGCCCAAGGGTGAGGCAGCCGGGGTGAAGATGTAGTTCTGTGCCCCAGTCAGTCATGGGATAGATCACACTGCTGTCTGCTGTGTAGAGCTTGTAGTTAAAGGCAGACACGGTTACATCTGCAGAGGACTCTATCTGGACTGTCTTGGAGGACTTTCCGGTTCCATCCATCTCCGTCCCAACAGGGAGGGTCACGGTGATTGCCTCTTTGCTCTTCAGCATCAGCTGTTTCACAAAGTTCAAACCAGAAACCTTCACAGTCACATTAGTGGGTGCCTGCAGGGCATAGATTTGTAGCTGGAAACGCCCGCTAGCGTAGTTGGTCTTGTAGTTCTCCATGAAGGAGATGGCAAACTCTCTCCCTGCCCATCCAGCATTGCACACACCTGAGAGACAGTGCACATGAACCTGATCAAAGCAAGACTCAAACAACTGACAAGACAAAACTTGGCCTCAAGATAAATGCCACTGAAAACAAAAACGCAAGTCTCAAATTTAGATAGACATCCTTTGTTCTGCATACTCAATTCTCACCCGTTTAAATTCTAGTCTGCTCACCTAGGCAGTGGGACAGAGCAGAAAGGAGCTCTACACACTGACAGTTGACAACATGGTAATTTACTTCAAATTGAGCGATCACTTGGCTGTATGTCACGCTGTGGAATGTGCTTGTGGAAATCCACAGCAATTTGGCAGAGATGAACATGGATGCATCATTCAATATTAGAACCTAATTGATGGAAAGGTGTTCTTGGAGACTGATTGGCAATATGGGGCCTATTTTCTAAAACATTTGTTTTAATGCATGATGTGATCTTGAAGAAACGTATGCAATATTTATTGCAAGACTAATGGAAGTCTCCCTATACATTATGATTGAAGTGAGAAGTGGCTGATTGGACATTAAACACTTTTGAACATTGGAATTAAATTGGAATCATTAAAAAGGCAATAACCAGGGGTCTCATTTATAAAGCTTGCGTACGCACAAAACGGGGCTGAAAATGTGCGTACGCCAGTTTTCACGCAAAGTCAGTGATTTATAAAAAACAAACTTGGCGGTAGAATGTGCGGTCCTCCACGCAAACTATGACCCTCCCGTAAACCTACGCACTTTTTGGAGACAGTGGGAATTGGAGACACATACTGCAAAAAGTAAAAGTCGGAGAAGCTATAACTCGTAATATTTATGCATTTTGTTGTTCTCACACACATTGACTCAATTTATGATTATAATGAAGATTAAATACATCAGTGTTATTTGAGCTTGAACTGCGTGATAATTGTTCCATACACATCTTGTACAATGCAACTCAAATTTGTAATCAATATTCAGCGCTGTCTGTCTCACAATCAGATTGTCCTTTTACCGCAGTGTAGGAGGCTGAAATGCATGTAACTACAGAACACAAAGTATAACTAAATATATTTCTTTAATACTGTGCATATATCATCATATGTCAAAAACTGGAAATACAGTTGTTAAGCTCTCGCGCAATCACTACACTCATTACACCTCAGAATCAGAATTCGTTTAATCGCCATGCAAGATACTTAAACATGGAATTTACTTCTGCAGTTGTTACCGCTTCTTCTCCGGTTCTGCCACTTGGCGCTGTCGCATTAGTGTTGTTTTTTGTTTGCCTTGATTCACCGTGAAAAAGAATCACCTGCCAGGTTCATGCATGATAATGATACTAGATTAGCATTCATGAGGTCCTTTGCATTGACCATTTATGGTTAAAAATGGGCGTGTTCAGGGCGGGGTGCAATGATACTTTACGTACGCACACTTGTGGTTAAGCTGTGATTTATAAAGCGAACATTGCCTACAGGTGTGCGTACGCACGGTTTTATAAATCTGAATTTTTGTGTGCGTACGCCAATTTACGCTTTTGGGCGTACGCACACTTTTAGTAAGAATTCTACGCACTCCTTTATAAATGAGACCCCAGGTCCCCATGGCTGCAAACACAAGTCATCTTTTACTCAGGATACCCACAAGTGTCAACGCTACAGAATAAATAAAATACATCTATATCAGGGGTGCCCAATCCTGCTCTCCAAGAGCCCCTGTCCTGACAGGTTTAGATGTTTCCCTACTCCAGCACACCTGATTCTAATGAATGGGTCCTTATCATGGACTGTGTCCAAAAATCACTCCCTAACCACTATATAGGGTACTATATAGGGATCACAACAGTTTTTGTTTACGTTTTAACTGTGCACCAGCGAGGACGTAATTACCGGTGCCAAGAGAAGTGTCTGAACGTTTTTTTCTGTTGAGCTCACCATTTAGTCCACTACATGTATTTCCCTATGTAGGGAGTAGGGAATGAGGGAGTGATTTCAGACACAGCCATGGTCTGTGAAAGCCTTATAATAATAATAATCATTCATTAGAATCAGGGGCCCGTTTCAGAAAGCGGGTTAAGTGAAAACTCAAGTAGAGTAAGTTAACTCTGAAATGAGGGAAACTCTGGGTTTTCGGTTTCAGAAAGGGGGGTAAGTTAAAGCCGAAAAAATAGGCTAAGTTAAGCCCGTTTCTGAAAGAGAGGTAATTTATACTCGTTAGGTTAGGTTCATAGAGTCAGTTACCATAGTGGTCGGGAGCAGGTTTTCTTCTTCTTAAACTTAGTTTATTTCAGTCTCCTCCCCTTTTTGAAGACGAGGCGACGTTTAAACACCTCATTCATTGAGCACGTTTGTTACGAAGAGAGCAGCAAAGGGAATAAAATGTCCTTTTATGTTATTTTGTCACTCCCATCTCCATTTTTATCTGAGCGATACCGTTTTTCTTTGGAGTCAATAAGATACATCCACAATCTCATCCATTCTTACTAGAAAATACTAGTAAGGCTACTGTTTGCAGAGCGGTCAGGAAAGTGTGCCTTGCACTGAAGCACTTTCTGACCATTTTGTGTTGTTTCCTGGGCACAAACCAGTGAGTCATCAAAGGAGATCTACAGGATTGCAGGTAAGTGGTGTATAAATGGGTTTAAATAACGCTAACCTGATAAATAACATTCCGTTATCTTGCCGAGACCCCTGGAAGTAACCTAATAATGGCACACATATTCCGATCATTGCACCCTCTGAAAATGAAGCAGATTATGTCAATAGGAGGTCCATCCACAGTATTAATGTGCAGGTACACTGACAGCTTACTGTTTCTAATGGTCAAAGACATCACAATACTGTACATGTCTCATTCTTTGCACTGTCCACAGATCATATGTGATGCTGCACATATAATCATAAATGTGGAGGCCAAGTGGCCTGGCTCTGTTCATGACTCATGAATGAATTTATCGGGAGTCAACCTTGAGTAAAAGACTGGAATGGGGTGAGTAAATGTATGTCCTATATATTTCAATGTATGCACTACACACTTACAGGGGAAAGTATGTGCAGCTCTAAAGCAATGTGAACTTTCTTACAGGACAGATGGATGGCTTTCTGCTGGGAGATAGGGGTTACCCATGCTGGCAAACTCTGATTACCCCTTACCCAGAACCTGAACCACCCCTGAAAGGGCCTGTGACATTATTGTGGCATGTGTTGTTCTCCAACGTTATTTTAATGCCTGCAGGATTGCACCTATACATGAATATTAAATTAACAATTCTGTTCTAGTTTCACCTCAGATTTTGTAACAGTTGAGAATGTACGGTAAAACAGTTCTTGATTACTAACTACAAATGACATCCTTAACCAGTCTATTCAGGTTAATGTAATAATTACGATCTCTAGAAAGTATTGGTATACTTTCTAATTTAGAAACTAGTTCTAAACTAATTTAGAACTTACATTTGATGTTACATCCACTCTTGTTTTATACAAAACATTTTTAAAGGATTTAAATTACAGTATGTAGATTACTTAGTAATTAATTACACCCAACACTGTATAATTTCTTTTTTCATATTCGCCATAAACTTGGATAAGCACTTCCGGTTCTGTTCGGGAGAAATACGCTTCCCTTACGCTGTTTCCATGGTAAATCCTTATATCTATGCTCCATTGATAATGGCTTTTTATCATTGCCGAGCACACGCTTAAGTCAGAGTCAGCCAACTCAGAGTTGATAAAACTAATTATTTTCAGCTGTTCTGAAACCGAAAACCCAGAGTTTCCCACCTTGGGATTTGGCAACTCAGAGTTCAAGTTTAAACTCTGAGTTAGTTGAACCTCCTTTCTGAAACGGGCTCCAGGTGTGCTGGAGTAGGGAAACATCTAAAACTCAGGACAGAGGCTTGAGGACCAGGATTGGACACCCCTGATCTACAATCATTAGTATTAGGGATGCAACGGTACAGTGTGACCATGGTTTGGTTCACGGTTTATGGGCCACGGTTACAGTGTGTCAATATTGTTTCAGCTCTAACATGCTGTGGTGGAGGGGGGAGGGTAACACTGGGCATACTGAACACAAATACAATCAAAAATACTTTTGCATCCCTAACTAGTATACTGTAATATAACTTTGACAAGTCTACCTGAAGAACTTAAGCTCAACAGAAAGTATGTATGGCCTAAATAACCATTCCAGTTAAGTCAATAAGATCCCAACAAAGTCTAAGTGTAAGTTCACAGAAAAGACTCAAACTAAGGGAGTGTCAGAATCAGACTTAACATCCACATCTTGTGACAAGATGGAAAACGATTTAGACACCAAATATGATGGCACACATCGACACTATAAGGACAGAGGCTTCCATTTCTAATCATTCTTTAAAGTTCTAAAGTTGCATAAACCCAATTTCCTGTTCACTTCAGAAGATGGTACCATGTTATCAACACATGTGCATGGAATTTCTCCCCGTGTAGACTTCGTCAATCACATTCCCTTATTCATAGAACATCACTGAATATTTGAATTGAACGCAATGAAAATCAAATTCAGAACTAAAACTATAGTACAACATAGCCACAGACGTCTCTGGGGTCTCATTTACAAAGCTTGCGTACGCACAAAACGGGGCTGAAAACGTGCGTACGCCAGTTTTCACGCAGTCAGTGATTTATAAACAACTAACTTGGCGGTAGAATGTACGGTCCACCACGTAAACTATGACCCTCCCGTAAACCTATGCACTTTTTGGAGACAGTGGGAATTGGAGACACATACTGCAAAAGGTAAAAGTCGGAGAAGCGATTATTGGTAATATTTATGTATTTTGTTGTCCTCACACACATTGACACAATTTATGATTATAATGAAGATTAAATACATCAGTGTTATTTGAGCTTGAACTGCATAGTAAGTAAGCAAGTAAGTAAACTTTATTTATATAGCGCCCCTCGCAGACCAGGGTCACAAAGCGCTTTACAATGGGAAGCAAACAACAGATTAATATGTCATAAAAATATCGATTAAAATATACATACATTTAAAAAGCCAATTACAATACAGTGATAAAACATAGCAGCACCAAGAACAAATTAAGCAAAAGCCTGCACAAATAAATAGGTTTTTAGTTGACGTTTGAATGCGTCAACAGACTCTATTGAACGCAGAGAGATGGGAAGATCGTTCCAGAGCTTGGGAGCAACAGCCTAAAAGGATCGGTCACCTCTGGTCCGTAACTGAGTACGTGGCACCATTAGCAAATTTTGGTCCATGATAATTGTTCCATAAACATCTTGTACAATGCAACTCAAATTTTTTTTACATTTTTTTTTACACCAATTTACGCTTTTGGGCGTAGCACACTTTTAGTAAGAATTCTACGCACTCCTTTATAAATGAGACCCCTGGTCAGGGACGTTTCTAGGATTGAAAGAAAGGGGGGGTTTAGCGGAGGGGGGGGGGGGGTGTAGTCGCACTGTAGTCCGATGCGAGCTAGCCAGCGATTCCCAAAGACGTCCGTTTTTTACTCGTTTTTCGAACTTGTGGGTTACATTTTTGACGCTCAAGTGGCCGACATTTAACCGAGAGCATCCGGTAATTTTTCGAAGTAAAATATTTTTTTGTAATTATCGTATTTCTTCGGCGGGGATAATAATCCCAATAATTATTTAGGGGGGCTAAAGAACATTTTAGGGGGGCTTCAGCCAATATAACAATATGCCATTGAACTCCATAAGACTACAAGAAACATAAACTCAACAAAATAACCTACCTGTTTTTGCTTGTATAATGTATAAACTATACACATACACTTCGGTCCAAGCCTTCTCTCCCTTTCAACTCTTTACCAAGCTTTTCTGTTTGTGGCTTTTATTTGCAGTTGCAAAATTGCGGCAGGCAGGTGGAACCTCCTTGATTGCTGATGGAGCACACCTGTGTACATATACCGGTCATGGTGGTCTGCACATGCTGAAGCAACTTAAATGCTAATAAATAAATAAAAGGAGTAAGATTCTGTGAGTTAATTGCTTAAATGCATTCTGCCAGTCTTGTACCCATGTCTCTGTGAAATACCACAACCAATTTCCCACACTATCGCTACACTAATTGCACTTAGACATGCTTTTAGGAGTTGACAATGGCTAATCAGTGTGAACAGGGAAACACTCGGCGTTGACGTTGGAAGGAATGGAGCATTTTGGATATCCAGCAAACGCTTGACCTGTACCTCAACTGCATGAGTTCAAAGCACTGCTCAAATGCCGTTTCAGTCAGCTTTGATCCACTGTCTGAACCAGTAAAAAGGTCTATTTGGGTAACATCAGTACTAATATTATGCCCATTTCAAGTGTATCAACAGGTTGACACATCTGTTCGACACAGGTATTTAAATTCTGTCCTACTGAATGATAACGATTAACTCAAACAGTGAAATTGATGCATGATTTGGGCTTAACCTTATGATATAGGAAGTGCCATGGGACTCATAAGAATTCTTTAAAAAAGCACTTCCAAAGAGCCATATCTCAACTAACATGTTAGAGAGGTTACATTTTGATGTAGGACGTCGTGGTGAGGAGATCTGAAACATGGCCAACAGACATGTTTCCAAGGAAAGGCCTGGTCAAAATACAACTGTGTATTTACGAATGCTTCTCAATGGTTTAACACTTTAGAAACAGGGTGTGTTTTTTCTTTGTGTTGCGGAAATGTAAACTAGATTAGCCGGACACGATCGTTTAATCAAATGGGGCAGGGGTTGATCATTGTGTTGGACTGGTCTACGGTCAATATATAATGAGATTACGGAATGGGGAACATCCAGCACTGACAGTGTGAATGAGCACACGTGGAAAAGAACGTTTTTCTTTTTTATTCATATAATGAAGGCATGAAACCACAGACTTTTCAAACATCTACTCTACTACTGGATACACAGCTAGGATAACATAATTTAATAGCAGCACTGACTAGAGATAGACAATGCTTCCCATGCTCATGGTATTCAATCTGGGCCAAACAGAAGCTCATCCAGGTAAGCCCCTGAAGTGTCTTGAGGCTAACTGTCCCATCTGACGGCAAGGGACTGTGGTCGTCACAGAGAGCACATAGCTTACTCGCGCATCAGATTGCAACTTTTACTGTCACCACTGAACCCCAGATTCAACCTCCTGCACAAGCTCCTTTTATTACAGAAGGACACCAGGAGGGCCCAGGGTTCAGATGGGTTTGGCGAAGCGAATACAGTAATACTCTATACTCTATTTTTTTTTACAATTTTGATTTTTAAAATGCATTTCATTCCTAAGCAGTCAAAAGACTGTGCCCATTTCATGTCAATAAAGCTCCCAAATGTTTACAGGAGTATATATATATAACCAATCGTGGAACAGATGTTTCAAAACTCCTGTAAACTGGTGTATAGGCACAGTTTTTTTTCTGTGACACAAAATGAACCCCCAAATTATTACCTCTTCTGGGGCATAAACAAGGAAAGAAAACATAATGATTTCTTATTGAGAGTGAAGCAATGAGAGAGAAAAGGGTAATGACTTCCAATAAGCATTCTTCATGCTAAGATTAAATCTATGTCGTTTAGAGGCGTTCTCAGTGGCAGTCACGGACAGCTAGATTAGATTTAGATGAACCTTTATTTGTCCTCCAGGGGCTGGAAATTGCAGTTCACAACAGCAGCAGGGTAAAGTACAGCACACAGAGTTGCAGGGTAAAATACAATAATGACAATAACATAACAAGAGCAATAGCAATAGGCGGGCACGATAAAGTCTGATATAAAAAAAAAAAAGTAATTTAAGTATTTCAAGTAGTCCAGTTAAGTAGAAAATAAGTAAGTAAAAAATAAGTAAGTTGAGTAGACATAGACATATAGACAGTTATTGCACTTGAGGAGAATTACAGAATTACAGTATTACAAAAGAAATAAGTAAGTTAAGTCGAAATGTAGGCAGTTATTGCACTTGAGGAGTTACAGAATTACAGTATTGCAAAAAAGTAAGCAAGTAGAAATATTGCACTTAGTACAGAATATGAGTATAACATGAGTATTGCACGTGAGTGAGGTAAGTAATAAAAGTTTAAAAAGTAAATACAATAAAAAGTAATACTGCACGGTGGTGAGGTAGTGATGGTAATAGTTATAATAATAATAATAATAATGGTAATGGTGTAGCACATGATAGTGGCTATGGACAGCAGTATTTAGTGATTATTATTAAACAGTCTGACAGCAGCAGGAAGGAAGGACCTGCGGAATCTCTCCTCACACACCGAGGGTGAATCAGCCTATTGCTGAAGCTGCTCTCCAGAGCAGACAGTGAGTCCTGCAGGGGTGTGACTCGTGGTCCAACATAGTTGTCAGCTGAGGGGGGAAGCAGTAATTCAGTGTCCAAAGTAAACACATGCAGTCGTCCTAACACGACCTAACCCAGGGGTCGGCAACCCTGATCCTAGGGAGCCACTGTCCTAAAGATTTTACATGTTTCCCTGCTCTAGCACACCTGATTGTAATGAAGGGTTGTTATCAAGCTCTGTGGAAGCCTCATAATTACCCTCCACTAGAATCAGGTGTGCTAAAGCAGGAAAACGTAAAATCTTCAGGATAGTGGCTCCCTAGGACCAGGGTTGCCGACCCCTGTCTTAACCCAAATGTCTGGACACAGCCATTTACAAGAGTTTACACCCAGTCTGATATGATTGATGAGTGGACAAAAAACACAACGTGTAAATATTTGAATAATTTGATTCTGGTTTGGCTTCTGGCGAGGCAACACACATCCTTGTGGAGGGGAGTCAGATGGCTCAGCGGGTTAAGGCGTTGGCCTCATGATCGGAAGGTTGTGAGTTTGAACCCCAGCTGGGCCTCGTGTCTCCTTGCCTGGCCTCATCCCAACACGGCCTCGTCTCTCCTCCAAGCATGGTGCAGTGGGCCTTCTTGAGCCTAGTGCAGCACCTCTGCTGCACCCATCCACACTACATACGCTCCTGTGTGTACATTTGTGGTATTCTTAGTTTGGACCTCTCCCATTCTCAGCCCTGCTGCAGTCCTGGGAAAGACACAGAGGGCGCTGTTGAGCCTCATATCAGGGTCACAGAGTCAGTCATCACAAGGGCCGGGGGTCAGCTCTGCTCAGATTTGGAACCTGTCCAAACAGCTTGGAGCTGTGGAGCAATATAGAGAATAACAAAACATGCTCAGCCCTCACATTGTGCTGGTGGAAGACAGTTGAACTTAGCTCTGTTAGGGTTGGTCAATGATGCATTAGTACCATCTAGCGGCTCAAAAGACCACAATATGAGTTAGGGTTAAGTGCAAAGCATCAAAAGACCACAATATGAATTTGAATGCAAGCAGGCCTTAATCTCAGTAGAATGTTTTTGATATGTGATCAATATCAACCGGCCAAACACAATGAAATGTTAATAACGTGCAAGTGTGGGCTTCATCAGTCCCTCCATATTTCATTTAGGACACAATGATGCTGAACATCGCAGCTCCAATTTCAGGGGAAAGTTAATTTGTTTTTGCTTGTAGAACAAAGTGTTGTAAATGCATTCAGACTCCAGGCAGAATCCCACAATCCTCCAGGCAAGAACAGCAAGCCTCTCTTGCTGGCAGACAGCAGCGTGTGGCTGCCAGGGAATCACCAAGGGTAGAGCAGAGCACTCCCCGATGACACAGGTCACTGACACAAATTCTGAACATGGCTGTTGGCTCCGCTTGACCATGACAGGCTGTGAATGGCCCATTAACCTCCAGGATACTCCCTCAGGCTTCTGAGCCAGAATAGAAGCCTGGTTGCTGGGAGGAGCTGTCCCAGAGGCACCGTTCTCGCACGTGGGTCTCTGACGGTCCTTCACACCCTCCCAGACCGCCCAGGGTTGAGGGGCTTCTGAGAGTTAGCCGGCGTGAGGCCATCAGCAGGGCCACAGCTCTTGTTCCCAAACAGGCCATGGGTGGTGCGTTTTACACAGAAATGGATGATAAGTATTGTGCTCGTGGAGAGACTGAGAATGAAGCTGAAGTTCTCTGAGGATATGAGAAGGTCTGCTGGCAGAATGAACCAGTGCAGAGGAGCTTGGCTGGTGAGGCCTGGTCCTCATCACGCCTGCGGGGGGAGCCAACACTGCGCTCAACACTCCCACAACAGCAACAAGCATGTGCGATTACAATTCAGCATGTGTACTGCTTTTTAAATTAAAGGGCATGGACTTCTTTAAAATCAGTCATGTTTCCAAATGCCGCATTTTATTCTCCAGCTGAAAACAAATACGTCAGATAATAATTGAAGGTTACAGTTAATCACACCAAGCAATGTGGCACAACACCATGTCAGTCGTGTACGTGACACGAACCTGTGTGTGCAGGTACCCCCACTTTACAGGGTGGAGGATGAATGAACGGAAAAACGGCTTTTATACAGACATGCTGCCCAAGTCCTCCTCCCAAGTCTTGCTGCAGTACAAGTCTGGCCACAGGAGGCAATGTGAACCAAGTTCTGGCAGGCATGCGGCTCATAAACACAGAGCCAGTTTAGGTTTCTTCAGACCAGAAAAACCTGTGCGTGTGTGTGTATGAGGGGGGGGGGCATGTTCTACTAATAGACAAAAGCATCGAAGGGATGAGAATGCAAAACATGTTAGTGCTAAGTAGCATGTCAACCGTTGGCATTTGCGCTGCATATTAAGTTTGATCCAAACATCTGTCGGCTTGTTATACAAGTATAAACAAGTAGGATCGAAGACTAATCCAGTGCTGTTGTAACCCTGTGGTGGAGGAGGTTTGCAGAGCCGTGTGTAGGAGGCGAGGGAGCTCGACGTCATCACCTGACACATGAAAGAATGAGACGATCCAAAGTAGGGAACATCAAAATTAAAGATTATGTTGTTTGAATTCATCTGTTGCTGTGGGCATTGTAAAGTGCTCCTGTGGTTCCTGGGGAACCAAGCGGGGCTGGTAGCTGACGGCAGGTGGCACTGTTCATTCAAGACCCTTATGCTGCTCAGCGTGGGGCCTTGTGGGCCTGCATAAGCAGAGCTCCACCCTGTGGCTGCCCTAACTGGCACACTGGGCTGCTGGGGACCATGGACTGGGAGCTGATTTGGGGCAATGTTATTGTTGCACCATGACTGGTAAAAAAAAAAAAGAAGAAAAAGACCGACCACTGAAATACTTCTAGAACTGTGTTATTTGGTTCCCTGAACTGTCTGCTGTACTTACTGCAGGCATCACTTCCATGTGGCTTTGTGTCAAAGCATCTGCTGCCTTAATTCAGTGTAATTTGTAGATGGTTCTTTTGAACACAGAGGCAACAGCGGATTGGGTTCTCTTGGGGCCACAAGCAGGCATGCGTCGCCACCTCCTGCCTTGTCTTCCAGTCCTGCTCCAGCTGGTTGGAGCTGTGAGGCCCAGATACGAGCCCTCCTGGTCAGGGAGCTTGATGGGATCTCTAGCTCCTGCCATAGGCAGCGGCATCTCCCCCAGTGGAGAGGAGAGGTCGTTGTTTGCATCTGCTGTTGTTTTTTTTGCCCACACAGGCTGCAGATGTCTGTGCAGTTGCCGGGGAGTGGGGCCAGGGAATGGGGAAGGCAGGAATGGAATACCTGGAGGACAGCACTGGCCTCTGTGACCTTTTAGCCCTGTGGTGGATCCTCCCCACGCCAGAGTGAACAACATACAAAAAAACGCTTCTCTGACAATTTATCTACAGAGAGCCAGAGCCAAGATATTTCAGACTCAATTCGAAAGTGGAACCTTCTAAAAATATACCTGATGTTAAATGTCAAGGTAATTCTTGTTCTGATCCAATAAGTACTCCAATCGTGCAACTTTGATTGGCAAGCTCATAATAAATGACACTTCAGTAACTTCAAAGGGCAAGACTAGAACATCTGCCGTGAGGTTGCTTGCTGAAACAGAGTAAATGGATGGCCATTCCTTGGTTCGTGTAGCAGCCTGTCTGTAAAGCATTTTGTCTTGGGGTGACTTGTTGTTAGTACAGGGTATTCTCTGGTTCATGCTTGAGCCTGTCAATAGAAAACTAGAAAGGACACTACTGAGCCAGAACAGGGCCACCATGAATTATTTTCAGCGCTTGAACAAGCCACTTATCGCCAAGATCACCCAGAAGAAATCCCCCACAATCCAACAGCACAATGCAGATTCACTAGAACACTGTTGTCTCCCCAAAATCGCAACCTCCCTGCGCAAACAAATGTCCCAATGATATCGTTGTACGGGAATTCAATCGCGTGCCAAGTGCATGGACAGCAAATTGAGAGCTTGAGAACGCAGTCCTTGTTGACTCACGTGATAGTGACATGGCTCTTGGACGTGCACATGAGGATGATGTCACACCTGGTCCTTAGAACCGACGGTTGTGAACTTTGACCCAGAGAATCCCAGAGGTGTTGTCCCAGTTGTAGAGTGCAGGTGCAGTAGGGTTGATACCCTTCGCAGTTACAGGCCTTAGTATTGGGGTTGTCTTGCTGTCCAACACTGGGCAGGGCCAGTCTGTGTCCCTCCTAGTTCTGAATGAGTAGGGCTGTCATACACGGAGATAAATAGCGTGTATACAATACGTGCTTCACCCTTCCGAGTTCTCTTCTGAGTTTTGAGAACAACTCACAGATGCGAGGACTGCACACGCTTGATGGTGCCTCTAATTGAACGGATCAAAATACACTAGCTACATTAGATTACCCATTATTCTTGTGATCATTACAGTCTGTTGGTTTGAACAAGATAAATGAGAAATGCTGCCGCCACCCATTCGCACAGCAGCAAAACACTGAACAGACACTACAGAGAACAGGAACTGTTGTTGGTAGTCTTTTTTCCCCTGAAATTGATGCGTACTGGAGAATGTGATAAGGCGAAGATGACAACTTAATTAATTTGGAGCCACTGATGGACGTGGGTACTGTATTTGGCTGACTGACGAGAGCAATCATGTCTGCACCCTTAGGCTAGGTTTAGATTATGAGCAAAGATACTGTGCCTAATCCAAAAGAATGACCACGAAACATTTCTCAAATTAGATGACACATTGAAGTGATACCTGCATAAATTTGTCATTTTGGTGGCAAAGGACTCCACGCTTACATACATTTTGAATGTGTTAGATTTCTTTCAGTTCAACCTTAATGAAGAGCATTGGACTACGTGGATTAAGGTGCCGCTGTAAATCAAGATGTGGTGCGTATATCCGTCGACCCAGAAGAACCGGCACTCCTTACGCCAGCTATGCAGCTTAGGGAGCCATTGGCTGAGACACAGCTTGTCCCCTCAGGGCAGGAGAAGCCTTCCAGCTACGGCTGGCATGGGCGGAGCAATGACACTGTTCTGAGCAGCCGTTGACTCTCCCCTCAGCTACAACGAAACGGTGAGTCAGAGTTTGAGTGTGTGTTCAAACTGTTCCCCAAACACAAACCATCCAACTGACACCCTAAGAGAACATAAAATGCCTGTGGATTTGAAGATTAGTCAGACTCAGCATACAGGTGAGTGACATAAATTCCCAGTTGAGACATTAATCACAGACGAGAGATGACTGTGACATGGCAAATCAGGTAGGGCAATTATGCAAACATGTTAGGCACCTGCACCCATGCATGGGCTTAATGTGGGGTGATCATTCATTTTAGCATGACTTTGCAACAAGTGCTGTTTTGTCTCACCTCAACATTACCTTAAAGGCAAGCAGACAACCACACCTATGGTGGGGTACTGGAGGACAGTGATGTAGTGATATGGTACTACTGGAGGCTGATGGCTAGTACCTGCACATGCCCTATGCTGCTGTAAACAAGTTGAATAACATCTGTACTCTGGTTGGTCTTCAGAATTCATTGATTCCACAAGATTAACGTTTATCAACCTTTGAGCCTGGGGGGATCCAGCATCCAGGAAGCTGAGACTAGGATGGGAATTTCACACATCTGGTCCGGGATTGTTATGGTGAGGAAACATAATGAGATACCTTCTCCCAGTAGTACTGGCCCAGGATGTGGCTGATAGAGAAAACATGTGCATTTTAAATTAAGATCATGCAGGAAATGATGGGCAAGGGTGGAGAGATTTGTACTTTTTTGTTTTTTTTAAGATCCTGCAGGACGTGTTACTTTAAACAATTCCTCTGCTGTAAGCAAAAACCACCTTGAATGGTGAGCGTGAGTTAGACGGTAGCAGAGATAAGACTATCAGTGCTGGTGTCAGGTTACAACTCGCTGAACAGCCAATAGGGAATTTGCGAGCACCGCTTCTACTGTAGTGCGACGGGTGGCTGGTGTGCACACCTGTGGTTAAAGCGTACACATACATGTTTGGAAACATCGTCAAGGATCACAAGGAGAGAAAAACAACACAAGGGCAAGTCTACGGCCAACCTTGTCCAGCTCGACGTGTGAAACTAAAGGTGAGGTATATGTGTTTCTTAAATGTTTTTATTTATGTTTGAGATACAAATAGGAACCTTTTTTCAGTGTATCTTTCTGTGAATTATGTGGTTGCGATGACCCCTTTTGGATGTGGGGGATTCTAAATGTGTACTTTCACACCAACACACATAACCAGGCAACTAAAATCCCCTTTAAACATTTTGAATAGGTATTTTTTTTACATTGAGAAAATAGGTTTTGACATTTCGCTGCAAACCAAAGTTTCAGTGTCAGAATGTCTGCAGGTTTGTTGATAACCCGTGCACTGTTGTGTTTGTGGCTAAACTGCCACTCAACATTGTTTGTCAAGCACCATTCCAATGACAGAGGAGCTTGTCAAAAACATTATTGAGACCAACCGCTCCGACTGAGGGACACTGTTTGGAATGTGTTGACTTGACATCATCCAGGTCAACCTTGTAGGTTCACCTATGAGTGGAGTTTCAGCCCCTCCAGTCAAAACTCAGAAGTATACAGATAACTAAGGCAAGGCCAACTGGACTGACACTGTTGAGAAGCTTAAGGGAGAGGGAGGGGTAACCATACAATATTTCAAGGTATCTTTGTGGAGTACAGCCCCCCAAATTGATGATTCAAGCACACTTGTTCATATCTGATTGAACCCTACATGAGTCATAATTCTTTCTTGATCCGGTTCAACGTAAATACATTGCGTCTGCAACAATGCAAGGCCTGCCGTATAGCGCAGCACTTTATGATGTTGACAAATACTTGCCTGTTAACAACCTTTAGACTCTGTAGGTAAGGGGAGTGAGTATTATACTAGTATTAGACAACAGCAACAATATGTAATACGTGTTTGTGCAGTTCTGCTGTTGTAATTATTGCGTTACTGTCTAAAGACAAATAAATAAACTGCTCTTATGCATTAAATTATACTTACTTTTAAGAACACGGTGGAATCGGAAAACATTGAAGCCTGCAGACGTTAGAACCACAGAAAAAGTATTGTTCAAAAAAGTTACTGATGACGTTTAACCGAGCTCCATGAAATTCACACCTGAACATAAGCAGGCTTATTTGACAGGGTTGTAGCACCAGGGTAATCCACAGTTAGCGCAATATTTTTTCTTTTCAAACCCAATTTTCGTTATCTCATGAAACAGGACAAATGAGAGCAGGATATTTTTGAGTAGACTATACGCGCGAAGGTAGAATGTAGACCGCATGGATGACGTCATTACTTGACGTTTGCAAACTTGCAAGTAATAAAAAAAAGTCTAGTAGTCGGTTCCTGCCATGCACGCAAAGTGAATATTTCCATTTGTGCGTCCGGTTCTTCAGATACTGTGAGAAGCAGTACCCTGCTCTGTCGTCTCCTCGGTGAGTGCATCTTAATACATTAGGCGGACAGACAGTAACACGTTTGTAAACTTTCTTGAGAGTGCTAGGCAGCTGTTTGTAATTGTAATCATCAAACCCGTATATTTAATTGATTCTTATTGGAGTGACAAGTGTTAAGGCTTCATTACAGATGATTCTATTGGACCGAAACAGTACCATCTAATCATTCAGTAACACTTCACCTGAATTAAGCTACTACATATACTTTGCAGAATGAACAAGACGCGTCTTTGCTGGTGAATCTATATACAAATATTAAGACCATTTACTTTCAGGTAGCCCTATTAGTAAACGACATGTCCTTAGAAACATTGCTGCAGGCTGCAGCTCACAACCTGCATCACAGAACCCTTTCAGCATTATATCAAGTCAAAACAGTAACTGCAATTTGCCATTCAAATGAACCAACTGAACCCAATAAGGAAGATATTTTAAGGTCAGCGAATGTTGCCTTCAGTGCCGCACAGGTGTCGAGAATAGATGGTGTAGTCAGAACTCTTCAGTATTCACTTGCGTTGTTACATCCTTTCACGTCCTTCCTCGTTCGTTCTTCACTAGGTCTCAGTGAACGTGCACTCGTTGTGCATGCATCCGAAGCGTGTCAGCCTGACCTGAATATTTTCTCGGATCAAACACCCAGTTGCGGAGAGAGCTTTAGTTCTGCTATGCCGATGCGCGCTTCCCCCAAAGAGAGGAACGGGCCCCTAGACATAAAATGGATGAAACTCAGAGGAACTTTGTATTAGGCTTTTGAACATTTGTTTGAATCAAATACATTTTCTGAAAGGGATTTAAGATCTGTGGGGGAGAAGTTAGATAGCTGAAAGGGAGCTGGTGCCAGCTGGGGTGGAGGTTGAACGCTGAACTTTCTCAGTGTCTGATGCTCTGGTGGGTTAAAGAAAGCCCACGTTACATTATATTTAGCAGATGCTTACAGCACATACAGGGACATTCCCCCCAAGGCAAGTAGGGTGAACCGCCTTGCCCAAGGCCACAACGTAATGTTGCCTTAGCCAGGAATCAAACTGATGACCTTCTAATCATTAGTCTGACACCCTAACCACTTTGCCACCTGACTCACCACACTTACCTGTAAGGAAAGTTCTACATGTGTCTCTCTGCTGCCCCATCCCAGAAGTGTTATTTTGGAGTTCTATTAAAAGCATATTTGCATCTGATTCAGCTAAATAAACAGTTCCTGTAGATATGACAGACTTGAGTAAACATGTCAATTAGATGATTTTCTCCCTTCGATGAACCACAAAAGTATCACATTGGAAGCAAATTGCAATGAATAACAGATGATGTGTGTACTGTCTTTTCTCCTCTTTGGCAGTCTTTCGTCCCTCTGTCTCTTCCCCTCTTTCTTTGTGCATCTGTTTGTTCTGTCTTTCCCGCACAACTTCATGATATTAAAATGTAATCTTTTGTGCGCTTGGTACTTTCTTTCTTTCGTTCACTTGCTCTCACACGTGCTCACTGGCATAGCGTTCACCCTTTTGTGCTTTCCGCCTCACTCCCTTCCTCTATATATCCACGTTTGCGATTGTTATCGCTTACGTCAATGTCAGGTGTGTGTGGATGTGCATGCATTTGTGTCAAAGCCAGGGTATTATCCCTGGTCTGAGTGTATGGGGAAGGCAACATCCTTTTTTTACTTCCCTTGTTAAGTGTACCTCCACAGTGTTTGCGTGCGTCTGTTTGGCTGTTGATAGCGCTGTTCATCTTTTAAAATTAAGCCCTGTAAACAAGATCTTGATGTTCTTTAAATGGGGGCAGGTTTAGTCAGAGGGGCATGCTGCTAGAGGTTAATCCTATCACTAGAAAAAACACAGACACACACGCAGAAGCTAATCTAAGAAAAACAATGTGAGTACTTTACTGTAGTTGTGAGGCTTCCTTGTAGCGCAGCACCCTTGATTTATAAGAAATTTATGATAGTCAAAAAAGTTGACTGTGCTTGCTCAGGGGAGAATCTGGCTTTTATTAAGAAGCCAACGTTTATTATGAGGCGCAAATTTGGCCTGTTAAGGAACATGGGAAAAAGTGAGCCAATTTGGCATTTAAAAATACAGAAAAGAGTGAACATTTGAAAAGAAACCAAGCTTGAAATGTTTTGTCAATTGGCAGGCGCTCTTATCCAGAACGACTTACAGCAAGAACAGGGATATTCCCCCTGAGGCAAGTAGGGTGAAGTGCCCCAAGGACACAACATAATGTTGACACTGCTAGAATTCGAACCGTGTGCCTTCTGATTACTAGACCAACTCCCTAACGACTGCACCACATGACTCCCCAAGCATTACAGAGTATTTCCATTCAGAGGCAGTAGGCTGTTGATAAATATTTCCAAATGGGATCAGCTTATTATTTCACCCAACAGTGACTGAAGACCAAATTGGATACAGCATTTATTTATTTGTAGATGCTTAGGTTGGTTGTTTGCGTTTGGAGATTTACTAGCCAGCCAGGAGGCCGGGGAAGGCTGCAATGCACTTTCTCCGGACAGTCGTTATTTGATCAGCACACTAAAACCCCATATTTCTCCCTCCGTGACACGCTGCTGGGTCATTTTGCCAGGCAGCCAGAGGCGCCTGGTCCCCAGTCTCTGGCTCTCGCTGCTGCCCTGCAGGATGAACATTTGTTTAGCACAGCTGTGGACAGATGCCGTGGCAACGCTCGCCAATGAGATTAGAAGCATAGATGCACCAACCCAAGGGCCCTTTCTCAAACATTAAACCAACATGGATGGAGGAATTTCTCTCAAACTGTCCTATTCCAGGAACCGTCTCTCTCACCCTCCTTCTTTCCGCTTACCAAGTAGAGTGAACTGTATGAACTTGTTTAACATGTTAGTAGGCTGGAGGTCGATTAGCAGCACCTAGTCTAACAATGCTCGTCACCTCTGCCCCCTTCTCATATTACACCAGAATTCAGATTCAGATTCAGATTACTTTATTGATCCCGAGGGAAACTCGGCTAACAGCGCCTCTGGCGCCTCTGGCGCCTCTGGCGCCTCTGGCTGCCTGGCAAAATGACCCAGCAGCGTGTCACGGAGGGAGAAATATGGGGTTTTAGTGTGCTGATCAAATAACGGACGACTGTCCGGAGAAAGTGCATTGCAGCCTTCCCCGGCCTCCTGGCTGGCTAGTAAATCTCCAAACGTCATGCATAGAAACAAGCATTTGGATACAATGGACGCATGGGAAATCTGGAGGTGTCGTAGCAGATTCCTCTGCCTTGTTTACGAGAATCCTCCCAGCATGCCTCAGGGTGAGCTGAGGTCACCGGTCAGGACTACCGATGCATCGGCCTCTAGCGACCAAGAGGGGGTTTTCCCAAGCGCTGGGGTTTAAATATATACTTGATTGTGTTAGGGCCCGGTCAGCTGGTCACTGGAGCTTTGTTCTGCTGCCTGGGAGCAGCTGGGCTCACATCTGTGTGGCGCGGAGCCGCAAACCAGGAAGAACTTTGCGCCTGGCTCCAGGCCAGGAGGAAGGAGTTGGCCTTGGTGTTAAGAAGGAAAACGGGCGAGCAGAAAACAAACTCTTCTAAACATCAAAAACTAAAGTTGTCTTACATCCCACATTGCGTTCCATTGTTTAAGGGTGTGACTATCAACGGCCAGTGCGCTTGACTGATGTTGAACAAGAGCTGATTTGTGACTCAGCTCAATAGTTCCATCTTACACATGGAGGCAGGGCAGGGGAAACTGTTGATTAGGCCTCAGATGCCAGCTGACCGTGACCAAATACCCAGAGAGGTAGCAGGTTTCTGCTGAGCACTGTGGGAAATGAGGTTTACATTGTGCAATCGCTGTAGTTTTCCGTTGAACCTGTTTTTATATAACTCAGGTTGGAAACGTGACGTGCAGACGTCGCACAACGACCAACGTGTGTTTGTTAGTGTCTGTCACACCACCTCTTGTCGAGACTATCGAGACGCCATCTATTGTTTTGACACGCGTGTCAACGGCAAGTTTTCTTGAACATTCTGTCTAACCTCCCTCCAGAAGTTGAGAAGATGATGCGATTCCTGTTCCTGTGCCTTCTACTGCGAACTGCCATAGGTATGTTTTTCACCTTTCACCTGTTTTTATCAGGTGATAAACATCAAGTCAGACAATTTATCTGTTATTGCTTGTTTCTCCATACCCACAGATGTGTTTTATATGTTAGTTGCAAAACAAAAGTCAAAATGAAAATGTTCTGCGTTTATCATTACGCAGTTTTCTTACATAGAGGTACAGTATTTGAAGACACTCTATAAGTACATTTGATGATATGCTTTTGCTTTTATCGGATTATGCCATAATCTTAACTACAGTTCATAAAAAGGAAATAGTCACTCAACTCATGACAGGATAAATTCACTGATCCGTCTTTGATTCTTGTTAGTCCTTGGAGGGTTTGTAGTACACAATTAATGGGGACTGGTGTTGTGATGGTTGTGAGTTAACATACGCCTCCCTCTTCTCCCGACCTTCTCCAACAGCAACAGAGGACGAATATGGATCTGGCAGTGAAGGTATGTGATGCATTTGGGTAGAGAACCAGCCTCTAAAATGTGTTTGTGTCTTATGATGATGATTCAACACCTACTCAATAAGCAAACATTTACATTTACATTTATTCATTTAGCAGACACTTTTATCCAAAGCGACTTACAAGAGAGAGCTTTTACAAAGAGCATCAGTCATTGAGCATAGCAACGTGATAGATCCCAATGACAGTCGGTTTTTTAGATCATGAATCATACATCATGGGAACCAATAAGTGCCAAGGGAAGAACTATAAATGCATAACACAACAATTGTGACCATAACGCAAGAGATACAACAAACAACACTGAAAAGTCACCATATGGGGACCAACAGATTGTTCTAAAGCACTTTAGATTATGTGAAGTGCCAAACTATTCCTAAGTGCCATTAAATTGAATAAGAAATAAGAAATTATTCTCTCTCTCTATCCCTCCCTCTGTCTCTGTCTCTCTCCCTCTCTCTCTCTTTCTCTCCCTCTCCTGTTGTCCCACAGAAATTGATGATGAGGACTTGTTAGCACAGACCGGTAAGTTGCCTACTTTTATCTGATCTGTGCTCATAGGATGGCGTGTGATTGCTGGAACTCAGAGACGAGGTTGTGGCCCAGTCCAGGGAGGCGAGGACTGGTGGACCATGTTCCCTTTTCTTCCCTCACATCATTAGACCCCGAGCAGAATGAATTCGCCGTCCTGCAGCCTGAGGTGGCAGAGGTTCAGAAGAGGTTGCCTTCTGAACCACCTCTACGCCGCCCCGCCGGCCGGCTAATCAACATTGGCATGCTCATCTCTCCTGACGCCTCTTCCCGTCACTCCTCATTCTGCCCTGTGATGGGCCCTTGATAGAATTACTGAGCTGTTTAGGACAGGCAAGACAGCTGAAAAATAAATGCTAGCTAGCTCCCAGTTAGCCCCGGGTCCCAGCTGTTTCCCTCAAATCCCCCCCGCCTGCCTGCCCACCTCACACCTCTAGCCCCATCCCCGACCTGAGAGTGTAGGCTAAACGATTAACGATCCGTTCAGAGGTTCTCATCAAGCCAATCAGATTGATCGTTGAGCCGAGCCGGGCCATTCTGCGCTCTCCAGCCCCAGCCGCATTGAGAAAGCATGCCTTTTGTGTGAAGTCAGCCGACCTGCTGTGCGATTAGGTCTTTGTTAGGTTGTGTTGCGGGACGCGGGCGTGTGGGATGATGTCTCTGTCACGGCCGTTGTTGTGGGGAATTAAGCTTACAAGTGCAGACGCACTGACTATCGTTAAACACCCCTCACCCCCCCTCCCCTTCTGCAGTGAAGCCTAACTTCAGAATGGTCACGGTCATGGCGGACGCGGACAAGTCTACTGGAGGAGACGGGGCTCAAAGTAAGCTCGCAGCTGATCGTAAGCGTGCAATCTCCCACCTGTTTTGCACCAGAGATGCACTGTTTTGTAACTGAAAAGCTTTCCAGTCAGCCCATGGCCTATGTGAGCTGATAAAACAGTTGATGAATTATTCTCTCTTGCAGGTGAATTCATCACCATCATAATTGTGGTGGCTGTAAGTGTCGTGGCGTTGTCAATCGCCGCAATCGTAGGTAAGAGATCCTGGCTTTAGTAAGACAACAACTAATGCTGCTGCTCGTTTCTATGTCTCTAATTGGTTCCTTTCAGTGCCTGTATTAACTATCATCCCAGTGAGTCACATATACTATAGTCATGTGTATGAAGAGAAATAGAGAAGTGAAATCTAAGTTTTGAGAATTAAAGATATCATTGTTAGGAAATGAAGAATATGAAAACACGCCAAAAAGCTGAGACTCGGTTCCATTAATGTAGCAGAGTAAATGTATGGCTGTCTTTCCATTATGGGGTGGCTTGAGCAGGCTTAGGCGTAGTACACTTTGACAGAGTGCCAGCTGAAATCCCATAGTTGGTGGAAGAGCTGTGGTTAATCCCTTGATCCCGGTGCTTGACCCTGAGCACTATCCTGTAGCTCCCATTTGTCATGAAAATCCTGCTAATGCTTGTGCAAATGTAAACTCCCTGTCTCTTGTGAAATCGTGACCTTCTAGTTTCTTTTGTAAAACGTGACCTTTTTTTCTTTTTCTGTGTACCTCGTCGCAGCTGTCATGTTGGTGAGACGTCGCATGCACAACCGACAACAAGGGTAAGGCTACGTAACTCTGCTCTGTCACACAATCAACCTCATTGTGTTACACCTGCTAATGTGGGTTTCCGGTGATCGCGGTGTAATATAATACCCTCGGTCCTCCGTGGATTTCTTGAGAAAAGTGTCAGGTACGTGGCTGGTAGAGACTCGGCCAGTTTGTTGACAGGGTTCTCCAGAGACTCTAAGCCTGTTTTTGGGCCTGGGCCTCAGTATGGACCTGGGCCTGGGTTTGAATTTGGGCCTGGATCTGGGTCAGAGCCTGGTTGAACCCTTAGGCCCACGTTTGGGACTGGGCCTGAGTCTGAGTTTGGGCCTGAATCTAGGTCAGGGCCTAGGCCTGGGCCTGGGTCTCCAGTCTCTGTGTGTGACACATGGTTCCCTCCTAGACCTCCTAGACTGTTCAGCTTCATGCCAGTTGCCTCAGGGAGAGAGAGTGACAGAACAAGTCGGGTGGGTAACAGTTCCCTCTCTGCCTTGGCAATTTGCTCCACTTCATGGCAACACACCTCAGCATAAAATCACACAAACGCTTGGTTGATAAAACCCAACCAGGAGCATCCACCCAGTGGAGCCTGCCCAGGCCTGCTCTGCCTTTACTGTGACAGCCTGGGGGCCTCCAACCTTGCCTACACCCCTCGCCACACCCTGCTCATTCCCTCCTAGGAACAATGATGGGGGGGGGGGGATGACATAAATGGAGAAAGAGAGGGAGGGAGTGAGTTAGAGGGTGTGAACTTGCATGACCATACACTGCAGGACCCGACCTGTCCCAGCCTACAGCTCCCCTCATGAACCAGGTCAGGAGAGCTTTAGTGTGTGCCTGACGACACTCCCTATCAGTCCAGCAGAGCTCATAACAGCCTCAACCAGTCGAGCAGAGAAACGTGTTCTTTGTCTCTCCGGGGGGCTGCAGGACTCCGCACAGGTGCCTCAGCTCAGCCTGTCTCTCTCTTTCTCTCTCTCATCCTTCAGCGTTTTCTTTTGTTTTCTTTCTTTCTGTCTTTCTCTCGGTGTCTTACTTGTGTTCATGGCTGTGTGCTGGGGTTTTGCAGAGTAATCACTTTCCCCTGTGACAGTGAAGTGGTGCTGCGTGCAAGGCACTGGTGAGATTTTCATGCGTTCCCTGAGCTTCACAGCTCTGCTAGCAATGCAAGTAGGGAGGACAACACACTGACAGACACTGATAAACACAAAGAGGCAGACAGACAGACAGACAGACAGACAGACAGACAGACAAGACAGACACTGATAGACACAGATTGACATACTGATAAAACAGTTTCAGACAGACAGACAGACAGACAGACAGACAAACAAAATAGATTCACACAGATAGACAAACAGACAAAACAGATACAGACAGCCAAACAGATTCAGACAGGCAAGAGAGATTCAGACAGCCAGACAAGACCGATTCAGAGAGACAAAACAGACAAGAGAGATTGAGACAGACAAAACTGATTCAGACAGACAAGACGGATTCAGACAGACAGACAGACAGACAGGAAAGCAAAGTCAGACAGGGTAAGCAACAGACAGGCAGCCACCGATGGACTTGTTGATGCAGACCTACAGGTGACTCAGACAGACTGACTCACAGACAGCCTGACAGACTCACAGACAGGCTGGTCTGCAGGGGTTAAATTCCTGTGCGGGATTACTGGATAGCTCCTGGGGCTGCAGTCATCCCAGGCTGTGTTTGGTGCTGACTGATCAGTTTGCTGAAAAGCGGTTTAATCGCACAGCAACCCCCGGCTTGTTGCATCAACAGAGGCTCACCCGATTTGGAAGCCTTACCCAGGGATGGCAGTGTGTTTGGAGGTGATGCAGTCACCATGTAGCTGCCAAAGCCCCGTCGCGCTCAACTGGCACAGCTCCCTTGTCATCTTGTTCACGGAACAAGATGACAAATCTCTTAAGCCTAAAATCTTCACACAGGTCTATCTAAAAGGTGGAGGCCATGTTTGTTTGTATTCATTTTTTTCTTCTGTTTTGATGATACATGGGTTGTAAATTGAAACTTCATAATGTCAAAGCTAAAAGTGACACGCTGGAACCTTCCGTGTCTTCGTATTATAACTCGGCGTGTGCCTGCCTTGTCTCATCCAGTCCCTTCTCCTCTCTCTCTCTCCAGAATCTACTCTGTGCCCGCAGAACAAGGCCAGAAAGGGGCGGTCTAACCAAAGACGGCCTATGGGACACCTGGAGAAGAGAATCAATGCACTGAGCTCTATCAAACAGCTGCTCTTTGACCCAGGAAGTGGACACATCATGGCACCCTTCAGAATCACCTGACCTTTTGACACCAACCCCCACCTCACACCTCACCCCCACCCATCCACCGTCGTCGTAGAATGGCTATGTCTAAATGGCGATGCCGAGATCATGTTAGTGTGTATCCTGTTGTATTACTATATAGTTGGCCCAGATATCCCAGATGTACAGTATGCATCCATTTTAGGACATTTGGAAGAATTCCAAACACCTAATTAGATTCTATTTGAAGAATCCAAATACAAGTCATTAAATGTAGCCAGTACAAAAACCCATTTTGAAGAAAGGCGTAATTTAGTGATTTTTGATTTAGTGCAATTGGAGTGAGAAGAACTGGCTTGTTTGACAGTGGAAAGCAAGGCCTAATCCATGGTAAGCCGGTCCAGTTCTCACCTCAGTCTCTCTTTTCACAACCCTGACATCTCCTGTCCCTGGCACCATTAGGAGTGACAACAGGCAAGGCAGCAGGAAGATCAAGCTGTTTCCCTCCCTTCTGAAGCTCGGAGGAGAAAAAAGGAACAAGCAGGGTGGAAAAAAGCAGTTCTGAAACACCCTCTTGCGAGGCAGTGAATTAATCGACCGCTGTGAATGATGATGTTTTTAATTTTTTGTATTTGTTTCCCTTCTCCTCCGCGTTTGAAAGGCTTTCGCGCCGACGTCCGCAGCCTCGCCGATTGTAAATAGCTCTTAGATGACTGGGTGAGAGGTAGTCTAATGCTGAATGTGCCGGGAGGGGGAGGGGAGGGGGTTTAGGGTGGGGGGTTGGGTGCAAAAATCTAAAGCATCAAATCAAGTGTAGGGGATGATTGGGGAAATACCCACGATGCCCCATGTTTCATTCATGCTGAGCACGCCCGCTCTGGCGGTCTCTCTCGCTCTCTCTCTTTTCATTTAAATGGAAATCAATCGTGCCTGGTGAAGAAAAGCTTTAGGGACCAAGGTGCATGACTGGCTTATTTCTTCCCAGTAATACAAAAAAGGAAGTTATTTTGCCAGGGGTCAGGGGTCGAAGAAGACGGGAAGGTGGACATGATCTGGTGTTGTGCGACCCGAGGTATTACGTCTGGGGCGTCACGCGGGTGTGTCGTTGTGCAGGCTGGAGCTTGTGAGGGAGAGAGGTGTAGCGTTGGAACCGAGGGGTCCGATTGTCCCTTGTTGTATCTCTGCTCAACTACGCCTGGCGTGGTCCAGGGGGGAGCCTATGGGGGGGAGGGGGGTGACTCAGCTGGTACCAGATTCTCAGGTACAGAAACACCTGTGGTTCTGAATGAGCCCATTTTCTCCCAGGTTTTATAGCACTCGACAACCTTCACTAGTGCCTTGCTGAATATGAAGGGGCCCATCTATTTAGATTTGTGAGGGTTCTAGAAGTTGTTGGAGTAATTATTGTTTTTGTGTCTTGTGTACACACTGTAGCGTTTGTACGTGTGGTATTTCTGTTCAACACCTTCTTTCTAGTAAACTTAATACAGTCAGCATTTCAAAGGGAATATTACAATATGGTGTAGTCTATACCATACAAAAGCATTTCAATTAATCTTTCTTTGAGATCTTTGTTTGTGATTATTCTCCACTTGCAAGGGAGTATTTTCTCCCTCAGAAACAGAGCAGAACAATGTTTTGTGTTGCTGAAGTGCTTGTTTCTACGAAACAAACAACAATGGCAAAAAAAACTAAGAGAGATCTGTCTTGTCTTGCAGCGTAGATGCGTCATACATGAACACTGCACCATTTTGTCTCTCCATCTATTAGTTGCTCTAACTATCGCTCTCTTGTCTCATCTTACATTACTATTACAAAAAGTTTCTATTATATTATGCGGGAGTATATTTGAAATAACATTTTCGTAAGGGCTTTCATGGACTTGTCATTTGTGCAAACGTGTGGCCAGCCTGCTGTTAAATTAAAAGGTTCTTTGGCATAATGAACAAGCGTTGCAGAGTTCAGCCAATCACTGGATGTTTTTGACCAAGCCAGCCCTACACCATGCAGGTGCACCACAACACAGCCGCTGTCTGCTCCCGCTTTGAAATGGCTTTGTCGTCACATATTTTTTTACATTTTAGAATCAAATGTCTTCTTTTAGAAAGAAGGCTTTCTGTTGATTTATGAAAAGTCTTTATTATATATCTCTTTCAGGGATAGTCTTCTCTGCACACCTACATAATATGCAATCAATGTAAAAAAATATGAAAGATCCTTGTTATATTTGTGTCATGAGATTGTGATTTATATATAACCTCTATCGAAATGCAATTTATTTTAAAGATTTTGAAGTAAACAGTCATGTTTAGTTAGGGCTTTTTAATCATGCACATATTATGGCAACATTGTTTTAATGCAGAAAAAAATCCTCATATCTAAGAATGTTAACCTGTATAGATCTTGCAAAAGATCGGCCATTGTGGCCTATCACCTATGAATCAGCGTATATTTGCACAGCTGTTCACACAACATAAACCCACACATTGTCTTCCGTAGATCTTTGTCTCATAGCATAGCATAGTATTGTATAGTTCAGTAAAGCAATTCCATTTTTTACATTCTCTCCATTTCCAAGATTAAAACGTGTTTCAGTCTCTCCACTCGGTATGTGTTTTTCATCTTGCTAGACAAGGCGTTTCTGAAGGTGCTGTGTTCGAGTAGACAAACACAACCCGCAGATCCACTTTTCAGAGGGAAAAGCTTAACGCTTGAACGCACTTCACCTTCCGTAAAGAATGCACACTAAACTGACCTTTGGAAACGTGTTTCTTTTTAGATTCTGCTCAAACTGTGGTGTGAATGAACAGAAAGGGGAGACAACGTTAGGATTTTGTTGAATGGTGTTGTTATCGGTTCTAATGTTTTTAACAGAGACAACTTGGAACGAGAAACAGCTTGCCTGTGGGCTGGGGGGTGTGATAAAAATAAGAACAATCTCTTTATTAGACAGACTCCCAATCAATTCACATTTCAGTTCAGTTTTGCTATGTAATGGAAATAACATTTAACAGATGAACAGGGTGATAACGCATTGCTTTCTCACACGTCAGCATGAGTCACCGTTCCTTTGTTTGTCCTCTATTTTTCAACCCTTCTGTTCCTGTTTGGCTACTAAGGAAGAACACACACTGAACGTGTACATGCAGAACGGTTGATACCATGTTTGTTAGTCTCCCAGGCACTCTGCAAAGTTCTTCCTCTCCAGTTAGTTCCTGGTGACTTGGTACGACCTGGGTGATCAACACAGGGTGGTGGGGGAGAAAGCACCGGGTTGACATGGAAGTGTCAAACATCTGTTCTTTCAGCAGGGAAAAGAAAGATTGATAGACCTGCGCACAGTTAACCTGGCAATCCTTTATTGTTCTAACAAATGGGTTGAGCAACCACAAACTGGCTGCAATCCCTTAGTCATCAAACCAACGGTTGTTCTATTCAGCTGCTGTGACGGATCATAGGAGGGAACTTTCCAATGTTCACATTACAGCATTTACTCAACAGTGCATGAAAAACAAAGGAATCTACTGTATTTCCACATGGGCCTATTTGCTCATTTTCATGTGATAATCATCCTCGGTATTGAGTTGTAAATATGTTATACCAAACCAGTAGTAGTTGGTATGCATGCTAAAATGGTTTAACCATTGGTAGTGAGACGCAGAACACTCACTTTCCTTTGCCGACGTGACATCTGGGGATCCTGGCTATTTTACCACCTAAGACAGAAGGAGATGAAGAGCGATAACAAGACAGAGAGGGATAAAGAGAGAGAGACAAAGATGGAGGGATAAAGAGAGACAGAGAGAGAGACAGAGGGATAAAGAGAGACAGAGGGATAAAGAGAAATAGGGATAGAGAAAGTGAAAGAGGGATAGAGACAGAGAGATAAAGAGAGACAGATGAAGTGAGACAGAGAGAGCGATGGCGAGACAGAGACAAAGTGAGAGATAGAGACAAAGAGAGACAAGAGAGAAATACAGACAAAAAGAGAGAGAGCATAAATGAGAAATTAAGACAGCGAGAGCGATAATATTGAGTTAGAGAGAAATAGATAGAAACAGGGTTAGAGAGCAAAGAGAGAGAGAGACACTGTTATACTGTTCTGATCAGGGTTGCGTAGCCATGTTCCTGTGGGTGCTCCTCTCACACGAGGGGGAAGTGTAGTTACACTCACAGGTGATAATCATGATGCCCAGGATGAAGAGTACAGCTGCCACCATCAGCCCAGCCACGCGGAGGCTGCCGTAGTCTGAACGGGGGCAAAGGTCACAGCAGGCATATGCACGCTCAGTTACCACGTGTTATCGTACCTTTAATCCGTAAACCCACTGCCACAATAACCTTGTTTTCTGGTGGGGGGCTGGCAGTGAATTGTGGGTAAGTTTAAAAGGAAACAGAAACTGATCTTACCGTAAGTGAATGGCGCATTCCATTTATTGTCTGCGAGCAACAAAACAAACATGAAAACAGAAGTGTGAAGGTAGCATCGCAACTTTGTAACTGCCCATACAGAACGGTGACAGTGTAATGACAGCAACAGACATCAGCTGTCCCAGATGTGTCTCCTAGGATCCTCTGACGAGTTGTCGGTGTGAGCAGCCTACCCCAGCCCAGTACGGAGGGGCAACTCTTTGGAACTATTTGTTTGTCCCCATATGGTGACTTGCCAGTGTTGATGTTGTATCTCTTGCTTTATGTTCACAATCGTTGTGTTATGCATTTATAGTTCTTCCCTTGGCACTTATTGGTTCTCATGATGTATGATTCACGATCTAAAAAACCTATCTAAAGTCTATCACATTGCTCAATGACTGATGCTCTTTGTAAAAGCTCTCTCTTGTAAGTTGCTTTGGATAAAAGCGTCTGCTAAATGAATAAATGTAAATGTAACAATCAGGCCTTAACCTGTTGGGAGACAGGCGAGCTGTACCCCTCTCCTCCTCAGACCCGGGGAGAGACACTAGGAGTGCTGATAAGTCTGCTACCAGATAACAAGCAAATGAAAGAGCCAAAGGTGAGTGTTCTTGCTCAGTTACCCCAAGCAACTTGGGTCCTTTTTGAAGGACTGGATGATGTCACTGCGAACAGAGATAAATGAAAAAAGAAAAACCTTTTATGTATGAACTCAGATGACTATTAGATTTGTAACCCCCTGGATGTAACTTTTACAATAGCCTTACTTATTATGCAGTGGTAAACCTACTCGGTTCATCATTTTTCTTTTTGTTCCAACTCCTTATCTTTGTCACGTGGACCCACACATAATTACATCTCATTATGTTCAGGTACACGCCTGCACCTTTCATCCCCCCCCCCCCCCCCCCCCCCCCCCCCCAAATAAGGAATTTCGAAACATTTCAATGGCAGCTCTCTGTCTTGAGACACTTTTATACAACCAATCAGCTCTGTTCTGCTCCAGGACCTGGAGCTCTAAGGTTTATCTAAAAAAGGACTGGGAAATTCAACATTTTCTAATTACCTGCTAATTGGGTATGACGCTCCATGATAGGGAGCATATAAATGGTGAATAATAAAAACTCAATTTCCCAGAATGAATTGCTGTATCTTTCCCTCCCCCCATAAGAAGTTGGTCATTTAGACCTACCAACAGCCTGTAGTTTACATACTTGGGGTGGTGGAGGGCTTGGCTGTCGGTGTTGACTGGCTGGTCAGCACTGGGGAAGGAAACAGAGAGAGAGTGGTGAGCGAGCGAGAGCAGAGGAAAGGACAGGAATGGATGTGAGCACAGTTTGTACCAGACACAGGATTTCACCTGAAGAAGCAACGATTGTGACATTGAGAAGTGGGGGTCCTGAGGTGACTTTGGTCTTGTTGTCTGTTCTGTTGCCTGAAAGAACAAAACAAAATGAGAGTCTAATCAAGGTTGAAAATGAAAGTTGTATTTTTTGTTTGGTGATGCTTTTTATCACAGGATCTTATCAAATTGTATAATCTTCTGATGCTACATCTGAGAGTGCACTTTAATCCAAACAACAGGGGGAAAGTGGTCTATGGCTATTGATCCAATTTTTATCCTCATAACGGGACAAATAAGTAAGAAGCGCTTGGTTGTCAGGCCTTTAGATGAATGGTTGAATAACTGAAACACAGGGGGAAAAGCTCAGCTTCCAGATTTTGCAACCCAGCAACGAGGTCATAGGTCGTACCGGTGGATGCTGGAGGAACGGTGACGTTCAAGTTCACCGTCCTGGTTCCAGGTGTAGCAGACTGAGCTCTTAAACCTATCAGAGAAAGATTCATTTTCAGAACAAAGTAGTGGGAAGAAGCTCAGAACCCATTCAAGCACAGCTGGAGACAGTTATGGCTTTTGGTGCAACTACCAGCGGCTGTAAACAGTGTTAGGAATGGGTTTATTTAGGGTGTGGGAGAGGAGGAGAGGGTGATGGGAGGAGGGAGAGAGAGTGAAAAAAGGAAGGAGGACGGGAAGGAGGTAATGAAAGAGGGAAGGCGAGAGGAAGGGAAGGAGAAAAAGATAAAGCAAAGGAGAGAGGGAAGGAGAGAGATTCTGAATCAGAAATACTTTATCGATCCCCAAGGGGAAACTCTATTGTTGCGGCGGCTCACAATCACGTCAGTGCACACAGGAATTGACGTGATTGTGAGCCGATGTAGCAGAAAGGGAAGGAGAGGCTGAGTGGGAGGAAGGGGGGGGGGAGACAGGGGGAGGGAGGGAGGGAGGGAGGGAGGGAGGGAGGGAGGGAGGGAGGGAGGGAGGGAGGGAGGGAGGGAGGGAGGGAGGGAGGGAGGGAGGGAGGGAGGGAGGGAGGGAGGGAGGGAGGGAGGGAGGGAGGGAAAGAAAGAAAGAGAGAGAGAGAGAGAGAGAGGGAGGGAGACGTCAACAGGGAGGAAGGGAGGACAGAAGGGCACAAAGGAGTGTTGTAACTGGACGGACAGTGAGTCATAATAATAGTCTTGTGTACGTGATGGAGCAGCGCAGCTTGAAAGAGTTGATTCTCTGGAAGTGCTGGTGAACAGAGACAGTCTGCTCCCCTGGACAAAGAAGCTAATCCAGCCTGTCACTTAGCATCTCCCAGTCAACCCCTGGAGGGACAGACATTAGCACATCCATGCCAGGTCCCTGCAGCACCAACATGCCAGCACGGCCCCTGAATCTACAACTGACCGCAGTGATCTCAGCTCAAACAGTCATTTGCTAATTAAGCAATCCGGTGGTGGAACTCGAAATGGTTTCCTGAGAAAACCGTAAAATATCCATAAATCTAGGCTTGAAATTAGAGAACCGGAGAGTTATGATTAATTGTGAATGGTCTGTGTGTTTGTATGAGAATGCCAGCTAAATGACGACCACCCACCTTGTAAGAGGAGGCACGCGTAAAGGAGACCGGACACGCGGAGAATCTGAAACGCGACCCCACATTAAAAAGAGAACAAAAGACAAGCGTTAAAAGAAAAACGAAGAAGCAAACTGGCTTCACCTTGTATCCGATGAACGCAGGGTCGGCCTCTGGTAATTAGATTAGATTCAACTTTAATGTCATTACACAAGTACAGGGTAATAAAATGAAGTAATGAATGCAGCTCTAAAGCTGATCTCAGCTTTCTGGGCTGAAAACCTGCCAGGATCTGGGGCCAGGCCAGGTGACAGTGAAGAGAATGCAGATCACTGGTAGGCTGCCATCACGGTGCTACTGTCGCAGACTGTGGATTCAAGATGTTTGACATCCCAGCATCCATCAGGCCACCTTACATTTACATTACAATTAGTCATTTAGCAGATGTTCCTATCCACAGTGACTTACAGGAAGTACAGGGTCATTCCCCCTGAGGTAAGTAGGGTGAAGTGTCTTGCCCAAGGACACAACGTCATTTGGCACAGCTGGGAATTGGCAACCTTCTGATTACTAGCCCGATTCCCTAACTGCTCAGCCACCTGACTCCCTCATTACCACACACACGAGCACACGTGCATAATCATGCAATCGCAGACATATACCAGAACACATTCACGTGCACACACACATGCACGTGCACACACACACACAGTTGCACACACCTGCGCACGTACCAGAACACGTTCACACATGCACACACCTGCACACATACCAGAACAAACTCACGCGCCGTCACACAAACTAAGGTGTATTTACATCCACTGGACAATATATCTTTACATCTTTCCAATCCTGTCTTACCCTACATTATCCTGCCCCCTATCCACTTATACACACAAACAACAATGTGTCTTTGTCAATTACAGGGAGAACAGGTCTCAAAACAAGCTGTGGCAGGGGTTTTGCTGTAATGGCTCTTCACTGGCTTTCTTAAATAGATTCTTAGACACAATACGGGTCATGCAGACAGAAGTGTCTTAACTGTCAGACAGAGTGGAAACACTCACAGGGGAACATACTTTACCCTGATCGTGTGCTGACTAGTGTAGTGCTTCAGAGGAAGTTGCGCTATCTATACTGGTACCACTTCCTCTGCATAACCGAAAAAGGCCACGGATCACTCACGCAATCGTTCAAGTAAAAAAATACAAAATAAAACAATACTTCATACTAATATCTCTATACATGATCTTATCCTCACAACAGAATGTGATAACAGAATAACAGAATGCGAAGCAACCTAATCGTGATTAAGGCGCAGAGTGGAGAAGTGCGTTATCGAGAGTCCTGATGCAGTATCTCCTGAGTCGTCCCTCAAACTGACTGGCACTGAAATAGGCTTCAGACTACTGGAACAATCCAATATTACTAAATTAGCTTCCTGCATTTTGGAACCCACATGGTTGTCCAACATTTGAGGAGGGATGGTAGGGAGTCAAGTGGCTGAGTGGTGAGGGAATTGGGCTCGTAACCATGTTTCGATTCCCGACCGTGAAGACGACGTTGTGTCCTTGGGCAAGGCACTTCACCCTACTGGCCTCCAGTGGCGAAACTACCGGGGTGGCAAGGGGTGGCAGCTGCCACCCTAAAAGAAATGCTTGCCATCCCACTTGCCACCCAGGTTGTCATAAGTGTCTCCTATAATATACTACACTTTTATTGAATGGTATTATATTTTTGCTATTTAAGCTGTTGATCTCTTTGGTAACTTGTTCTAAAATCGTTAAGTTCCCCCTCCCTTTTAAAATGGTTGAGTCCATGAGTCCTCTTTGCTCTCGTGTCACCGTGATTGCCTACCTCCCGCTCTATTCCAGTGAAGAAAGAAACGGTTTGAAAGCATTTGAGAAGCCAAAAACAAACTGGAGACAAGCCTACTGTAGGCTTGCAGTGAAAGAATGTACAGTATTGCTGAATTGTGAATCAAGAAAATGTGATGGGTGGTCATATGTGATAGACAGTTCAGTTGTAATTTCAATCGTATATTTAAACGCTAGCTTGCATAAGTCGGTAGCATACAGTAGCTAGCTCTATACAGCTTGCTTGTGCTACAGTAGCTAGCCTTGAAGTCTACCACTGTTACAAGGAGCTTAGCTAGCGTTAACCAACGTCTTACTAACGTCTTTAGTACAGAAAGGTGGACTGACAGAAAATGTTATCACTTTTTTCTCAGGTTTTATTTTCATTACGCACACATCTAATGGGCTCCATTAGACCATAGCCTATTTAACTTACCATCCAAATGCCAGTAAGCACTAAATCAGTTGTAAATCAAACTGATGGCACTGTTCAGATATCAGATCATCTTTAAAACTAAACCACTAGTAATATTGCAGTTTCAGGGCCCAAAAATGAAGAGAAAAGGTCAGGACATCAGGAGACATTGTGAAATTAAATAAAACTGAATTGTTTTGCTGCTGAATATGTAAATATATGTAATATCTGACAGTGTTTTAAGTCTTATTAAAAAAGACAAATATTTGTTTTGGCAACAATATTTAGACTCTTGGCAAGACATTGCTGTTGTCTGTTTTCACGATCTGGATTTGTATAAATAAATACATATAGACAACAGGCATGTGTGTGTGTGTGATATGCCACCCTTCTGCCACCCCATGTAAAATTTTCTAGAATGGCCACTGCTGGCCTCAGGGGGAAAATCCCTGTATTAGCTGTAATCGGATAGAAACATCTGCTAAATAACTAAATGTAAATATATATATATAAAAAATAGCAATGCTAATGTCCTGGACCTAACTGAAGTATTTTTTTTTAATGTACTTTGTTGTCACAAACAAGCAGGGATGCCAGCGTTCAAGGTGCATCTCCCTGACCTAATTCTGCCTGATGCAGGTATGGGGGGAGGGAGAGGGGAGGTAAGAAGGCCTGGGGAGTGTATCTGGCCCTGGCCAAGACGGCAGCTCTGACCTATCCCGATGGCAGCAGGTCCTGAGGGCCGGGGCCGCTGTGACAGGTGAACGTCAGGAGCCGTCATGAGGTTTGGCAGCTCAGATTAGCAGGTTGTGTCACTCTTCGTTTCACTCTGAAGCATATGTCAAGACAGGGCACTGTGCCCCGGGCTGTAATGTCACCCCTCACTCCTCTGCCTGTCTGTCTACCCGTGTCTGTTTGTGTCTATTGTTGTCTGCCTGCCTTCTTCTCTGCCTCCCTGCCTATCTGTCCATGTCTATTGATGCCTGTCTGTCTGCCTGCCCGCCTTTATCTATTGATGTCTGTGTGTCGGTCTGAACATCCGTCTGTTTGCCTGTCTGTCTGACTAACTGCTTGTCTGTCTGTCACTCCGTGTGTCTGACTGTCAGGTTGTCTGTCTGACTAACTGCCTATCACATCGTCAGGTATGAAAGGTTTGTGGGCTCACCTTAGGGTCCATGCTGCGATGACGGTCTGTCCAGGGCATCACGCACCAAGTCTCCTCGCCGTGTCGCTCAATACAGAACAATGGAACGACCGTTACTCAGCCACACCCATTTGCCAACCACTTCCTCCTCATCCTGGTCGTTCACTTTTCGCTCTCTCTCTCCCCCACTCAGTCTTTCTCTGTTGCTCTCCCACTCAGTGTGTCAGTCTCGTAGCATTTTCTCATTCCGAGTCTTGAACGTGTGCCGTGTTTACAGTTTCACTCATTTTGTTCTCTGGGTTTGACGGCACGCCATTTCTGGATGCGTCACACGAACACTCCAGAGAAAACTGTTTACCGAGTGTCGTACCTCGTGTGACAAAAGAAACAGGATCTTATCTGACACAAAATGTCTTTCTCTCCATTATTTACATACTGTGAAGAATGTGAAGAAGCACAGTATTTCCATTCTTCTCTGCCAAATGGCTGTGCGAAGACAGCGGAATGGCCCTTTAAGTAGGCTTGATAGTGGGCCGGCATAAATTGAAGGTTAAAGGGGATGGTTACTGGCAGGTCAACCGAGGCAAGGGCCACAGTCTCGCACTGACTTCGGCCCCACAGTATTGTGCCACAGAGGCATAGCAGCGACAATGGACAAAGGGCCTAATTCAGCCAGCCAAACAATGGCCACAGTCTTCGAGGGGGGGGAGTTAGGGGGGAGGGCATTTTGGACCAACCCCCCCCACCCCCCCCACCTCACTATCTCTACCTGAGAAGTGGCTGAAACACACCACTGACCACGAGTAAAGAGAGACGCTTGTTTAATGCATCTTGTTTTTCTGCTTATAAACCACTTGAAGCCAGTCAATGAACAGCAGCTTAATGTCTCCTTCACACAGGGACCTTGGGCAGACATACTATATCACTTAAACTTTAAGTCTTAAAGAATTTGCTTTTCTGCCTTTACACGCATATGAACGTGAGTGACATCCCAATCTTAAACCCTAGGATTAAATGTGATGTCGGCCCACCCCTTTGCAGCTATAACAACTTCCACTCTTCTAGGAAGGCTTTCCACAAGGGTTAGGAGTGTGTTTACGGAAATGTTTGACCATTCTTTCAGAAATGTATTTGTGAGACACTTATGTTGAACGAGAAGGCCTGGCTCACAGTCTCTACTCTATTTCATTCCAAAGGTCTTCTACCAGGTTGAGATCAGGACTCTGTGTGGGCCAGTTCTTCCGCAACAAACTTGCTCAGTCATGTCGGAACAGGAAGTTTTCCCACAGAGTGAGGAACATGAAACGGTCCAACATGTCTTAGTATGCTGAAGTATTAACCATTCCTTTCACTGGAACGATAGGGCCGAGCCCAACTCCTGAAAAAACAACCCTAAAAATGACCACTTCCTGTTCCAACATGACTGTGCATCAGTGCAATATGCGAGAACCATGATGACATGGATGAGTGAATTTGGTGTGGAAGAACTTGACTGACCTACGCAGTCAAATTCTTTGTTCGGCATTGGCAAAATACAGCTCTACAAGTAGGCAAAGATTCCCTTTAGTGATAATCTGTATCTTCCATTTAGATCGTCATCGGGGAATGCCAAAAGGTTTTGTTGATTTCGAAATGTTCTGGCTCATATGAGTGTACCTCTCACTGTATGTGCGCCAAGCACCATTATCATCAAGAATGAATGGGAATGTGCAGTGTTTTTTTTACCGCTTGATCTCTGATCTCAAACCTAACCTGCTTTCGACCAGGTTAGGGGCTCAGCATGAGTTACCATGGTGACCCAACCCAATAACAATCGATCCACCGTTGTGATACAGAAAACCCTTGGTTGAACCTTGTGACTTTGTTAACGCCAAACCTACGCCAACCTGCGTAGGTTTTCTAGTACTCGCATTAATATGAAGGTACTCGCATTAAGGTACTCGCATTGTTTGCTTCCCACATTGCCCGTTGGAGATTCTTGCCTTATACTTGTAAATTGTTCGGCTGAATGCTCCTGAATGGCTCCTCCCTTGGCACTTGTTGGTTTCTCACAATGTATTTTTTATAATCTATAACCCCGCTATGTTTGGGGACCATCACGTTGTTATGATCAGTGACCGATGCTCTTTTATAAAGCTCTCTCTTGGAAGTCTATTTCGATAAAAGCGTCTGCTGAACGAATAAATGTACAGTAACCCTTCGCCACTTCGCTGTTCAAGTTTCGCGGTCTTAGTGCATCGCAGATTTTTCAAAAATATTAAAAATAGAAATTCAAAAATACCGCCATATCGGCAGCCATAGTGCAGAAAGCAGCGTAGTTTCATCGTGATGCGTGAGAGAAACGGTTTTCCAGGATGCTAGAAGAAGAGAGGCACTCAGAAAAGGCATGTGATTGGTTCCCGGTGGATCTATAAGCCGACTACGATTTGGGGTCTATAACGTTGCTACGCTCAGTGACAGAGTGTGATACTCTTTTGTAATGTTCTTTCTTGCAAGTCGCTTTGGATAAAACTCAACTGTCAACTGTTTCTCACATATCTTAGTGTTGTGTTAGAAATCAACTTCTCGTTAAGCCCTTACAATGCCAAGTGCAGTGAGTGAATATATATATATATATATAAATCTTGATCCGTAGCACAGGCCTCTGCCTCTTCTATCATCCACGTTAATGCTGCTGTTCGGTATTAAGATCTGTCAATGTATAATATAGCCAAGGCCATCTTCGGCTTTTAGACCTTACATATGAATGTCATTAAGTCTTCTTGTTCAGTACCCTGGGCCCTGCTTCAAGCACGATGTTTAGGAGTCTTTGTGTTCTCTTGCATTTCCTCATCTTGGCCAGGACAGCCATCAAAGCCATTAGCCAACATCTATATTTAACGAGTCTCAATGCTCTTTTGGTTTTAGCGCGGCTTCAAAATATTAGATTTCATTCAATATTAATGACTCGTGCTGTTTTTCTTTCAAAGCGGCTTCTCACAGACCACGCTTCCATTCTTTTAGGTCTCCCCGGCGCGATCCCGTTTCAAACCATCGTCAGGCAGGTCGCAACGCTCAGGCGAGTACAAGATAATGGTTTTTATAGGATAAGGCAAATGGCTTCATTTTGCCAGGCGTTGTGTTTTCCCCTGCACAGTTCAGGTGACAGATCTCGCATCAGCAGGCCTACCAGTCAACCACAAATATGATTTCAGCATTTGTAATCATACATACATTTTTTCCAATGTTCATTTTTAAGTTCACCTACAGTTCTGTTATTAAACTGTCGCGCAAGTAAAATGACACAGAACAATATAAAATCAGATTTTTTTAACGTTGGACTAATTGAACTCTCTTCATTTCCCTTTCTATTAAACAGTCCAATCAGGCAGGCTGTGAGTTCCCCCAGTGCTGGGGGGCCCACTTTTGCACATAATACATCAAAACGCGCTTGATGCCAAAGAAGAAAAATGGACGTTGACGTACGGTATTGAGCTGTCAAACCTTCAATTTAGCAGATTACAGTGCTTGCGTGCTCCGCCACGATGCGCCCGAGAGTGAACAACCTTTCTTATGAATAAGCCAGTCACTCCGACAGGAACTTAAACAATTGTTCCATAATGAGACAAATGCGTCTTGACAGGCCGTGATGGAGAATGGCACACCTAATTGAGAGACAGCAGCTCCGGTCCTCGCGAATCATGAGGATTAATCTTCCTGGCAATCAGCGCCAACAGGGCGGAAACGAATACGGAGCGTTCTGGGGGGATGAAGAGGAGCGTGGAGGACCACAGTCCCGTTCCAAAAAAATATGTAAATATGTAAATATCAATGTTCCTGTTCTATTTATTATTATTTTTTTTTTTATCCAGAGCGACTTCCAAAAAATAGACTCACGTTGGTCACATATTGATTTCTCGCTATGATCTCTGAATCAAAAATGAGCCATAGAATGTTGTCTGAAAATGTCTGTACAGTAATAGTTACAGAAGGCAGCAGCTTAAGTCAGCTCCAACCATCCCCACTTTCTCCCTTCCTCTCTTCACCTAACCCTCTCTCTCTGCAGGCTCATGGTGAGACTAATCGCCCGCCTGGTCTATCTCCCTTCCTCTCTCTCTCTCTCTCTCTCTCTCTCTCTCTCCCTCAGATGTGGGGAGTTCAAGTTAAATCTGAGGGAAAACAGGATTAGAGGTCTGCCCTTTGATATGGCTTTACCTTCAGAACACATTACCACGCTCAATTAAAGCACACAAGCAGGCCTTTGTGGAGCTTCGCCCTGGAGAGGTGTGTGTGTGGGGGGGTCAAGCAGGGAGGGATGCACAATCTCTGTGTGTGTGAGACAGGCAGGGGGGGGGGGGGGGGGGAGCGTCTGCAGGCCCTCATCCTTGGCGTCCTCTTCTGCCCGGAGCGACGCGTGTCAACAACAGATGGTTGAAAAGGGCAGCGCCGAGCGTTGTCAGCGTTGTTGTGAGAGGGTGCTGTACGGCAGTCTCGTTGCCCGCTCGAGCACAGGGGGCACGACGACCGCCCCCACCCTCGCTCCATCCCTTCAACCCCCGCGCGCGTTCGCTCTGCCACTGCCATCTCCCGTTATTCTACCTTACTGTGTGGGGATGTGTGTGTGCGTGGTGGTGGTGGTGGGAGGGGGGGGCCTAGCAGGGATGGTGGGTAAGTTTGCAAAAGATGGGTTGAGGTAAGGTGTGCAGAACATGGGGATGTGAGGGGGGGAGTGGCTGTCTTCTAGGGGGGCTGTTTGTGGGGGTTTGGGGCTGTTTGTGTAGGTGGGGGGGCTGTGTGTGTGGGGGTAAGGGGCTTTTTGTGTTTGAGAAAATGAGCCTTCACCTTTATGTGAGGTCAAGGATCAATGAGGCTTAAAGAACTGACAGTACCCCCGTCCTGACACGCTGGATGGCTGATGCTCGCTGAAGCTTCCAGAAGCTTCCTTTTCCTTTGCTCTCCGTCTCGCTCCGACTGTCACCTTGAAGAGGTGACATTTCATAAAAGAGCCCGTCGGTGAGGACCGTTCAGCATGCAACACAAAGTACTTTCCTGAAACACCAAAGGAATCCGAGATAGAATCACAGACGATGACGCAAATCAGTCACGCCAAAACAAACAACGGCTACATTTATGTTTTTTCTCGCAGAAACATTCACAAACCAGACAAAAAGTATCTTCATATAGAGGATGTTTAACAGCAACAGATACGCTAAATTACTCTGCTGCCCCCCAATGACCACACTTATACAACGGCTAAACCAACAGTCTACTTTTGGTCTACATGACAGAGTCTGGACTCTCCATCTAAATGAGGTCCAACCTCACTACACCAGCTCTCCCCGAAGTTCAAAGGGCAAGTCATAATCGCTTGTCCGGGGTGGCCCGTCAGCCGTGCGATCGTTTATTCTGATTGGCTGCTCCCTGAAAGCGGCGCCCCTCCTTCCGCTCTGCCAAAAAAGAAAGTGATGTCAGCAAAATCGGAGGCAATGCGCAGAAAATATTCATAGCAGCAGGAAACTGCCACAGACGCATTGATCTGGGGAGAGCGGTTGACAGCTGACCTCCGGGCGCATGAGAAGCGGTCTCCGATCCACCCCCTGCAGGGCAAGCCTGGGTCCAGCGTAGGCAGGGGGTGGGGGCAGGACCTCCTGGTAAAGACCCCAGTCCCTCACCTCGTCATACTCGTGGCTCTCCGTCAGGTAGCGGGTCACTGGAACACCCAAGGAAGCCACAACACCCCCCCCCCCCCCCCCCCCAAGTAGAGCAAAGAAGGGTGGACAGACAGTGGACAGGAAATACACGAAAGATTAGCATAATGCTCAAAGGTACATCTGCTACGTGCACATACTGCATTTACATTTACGCATAGACGCTCTTAGAGAGACTTACAAGAAGTACAGGGATATTCTCCCTTGAGGCAAGTAGGGTGAAGTGCCTTGCCCAAAGACACCACATCATGTTGACACAGCCAGGAACCTGCTATTTTCTGATTACTAGCCCAACACCCTAACCGGCTGCACTGCGTGACCCCCCACCCCCCCCCCCCCCCCTCATGTCAGAGTGTGTCTCACCGTGTGAGGGCGGGCCCTCAAGAACCGGCAGAAGAGAGGGCCGGTAGTCACCGGTGGGGTAGTAATAATGTGAGCTCTCCTGGCGACAGCACACAGAGGAAAAAAAACAGGGTTTGAAGCGGCACGGCATCGCAGCTTGCTCATTAACAACGATAATGATGTTGGTGATAATGTTGTGTGTTTAAATTGAATTGTTTAAATGTGAACACACATGAGGGGACTGCTTGACACAGAAAGCATCTGTTGCTATGTAACGTGTTAGCAAAAGACGGTCTCTAAGGACAGCGAGCGTTTGTTACTGCCTACTCCAACTACACGGAACACTCTTTCTGCCTTCTCGTTAAATCTCACTGAACATTTTATTCCAGGCTGGGTCTAGTCCTGGGTGGCCTTTTACAAAGTGCAAAATGATAATTTCGGAGAGATCGATGTGTATTTTGAATGCTAATTGTGAGCTATTGATTTTTTTCCTGAGAGTCTCAGAGATTCGCCAAAGGTGTTTATTAGTTTTTCTCTCCAATTCCCCGGTTCTACCAGAATCCTCCACTTCCTCCATTGACAGATGAGTGCCCCCCTCTTGACCCTCCCTCCCTCCCTCCCTCCCTCCCTCCCTCCCTCCCTCCCTCCCTCCCTCCCTCCCTCCCTCCCTCCCTCCCTCCCTCCCTCCCTCCCTCCCTCCCTCCCTCCCTCCCTCCCTCCCTCCCTCCCTCCCTCCCTCCTCTTCCATTTATTTTATTCCCCCTTCCTGTTTGCAGCCTGTCTTTTCCCTAGTCTCTTTTCACCCCCTCGCACCAGCCATTCGCCTCCTTTCTCGCTTATCTTATCTCACCTGCTATCAACACCTCAATCCCTCCACCACCATCCACCCCCAACACCCTCCACCATCCACCCCCAACCCACCGCCCTCCACTTCCATCCTCGCTCATCCTTGTCCGCGTCCCCTCACACCATACGCACCCACCCCCCATCCCTTTCTCTCATCTCCTATCTTCCATCCCCCCCCTCCCTACCCCCCCCCTCCGTCCTCACCCCGCCATAGCTCTCGTAGATGCTGCCGTCTGGTTCGGATCCAGAGTCGATGAGGAGGGTGTGCTGGGCGGCTGGGTTCAGCCTCTCCCTCACTTCGTACCTGCAGGTGCTGCTCACTGTGGATAGGGTGGAGCTGCAGGGGGAAACACAACCACAACGCAACCACAGTCTAAACACAACGCAACCACTGTCCAACCACAGCACCTGCAGGTGGTGGAACACAACCACAATGCCACCACAGTCCAACCAAAATCCCTTGCAGGAGGTGGAACACAACCACAACCGTCAGGCACCTGAACCGGTTCTCCTTCACCCTGATTGCCAGGAGGTTATACGTTACAGTACGGAGACACACAGAGCGGCTGTGAGTCGACCGCCTGGTTGTGCGGCTGTGATGTTGTGATGTCTCGGCTGTGCTGCGGGGGACGTGCATCTCAGGTGACATTCACGATTAGAGAGCCTTCACTCCTCTAGGGTGGGCGTGTACGTGTTGGCGTGTGGGTGTAAAGGAAAGTTGAAATATGTGTGAACATATTGGTGGTGCGTACGTGCGCTCATGCACTCGTGTCTGAGGTTTTTTTCTTTTGCCACCTCGGCGGTTTCAGATGCTGATCTGCGGGTCAGGGTTCAGTTCAGTGCCCCTCGACATGCTGAGCAGCCTGGGGGAAAAAAAACAAACCCTCACCTCCCCTCCTCGCTCTTCTTTTCCTCTGACACACTTTCTCCCAGGCTCTCTGCAGGACAGGGGGAGAGGGAGGGAGAGGGGCCGGTGGGGAGAGAGGGGGAGGTAAAAGCTTCAGGAACTGAGGATTGGGATTGGAGTGTTTCAAGAGAACTAAAAGGGTTCCCAAAGATGACGGGAGGGAGGGATGAACCATGAAAGGGAGAGAAGGGGTGAAGAAAATAGCCGAGGGGTGTGTGCGGTGAGGACAGGGAGGGGAAGGGACAGAGAGGGGGAGAACGGAAAGATGAGACAGGTGGACAAGCTGAAAGTGTAGCCGGAACAAAGAGAGGAGAGGAGGGTGGCAAATGAGAAAAAAAACGCACATTTGATTAGAAAGGAGGGATGACAGAGCTGCTTGACAGCTTTGGCAGATGAGTGGAGAGGCAGGAGCCACAAGAGAGGAGGCGAAGAGAAAACGAGGGAAAGAAAAATGGAGAGCGATGGGAAGGGGGAGGGGAAAGGAGGAGAGGAACAGAAATAAGAAGAGAGGGAGAGGCTGGGCGGAGGTGACGGTTAGATTGCGGCCCAAAGCCGTCTTCCGAAAGTTGACCGTGATTCGTGGGGATGGTTTTTCTTGACGGTGACCACAAACGGTTCATGAGTGAAAAAAACAGACCGCGTTGCTGTGGTTACCTGTTTGGCCCCGCCTCTTCCTCCACCTCATTACAAGGAAGCATCCCAATGTGTTGATCAGCAGCAAGACTCCGCCCACTCCCAAGGACACAAACAGGGAAGTTGACAGATCGCTGTCCTCTGCCAAAACAATCAAAACAAAACGTAAAAACAGGAAGTTGAGTCAATGAGGGAATAGTGTGGCAATAATAATAATAATAAATAAATGGATGTTCATTTAGCAGACGCTTTTATCCAAAGCGATTTTCAGTAAATACAGGGACAATCCCCCTGAAGCAAGTACGATGAAGTGCCTTGCCCAAGGACACAACATCACATAGCTACAGCCAGAAATCAAACTCACAACCTTCCAATCACGAGGCCAACGCCTTAACTGCTGAGCCATCTGACCCCCAAAAATATGATAGCAATGTAGAGAGACAGTGTGTGGGTGGTAGTAAAACATGAATATTGGTCAGAGTTAAGAAGAGAGCCTTGACCAAACTCATTTCTAATATTGATAAAAGACTAACAGAAGAAAATCAGGTTTCATTCATGACAGCGTGCCATGACGACAACTTCTTTCAAAAAGCAAACAGTCAAAGCCTCAGAGGTGCGTATATTAACAGATTTTACCAAATGAATCAAGGTGGAGCGCAAATACCAATTTCCTCTCAGGCCTCAAAAAAAGAGTGAAGCTGTAAGGAGAGTTTGAAAATAGGACTTTACTCTCTGAGCCTGGTCCTGGTTCTTCAGCGTCCTCCACGATGTCCAGTGACTCTGCAATACAAGAAGAAAAACAGAGGAACAAAATGAAGTCACATGACACAACCACCATGCTGGCAAGACCACAGGGGCCTCCCAGCAGTCAGGGGTTCCTCTCAACAACCAATCGAAAAGCTAGCAGGGTAAGAGCGGAGTTATTTGCTGACAGGTAGTGCCGTGAGCCAATCAGGGTCTCTGGAAAAACCTAAGGTGTTCCTGAATGCCGGGTCTGCTCCACTGACCCTCGGTGGTGATGGTGAGAATGGCGTTGTTGTCGGCGTAGCCGCTCTCCCCGATGGCGTTCAGGGCGTTGACGGAGAGGTCGTAGACGGTGGCGGGGGAGAGGCCGGTGACGGTGAAGATGTTTGCTTTGGGAGGGTGCACGTCCACGTACCTGGAACTGGCCGACTGAGCCCAGCGGTACCTGCCGATCGAACGGCTCAGATGAGGAAGCATGAAACGGCGAGACTGGGGTGTGTTCGACGACAGCGAATGAGGTTGCCTCGTACCGTACTCGAAACCTCTGCTCCAGGCCCCCGTCGAAGCCGGGGATCCACTCCAGTGTGATGGAGTTGTGGGTCACGTCAACCAGACGGAGCCCTGATGGAGGGTCTGGATAATCTGAGGCAGAGAGAGAGAGAGAGAGGGAGGGACAGAGGGAGGGACAGAGAAAGTTGGAAAGGGAGAGACAGAAAGACAGAGATAGAGAGAGGTAGAGCGAGAGACAGAGCAAGTTGGAATGAAAGGAGAGATGAGAGGACAGACGATGGAAAGTAGGTGTAGAGAATGACAGGAAGGATGATAAGCCAAAGAGAGAGAGTGAGACAGACGAGAGAGAGGAAGATAGAGAAAGCGAAAGAAGGATGGATGGAAAGAACGAAACAACATCAGTAGAAGGACAGACTCTGGCTTCCGGCCATTCATTCAGCAGAATAAATAGGTCTAGCATGAGCCCCTGTCATGTTGACAGTGGGGCAGAGAGGTCAGCTGGGTGAGCATCTCCATCTTCAAACCCAGGAGGAGGGAGGCGAGGGAGGGGGCGAACACCAGCACTAGCTCTCTCCCCAGTCCGGCCCTCTGATGATAAGGAAGCATATAACATTTATTATCGCTGCGTCAGATTAATTATGAATATTCGCGGCATTGAAAAAAAAGGAACAAAATGAAGGCACGGGGTGTAAAAACATGGGGAATATTGGATTGTATTTCACGCTTTTTATGGTAAACATTAAATGAGTCCAAGAGCCGGCTGAGGGGATAGCTTGGGGCTGGACTGTGTTGATGGCGGCTGTGGTGATGGTGGAATACGTTTTTCGCTGGGGGGGGGCAACTCGGCCTCAGTGCACAGAGGGAGACAAGTGTAACCCTTCAACCTTATCTGAGAAAGGGAGGGGGGGTGGAGGCATAGAGAAATGGAGGGAGGGAGGGAGGGAGGGATGGCGTAATAGAAGGAGGAATGGAGGGGGGGAGGGATGGAGGGAGGCAGCTGCACTGACGATAAGAGAGAGATCCGGCGTTGAAATGAGTGTGCTGAAGGATCCCACAGCCAGCAGCATCTTTCTGGTCTTGTGAGCAGACTGCTACAGGGCCCTCCCACTCCATTCCAACACTGCTGCAGATGACTAGGATCACTGTGAACAATACCACACTGACACAATGATTTGGAGGAGCTGCCAAATTAGGGCCAATGGGAGAAGAGGCAGCGAGCTGACGAGGACGTGTTGTGCATCATTATGTTCTGACCTCTGAACTGACCTCTGACCTCGGCCAATTTGATGTCTCAACCAGGCGCTTTGTTAAAGCTTGCACATGCCAGTGCGCACACACACACATACCTAGACACACAATAACACTCCCATATACACACACTCACACATGTGTTCACACCTACACAAACACGCACGCAAAGACACGCGCATACACACACACGCACGCTCAAACACAAGGCTCTCAAGTGTCATGCCTTTGCCGTGCGACTCGCACATGTCAATAATTTCTCACGCTCTCACACAACACCTTCTATTTCTCACACAGGGATGTTAAGAGATAACTTAACTTACATGAATGCAACGTTATCTGTCTCGAGTCATACAGTACTTACTGTAAGTCGCTTTGGACAAAAGCATCTGCTAAGTCCCATGCCACCTCATAGCGAATCACTACTCCCCCCTCCCCCCCCCTCCCTCGCTCCCCCGCATGACCCAAACACTTGATAGGTGAGGTCATCTCATTCCAAACGTTTTGCTAAGAATCATGAAAGGCCGAACTGCTCGCACAAGCACACACACACACACGGTCACAGCACATACTGGTGCTGAGCAGCTGGACGTCCAGGGAATCTTCTCCGAGCGGGTTGCGGGCGGTGCAGGTGAAGACCACGTAGTCCAGCGCCGCGCTCACATTCACCACCGTCAACGTGCTGGTGTGGATGAAGCTCTCGCTCACCGTCTGCTCCTCGTACCTTGGGGGGGTGGGGGGTGGGAAGGAACACACGCGCACATGTGACAAAGGCAGATAAACGCAGACCTGGAAAAACAAACATGCGGGCGGTGCGAAGACACGGGGACAAAAAAAAACAAACATAAGAATTGCGGCGATGTGCATGAAAAACAAACGCAAAGCGTGCGGTTGAAAACAAACAACCGCTGGCAGGACACCCAAATACCCGAACGAAAACTGCACAGGCGGGCACGCGGGAGAACCCGGTGACGGAGACGCGTTGACAGGTTTGCGCCCGCCGTCGTCGCCCCCTTCGGTTCGGTTTCATTTTTTCACCGCTTTGGTGGCCCGCTAACCGCTTCGATGCCCCCCTCACCGCTTTGGTGCCCCCCGATCACCTGGCGTGTGGTGGGAGAGGCGGTACAGTGCGCCCTGAGACTGACGCGAGTAGCAGGTGTGAGTTAAGACACTACATTTTGCGCAGCAGGGATGCATTAAAGCAGGCGTTTAAATCGAGCAAGATGAGCAGAACATGTCCTACATCTGGATTCAATGGTAAATATGAGGCAAGAAAAGATAATCTGTGAAAACAAATCTAATTATCAAGGATCATGAATATGCATTAGCTGTCGCTAGCGCACGCTAACTCGCACATGCTGACATTTTTAAACATATATTTGCAAGTGTGAAAGTCAGGTTGTGAGTGTGTGTGTGTGTGTGTGCTTGGGAGAGGGATGAATAAAGAGCGAAAGGTACAGTGAGAGATAAAGAGATGAAAGGGAGCGATAGCTAAAAATAGAGAGTGAAAAAGATAGGAAGATGGAAAGAGCAACAGGGAGATAAGGGGAGAGGGAGAGAGAGATAACTCAAGAAGACAGAGAGGGAGAGGAGGAGTGGCGGTACCTGGAGTTTGAGAAGTCCATGGGAACACCGTTCTTGGTCCAGGAGAAATCCACCCTGGGAATGCCCTCTGCCTGACACACCACCTTCGCTGTGCTGGTGCCATCACCCCGGCTGGCCACCTTGGTCCACTGGGGCCCCTTCTGAAGCTGTGGCTTAACTGATACACACACACATATGTTAAGAGTAAATAAAGGTTCATCTAAATGTAGGCACACACGCTATGAGACATCCACATGTAGAAGCGCACATACATGCATGTAGGTACCCACACGTGTAAACACGCATACAAACCACACCGACACATGCAGGCATGGACACACGCCATGAGACATACACACATGTAGACACGCAAATACTCTCACACACGCATAGACCGAGGCCTATGTATTATCCATGATCATACACACCCAGACCACACAACACAGACAGATCCAAGCCTTGTGCACGACAAAGCCCAAGCCCTCAGCACCACAAAGTCATGCATTTTACATGGCGCACTCACAGCGCACTATCAGCTCCACCTCCGCGCTGGCAGGGGGTGCTATGCCGTTGTCGGCCGTGCACTGGTAGCGCCCTGCAGAGGCCCGCGTGGCCTCCAGGATGGTCAGCAGGCCTGTCTCCTCCCTCTGGGTCGCCTCTCCTATGTCCTCTCTCCCTGTCTCCCCCTGGAGAGAGTGGAGGAGAGAGAGGGAGGCAGAGAGAGACAGAGAGAGAGAGAGAAAGATGAGGGTGGGAGGAAGAGAAAAGGAGGCAGGGGAGGAGATTACAAAAGATGGGGGTAACATGAAGAAAACCCAATAAGGAGGACGAGACCGGAAAGAGAAGGGGGAGAAAGGATGGAGAGAAAAGAGGGGGGAAAGAAGGAGAGACCGGGCGGTGGGGGAGGATGAAACTGATAAAGACAAGGAAGATGAGGAACGAGAGGTGGAAGAGAGAGAGAGAAAGAGGGTTGCGGAGGAAGGGATAGATGGTGTAGGGAGGTATGAGAGGATAAAGCCAAAAAACAGAGGAATGAGAGGAGAAGGACAGGGATGAAGAGAGAGGTAAGCAAGAGGAGCAACAATAGGAGGCTGGAAGAATGGAGGGTGTGGGTGGAGAGAGAGAGAGGGCGAAAGAGAAAGGGAGAGTACCAGCAAAAGAGGGAGGGGGGAGAGAGCGAGAGAGAGGGATAGAAAGAAGCGGATAGAGGGAGATAAAGAGGGGGATAGAGAGAAGGAGAGGGGGGGAGAGAGGAAGGAAGAGGGAGAAAGAGAGAGGGAGAGAAAGAAACAGAGAAAGAACAGGACAGGGGGAGAAATGCCAGGGGGCGAGCGGTAGATACGGAGCCTGTGGTACGTTGACAAATGTGCCCTTTAGTCGGAGAGCTGTAATGAAAGCTATTTTTCTGGATTTGGGCGAGAGAGTGCAGCGGGGAGAGGTGGGCTGGAAGGATAGTTAGAGCCAGTGAAATATGGAGCGTCTGTGCATTTAGAGGAAGGAGTGATAAACGGTAAGAAAGGATAGAATAATAGGAAAGAGGTCAGATAAAGGAAATAAAAGTGGGTGTGTGCATGTGGGTGTGTATCTGTGAGTATGCATGAACGTGTGAGTGTCTGTGTGATGTCTCTGTGCATGTGTGCGACGGCATGAGTGTGTCTGTGTGCTATTGTTTTTGTGTGTGTGTGTGTCAGAGAAGCTCCAGCGCCTCACCAGCCACTTCCAGGAGAACATATCCGATGAGATAGGGTTGGCATCGGCCACGCACAGCAGGTCCGCTGTCCCGTCCACATCCACGTAGACTGGGTTCACCTCAGCCTTCACGCTGGGGGCGTCTGGAACACAGGGCAGGGCAGCGGGGGAGGGCAGGCATAAGGACCAGCTTGGACACACGGTGGGTGTCTGGAGGACGGTCTTGATGCCATCCAGCCTGCTCTGAATGAAACACTCTCCTTAACCTCCATCAGACGACCCCTAACATCCAACTAAGTGAAGAGTCTGTGAATGTGCCACATGAGAGATGAGCTTTCACCCCTCTCTCCTCCACCCTCCTTTCACCCCTCTCTCCTCCTCACTCCCCTGCCTCTCTACTCACTCCCCTCCCTCTCTCCTTACTCCCCTCACTCTCTCCTCCGCCCTCCTTGCAACCCTCTCTCCTCCACCCTCCATTCACCCCTCTCTCCTCCTCACTCCCCTCCCTCTCTCCTCCCCCCTTCCTTTCACCCCTCCATCCTCCTTCTTCCTCCCTTCCTGTCCCCCCGAATCCTATCTGTCTCTCTCTCTACCCAACCCATGTCAATACAGTATGAGTGTGAGTGTGTATGTGTGTATGAATGCGTGTATGAATGTGTGTGCATGTGGTGTGTCTAAGTCCCCCCCCCCCCCATCTCCTCCCTGTGGGTATCATGCACTCACAACAACAAGACCATTAGAGCCTCGTCGCCCCCGCCCATGTTCCTACACAGAGCACTACTGGCGGGGGGAACCCACCAGAGACCCAGCCCCCTCACACACTCCACGCGCACACGCACACACACCCCAGAGTCACAGAGATCCACCCATGTCTCCCACTTAACCAAGAACGACATTGTTAAGTGGGCTACACTGCCACCCATAAAAGCTATTACAATCCTCCATACATTATGAATACCTACAACTGTCAGGTCCAATCCTGTCTGCAGTGCTGTGTGCGTTTGGCTGCTGCGGGCTTTGGAGGAACATTCAGACCTCGATTCTCCCCCACTGCTGTTATAAAATAATCAGGGAGGGAGACTGAGGGACGAGGCAGGGGGAGGAAGCTAGCGGATGAGGCTTGGGAGAGAGGCTGGGGGTGGAGGCTGTATTTGTATGAATTCCATTTTTCCTGACTGTTCTTTTTTTCTCTTATCTGCACGGCGGCAGAGTGTCTGAGTCTGTGTGTCTTCATAAGGCTGTCAGTTTGTATGGGTTTGAGAGACGGCTAGGCGGTTGGGACCTGGGGGACGATAGGGGCTAGTGCTAGAGGCTGGACTAGGGTTAGAGGCTGGACTAGGGCTAGAGGCTGGACTAGGGTTAGAGGCTAGACCTGGGCTAGAGGCTGGATAGGGCTAGAGGCTGGACTAGGGCTAGAGGCTGGACTAGGGTTAGAGGCAGACTAGGGCTAGAGGCTGGATAGGGCTAGAGGCTGGACTAGGGTTAGAGGCAAACTAGGGCTAGAGGCTGGATAGGGCTAGAGGCTGGACTAGGGCTAGAGGCTGGACTAGGGTTAGAGGCAGACTAGGGCTAGAGGCTGGACTAGGGTTAGAGGCTGGACTTGGGCTACATTTACATTTATTCATTTAGCAGACGCTTTTATCCAAAGCGACTTACAAGAGAAAGCTTTTACAAAGAGCATCAGTCATTGAGCATAGCAACATGATAGACCTCGAACACAGTGGTGTTTTTAGATTGTGAATCATACATCATGAGAACCAATAAGTGCCAAGAGAAGAACTATAAATGCATAACACAACGATTGTGAACATAACAACGATTGTGAACATTGTGAACATTGTGAACGAGCTAGGGCTAGGGCACAGCTAGGGTTAGAGTTAAGGCTAGCAACTGGGGACACGAAGCATGCGCTCAGACCGTGTGGCGTGTGGTGGGAGGAGCCTGCAGAGCTGTTTACACTGATGCAGGTGTGTGATGGGAGGAGCCTCCAGAGCTGCTTACACTGCTGCAGGTGTGTGGTGGGAGGAGCCTGTAGAGCTGCCTACACTGCTGCAGGTGTGTGGTGGGAGGAGCCTGCAGAGCTGCTTACACTGCTGCGGGCGTGGGGGATGGTAGGAGCCTGCAGAGCTGCTTACACTGCTGCAGGTGTGTGGTGGGAGGAGCCTGCAGAGCTGCTAACACTGCTGCAGGTGTGTGGTGGGAGGAGCCTGTAGAGCTGCTAACACTGCTGCAGGTGTGTGGTGGGAGGAGCCTGCAGAGCTGCTAACACTGCTGCAGGTGTGTGGTGGGAGGAGCCTGTAGAGCTGCTAACACTGCTGCAGGTGTGTGGTGGGAGGAGCCTGCAGAGCTGCTTACACTGCTGCAGGTGTGTGGTGGGAGGAGCCTGCAGAGCTGCTAACACTGCTGCAGGTGTGTGGTGGGAGGAGCCTGTAGAGCTGCTAACACTGCTGCAGGTGTGTGGTGGGAGGAGCCTGCAGAGCTGCTAACACTGCTGCAGGTGTGTGGTGGGAGGAGCCTGTAGAGCTGCTAACACTGCTGCAGGTGTGTGGTGGGAGGAGCCTCCAGAGCTGCTTACACTGCTGCAGGTGTGTGGTGGGAGGAGCCTGTAGAGCTGCCTACACTGCTGCGGGCGTGGGGGATGGGAGGAGCCTGCAGAGCTGCTAACACTGCTGCAGGTGTGTGGTGGGAGGAGCCTGTAGAGCTGCCTACACTGCTGCGGGCGTGGGGGATGGGAGGAGCCTGCAGAGCTGCTAACACTGCTGCAGGTGTGTGGTGGGAGGAGCCTGTAGAGCTGCTTACACTGCACGTCCAGGGTGATGGAGGCATGGCTAGTCCCCAGCTCATTGGTACACTGCACCGTGTACACGCCTGCCTCTCTTCTGGTCGCATTCACAATCTCCAGATCTGTAGCATCCCCCTCTGTCCACACACACACACATTCAGGGACACGCACACAGGGCAGTTAGTATTCATTATTGGCACATTAAACACATGTCTCTCAGCCTTTTGCCTCTGAGTGACATCTGGTTCTGCATTATTGATCTCTCTGGCTGGGTTCCAACATGGAGGCCAAAGGAAAGACACACACCTGTGGTTACAAACCTCCATCTGCTGTCCAACAATAGCCTGTCAGGTGTGTGTGTGTGAGAGAGAAAGAGAGACAGACAGAGCGAGAGAGAGAGAGAGAGAGAGAGAGAGAGAGAGAGAGGGAGAGAGGGAGAAAGAGGGAAAGGGAGAAAGAGGGAGAGGGAGAAAGAGAGAGAGGAAGAGAGACAAAGAGAGAGAGACGGGGAGAAAGAAAGAGACAGAGTAAGAAGGGAAGAGAGCGCAAGAGAGGCAAAACAGAAAAAGAGAACGTGAGAGAGAAACAAAGAGAGAGAGAGAGCTAAAGAACGATCGAAGGAGCCTTGATGTCAGTGAACAGGGGTGCGGCCTTGAGTGGAGAGCTTGCATTGTATTCAGATGGACAGCCTTCCTCATTTAGACCGCATACATTAGAGAGGGTAATGAGAACCCCATCTGGCAGGCTTCCACGCCGGGCCAGCCTGCCATGTTTTATTCACGGCCTGGACGCTGGCAATACCCGCCGAATGTGCTGGCTCAGCTCGACCGCGAGCCGCTTATAGAGTCGTCACAGAGACGGCTGCCTGCGCCTCACCTCGGAGCAGCTCTTTGCGGAGCAGCCAGCTGCAGGAGACTTCGTCCGGATTGGCTGACACCAGCAGGGGGAGGGTTGCAACCTCATCCTCCTGGATCTGGACCTGCTTGGGCTGGTCAGGGCTGAACTCTGGAGGAACTGGGATCAGAGGGACCCCCACAGACACACGCATGTAAACATATGCAAAAAGACATTACATTAAATGTATAGTTATTCATTTAGCAGACGCTTTCATCCAAAACAACTTTCAAGAGAGAGCTTGAAAAAAGAGCATTGATCACAGATCATAACAACGAAATTGCGAGTAGCATATACATGAAGCATAGATTGTGGGAAACCAAGTAAGTGCCAAAGGGAAGAACCATAAGAGCATTCAGTTAAACAGTTATAATTAAACAACTTGAACCTCAAAAGTGCAAGAGTGTACCTTTAGGAAGGCAAGCAACATTAATATACCTCACACCGAGTACAAGAATTTCAAATTGGTTACAATTGACCAACAGGAGCAACAAATCCCTCAATAAGAGTCATTGTGATCCTGGAGGAAACTAACACCAGGTCCATTTACTATAAAAAGTACTACTGTACTACAGATATGACCCACGTGTGCCCACACTCACAGGCAAACTGCAACACACCCACGCTTACGCAAACACGCATGCCAACGCACACGGACACAAACCCACGCAGGCGTCCGGGCCGCCAAGTCGAGCATGAAAGGAGAGGGTGGCGCTGATGAAAGTCAAAGCGGTACAAAGCCGACATCCCCACCAACCGACTTTAGGGCGGGGGGGTGGGCGGGGGGGGAGGGCCGGTGAAGGGAGGGGTGCTGGGGGGGGGCGTGGGACGGGCATTAGAACCGCGAGTGACAGCGGCTTCACACACGTGCGCAGTGGCGTGAGCTGGCGCTCACGAGCCGCCACGTGCTTTGAAGCGCTCGGCAGGCTGGTGCCTGAGAGACGGCATCAAAGGTGAGCAGGACCGTGCGGCAAAGCGCACGCACAATTAGGGCCCTGCTGCATGGCGTGGCACAACAAAAGGCCCCTCCCGGCACACAAACCCACACACGCAGGATGCAAGCACACCATGCCGCTCAGGCGCCATCATGTGCGCAGACTCGCAAACACAAAAGCATCCACAGAAAGTTTCTCTTTTAGGACCCTGTCTTTCTATCTATCTATCTGTATATCTATCTATGTATCTATGTACATATCTATGTATCTATGTACATATCTACGTATCTATGTACATACACTATATTACCAAAAGTATTTGGTCACCCATCCAAATGATCAGATGAATGGGTGACCAAATACTTTTGGTAATATAGTGTATCTACAGTTGTGGTCAAAAGTTTACATACACTAGTGAAGATCATGTATGCCATGGCAATATAGGGTTTTCAATAAACTCTACAACTCTTATTTTTCTGTGATGGAATGATAAGGAGCACATATTTCTTTGTCACAAAAAACATTCATGAACATTTTTTCTTTTATGAATTTATTATGGGTCTTTTGAAAATGTGACAAAATCTGCTGGGTCAAAAATATACATACAGCAATGTTAATATTTGGTTAAATGTCCCTTGGCCATTTTCACCTCAATTAGGCGCTTTCGGTAGACATCCACAAGCTTCTGGCAAGCTTCTGGTTGAATCTTTGACCACTCCTCCTGACAGAATCGGTGCAGTTCAACTAAATTTGTTGGTTTTCTGAGTCGGACTTGTCTCTTCAGCACAGTCCACATATTCTCTATGGGGTTTAAGTCAGGACTTTGGGAAGGCCACTCTAAGACCTTAATTCTAGCTTGATTTAGCCATTCCTTCACCACTTTTGATGTATGTTTGGGGTCATTGTCCTGTTGGAACACCCAACTACGTCCAAGACCCAACTTTCTGGCTGATGATTTTAGGTTTTCCTGCAGAATTTGGAGGTAGTCTTCCTTCTTCATTATTCCATTTACTTTCTGTAAAGCACCAGTTCCACTGCCAGCAAAACAGGCCCACAGCATAATACTACCACCACCATGTTTGACGGTAGGTATGGTGTTCTTGGGGTGAAAGGCCTCACCTTTTGTCCTCCAAACATATTTCTGGTCATTGTGGCCAAAAAGCTCAATTTTAGTTTCGTCTGACCACAGAACTTTCCTCCAGAAGGCCTTGTCTTTGTCCATGTGATCAGCAGCAAACTTCAGTCGAGCCGTAAGGTGCCGCTTCTGGAGTAATGGCTTCCTTCTTGCACGGCAGCCTCTCAGCCCATGGCGATGTAGAACACGCTTGACTGTGGACACTGACACATGTGTTCCAGCAGCCTCCAACTCATTGCAGACTTGCTTTTTGGTGGTTCTTGGTTGACTCTTGACCAACCTGACCAATTTTCTCTCAGCAGCAGGTGATAGCTTGCGTTTTCTTCCTGATCGTGGCAATGATACAACTGTGCCATGCACTTTATACTTACAAACAATTGTTTGCACAGTTGATCTTGGGACCTGCAACTGCTTTGAAATGGCTCCAAGGGACTTTCCTGACTTGTTCAAGTCAATGATGCGCTTTTTCAGATCCGTGCTGAGCTCCTTAGACTTTCCCATTGTAGTATTTCTGGCTGAGTCTAGTGAATGTGTCAAACAAGCCCTATTTACATGGACTGAAAGAAGTCACCAGCTGGAGTCAATCATAATCACTCGTAAGAAGTTAGGAGGCCATGCCAAAAAGCAAATTGGATTGAAACAACTTTTTCTACATCACCAAATTGGTAATTCAAGGTGCTGTATGTATATTTTTGACCCAGAAGATTTTGACACATTTTCAAAAGACCCATAATAAATTCGTAAAAGGACCATTTTTCATGAATGTTTTCTGTGACAAAGAAATATGTGCTCCTTATCATTCCATCACAGAAAAATAAGAGTTGTAGAGTTTATTGAAAACCCTATATTGCCATGGCATACATGATCTTCACTAGTGTATGTAAACTTTTGACCACAACTGTATGTATCTATGTATCTATGTATCTATCTATTTATCTATCTATCTATCTATCTATCTATCTATCTATCTATCTATCTATCTATCTATCTATCTATTCTTTTTGATTATTTCCCTCTTGCTTTCTCAGTCTCTTCTAATTAAATTCTAACTGTACAGTACGTCTACTGTAACTGCTGTTTTTGTCAATTAAGCAATTCAAATTGGGGGAGGGGGTGAGTGGAGGTGGACTCACAGAGCACGTCAAGCTGGTAGAAGGTGCTGACTCCCTCAGACAGCAGGGAGCTGTAGGCCTGGCAGACCACCCTTTTGCCGTGGTGCTGCGATTCCAGGGGTAAGGACAAGCTGCTGCGCACCGACATCCCGCTGAACGCCGCCTTCCTGGGGGGCAGGTCCACCCCCTGCAGCCTGAGAAGCCAGAGTAGGAGAGATTGAGAAGGGAACCGGAGGAGGAGAGGTAGAGAAAAAGAGAGAAAGAGAAACAACATAGACAAACTCTAAACATGTTTTCCAATTAAATGATCTAGAGCCCAAATCCAGTCCCTCCCTCTCCCTTCCCTTCACCCCTCGACCCTCCCTCCAGAACCTCAGGGGCCCGAGGCTCCAGGAGATGTTTGTCTGGGGGTTGCTGCTTCCAGTCAGGCACTCGAGCTGCAGCGTTTGTCCGCTGTGAAGCACACTCTGTTGGGCCTCGATCTTGACGCTGGTGGCTGGAACTGCTCGCAGGTAGAAAAGATGAGACAGCAATGTTAACAACACCGCCTGGCCCAACCTGCTGACTACCAGTGTTTGCAGTAAAGGTCACAGAGAAAATGGGAGATTGCTTTCTCTCAATGCGATCCTGGCCAGAAGTGTGTGTATGTATCCGAGAGAGAGCAAGAGAGAGAGAGCGAGACACAGAGAGAGAGAGACAGCAGGAGAGATAGAGAGAGGGAGTGAGAGAGTGAGAAATAGAGAAAAAGAGAATGACTCACACTGAACGAGCAGCTTGGAGGAGGCTGTGAGCGTCTTCTTGGCGCTATTGGTAGCGTCACAGCGGTAATTAGCTTGGTTGTCGCTAGGCTCCAGCAGGAGAACCAGCTCTCTGGACACGCCCTTGTCTGAGGGCAACAGCTTGGAAGCTTCTACAGCCTTCCCATTCTAGAGGAAGAAGAAGAGAAAGAAGGAGAAGACATAGAAAGGTTTGTTGGGTTGGGATAACACGTGTAGAAGCAGCGACTCAAACACAGACACACACACTTGTAGGAAGTGACCACAGAGAAAATTCTTGCTCCGCGTTTCTCTCATCAGACTGTCCTTCTTCAGGAAAGCGGCGTTCAGCGGGACGTCGGTGCGCAGCAGCTTGTCCTCACCCCTGGAATCGCAGCACCACGGCAAAAGGGTGGTCTGCCAGGCCTACAGCTCCCTGCTGTCTGAGGGAGTCAGCACCTTCTACCAGTGGTGGTCAGCCATATTAACGACAGGAAGTGGGATGCAGACGACAGGAAGTGACATGGACCCAGAGCAAAGCTACGGTTCTGAGCATACAGGGATGTTGTCTGAAGAAACCCGTCCCACAAACACACACACATACTTCATGCACACACACCTTGTACCAGGTGAGGCTTCCAGTTGGGCTTCCCCCGCTGGAAAAGCACACAAGGCGAACAGTGGTTCCTGAGCGCAGGGGGATATCCTCTGGAGGAACGTCCAACCATATCTTCTGAGGAGGGTCTGGGGCGGAGAGAGGGAGAGACCAAGGGAGATGAGGGCGAGAAGAGGTAGAGAGAAATTGGGGGAGAAGAAAGAGGGAGGAAGTGAGAGAGAGAGATCGGGGAAGGCAAGCAACGTTAGGAAGGTGCGATTGTCACTCTTTTGTTTTCAAAAGATCACCTGGGGAGCACTCGTTGGAAGGGGGAGGAGACATTTGTTGTGGTCGCCGCAAACTCACAGATGACCTGAAGGTTGGTGGTCTGGCTCTTGGAGAATCGCGTGCCCTTGTTGAAAGTCTCGCAGGTGAGCGGGAGTCCGTTCTCCTCACGGGACACCACGTGGGTCAGGTTGGACATGCTGGTCATGCCTCCGTGTTCCCCCTAAGAACATGCACAGGCCCTCAGAACATCCCCCACCAGCCAGCCCTCCCACTCTAGAACGTTCTCTGCCGAAGAAACACCACTCCCTAAATTCACCGAGCAGAAACACAGATGGCGAATGAACGCAACCTAATGTGGATGTTTATTTTCTGAATCGTTCCTGATAAACAAACAAACTCGTTCTCTTCCTGTCTCTCTCTCCCTCTCTCTTGCCCGCTCTCTTTCCCTCTCTCTAAGCTGAAATAAATTGAAACAAACTCCAATTTGCACCTGTACTGAGCGGGTCATGCCGGTGTAGCAGCCATGGTGATCAAGGCTATTATTGAGTTGATTACTGTGAAAGCCTTTCCTGAGCAAAACAGAGTACAAAGAGTAACAAAGAAACACCAGCCCAAGTGTCAGTCTTCATTAACCTCTTTGTGGTAAGGCTGCGTGCCGACTCAACCCAGTGTGGGTGTGTGTGTGTGTCTGTGTGTGTGTGATCAAACGGAACCTAAAACATGCTGTTTTCCCAGGAAGAACGAGCTGGCGTATTACCGCTCTGCTCCTCTGTTAGCTTTCATTCACTTTGATCTCATTAATGTTCGTGAAAACACGGCAAACGGGAGGACGCCCCCTTCCCGGGAGCGCATGTTGCCGCTCGCCCAATTACGCTCGCTGTCAGGACCGGTGTTATCTGTGGGAGTGGGTACATCCATCCATCCATTTTCTTCTGCTTATCCGGGCTTTCTTCACCACAACGGTCCAATACAGAAACTGCATCACTGCAGATTGACCGCCTGTCAATCTCACATTCCGTCCCTCCGTCACTCATGAACAAGACCCCGAGATACTTGAATTCCTCCCCTTGGGGCAAGGACTCCCCACCCACCCAGAGGGGGCAAGACACCTTTTTCTGTTCGAGTGTTTAGGAGGTCCTCCACAGCTCCTGCTCCCGTCATACAGGGAAGGGACGGCCTCTAGCAAAGGGCCCCGGACCCCATACTCCTTAAGAACCCCCCATAGGACACCACGAGGGACACAGTCAAATGCCTTCTCCAGATCCACAATGTGGACTGGTAGGGCAAACTCCCATGAACGCTCGAGCATCCGATATAGAGCTGGTCCAGTGTTCCGCGACCAGGATGAAAACCACACTGGTCCTCCTGAATCCGAGGTTTGACTATCGGTCAGGTTCTCCTCTCCAGTACCCTGGCGTAGACCTTACCGAGGAGGCTGAGAAGTGTGATTCCTCTGTAATCGGAACACACCCTTGAGTAGGGGTACCACCACCCCGGTCTGCCAATCCAGAGATATTGTTCCAGATGGCCACGCGATGTTGCAGAGGCGCGTCAACCAGGACATCCTACAACATCCAGAGACTTTAGATTCTCAGGACGGATCTTGTCTACCCCCGGAGCCTTACCACCAAGGAGTCCATGGACTACCTCAGTGACTCCAGCCTGGGTGATAGTCCGCCTCTGAGTCCCAGGCCTCTGCTTCCTCCTCGGAAGACATGACGGCAGGACTGAGGAGATCCTCAAGGTATTCCTTCCACCATCCAACAACATCCCAAGTCGAGGTCAACAGGTCCCCACCCGCACATAAGCCAGCTCACCGCTTCTCCCCGTGGGTAACGCCAGAGAAATGAAGAGTCCAGCCTCTGTCAAGGATAATGGTTCCAGAGCCCAAACTGTGCATGGAGGCAAGGCCAACTATATCTAGTCGGTGACGCTTGACATCCCGCACAAGCTCGGTAGTGGGTTCATGCACGGTTTATGCACAGCCAAATCCTTGTTAGCCTATCAAGGAAAATCAAGATGTCAATTATCTTATTAAGACAGCCCTGAACTCGCAGGCTACTGATTTGCAGATGTTGAACTCCGCTCTGTCTCCACGCTTGTGAGGCAGCAGTTTTCTCCCCCGAGACCCTTCAAAACCATGTCTGAATGAAAAGGCTATTTTCAGTACCGAGCGAGGACATTTCACATGCATTATCACATTTGGCCCTGTGGCCGTGAAGGGGGGGAGAGAAAGATCTAAGATGTCTGCGGTTTGTGCATCGCATGGACTCAAGTCAGAACGGACACTCGGCAGTTGTGTGTTGCGCTGAAAGAAATCCCCCACCTCTTCCAGAACAACGGAGGTGGAGTTCAGTTCCTGGAAGCCTAGCCACCAGCGGATCTGGACAGGAGGGTTGCTGGAGCTGGCGGAGCAAGACAGGGACACCTCCTTCCCCTCGATGGCTCTGAAGGACCCCAGCACCTTCACCTCTTTGGGTTCAACTGACACACACACACACACGGACAAACACACACACAGAGTTGGAGAGGGAAAAGAGGTATTCAGTTAAAATCTCAACACAACTCTTGCGCAACACTTCAACCACAGGGCCTTCGGATGAATCAGGAAGTGGAGAATGAAATTCCACCAGGGGGTTTTAAAGCATCTTTAGTTTTTCCTCCCAAGATTTCCCTGCTGTGGGTGCAAGGGTTGTTGGGGGCTATAAAGTATTCTGAATTAAGGACAGCTTAGCTGAGAAATACAGGGCTGGTCTGACCAGATTGAGTATGCATGTTTAATTTATATCTTAGTCATTTATCAGATGTTCTTATTCAGAGCGACTTATAGCAAGTACCAATAGGGTGAAGTGCTTTGCCCCAGGTCACAATGTCATGTTCGCACAGCCAGGATTTCGAACTTGCAACCTTCTGATTACAAGGCCGATTCTCTCACGGCTCAGGGACTTAACTCCCTTGTTGTTTGTGGGTTGCTTGTGTGTGTTTGTTATATATCTTCTATGTCTTGCATGTCTCCTTGGGGCCATGCAGGTGTTTTCTGCCATACACATGCAGGCTGTGCTGGCTTCTATAAATGCTTGGTGGCATATTCATATCACACACTGATATGCTTCTCTCCCCTGCAGTCTAATGCGCACCTCAACCTTCCTCAGCCCTTCTTAGCTTCAACCCCAACCTCATCCCCAGCCTTTGCCCCAGCCTCACACTGGCCCTGTCTCTTCCTCTGCCCCAGCCTCTGCCTCAGACACTGCCCCAGACTCCGCCCCAGACTCTGCCTCTGCCCCAGCCTCTGACTCAGCCCCAGCCTCATCCCTAGTCACAACGTCAGAACAGGTAAGTAAAGACGTCACCTCATTTTCAACATTGACGCTGCGTGAATGAAATAAGTGTGCGATAGTGATAAATTCAGTCCCGAGGCCGGTCTTTCTTGGAGAGAGTGATGAACATGTCAAGGCTGCAGAGTTAGAGGCTGTGAGGCCCAGCCTACTCCACAAATTAATTCTGTGTTTGTTTTATTTTTAGAAGAAAAAAAAAACATAAAACTATGGGCAGGGAGAAAAAAAAGAAAAATGGAATGTATAATCTATTACCTGTTGGCATTATTATCACTGCACAAAGTGTAGCTTTTACTGCCTTGGGAGAAGTGCATTGGAATGATTCAGCTAAATTAGCTCGCTGTAAAAGAGCAAGTCTGCAGTCTGGCATGATTCTGACTGAAATATGGGCTGGAGTCGTAATCACCATTGGTTTCATTAATGATGTTAGCATTATAAGTCATGCTGCCACAGAATAAGTATTGATATTACTGCTGGTGACTACAGTTAAGACTGCCTGGTTAAGGATGGCTTCACTGATGGGGTAACATACAGCATAAGCAGACACGTGGAGACATTGTTATTCACTGCAATTCTATGTTTCAGTCTATGAAATGAAATTCCACGGAGAGATATTTTTCTGCCCCTGCATAATATCATAATAAAGTGTATGTGTGTTTAAGTGTGTGTGAATGCTGTAAATGAGTGTGTGCTCACAGTACGTATGTGCTGTCTCGCTGTCAGTGAGTCACTGTTTTTGTGTGTTTCTAAGTGTTTGTGTACGTGTGAGCTGTGTGGGTGTGTGTTTATGCATGCATATGTACATAAGTGTATCCCTATCTGCCAGCGCTGTGTACTGTATTTGTCTGAATAAGTAAGCATGTGCCTGCATAACGTGTGTGTGTATTTGTGTGGAAGCACAGGAAAATAAGTTCCATTGTACATGTGCAAGAATGGCAAATCTGTCTCCCACCACATTTTATATTATAAAAAAATCGAATTCAACGACAGCATACTAAGTTATTGTTATTATTATTATTCTTGTTATTACTATTATGAAAAGATATCCGGCCCCACATATGAAAGCAGACCTAGGGGCCTGTATAGACATGACGAGGCCACTCACAGTGGACGGTGAGCCTGCGTGTGATGGTCAGCGGGCGCTTGGACACCAGGTTGGTGGCCTCGCAGCCCAGGAGGGCCTGGTTGTCCTGGGGAAGCACCTCGAGGGGCAGGAGGCTGCTGGACTTCCGGGCCACCGTGTCCTCCTCCCAGCTGGTGGACAGCACCTCGCCGTTCTGCGGCAACACAGCAGCGTGCTCGCTGTGGGTGCCCGTGTGCATGTGTGTGACTGCGCGTGGGTGTGGATGCGTTTGTGGGGGCGTACCTTGGTCCACTGCAGGGTGGCGAGGGGGTTTCCACCGTGGGAGAGGCAGAGCAACATCAGCGTTTTACCTGCCTTCACCTCGTTGCTGGCCAGACCGTGGATGACCAGGGACTGGGGGGGGACTGCCCTCGGCAAGGAGAGATGGAGGGATGAAGGAGTGGAGGGTTGGAAAGATGGGGAGATAGAGAGATGGAGAGATAGAGGGATGGAAAGATGGGGGATGGAGAGATGGAGGGATGGCAAGATGAAGAGATGGGGGGATGGGGGGATGGGGAGGTAAAGGGATGTGGGGATGGAGGGATGGAGAAATGGAGGGATGGGGGATGGAGGGATGGAGGAAAGGGGAGATGGAGGAATGGAGAGATGGAGGGATGGAAGAATGGATGGAAGAAGGAATGGAGAGACGGAGGTACAAAGAGATGAAGGGAGGTAGGGGGAGATAATAAAATGAGGGCTTGGATAGCGAAATGGCAGTGAGAGATCGACGCTGGGAGTTGGAACGAAGCAAGGAAGGACAGAGGAATATGCGATGACAGGAAGACAGCAGAGGGGTATCAACACGAGCGGCGAGGAGTGGACCGCCTGCAATTGAGAAGGACGCGTCTCCGCCGGGTGAGACAGGGCCAATAAATCGGGAACATTTAACGCGAGTGCAGGAGAAGAGGTCTGACTCTGATGAAAGCATTAAGTATTAAGGGAGCAGCGAGCTGGATCCAGTCCATAAAGCAAAATAACAGATGTTTAAACAGTAATAAGGCAACATGGAATATGAATAAATTACCGCTCGCCCTGAATAAAATATTCGCAGTAAAATAAATTAGGGAGCAACGGCCCTTTGTTATTGGTGCAATCAGTTTGTGAATGCTGGCGGTGGAAGCCAGGGCCTGGCATGACAAACTGCCACCTCGCGTAACAATCTGGCTGGCTCAGAGCGGACGGCACTCGCGCTTTGATGGCCTGACGTGCTGAGTAAGACTGCTGTGATGGTCTGCAGTTTTGCTACATTAGCACTTAGCGCGGAGGGCTGTTGTTTAAAGCAGAGTGGATGGATGGAGAGTTGAAAGGAGGGAAGGAGAGCGTAGGAGAGGGAAGGATAGGAGAATAGAGGAGAGGAGAGTAGAAGCAAGAAGATTAGAGAAAAGGAGAGGAAAGGAGAGGTGGAAAGAAGAGAATAGGAGAGGATAAGTGAATAGAGGAGGGTTTCAGAGAGAGAAGAGGCAAGAAGAATAAGGAAAAGGAGAGGGGAAAGAAGAGAATATAAAGAGATGAGAGAAGAGGAAAGGAGGAGAGAAGAGGAAAGGCAAGGAGGAGAGGATGGTAGAGGAGGAAAGAAGAGAACAGAGGAGAGTATCGGAGATGCTAGAAGGCAAGAAGAATAAAGAAAAGGAGAGGAGGAAACAAGAGAATATGAGAGGAGAGAAGAGGAAAGGAGGAGAGGAGAGAAGAGGCAAAGGAGGAGAGGATGGGAGAGGAGGAAAACAGAAAGGATAGTTTCCCAGATAGGCTGGACATCAAAGCAAAATAAAACAGGATTAACACAAAGCAGGTTAGAGAGATACAGTCTAACTAACATACAGATAGTTAGATAAAGGTAGCGTTAGGGTTCTGTGAGGGGGTGGAGGTATCATGGGGCTGGTTGGGAGGTGGGGGGGTGGTATTTGAGCAGGTCATTGACTAGGGTGTCGTGAGCGGGGGCAGAGTTTAATCAGCAGCTGACTCGACCTGGGATTCGCAAGTGGGTGGACTCCTCAGACCAGACAATCAATTTCTTTCAATGATTTACAAGGTGTTGGGAGACAATAACACCAACACTACCAAACAACGTCTCTGAAGCCAGACGCCGTTTGTTGGATAACAGCAGTCGACATGTTCGCAGTGTTACCAAGATATATTATCGGTACGCAGGCAGAATAAACAATGCTGTGTGGACAAGCGTCACGCAGCCCTATGGACTGTGACGTGGCAGGAGCGAGCAGTCACTTGTTGTCATGTCAGTCTCTATCCTCTTGGGGCAGCGGTCTGTTGACCTGAGAAGCGGTTGGACCCGGCCCTGGACTCCTCCAGCCCAGCAGGTGTGAGTTGGCCCCAGGCAGAATGTTTATCCCTGGGTTGAGAACGACCGCAGTATGCCCCGCCTAGACTGACAACGCTCTCCTTCAGGCTTGCTCCCTCACCACCAAATCCTTACCCTTTCCCCTTCCCCTCCTCACCCTCACCCCTTGTAGCTCCCTGTGTGACAGTGTGAGGATGGAAAGGCAGAAGTGAAGGTCGTGCCTGGTTGAGGGAAGGTAGGAGAGAGGGAGGGAGAAAGAAAGAGAGAGGGAGAGAGAGAGAGGGAGGGAAACAGCGGGAGGGAGGGAGGGGGAGAGAGAGAGAGAGAAAGAGAGAGAGGGAGGGAGGGAGGGAGGGAGGGAGGGAGGGAGGGAGGGAGGGAGGGAGGGAGGGAGGGAGGGAGGGAGGGAGGGAGGGAGGGAGGGAGGGAGGGAGGGAGGGAGGGAGGAAGTAAGAGACAAGGGGAGGGAAAGAGCGGGAGGGAGAAAGAAAGAGAGAGGGAGAGAGAGAGGGGGAGGGAAAGAGCGGGAGGGAGGGAGGGAAAGAAAGAGAGAGGGAGGGAGGGAAGGAGCGGGAGAGAGGGAGGGAAAGAGGGAGGGAGGGAGGTAAGAGACAGAGGGAGGGAGGGAGGGAGGGAGGGAGGGAGGGAGTGGCGGAGGACAGCAGTGGCAGAACAGACTCACACAACACTCGCATGACCAGGCTGGTCTCCAGGTACTGGGAGATGGCTGGATTCCTGGCTTGGCATGTCAACTGCTTCCCATCATCTGAGCTCAGAGCCTCCACCCTGTAGCATAAGCATGTGTGTGTGTGTGTGTGTGTGTGTGTGTGTGTGTGTGTGTGTGTGTGTGTGTGTGTGTGTGTGTGTGTGTGTGTGTGTGTGTGTGTGTGAGATGTGCAGAGAGGGAGGAAGGGCGATAACTGGCAAGGTGTTTGCGTGTTTAGTAAGCAGGATGAGGTAAACACAGTTTCACACTTCCCAGCCTGGCCTTTGACACCTGTCACTCCTATTCTCTCCCCTCACATTGACCATAGCTGCAGGCCTTCAAAACTGGTCTACAGTAAACCAGAACCAGTTGATGATCAAAAACCTATTAAATACAAATAAACGTCTGGGTGCAAAATTAGTCCACCAAACTATTCCACACTATAATGAAATACTTCTTGATTTCTGGATCTGCACGTTTAAATCAATATTTCTCCGAAGCCACTTACACAGTAAGCGGAGTATATCTATAATAAGCTTCATGCTAATGTTATCTCTGGAGATAACAAGACGGTATTATCCCTCCAATGTAGGAGGTGAGAGGAGCCGGATGAGCAGCAGTACGAGGTGAGCCGATACAATATGTCTAGCGGCTGAAAATGGACTTAGACATCTATGACTAAAGTTTGTTCGATCTCAAGGCACCGAATCTCAGCATGCAGTGTGTGAATCTCAGCATGTGTGGAGATACAGCACTTTCATCATAAACACACACACACAGGCACAAACACACAGCCTCATGCGCTTGCACACACACACCCACAACTGGTTCCCACACATGAACCCAAGACCTTATACGTACGTGGTTTCTGCATTTGTGTTCAGAAGCTTATCGTCCGAGCCAGGCTCGGTGAACGATTCTGCATCAGTCAACTCCACTCCGTCTGAAAGAGAGGTAGAGAAGAGAGGGAGAGAGGAGAGGGAGACAAGAGAGGAAGAAAAGAGAGAGACAGAAAGAGAAACAGAACAGAGATGGGGTAACGAGGAATAAAGCAGTGTGCGTGCATGTGTGGGTGTGAAAGAGCAAAGAGAAAGTGGGGGAGAGAATGAAACAAAGAGTACAGAGACAGCGAGAAAAGGAGAACTGATAGACAAGCGCGAGGCGATGATTAGCGAAGGATGTTTGTGACGCTGCCTGCTGTGCAATGCTGTCTGCTTCTAAAACAACAACACCCGTTAAGCAACAAAAATAATAATAATACACCTGGATAAAGAAATACAAAAATAATAACTCAAGGACACAGGCACATTCAGCAGAGAAACAAACAAGAAAACAGAAAGGGGCGTTGACGATTCAAGATGACTTTTGAGACAACTGGGGCAGAGCAGGTCTCAAGTCTGCCCTTTAACACAGCGAGGGGGTGAGATCTGAGGATGAGGAGGATGAAGGTGCTCCCTGAGGCTCTGATTAATCATCCCTCTCTCTCCTTCTCTCCTATTTTTCTCTCTCCTTTCTCCCCCTCTCTTCCTCTCTCTGTAACTCTGTCTCTGTCTCTGTTTCTCTCCCACCCTCTCTCTCTCTCTCTCTCTCTCCTCTCTCTCTCTCTCGAAGGATTCACACTGCTGCTCAGCACCCCTGGACGTTGTCATGGTGACCTACCCTTGTAGAGGGTGATCTCCGACTCCGGTTTGGCGTCCGGGGCGATGCAGGTGATGCTGTATTTCTGGCCTGCCACCAAGGGTTCTGAGAAATCCATCTGGAAGTAGGGCTGCGATGGAGGGACTGGTGGTGAAGACAAACACAACCAGGTCAAGATGGTTGACATGCATTTCTCAGTTTTTTTTACAAGGATCTAAGTTTTTTTATGATTATGTAATAATAACAATAATAATCTGTTCTTTTGACAAATGCTTTAATTGAAAGGTCATTCCATCCCTCCAACCTCTTCTAGTCTGTAGTCAAATGCTACATCTCCGAGCCACACCAACAAGCTTCATCCATAATGTGTGAGAAACTTGAAATCTTGAAACCTGAAATCTCTCTCTGTTTGTGTATTTTGGTGTTGATCTTAGAGACCTTGTCGGTTTCACAATTTCCAGTTGAACAGTTGCGTCCATCTCTGATATTCTATCATTTAGCATTTAGCATCTATCAGAGACATGGGAGAGGTTCGTTCAATGGGCTGAGGGAGAAGAAAAAAAGCTGCCTTTCTGATGAAACCAGTCACACAGATGCTAAATTATCCGAACATCAAACGTTCTCTGTCTTAGATCACCCACAACTGAATACGGATTTGCAGGGCTGATCAAAGCACCACTCCCTCTGTTTCCTCCTCTACACTATTATAAACAGTATCTGACCAGAAACATAGGAAAGGAGAAAAATTCAATCCAGAGACTGTTTCCTTTCTTTCTGTGTGTTTACTTCTTCTTTATTGTTTTTGCTTTTTGAACTAAAGAAAATAAACTTTTGCTGGGAGTAAACAGTTGCCCATCAACAATGGCCCCAGACAATCTGTCAATAACTCTTCACAAATCAATACCCTCATTCCATCACCCTCACTCCCACACAGGAAACTGAAGAGAGGGAGGAAAGAAGATAAAGAAGATAGAGAAAGGGAGAGAGTAACAGGGGAAGAGAGAGAGAGAGAGAAGAAGGAAAAGAGGGGTGGGGGTGAAAGGAGGAATTAGACCTGGAGTCTGGAAAATAAGAGATGAAAAGTATATGAGGGAGAGGTATGGACAGCTTCAGTGGATTCAGCAAATGAAATCAGGAGAGAAAGTGAGGGGGGGAGAAAGAGATAGGGAGAGGGAGAGACAAATGGAGAGATGGGAACGGAGATGAGAAAAGCATGCAGCAGCTATCTTTGTTTATTTCAGGCAAGATCTGTTTCATCAAGGACTCATCTGCTGACAGATGTTTATAGCATAACAGACAGCCAACCATTCAGTCAGCCTGAAAGCCAGTCAGCCAATCAACCAGTTTGCCTGCCTGCCAAAGAGGCAGTCAGTCAATCAGCCAGCCAAACCAGTCAGTTGCTAGTTAGCCAGTTAGCCAAACACAGCCAGTAGGCCTATTGAAGTGAGCGAGTCAAAAGCTAACTAGCCAGTCACCCAGTTAGCTAAGTAGTCAATTAGTCAGCCTGCTAGCCAGATAAACAGAGGCCAGTTAGCCAACCTGCCAGTTAGCCAACTAGTTAGTCACTCAGCGAGTTGACCAATAGAACTCAGATCAGTTTATCTGGCCAGCCAGTTTTCTGATTTGTCAATTAGGAAACGAACCAGTTGGTACAGTCCAACACCAGCTAACCAGACCGTTAGCTTGCCAGCCAGTTATCCAGTCAATCAGGGGCCAGTGATGCGTCCGACAGCTCAGAGATGACCACTAGGAGGAGCTGTTGCCGTGTGCAGAGTGGGCTGGCAGGCTGCAGCTCGCTATTGAGACAGATGTGAGGTTGCTGTGGCTTCAAACTGATTTAAAGGAAGCAATTGGATTTGCGCGGACGGTGATGTGTTACCAGGAGCACTGCAGAGGCACACACCGAAATAATGAGATGCATTTGTTTGTTCCCCCCTTTCCTCCTCTCCCCTACCCCTCTCTATCCCCTTGACGATGACTGGGCCATGCGTATATCGACAGCTCCGGAACTCTCAATCTCCTCAGGCCCGCAAAATTCACACAGGGGCGCATCACTTGTTGTGCTTGAGGAGTGTCTGGCAGCCTTAACAGATCTCCTAAAATAAGAATGATGATGTGTTCACAAATGAGGCGGGCAGGTATGTAATTTTGCCCCCTCACTCTTCCTCGCTCTTCCCCCCCCGCCCCCCCCCCCCCCCCCGTCCCTCATTCACTCGATCATACCTCTCCTCTTGCAGCCCTGTGCCCCCACCGCTCTCCCTCCCTCCCTCCCTCCCTCCCTCCCACCCTCTGCCTCCCTTCTTCTGCCTCCTGCCCTCCCTCCCTCCCTCCCTCTGCCTCCCTCCCTCCGTCCACCCCTCGCCTCCCTCACTCCTTCTCCTCGACAACTGCAGTTGCGCTGCAGAGGGTGGAAGGGGTTTATAGTGGGGGGGGGGCACAGCCACTCAGGCACACCATGTGACCCAAATGAGCCCCACCTGAGTATCGCTCTACTGCACACACACGCACACAGTCATTTCTGCACGCGGATGCCAACAAATTGAACAGCACACCGCCACACCCAGAACCCGATCACATGGACGTCAACAACAAAAAGGACACGCATATTAATACAATTATGTGCTAGTGCGGAAATAGAAAGCTGCCCAGTGTTTTGGCACATTGTCATTATTAGCTATCACTCCCTCTCTCCCTCTCTCTCTGTCTCACTCTATCTCTCTCACCCACTCGCTCTGTCCATCATAGACATGCAAACAGACAGCTTTATGAAGACATGCAGACACAAACTTGCTGCTGTCATGCAGACGAGATAAGGACGATACCACACAAACACACGCGGACCAGTGGACAAAACACATAAGAAGCAGATTAGCAGGCACAGGCATAAGCAACACTTCTCCCCCTATTTCCCTCCCTCCTTCCTCTCCTTCTTTCCTCTCTGTCCATCTCTCTTCATTTGCTTTCTCTTCCTCCATCCACCCATTGCTCTCTCCCCCGCCCCACGCTGAAGCGACCTCACACAGGAACGTCACAGAACCTGTCGACAGTCGCACAGCCGCCCGGGTTAAACCCAAGGCTGCACGCACGTGTGCACATACAAGCGCAGTCACACAGATGAGCGATTGCGCCGGAGAGCCCGGAGCGAATGGAGATAGTCCCAGGGTAGTGCAAGAGGGGCCGAGCCGTTGTGAGAGAGCACCGCTGTGTGTCCTCCCACAAGCCTGGTGCAGTACAACAAAAATAACGTAATGTTTGTTTGTCTGTTTGAGGAATCAGATGGAGACAAATAGACGGAGACAATTTCCCAGACAGGAAGTCGGGGAGGCCTGAGTCCGCATGAGTGTGTGATGGGACACACGCTGATGAACATGCTGCACAAACACAGATGGACCCCTGGAAGGAGCGCGTGCATGCAGACGCGTTCATGCACCTGAAGCTCAGGTGGGTGATCTCCGGGGCTGAAAGCTACTGAAGCAAGTCTCCCCTATTTTCCATCCTTCTCATCCTCCCTCTCTCGTCCCTCATCGCTAGGGTTTCCAAGGCAAGAAGTGGAGCAGGAAATAACAGACAGAAATAAACCCCGCCCATCTGCCTCTCATCGTTAGGCACATTGTGTAAGACCTATAGCATTCTATTTGACACACACAAATGCATGTAGACCCACTCACAGGTCATGTGCCAAGTGATAAACAAAGATGTCATCATGCAGAGCGCTCTCGTCAACAACCTGTACATGACGTTTACTTAGGCCTGGGACTACATATTAATAATACCTAATTTAGCAGACACACGACTTACATTTTTAAGTACAGGGACAATCCCCCTGAGACAAGTAGGGTGAAATGCCTTGCCCAAGGACACAACATCACATAGCCACAGCCGGGATTCAAACTCACAACCTTCCGATCACAAGGCCAACGCCTCAACCCGCTGAGCCATCTGACTTCCTTATACACCCTACATCCCTTGCTGCCTTGGCCCGAGAGCCACAGCAGCCATATCTCTCTATACAGGTTGCACCACAGGCTAGCACGGGGCTGCCATGAACACAGTCAGCCGGCATTTCCAGCCTTGGTGCCCTCGTTTATGAGTTGCTCCATAATTCATAGCAAAGAACCATAAAATGAAGGCTCATTATATAGTCTTCAAGTGCTAAAGTCATTAGCCACCGCAAAACCACCCTGTACCCTGGCTGGCTCTGTCCTCTAACCTGCAACCAACACTGATAACAAGCTTAAGCACCCCTTCCTCCAACCTTCGCTCTCTCTCTCTCTCTCTCACACACACACGCACGCACACACACCACACACAAAAGCACACCGCCAGTACCCGACCAACGCATTAATGGATAAATAACACTTTCTAAAACCAGGACATCAAACAGGCATTTCTAACAGAACTGAAAAACAGCACAGACATCCTGTTTATAAAGAGAGAGTCAGAAAGAGAGAGAGATAAAGAGAGGAGAACGAGAGAAAAAGAGCCAGATAAGAGAAAAACACAAAGAAACTGAAAGAAAACTGAGCGAAGCATCACTAGACAGACGGAGAGAGGAAAAATCAAAGAAACAGGAGACACAGAGAGAGAAACGGAGAACAAGGGAGTCGTACGTGTTCATTAATAGGATTAAATGCTAAGGCTAATGGTATGAACGCAGACAGAGCATGTGTCAGTGATAGGTGTACCAGTGCCGTGTGTCGCGTCGGGCGAGGTCACTTTGAGCATGAGGATATGGGGGTGGGGGTTGTTATTGTCATGGATTACCAACTGCCACTCGATCTGCCTATTGCGGTAATCCCCTAAGCTTCCCAGGGTAGCAGAAAACATACAGGGGTTATGAAACTCTGATAGAAACGTCTTGAAAATGTCTCTTTGTTAGCTCGGCAGAAACGGCTTATGGAACCTCTTCTCTTTTTTTTATGTCTTCCTCTCGGTTATTTCCTGCCTGCGGTGATCCATCTCGAATTAACAGGTCATGAGAGCGCTCTGTCTCCGACCTGGGAATCCAATTAGAAGAACAGTACTGTAGACTGTTAACTTTTACATTGTGTCTCTTACTCTCTTACTCTCTCTCCCTCTCTCCCCTTGTCTCTCCAACCTTCTCTCCCTTTCTCTCTGGTTCTGTACCTCTCCCCCCCCTCATGCACCCATCCCCCAACCCCTCTCCTCTTCCTCTCCTTCTCTCTCTGTCCTCATGAAGTCTTTTTTGTGTTTTTATTCAATGGCGCAGGGTTGATGGGATGCTGCTCAGGCAGGTGGCATCATGGGAAATGTAGTCTGGTGACTGAGAGGTCTGGGGCAGACTGTGAGAACCTGCCTGTGTGGGGGGAACCTCCGAACCAACAGCATTATTTCAGGTCAACCACTTACCCAGCTCTTTCTGAGGTCAATAAAAACATTAATAGTTCCAACTGATGGTTCAGAAGGTACCCGGTTCGAACCCCGGCTGTGCCAACATGATGTGTCTTTCGGCAAGGCACTTCACCCTACTTGCCTCAGGGGGAATGTTCCTGTACTTGCTGTAAGACGCTCTGGTGAAACTACTAAATGTAACATAAATGTATATGTAGCTGAGACCTTTCTCCAAACCAATTCAAAACAGTGAACGGAATCTAGTGGGCGTTTGCATGCCCTTCTAAGCATTTCAGGTTATTTGGTCTGGACCGAAAATAATACACTGCCTCCTTTTCCTGACATTTATTTGAATCCGAATTGGTTCATTTGCCATATATAATTGCACACACACAGAATTTAGTTCAGCAGGATGGTGCAAACCATAATGGATAACAATAATGGATCTTAAATGGATCTTATAGACCAGGGTGTATGTTTACCTCACTGTGTGAGAAGGTTATCTTGGCTGTATGAGGAAGGGAGCCTCCATGGAGGTCTTCTCATACCAGCCCAACACACTCACTACTACACGTGGCGTTGGGAGCTTAGTGAGCTGGACAGACTAGCAGGTTTTGGGATAAGTGGCTGTCGTTTCAGGAAACACAAGCAGCGCCAAACCCCAAAACACCCAGGCACAAAGGCAGCTTTTACCCAAACAGTTTCACCTGTGATCCGTGCTCTCACAGGAATCTGGAGAGACTGTGTGGTCGCGAGCGTGCGTGTGTGTTGGTGTCTACGCTTCATCTGGGATGTATAGTTGTGTATTTAGAGACACTCTCTGTGAGTGGACATATTAAGTTTACGTGTCTAGCATTTTGTGTGCATTTGTGTGTATCCATTGGGGGGTTGAGTGAGAGAGACCCTGACAGACAGGCTGTGCAAAACAAAGCGGGAGTCGAACAGCGAGCCCTGCTCTCTTTTACCTCACTCCCCTGCCCACCCCACCCTCTCTCCTAATTTCTCTCTCTGTCTCCCTCTTTCACTTATGTCAGAAAAACCTGCTCCCTTCCCAGGAGAATGGGCTAGCTGAGGTCACCATACACCCCCCCCCACACACACACACGCCTAACGCCCCTTCCCCCAGTCAACGCACTCCTCCATGCTCACCAAACAAACAGCCATGAAGGAGCGAGGGAGAGAAAGTGTGTGTGTGCGTGGTGGCAGTGGTGGTGCGAGGGGGTTGTGTACGTGTGTGCATGGGTGTAAATGCCCGTGTGTGTGGAAGAGGGTGTGAGGGGTGGGAAGGGGGGGCTGGTGTTGAGAGGGCACATATAATGCACTGTGGCGGAAGAAGAAAGGTTCTTTCAGAAGGCCCTGCACTCACATAAGGACTGGCTCCCACAACTCTGAGAGTCAGGCTGACAGAGTGTGAGAGAGAGAGAGAGAGAGAGAGAGAGAGAGAGAGAGAGAGAGAGAGAGAGGGGCATAAGAGAAAGATAAGTGCGTGTGTGTGCACGTTCGTTTGCATTCATGTGTTCGCGGGCGAGTGACAAAAGGCCGTGCAACCGCGTGCACTCCTTCCTGCCCACGTCTGGGAACTTCACCACCTTCACCTCTGTTCTGTTCTGATTTCCTGGTATGTCCTGGAGACAGGAGCACCCTAAGGGGGGAGGAAGGCAGGAGGGGGCAGGGGGTCTCCACCGCTCTGCCCTGCTCAGACAGCTGCTGCTGGGCAGGAGGATGGAGGGAGCTGAGGAGGTGTGTGGGTGGATGGATGGATTCGGCAAAATGTTTTTGGCAGAAGTTCTGCAGCGAGTTGAATGCGTAAAGTGACCTCTCACTTTGTCGCTGGTATATAATCACTGAAAAGTGAAGTAATTGAAACATCTGGAACACGCTTTGTGAGTGAACAACATACTGTTGATAATGAAAAAGAGAAACTTTCTAAATTATAAACTATAATAGACAGATACGTGACACTGTGACGTTATTATTAATGATCTCTTAATGATTAATTCACAGCATTTAATGTCCAGAAAAGCTGTTTCAAACTCCATGCAAGCTTTACCATCAAACACAATATGGTCTCCAGTAGCCGTGTACTTACAAATCAGGAGTTCAAGGCAACAAGCCCAATTTGCCTTGGGCTCCGTGATAAGAACACTTTACAACTGCAGGAGCCACAAGGAAGACTTTCAACACCCCTCCACCCTATGGATCAGCCCAACCCCAATATTCTGGTACAACTGTAATATAATTATGTATATTCTGCTAAAAACCTGTAAATCCTGTACATCCTGTATATGCTGCAAAAAAAAACTGTAAATCCTGTACATCCTGACATAACACTGTATATTCAGCAAGACCAATACTTGCATAATTGTAATTGAATTGTATAGACTATAACTGTATAGTCTGTAACCTGCACCTTATCCTGTTTATCCTGTATATTCTGCTGTATATTCTGCAAAAAAACGGTAAATCCTGTACATCCTGATATAATACTGTATATTCTACAAGACCGATACTTGTATAATTGTAATCGTATAGTCTGTACACAATCACTCCTCACCTACCGTCTTATTGTTATTGCCCCCACCCCCCTATCCCTGTGTACACTTTCTAATCTTTTACCTCACACCCTTACCCTTGTGTGCTTTGCGAGACTGTGTGCCGTTAATACGAAGAAGTTTTCCTCTGGATTAATAAAGTATTCTGAATCTGAATCTGAATGAATGGTTTCGCTCACTCTGCACTGTAAGCCAGACTGGATGGGAGATGATTGCTTTGCTGCTCTCGGACTGTCCCACTTGGCATTCGTAGGGGGCATCGTCCTCCAGTTCGGCCTTCTCGATTTGGAGATGGTACTGCCCTGCAGAAAAACACAGCAAGGCTCGTTCCAATTATAACGAGGAATTATCTTGTGATTGCTCGAATCCACACAATGTAACCGCAATTACAAAGAGAAGCGCTCCATTTAGGCTTCAAATTCACTCTCCACTGCAAATCGCAAATTTAAAAAACATCTTGTGTTCCTTTGTCCTCATAAAGTGCTAAACCCAAGATAATTCCCCACTATAGAAATACGGTCAAACACAAAGAAATTCTCGCTTGGAAAATTAAAAGATTGGCAAAACTCCAGCTTCCCTGATACCGCGTCATTGAGCATTAAGGGCACTATTGACAACCAACATCGGCATCGATCCAAACCCCCCAACCCCTCCAACCCCCCACCACCCAACACCCCCCCCCCCCCCCCCCCCATCTCAGCAGCAGACTTCGAGAGCTTCTGCATTTTCAAGATACCCAGATGCCAAGGGCTCTCCGTTGTCACAGCATATGTTCATAAAGACAGATGACTCGCCTACTGAACGAGGATGCTCGAGCCAGACCTGTCCTCTCCTGGGGTGGATTTTGTTATTCTATCAGAAAGAATAAAATGCCTATCGATCGGCGCCGGACAAAGTGCCTCTCCATCTCGATGTTCCTCCAGATGGTTCCGCCAGGAGCTGGAAGTTGATTTGTGTGAGAGCAGCCATAACTTGTGAGGATTAGAACGTGTCAAGGATGTTCCCTCTACCTCTTGCTCCCAGACTTGGTCTCTACCAATATCTAAACATCTGTCAACATCCTGGGTCTAAAATAAGGACGTCATGCAATCTGGCACTGTAATTAACACTAACCGGCAGCAATTTTTCTATCCCTGCTATCACAGAGCAGACGTCAGACTTTGGAATGATACATTTTTCTCCTCTTTTCTGAAATGGCTTGCAACAAACGCCGCAATCAAGAGGGTGTTCATATGTCATGTGATGTGTCAACGCGCGAGCGAGTGTGCACGCTTTGAAAGCGTCAATAGACATCGGACGGTGACGATCAGTGACAAGCGATATCAAGGGCCATTAAGTGTCCTCATTTCAGACGTGTGTATATGTAGGTAAGTGCTGGTGTTTTTTACGCCTACATGTGTCCAGTCCGAACCTATTATCCTGCGAATGAGAGGACGTCTTCGCTGCGCTCATTTCCATACTTCGTGATTGGGAGGCCTCTTCGGAGTGCATTTACATAGAAAGAGCAACCGTCTATCTAGCTGATTGTAGGCCTGCTTTTATGTTTTGCGCTCATGTAAATGTGCCGGCGTGTGTTCGTCTAGTTCGCGTGTCGGGTGCCTGATTGTGAGCGTGCACGGTACGGCGTGTGTGCGTGCGCCGTACGTGCCAGCCTATGTCTGCGTGTACACGCGTGTGCTTTGAAAGCGTGCAAGCTGTATAGAGTGCGCGTGCGTTTTTGATGGGAGGCGGACGCGATGCCAGATCGTGTCTGGATCATGCGTGTGCGTGCACGCTGCTCGCCAGCCTGCGTCTAAATGCTACACGCGTCTGCACGGCGAAACAGTGACACACGGCTAGTTTCGGCTGATCACGAACAGATGCTCTCCTCTTATTCAGGATTGCCTTCTAATTGGTGATTACTTTTTATAGACTCGGGTGTGCAGATCGTGTGACACGCTTCATATCCAACTATATTTCACTTGTTCACAAACGCTCTCCTCGTCCTCTTTCCACTGTGCTAGGTAGGGAACAGTGGGGGTGGGGGTTGTGGGGGGGCAGTGGGTGTGGGGGGGGCAAACCGAACGGCGTCATCTCGACAGGCACAGATGGTTCGGAATCCGCTACCGGAACCAACTGTTTCGATGAGTTCTGTCAGTTGACGTGCCCATTGATTCAGGAGCCAGGAATGTTCAATACCGCACTCTTTTATGCAACCTCTCCAGCTCTGCCGCGCACGCCACGCACAGCCTGGACACGGCGCACTTGGCCAACACGTCCTTTGAAGTAGAAGACAGAGTTGGTCATTACTACTGTTGTGGTCAACAAACAGGTACTTGCATTGCGCGCGCTGTTTTTACCATGTCGGGGGTAAAAAAAATTACTATGCACCTTAAACTATACTTATTAAATGCTATTTAATAGCATGTCATATATTTAATAGCATATCCCCATGGTGGGACAAACAAAGGATTGTCTTATCTTATAACTGATGAAAAGACGTCATAGATAGCACAACTAACGAGGCTTCAGTCACAAACAGTCAGCTTGATGTATATTACAGGTTGCACACATGTGTTGAATTTCTCTCCCCCTGCCCACCTGTCTACCTCCCCCCACCGCCTGTTCCCCCCCCCCCCCCCCAACACCCCCAACCCCCCGCACCGCCTCAATTCCTCTCCGCTCCAGTCTTCCCACCCATCTGTCTCCCTACCCCCTCTCCCCTCCACCCCCATCCCCTAGTTTCCCTAATGGCACGTACGCGCGCACGGCTGGCAAGTGCACTCTTCCATCACCTGTGTCGTTCTCTCTTTCTCCGTCTCCCCCCATCCAGCCCTGAGTCTCCAACCCCCCTACCACCCCACCCCCAGACCACCTGGCATCCTCACCTCTCTGGGGGTTCCCGATCATGCTGTAGCGTGGGAACCCAGGCAGCTCCCTCTGGTGCCCCAGCAGCAGGCCGTCCTTCACCCACTGGACTAGCCCCGAGGGCCGCAGCACCTCACAGCGGAGCACGGCCGTGGCCCCAGCACGCACCGTCAGGTTCCTGGGTTGGGTCCGGAAGGCCTGTTGGGCCCCCGCCTCACCTGGGGGAGGGGGGGGGGGTGCGAGGGAGGAGGACGGAAAGTGGGAAGGAAGGAAGGCAAGGAAGGAAGGAGAGGGGTTGTAGGAGACCGTGAAGGAAGAGTGTTATGGGAGGTGGGTGAGGGAAAGGGGTTACACAGTATAAGGTAAGGGACATGGGGGGAGGGGCAATAAGACCAGAGGGGGGAGTCAGAGAGAGAGCGAGAGAGAAAAAGAGAGAGAGTGAAAAAGAAAGAAAGAGGGAGAGAGAGAGAAGGATCAGAGCACAAACAATCACAGCGGAGTGGAAACCAGGCGCTCTGTCTGAGGGGGCCCCTGCAGAGCGAGGCCACATGATTCATCCCAGCCGGCGCTTTATTGATGAGGAATAGGAGTGATACGGCGCTGCAAATGAGTCAATAAAGTAATTACTGGGAATTAAAGCCCCCCTCAGCAAAACGGGGGGAAGATAAGAAAGAGAGAGTGCGCGAGGTGAGCAGGGCGTCCAAGCTGCAACTCACTCGCCATTTTTCTTCACTGTCGACGTCCCGCCAGCTAATTCCTCAGAGGGAGAGTAATGATCGTCACTTTAATCCCACCCCCCCCTCCCCAGTTTGTCATAGAGGGGCCGGCGCGAGGTCTCCGGCCCATCCCTCACTCCGTCCTGGAATGACATGTTGCGGTACACCGCGCCGGTAGCAGGAACTTAACCTCGGACTTGTCGCTCTGGCTCCCGCTGCGAGTTGTGGGACCATGGCCAGAAACGCCTGCTCATTACTCACCTAGAGGCCCCCCGGAAACCTGATTATGGTGAACCAGCGACGTGTGTTTACACTAATTACTGCCTAATGCCTGAACCTGCATCTCCTTTAAAGAGCTCTCCCTCCCCGCCCCCCCCCCCCCCCCCCCAAAGCACAGTGGGAGGTTTGTAGTCGTGACCTTCCGGTCGCAGAGTCATTGGCAGACCGCATGCTCGGCTGCGTCCGGGAGCGTGAGCAAGAGGCGGGCACCAGATCAAAGCATCCGTCACCTCGTGTCAGACGTGAAGGGCGCGAGTGGCCGTGACAGAGGACGCGAGCAAAAACAAAACTCCAAAGCACATTTGCACGCGGTTTACATAAATGAATACGGAACGGCATTGATGTTCAACATCCACGGAAGTTCGGCGCCGCAAACAAAGATCTCTCACCCATCCTCGCTCGTCCAATAAAATAGCAGGAGATGGATGACGGATGGTTCCATGAGTTCATTCACTTTGACATTGGAGTAGCTGAGATCTGTTACAGCTGGATAATGAAGGCAGGTGTCAAAACTGCTCTAGAAGGCTAACCTCAATAGCATCTATGGCAGCAGGTGTCAGATTAGATGTGAGGAGAAACTTTATTTTCCTTTCTTTGTATGCTTTTCGTTTATTTATCCTAATAAGTTCTTTGGAGATTGGGATCGGTCTCTCAGGGCAGCTCAGACAGGCCTGAAAAATCAAACACAGATTTACGCATAATGAAATACGTAACAGCAAAAATCCATACAATTCCAGACAGACTTGACAATTTTGAAAAAGAAGTGTGAATAGTTCATCAGTGCATTTCCAAAAAACTTAACCAGGAGGAGACAATAATAACCCACACAACGTTTTAGTGATTCCTGTCTTATCGTGCTATTAAGAATTCAAAGTGTCATTAGGTATGTTCTGCTCTATAACAATGCGAGGCATTTCAAAACAACTGTTCGTTGGAGACACAATTTTATTGTCAGTGTCTATTTATTCACTCAAAGCATATTGTACATCTTAACCATCTTGATGTGTGTGGGTGTGTGTGCTTGTATGGGCAACTGTACAATTTGTTTCCGAGTGTCCTTCCAATAACAAGTTCCACTGTGGAATAGGTGAGCAACATTTTACTTCACTACATTACTTCATTTCTATGGATTTCTCAAAGCTCTACTACCTGGGTTTTGTGTGACAACATGGAATGCTAGAATAGATGGCCAGATGCCAATTTAAGTGAAACCTTGAAAATACCAAAGCGATATGTGCAGGAAAACATATGCCATACCACGACTAAGGAGACCTCTGCAGAGGTTATAGACACTCTTGTAACGTCACACAGGAATGTATTTTTATTATTATTATTAATAACAAGCACGGATATTCAGAACATACCCTGGAGAGCCGTATTCAGAGTCATCTAGTTATAATCTGAGAAAAAGAAAAATCCTGCACTTTAAATGTTCACTGCACCTTGACCTGATCCTCCTTGCTAGTTGAATGTACATATTTAACTCTTTGTTTTTGCCAATCACAAAAACTTGATGTCATTTATGACATTATGTACGTGTGAAATTTTTGGTTTCACACTATAGTGCGTGGTCTGAACAGCTTAATCAAAATTCCTACATATTTCTAAAAAGATTACCTGTTTTAAATAACATTAATATCTTATATGCCACAAGTATGAGATATGGTTAGAATCTTCCTCATCTCGTGTAGGTGCATGTGCGCCAAGTACAGTGACTGGCTATTTGTTCATGTAACAAAATGTTTTAACTTCCAATAACAAGCTAATACAATGAAACATGTATTATGTTTGTTGTTAGCAAAAATTATTTATTTATACATGACATATACAAGTTTGTACATGGCACACCCTATATGGAATCCTAACCTTGTAAAATCCCATTACGTAAAGTAAAATATAACAAACTGTGGTTTGGAGTAGAGAGTACCATGTCAAGTGGGGTTAGGGTGAAAGGTAAGGTTGGATTAAACATAATTTACAATAGGGACAATAATGACATTTATAATAGAATAATAATTTCTGCTGACCCTTGAATGCTGAGTAGTGAATCTCGGAATGAAGCTCAGAATGGAACTGAAACATCTCGGAGGCTCATCTTACCCCAAAGCAACTTGAGCAGGAGAAGAGCGAAGCATCGGCTGTAACGCGTGGACGCCATCAGTGTTCAGGCCTGCGCCGCGCCTGTGAACCGCTGCTGAAACCTGGGAATGAACAAGCAGATGCTTGCATTTACATTTTATTAATTTAGCAGACGGTTTTATCCAAAGCGACTTCCAATAGAGAGCTTTACAAAAGAGCATCGGTCACTGAGCATAGCAACGTGATAGTCCCCAAACATAGCTTGTTTATAGATTATGAAACATACATTGTGAGAAAACAAGTACCAATGCCAGAAGAGCATTGTGCCGAACAAGTTACAATTACAATGCAAGCATCTCCAACGGGCAATAGTGTACCTTGAGACAGTTGGGATGGGTTTTTTATGGTCTGAGCTAGCGGTGGAACGATAAACAATCTCATATCAGGCCATGAGAAGCTATAGGTTTGCGGTATGTTCTTGGAGAGCTTGTTGTCACCTCTGGGTCTGGCTCTTTCACATCAAGACGACATGCGCACATTGAGGCGCTTTTGAAATTCCTTCCACTTCTCTACCGCGGTGGAACTAATAACGGCGATTGTCTTCATTAAAAATGAAACATTTGCACTTCTAGATCAACAGAGTGAACTGAGAGCGATGACTGCATGGCATCCACTTTAGGTCAATTAGTTTCACTCCAACAGGCTTTTATAAGAACTTGTTCATTGGATCCTCGTTCTCAGTAAGCCCAACGTTTTTCAGAGCCTCCTATATTTACTTGGTATGCACAGGGAGAGTGTCATAACAGTAGAACTGTTTTCATTTATCTCTATCCCCTCTCTGTCTCTCTTCAACTATACAAGTTTTTTGTTTTTGTTTCCCGTTGCTCTCTCATTCTTTAGAACTCATGTCTCTCCCTTCTTCTCTCTCGCTGCAACATTCTATTACTATTAGAGACTAAAATAGACTATTAGTCTATTTACTGTCACATAAAATTCCATGCACATCTTAATAACCAACAAGTTCTTGCTTTCACCACCTCCATAATGAAAGAATTTGACCCAAGAATAAGACCCGAAACCAGAAGATTTGGGGGGGTGTCCAAATGACTCAGCGTTTTAATCAAAGTCCTTAATGAGAGCTGGCGCAGGCTGTCTAACCTCCCTGAACATCCTCCGCCTTAGCCAAACATGCCTTAATTGCAAAGAAAATATATCTGCCACAAAATGGAATGTTTCAGACTATAAGTATTTTTTTTCATCCGGTGAGATCTGGACAGGGGGCTTTCTGTGTTCATCCGGTACTAGTTCATCAAAGTGAGACGACTGTAAGATAACTTGTGTACGGCCCATTATGTTTGTGTCAAGGCTTTCCTGGGAAATATTGTCCGCACACCTATAGCCCCTGTCATGATTTGCGGCCTTGCGTCTGTGTAACCGTTCGCCAGTGCGAATAAAAATAATTCAATTTCAAAATTGTATTCGCTTGGACAAGATAGGCCCTCTCCTTCCAAGGGTATAAGATTAGATTCAACTTTATTGTCACATTTATAAATTCAAGGAAACTAAATACAGTTTAGCATCCAATCAGAATTGCCGGAGAAGAAGATAATTTAGATAAATTGTACAGATATACAGTTTAGTTAAATGCTGATTGGTTAAATGAGCCATTATGTACAGGTTAGGGCAATACAAAAATATAGATTAGTAATAAATATGCAGATGTTTTATATTGAAGGTGCAAATATACAGATTAGCAATAAATATGCAGATGAAGTTTGGTCAAAAATATACTGATACACATACCGAAGGTGCGAATATATAGGTGTTTTAATATATTACAGAGTAGAAATGTTGAGCGTGACCCTCTCAGGTAGAGTTTTACTGGCTTTCAACATCAAAGGACCTCATACACTCATTTCTGCACCAATTCCACACCAAACCCTGTGAAATCAGCCAACCTTCAGAAAACCCTGAACCCCTAAACCAATAGTCAAAATCTCTCAAAATCACTATGATCAGTGACCGATGCACTTTGTAAAGCTCTCTGTTGGAAGTCGCTTTGGATATAAGCATTGGCTAAAATGAATAAATGTAAATGTAAAATCTGAACAGCAAACTCTCCAACCACCTCACAATCACCTCCTGGGAAAACGACGACAAGTTCTCCTTTGATGCAAACGTGTTTTGGACCCATTTCCTGATGTCGAGCGACAGATGAGATTACCCACTGCGAGATGCAGATGGGATTATCAAGCCAGACTAATCAAATCCGAATCATTAATTGTGCATGAAAACATGTCGCTCCTCTGACAGTCTTATTAGTGCTGCCTGGCTGGTCCTGCTCACCAGATGCAAACAGTGTCGACCTGTGCCAAGGATGGCCGACCTGGACAGCATCTGCCTCAGTTTCTCAGCTGGCCGACTCGATGGACAGTTTAGCAGGCGGAATGGCAGGGAGAGTCTCTCTCAAACCCGGGGCTGTGTGCTATGTCTGTCTCTACTCTGCCTCCTTGTCACCTTTTCAGCTTCAAGTCTCTGATTCCATGTTTCTCTTTCTTTCTCTGTCTCCCTCTATCTCTGTCTCTCTCTCTCACGTTCATGCACAAACGTACACACTGTTTCCTCTGAGAAAGCCAGGTGTAGAAGTGAGGAAAAGATGGTAGGAAAAGGAGGGGGGGATGAGCGGGGCTGAAGGGAGAGGGGAGAGGAGGAGTGGGGCATCATGCTTTCCAAAACTCCCAGCCTGTGTCTGCCAGGAGCCTACAGAGGTAGAGAGAGAGAGAGGGACAGAGTCTTTGTACGCAAGCGTGTGTATTTGCATGAGACAGGGAGAAAGAGAGATGGAGCTCTGTACTTACCTGTTGAGTGATGGTGAGGATGGGGAGCCACTCTTTGTCTCGTTGCCTGATCTCCAGATGGCTCTCTGAATAGACGTGCGGCGCGGAGATGTTACAGCAGTGCCTCTGGGACTACCTGATCTCCCTCCCTCCCTCCCTGCCTTCCTCGCTCTCCCTTCCTGTTCTCTCCCTCCCCCCGCTCTCCCTCCCTTGCTCTCCCTCCCTGACCTCCCTCCCTGCCCTCCTCTCTCTCCCTTCCTCTCTTTTCTCCCTCCACCCCTGCTCTCCCTCGCTGCTCTCCTTTCCTCCCTGCCCTCCCTTCCTTACTCTTCCTCCCTTTCCCTCCTCCTTCCTCTTCAGACAGAGCCTCACGGGAAAGCATGTCATGTGGGAGCGTAGCTACGGCTGTGTTTGCGTGTGTGTGTATGCGTGTGTGTGTGTGTGTGTGTGGGGGGGGGGGGGGGGGGCATCATCTTCAGGATATGTACACATCCATGAAGGTGAGTCAAGCAAAGCAACAGTCAATGACACAGAGGCGCCTTTTTAAACCGCTGTACAACCAGCTGCATGTAGGTTACAAGACGTGTTGGCATCAGAAGTCTCTTCCTCCTTCCTTCCACTCCCCCTTACAAATCTGTGGTATTACGGAGTTCTAATGACTAATGAAATAGCCTGCCAAATATGAGCGGTAATGACAAACGCTGTTGCACACAGACAAAGGAAAGTGTATTCTCGGCCGTGCCTTTCATGGGAACGTGTACTGCACAGAACACCAATTATTTAGCCTTTCACAGTGTGGGCTTGAAGCAGGGAAACCCTCAAAGACACAGATCCAACATGGCTGTCTTTACAGGGTATAGTTTGTAACATTTATGCTCATGCATAATGAATGGGGTGGAGAGCATTCACTTTAGAGCGGTCTCTATACTGTCAACTCCCAAGGGGATACGCTTCACTGCATGAATTGAAAGACTTTGCTAAGAATTTGGTTTCATGTGGAATATTTGATTTTCTGCTGAATGGAGAATTTCATTTTGTATTCCATGTCTCTGAGTAAACTGTGGTTGGAGAGTGCTAGCATTGCACAGAAAGTGCTGGAAGTTTTTTTCTTTTTCTTGAATGACAGCTCAAAGACCGTCTCGAGTCTTACATGTACATTTGGTGATAAATGTTTATAAATGTTTATTACATTTAATGTTTATATTGGCTCTATTCGCTGCATATTGAGCTGTTTCTGCAGATCTAATCGAATGGTTGCGGTTCAGTCAAGACACTCACGTGATTGATTGATTGATATAATACAATATTTATTGATAACCATAACATGGAATATGTTTGACTTTCCCTACTGTCTCGAGCGACACATACGTGCATACATATATGACATGAGGCATGGAGCAATAGATATATAATCCCTCTGATAAACAGAAGACAGATATACATATGGTCAGACAAACAGACAACCGGGGGAGAAAGGGGATGGTGGTGGGAGGCAACAGCACTGATCCTTAGCCGGCCTGTGTGAGTGTTGATATCCGCGCAGCCTTTAAAGGCAGTCTTACCGGACGAGGCCCAATGGGCTTGCACTAGCCGAGTCAGGTGTGTTCATGATTGATTGCTTACGCTACCTGATTGCTTGTGCTGCTAGTGCATGTGAGGGAGAGAGTGATAACGTGTACTGAGGTGTGTAAATGAGTGATGATGTATACTGAGGTGTATAAATAGGTAGTGTAAACAGAGTTATGTGAATGAATGATTTGTACTGATTGTATGACTGAGTGATGACGCGGGCAGCCCGAGTGTCATGCCAGAACCGGCTTCGCCCATTCAGTGTGTGTGTATAGCTCATGTTACTTTAGTTGAAAACATTGAATACCATTCATATATTGAAGCCCGAACTACAAACTATTTAAACGTATTACATTAATCCTAGAGCCCTGAGAATTTTTTTAATTCAATTTACTAGCAAAATACAATCATACGTACAAATCTGGAGTAACAAGGTTTTAATCCCTACTCAGCAATATGTGAATACTGTCTGTGCGTGTGCATGCATTGCCTATTTGTGTGAGTGTGTGCGTGTGTGTCGCACAGCTGGGCTGTATGGTTGGAGTACATGCCTCAGACTGTCATTAAACCCAGAAGCCCAGGGCTGGAAGGTTAATTTCCCCTTCTAAAGAGGGGAGAAGGGGGGAGAGACGAGAGAGCGATGGGACTGGGGTGTAGGGGGGTGGAATGGATGGATGGAGGAAGGGGAGGGGGAAGGAGGGGGAGAGATTGGCGAGGAATGGAGAGGAGAGGAAGGAAAATATTGAGAGAGAGAGAGAGAGAGAGAGAGAGAGAGAGAGGGAGGAGAGGGAACAAGGGAAGAGAAGCAGGGATAGACAGGGACGGAGGGGGAGGGAAGGAGGGAGGGGGGAGTCAGCGGGTGATGAGGAGGCTGCAGAGCGTGGTACTCACACAAACAGTCGTGTCAGCAACACCACTTACACTGGAGAGAGGAGAGAGGAGGAGGGGGTGGGTATGTGGGGAGAGGAGCAGTTGGGAGAGGAGAGGAGGGATGGGGAGAGGAGCAGTTGGGAAGGGAGAGGAGGGGAGATGAAAGAAAAAGAGAGGAGGGAAGGAGTGAATAGGAGGGAGAGGTGGGGAGAGGAGAGAAGGGGAGGAGTGAATAAGAGAGGAGTGAAGGAAACAGCAGACCAGGAGAAAAGAGAAATAGCAGGTGATGAAAGTAAAATGGGGAGATAAAAAAATTATGTGAGGAGGTTGGACAGGCTGAGATAGTGAGAAAGCGGGAAAGGAGAGGAGGTGGGGGTGCCAGTGAGGTAATGGAGAGGATGATAATGCTGAATAGAAAGGGAGAGAGCAAGAGAGAGATAGAAATGATAGAGATAGAATACACCGAGCAGGAGTGGAGGAAGCAAGGCCGTTGACTGACACAGCGTGGAGTTATAAGAACAACAGGGCAGGGCGACAGGAAAGCGGTGGGAAGAAGATTGATCCCCCCCTCAAAAAACCCGCAATAACAGGGCAATGAGAAAAGGAATTGCAATAAGATAGAGACCGAGATGGGTCAAGGGAGGGGGCGGGCGCAGGGAGTGTGTAATGCATGTCTGTTTGTGAGAGAGAAGGCGCATGTGTGCATGTGCGAGTGGGCATGAAGTTTCGATTTGACGGTGAACGTGTGCGGACGAGAGAGGACACGTCTGTGTGTTTCTGCGAAGGTGGAACCAAGGGTCACCGTGTGTACAGTACTGTAACAGATTTGAGCGTGCCACTTAAAAAAAACAATTATGAAATGCAAACGACAGCTTGGGTTTAGCAGTGGTTTAAAGCTACGAAAGCAGATTGCAGAGATGTTCAACAACCAACATGGGTTGAACTCCTTCGGCTAGCGTAGCTCAAACAGAGAGGATTGCTGCATGAAAAAAGACCTTTGGTGATCCCAGATGGGCTTGATGGACACCCATTACTCACATTCAAGTGTATTGTGTGTTATGGGTGTACTGTACGGCAGCGGCCCCCAACATTTGTACCACAGACCAGTTTAATGTCGGGCAATATTTTCACGGACCAGCCTTAAACATGTGGAGGATAACCACAACAAAAGAAATATGTAAAATTGGTATTTTCTAAATGTTATAATAAATTTGGAAAACAGGAAACTTTACAAAGACATTTGTATTTTGTTCATTTTGCTAGCTTGGGGGTTTCAATTTAGTGGTAATTTATTATGTGTTATTGGCTGGAGAAGCCAATAACACATATGAAGGTAGCGGATGTAGCTGAGATGTGACCGAGGCAAGCATCTTGACATGCATCAAGAGTGAGTCATAGACTGATGTCTGAGTCTGAGGAGAAGGTGTAGGTTATTCATGTGGTTGCTAATAAGAAGATTGCATTCAGGATGACATCATGTTATTTGTATCATTTGTATTATTTGTATCATTTGTATCATTTGTATTATTTGTTTATCTGTATCATATCTGTACTGTATTTTACATTGTATTATTTTTTTAATTAGTATGCTACATATATGTTCTATGTTTGCTCATTTCTACCACAGTGAAATCTATGTTTGTTAATCTTTCATAGCGAATAAACCCCATTCTGATTCTGATCACTGCAGAATCTTTCAGTGTCGCTGTGATAGCTGTTATCTGCAGAGGGAAATTAACCGAGCTTGTAGAGTCAAGTTGAGACATTTGATGCAATGAAAAAGTAACTAAAGACCCCCCCCCCCCCCCCCCCCCCAAACACAGCCCCAATCTGTCTGTCTACGTGATTACCGACACGCAGTCGTATTTCTCTTCATTTGTGGTCGGATGGGCGCCAACAGAATGCGTTGACATCCAGTAAAGGCTCACCACCAGCCCAGGGGGTCTGTTTTCAGGGTGGGGGGCGATGGTGGATGGGTGGAGGACGTAAGCCCCGGGCGGTATCTCTGCTGACTCGGTTAACCAGCACTGCTGAAACAGGTGGGCAGGCGAGGATCTGGGTTAAGAGGGATTTAAGAGAGATCGCGTTGACTTTCCCCATGGAAACTTCTCCACCCCAGACCTCTGTGGTTGTAGCTCTCTCCTCATCTCCCTCCTCCTCCTCCTTCCTCAACTTTTTGGTCTCTCTCATAGCGTACACTGAATACACAACAATCCACAGTCACCTCTGTCCCTGCTTGGTATTAGGGCAGAGGCATCGAGGTCAGTGGTAGCTGACGCTGGGCAGAGGGGGAAGGGGAGGGTGTCACTGCTGTGTGTGGCAACCAGCTGTGAAAACCAGATTGGGTAAAGGGATTATTCCCCAAATCTGCCCCATTTACCCCCCAAAACCCCTAACAAGCTCACAGCTATCAGCTATTTAATACATTGATACTATGTGGTTATTATGGTGTCTCCAAATGTTTTAAGAATGAAGGAATTTAGGGAGAATGTACCGCCGCTCCCACCGTGCGCATCACATGCTGTGCGTATGGCACCAAGTGCTAGGGGAGGGCACCAAAAGATACAAATTATAATAATAAAAAACTGTCATATTTCTATTGTGGAAATTTAATCAGTATTGAATTATTACGGACCACGAAAACTGTTGGGGGTTCTGTTGTTGTTCCGCTAATCTCTGCTAGCGAAAGCATCACATATCTTGAATTAAAGACAAAGGGCGTGCACGAGGCAGTTTACTTTTCACACAGGTTCTATTCAGATGTCCGATGTAAGCAAAATAAAACAGAACATGCAGACAGAGGTTTCTGTGCAGCAGGAACGAATAGTGTTTTCAGAGTTTTCAGGTTTTCATGCATAATTTCTTTTAAACAAATTCTTTACTGATACTTTGATCCTTTGGCCACAGGTGAAAATGTTTGTTCTAGAATGGTGTAGACTGTTGTGTACATGTGGGTCTATGTCAGAAAAAATCGAATGAAATGGAATTCACTGAAAGCCAGACCTTTGAAATTGTGTTCCCTGAAGTTGAGATTTCCATTTCTGGATGAAGTTGTTACTGAAAGCAAGGATTGTGCAGGATTGTCTTATTGATTCTTCCTCAGCTGAAACTTAGATAAGCGTACATTTTTTGGACTCTGTATGGCGTACGCTTGATCTTTCGCTCCTCTTTATGCAAAGGTAAAGTCTTCTCAAAGTCTTCTCAAAGGTGCTGACTCATTCAGGCACGACCCAGGGGACAACTGTTCAAATCTTGAGCCTAGCCTAGAGTGTCCACACTCTCTTTCTTTCCCTCTCTCTCTCTCTCTCTCTCTCTCTCTCTCTCTCTCTCTCTCTCTCTCTCTCTCTCTCTCTCCCTCCCTGTTTCCCTCGCATTCACACTCTCTGTCTCTCTCCTTCACTGTCTCTCTCTCACTGTCATCCTCTTTCTCCTTCTCTTTCTTTCTGTCTCTCTCCCTCTCTGTCTCTGTCACTGTCTCTCCCTCTCTTTTTCTCTGACTTGTGCCTCCGGTTCCCGCCTCAGCAGGTGTGCTGAATTCCAGCATTCTAAAGACATTCCTCAACAGAAAAGCTCAAATACATTGCCAATCCCGCACCAAAGTTTTACCTTACCGTCTAATTTTTGGAAAAGCCATCCCAAGAACAACAAAGGCACCACCCCTGCCATCTCCCACCCAAAAACCACTAAACTCTAATTCAATCTGAGCAGCAATATTGATTCTATGATATCATTGTGCAGACTGGCATGTCGAGGCAGCCTGGACCTCCATTTGTAACCGGGCATCTTAGAGAAAGTGGAGCCATTATTATTCTAATGGCTTCCTGTGTGATATCATGGGGTCAGAGGCAGGCTGGAGGATCGCTGAAACAATATTATTAGGTGGCTGAGGGAAGACAAGCAGTGTCACACGATAAGACTCAATCCGCCTGAGTGGAAATGTATGGGGGGGGAAAGTGCTGACTCCTCCCTCCCTCTCTTTCTCTCTCTCTCTCTTTCTCTGTCTATATATCTGTCTCGAGGTCTCTCTTCCTCTTCCTCTGTTCTCTCTCGTTCTCCCTTTCACTCCCTTCCCTCTCCTGTCCCTCCGTCCTCCTTTCGCTTTTCCTCTGTCTCTTTCGACTCCCCTCGCTCTCCCTCGCTCTCCCTTTCGCTCTCATCTGTCCACGGCCCACAAACTTTAACACTTGCTGTCTCGGCCTGTGCCATCCATCACCAGGCAGCCCTGATAGAGGCGAGGGGTGGGAGGGATGGAGAAAAAGAGGGAAGGAGAGATGGAGGGAGGGGCAGGGATCGAGGGAGGTAAGGATGGAGGGAGAGAGGGAGGGGTAGGGAGGGGTAGGGGATAGGGAGAAAGGGATCATATTGAAATTTGAGTTCAGACAAGATGAGTACTGTGCTCAGTGTAGTGTGTCCCACACTCTCATCCAGCAACAGTCACACGCACACGCACGCATGCACACACGCTTAAATGGAGATACAGAAACACGCAGGCTTGGCAGAAGCCTGATGGTTAGACAGAGACGTGATACGAGACTTGACAGCGAAGAGAGTGACAGGACCGACGCAGCCTTCTGTCACCGTGTCTCAAACAAAACGCCAGGATTAGAATGCCGAATGGCGCGAAAGCCGCAAAGCTAAAAATGGGACGCATGCGAGGCATGACAGGAGCCGTGTTGAAAAGACACAACATGAGCCTTGAACAAAAGCTATTTAGCCTTAAAATGGCGCTTTAATAACCTAAACCTTACAGTTTATTATCTGTGTGCTGCCCCCCCCCCCCCACTCACACACACACACTATCACACACACACACACACACACACAAATTGCTGCCAACAGATGGGCTTATGGGTTTGGGCTGAGGTTGAGCTTGCCATCCAGTTTTTCTTCCAAATCCACTTTAATTAACATATCAGAGATGGAAATGAGGCCAGCCTTGCTGCATACAGGCTGTAATCCAACTGGACTGACCAGCCATGAAACCCTCCTGACACCGCTTACTGACACCCACTTCTCCACTGCCGGAACGTTCCGCAGGGCTGAAAGGCGTCCTGTCTCCTGGGTGGCTGAAGCACTCTGCAGTCCCAGTCATACGGCTGTTGTCTAGCAGACAGGTGTGTTTTTGTCGGGTCCGGTTGGAGTGACCTGTGGCGGAAGGCAGCGTGGGTGGTTCGCAGAACGTCCATCCCATCCGTCCCCCCCCCCCCCAAATCCCTTTCCCTCCTCCTCTCGCCCTACCTCTCCTCCCCTTTCCACCAACCCCTCACCACAACCGCCCTTTCCCTCAACTCCCTTCATCCTGCCTAAATATCCCCCCTAAATATCCTTCCTTCCCTCCCTCCCTCCCTCTCTCTCTCTCTCCTCCCTCCCTCCCTCCCTCCCTCCCTCCCTCCCTCCCTCCCTCCCTCCCTCCCTCCCTCCCTCCCTCCCTCCCTCCCTCCCTCCCCTCCGCTCCCTCCACCTGCAGACTCTTGGCCCCCAGAGGAGTGCCAGGGAAAGTTGAGCAGGCCAACAGATGGAGCCTTTTGTCTGGGGGCTGGGTGACAGAGGGGGGAGGGGTGTCGGAGAGTCAGGGCTCTCCAAAAGACCCATTGCGAAGCAGGCTTTGGTGGGGGGGGGGGGGGGGGGTGGGGGGGAGTTAACACAAGACGTTTCAAAGCTGTTGTGCATCAGGAGGGAGCCCTCGGTTAATGGAGTCTCGCGGAATGTTCTCTCCTGTGGTTTTAATGAAGCCGCAGCCAAAAGGGCCTAATGAAGCGTGCTCCCTCCGCCAAAACACGTCCCTCTGCTTGACCCCACCTGACCCCCGCCACTACCACGCCACCCCCCCCCCGCCCACCCCTCACCCAGTGTCTCCATGGTGACCAAGCCAAGGACTCCACCAGACCAGGTTGTGAGACACAAAGGGTGAGGGGGATGGTTCTCAGAAGAGTGAGTTATAGACAGGGGCGGGTGGTTAAGACAAAGCCGGCCGGCGCATGTCTGTGCATGCCCCCCCCCTCTGCGTTTTAATGTTTTGCATATTCTCTTTCCTCTTTGTTACCCCTGACAGTGCAGAGAAGGCTGTTAGCAGAATAGGGTGGCTATAACAACCTGGTTATTCAGTTCCCTCCCCCTTTCCAAAACGACACACACACACACGCCCACATACACACACACGCCCACCTACACACACACATCCACTTCCCCCCCCCCACACACACACACCTACACACACAGAGTTGATCCTTTAACTTACTTGCTACTAAGTATATTCTGTGGGAGTGAGGGCAGCCTCATGCAATAGCATTCAGCAAGCCAAGGCCAGTTAGACCACAGTTAGACCTGAAGTGTGTGTGGCGCATTTCAGTTTGTGTCAGTCGTTGGGTTTCAGTTTGTGTCTGAGTAAGGTTGTGTGGAGTGTGATGGTGTTTGTGTGTGTGTCTATGTGTGTGTGTGCTTGTCAGTTAGTGTGTGCGTGTTCAAGGTTCTGTGAGTGTGTGTGTGGTGCAATGGTGTTTGTGTGAGTGTGTGTGTGCTTGTCAGGTAGTGTGTGTGTTCAAGGCTGTGCGCGCGCTGCAGAAGGTTTGTTAAGTATGAGTTAAGGTGTAATAAAGTGCCAGGCTTCTAATTAACCAGGCTTTGTTTACGCTCCGTAGCAGTAGTATAAACTGGGTGACACCAGGCCGCTTTGCTCATTTAAATAACCCGAGACAAAGACACAGACGAAGAAAGAGAGACCAGATGCTTCAAAAGAAAATCCTGCTTGATTACAGCAAACAAGTGTCTATAAAGGAGTGAATTAACTGATTACACCCCCCCCACACACACACACACACACACACACACACACACACACACACACACACACACACGTGCATGCACGCAGTCCATTAAGACTCCTCTGAGCTTTGATTATTGTACTTACCGGTTAGTCTGATCAGCTGATGCGGCAGACAGCGTGAAATACTTTTTGTTACGACTCGCCGTTAAAACCTGCCCTGCTCTTCCCAACACGGGTCACCCACCCAGTCAGCATGCAGCTCATCCTCCACCACAACACCCACACACCCAATCAGCCTCCCTCTCCATGGCGGCACAAACTCTGAACCACAGCTCGCCTCCTAAAGGGGCAAAGGTGGACAGGACAGCCCTTTCCTGGAAGATGTAAAGAACGAAGGCTCATGGGTGGCTGGCTTTTTTAATTAGAAGGGAAGTGTGTATGGAGGAGAAATAATAATGAGAATCAGCCTTCTTAGAAAAAAAAAGAAGAAAAAAAACACAAGGGGGGAAACCTGAATGGGCAATCAGCGAGGTTCCATCAGTGAACATTCCAGAACGGAGCGCTCTAATGGTGCCATTCATTACAGGGCTTATTAGAATAAACACAGACTTTATGATATAATAACAAACAGACTGGGCAGCGCAAAGTCATCATGGGCAGAAATTAAAAGTGGGAAGGTTCGCAGTTACCTTGACACCCCTGGACACGCACGCGCACACGCACACACACACACACACACACACACACACACACACACATACACGGCTACTCACACCTATGCAGACCCCCGAATGTGTGCAACAGTGCTCGCTTTCACACACACAGGAGTATTCACACACACGCACACACAGACGTACACAGGAATAAAGCAATCAAGGTTATTTAAATGAGTGTGCAGGCTGCATAAACAGTGCAAGCGGTGCAGAACATTATGGGGAGAACGTGTCTGTGCATGTCTGATCTAGCTAGGTGGGGGTGATCAAGAGACTGGATGGAAACTGGGATGTATGTGTGTGTGTGGGTGTGTGTGTGCTGTACCTTAAGGCTGTGGTCAAATGGGTGTGTGTTCGTGTGTCTTCCTGCTGGTGTGTGGGTGAGGACAGTAGGTGTGTGTTTTGTCTCAGAAGTTCCAGCAACAGAGACAGCTGTGACCATCAGTACTGGTGATGAGGAGGGATCACACACACGCACATACACACACACAAAGCCAGGTATTCACGCCCAGAATATTATCTAGAGCCACGTCTCTATGGATACCCCTTACATATACTCTTTGTATACCCCACACAGTGAGAAAACGGCTCTGGGGATTGCATTTGTGTGGTGGTATGTGTGTGTGGCAGTATGTGTGTGTGTGTGTGTGTGTGTGTGGCAGTATGTGTATGTGTGTGTGTGGGGCGGTATGTGTGTGTGTGTGTGGTGGTATGAGTGTGTGTGGCGGGGGGCTGGAAAGAATCTGAGTGTTGCCAGCTGACATTCCTCTGCAATCCAAAGACTAATTGATTAGAGAATCCATGTGTGTCAGAGTGTTTGAGTGTGTGTGTGTGTGTGTGTGTGTGTGGTTGTGAATGTGTGTGATTGAGTGTTCATGCATAAATACATGCCATATGGTTGAAGGATTGCACCTCGATTAGTGTGAATGGGTTGGCTGTGCTTTGGCTTGCTTTACTCTTGGCATGTGCTTCTGTGGGTATATGTGCGAGCTGGAGTGTATGTGTGTGTGTTAATATGTGTGTAAGTGTATGAGTGCATGCACTTGTGAGTGTGTGTTACTCTCTGTGCGTGCATGGGCTTATGCGTGGACGCGGGTGTGAGTGCGCAGGTGTGTGTCGATCTGTGTGTCGGTCTGTGTGTCAGTCCGCGTGCCGGTGTGTGTGTCGGTGTGAGTGTCGGTGTGTGTGTGAGTCTGTGTGTCAGTCTGTTTGTCGGTGTGTGTCGGCATGTGTGTGTCAGTCTGTGTATCGGTCTGTGTGTTGGTGTGTGTGTCAGTCCGTGTGTCAGTCTGTGTGTCGGTGTGTGTGTTGGTGTGTGTGTCGGTGTGTGTGTCAGTGTGTGTGTCAGTCCGTGTGTCAGTCTGTCTGTCGGTGTGTGCGTCGGTCTGTGTGTCGGTCTGTGCGGCATGTGCGTGACAAGGATCAGGCAGGATCAGTGTAATGCCTGCCTGCCTCCATTACACACATGTGTGAACCCCATTAATATACACTGTCAACCTCTCACATGAGAGAGCCAGTCGGCGGGGGGGATGGGAGGAGGGGTGTAGGGTGGTGGGCGGGAGGGGGTGGGGGTGAGTGGAGAGAGGTCAGCTGTTTGACCACAGGCCTCCTGGGTGGAGTGCAGATGATGTCCTGAGCTGGTCTTGAGACTGCCAGCATGGCTTCTGCCCTGCCCACGCAGTAGTACACAGCCTGTTCACACACACACACACACATGGGCTCTTTTACACACACAGGCTGGCTTACACACACATATACACACAGACTCTCTTACACACACACATACACACACAAGCTCACACACACATACACACAGACTCTCTTACACACACACATACACACACAAGCTCACACACACACACATACGCACAGGCTCGCTTACCACCCCCCCATCCCCCCAAACGCACACGCTCCCTCACACACACGTAAACGCACAAACGTCATGCACACTGACGCAGAAAAACTCAACTTGCACAAGCTTGCGGACAAGTAACCATGGAGATCTTTCCTGCAATCCCTGCAGATTCATCTTCCTTCAACACTAATTAAGAACTCGGAGGTCTGCGGCCAGATCCCGTTAGCACAACGACTGCTTCGCATGACCAAACCTGATCCTTTACTCCTTTACTTTGTCTGAAACACTGTCTAGCCAGATGGATCTCTGTCACAGCCACAATATTAATCATGGTCACAATGTCCTTCAATATCTCCTGCACGTCTGACTGTTCTCACAAACTTGTCTGAATCACAAAGACCCTGAGCAGGCGATGGAGTAGCGTGTCGTCGCCTTACGTACCCTGTAAGACTGGAATGCGTTACAGCTGAGACCGTCCTCCGATACCTTACTGTCAAATTCAATGTCGGTGGAATGCAAGGTCTAACGTCAATTTGAGGCCTTTTATCAGAGTTTATTTCGTCCTGCGTCTGGTAAGTGTTTTTTTCGTAGATGTACCTAAATTCCAAGGCAATTTGACAACTAAAGTGGACCTTGCATTCCGCTGCGGGCTTATTGTTATTTCTCCTAAAGACCTGCTGAAGACGCACGGCTCCTTGTGTTTGTGTGCATGTGTGGGCGCGTGCGAGTGTGTGCGTGCGCGTGTGCACACAGCTTGTAGCCTTGTCCTGAGAATTCTTCCCCGCTCACTCCACTATTGTTGTTTTGACACTAGCATGGCTCTTCTCCCTCCCTCTCCCCTCCTCTTCTCCTCGCTTGAATCTTTTTCAGTCTGGCTAATATTTAACTAATGACCGGGCCTCGCGGCCCTGACGCTGCCTTCACACAAACTGCCAGGCTTGAACCATCTCTGCGGCAGCAAAGGCCACTGATGTGTGGCTGTGTGTGAAACGGAGGAGGGAGCTTTGCGCGGAGGTAGTGAAGAGGGCCAAGGGGAGAAATAACGTGGAGGAGGTTCTCTGGGGTAGGCGGGGGGGTGGGGGGGCAAAGAGAGACATCAAGGAGGACGAGAGAGAGAGAGAGAGAGAGAGACAGAGAGAGAGACAGAGACAGAGACAGAGAGAGGATGGAAGGGTGGGAGGGAGGGAGAGAGAGGGAACAGAGAGAGAAGGGTGGGAATTAAAGGGAGGGGAGGTGAGAGAGAGGGAAACAGAGGGAATTGGGCACATGGGACTGAGTAGGAGGCCTGCGAGTCCTGCAGTCTGAGGGAACGCCATATGCTACCTCCAGGCAGGGAGGCAGCGAAGCAGAGGCAAAGTGATCGAAAGGCAGGAAGGCAGGGAGACAGGCAGACACAGTGCTGGCGTGCAGAATGGAAGCAGGGAGGCAGAGAGACAGTGAGACAGACATGCAAGGAAGAGAGACAGACAGGGAGGGAGGAAAAGAGGCAAAGAGGCAGTGATACAAACAGGCGCAGAGACAGGTAGACAGCAGGGATGCAGGAGGCAGAGAGGCAGTGATACAAACAGGCGCAGAGACAGGTAGACAGCAGGGATGCAGGAGGCAGAGAGGCAGTGATACAAACAGGCACAGAGACAGGTAGACAGCAGGGACGCAGGGAGGCAGAGAGGCAGTGATACCAACAGGCGCAGAGACAGGTAGACAGCAGGGATGCAGGAGGCAGAGAGGCAGTGATACCAACAGGCGCAGAGACAGGTAGACAGCAGGGATGCAGGAGGCAGAGAGGCAGTGATACAAACAGGCGCAGAGACAGGTAGACAGCAGGGATGCAGGAGGCAGAGAGGCAGTGATACAAACAGGCGCAGAGACAGGTAGACAGCAGGGATGCAGGAGGCAGAGAGGCAGTGATACAAACAGGCGCAGAGACAGGTAGACAGCAGGGATGCAGGAGGCAGAGAGGCAGTGATACAAACAGGCGCAGAGACAGGTAGACAGCAGGGACGCAGGGAGGCAGAGAGGCAGTGATACAAACAGGCGCAGAGACAGGTAGACAGCAGGGATGCAGGAGGCAGAGAGGCAGTGATACCAACAGGCGCAGAGACAGGTAGACAGCAGGGATGCAGGAGGCAGAGAGGCAGTGATACAAACAGGCGCAGAGACAGGTAGACAGCAGGGATGCAGGAGGCAACGCAGACACATTTCTGTGCTTTGGCCACTTCAACTGGCTGTTGTCCATCATCACCGACCCTTCTCACATGTCTTTGGCCTCTGCATATCCCATCATGCACCACACCTCTCTGCCAGCTCCTCACACACAGTGAGGCTGGACCACTGAAAGACGAGGAGAGAGGATGGAGGGATGAAGAAAGCATGGGGGGTGGGGTGGGGGCCCAGATAACTAGTGTGTGAGTGAGTGAGACGCAGAGCTGTGTAATGAGGTCTGGCGAGGAACAGAGAGAAAGACGGGGAGAGCGATGGAAGCGGGAGGGAGAAGAGGGAGGACAAATACGGTCTTCCTGAGGACGAACATCCTGAGTGAACGAGATGGAGGGACAGAGAGGTGGGAGGGGTGGGAGGACATGGGTCTGGATCTTCTGGGGGGCCACCACCACCTCTGTAGCGTAGCTCCAGTAATGCTGCCAGGCAAATGTAGTATTAGTCACTTTAATAATTAATCACCCAGGGAGTTTGCTGGGCCAGCCGTGCTCTGACCCATTTCTCTTATTCAACTACACAAACAATCTTCACACACACATTTAAACACCCGCCACACCAATAGATACACACGTGGATACCCCATACACGCACGCACATGAAATGACACAAACAACGTTCCAATACAGACCACATGATCGATTGCACACATGAACGAATGCACACATGCACGCGCGCTCTACACACGCTTAAACACACTACCTACACATACACACACGCACATGACCTGGCTTCTCCAACTTTACTTTGGTGAGGTGTGGAGTTTCTGTCCTTTGGGTCAGAGCAGCTCATCTATTACCTCTGTTCTCTGGAGGAATAATAATAATAATAATAAAATCTCCTGTCTGTTGTCCTTGCAGGCTGCGGGCTGTAAGGCTTACAGGGAGGAACAGAAGAGAGGGGCCAGCCGGCTGGCTAACTGGCAGGCTGGCTAACTGGCTGGCTGGCTAACTGGCTGGCTGGCTAACTGGCTGGCTGGCTGGCTGGCCGGCTGCCTGGCTGGCTGGCCGGCTACCTGGCTGGCTGGCCGGCTACATGGCTGGCTGGCTAACTGGCTATCAGGGAGGATCCGAGATGAGAGGGGCTGGCTGGATAACTGGCTGACTGGCTGGCTGACTGGCCGGCTAACTGGCTGGCTGGCTAAGTGGCTGTCAGGTAGGAACAGAGACGTGAGGGGCTGGCTGGATAACTGGCTGGCTGGTTGACTAACTGTCTGGCTGTTTGGGTAACTGGCTGGCTGGTTGACTAACCGGCTAACTGGCTGGCTAACTGAATGGCTGACTTGCAAACTGTCCCAGTCCTGCTGAATCTAAAGCCCATATGTAGGGCAGGTCAATGAAAGGAGATACCCAACAGAGTTCCTTCAGGCTTTGATGGTTTGATCACAAAAGCTGACGATTCAACCCGAGTCCTAAAATGCTGTAACCTTCTTTCTCATTCAGCCTCTATTGTTGACCAGCCCACCCAACCCCACCCCCGGCCTTTCTCCAGGCTTCTGTGGCCTGTTAGTCCCCTGCTTGGTGTGTCCAGATAGGCCCCAGGGGGTTCCCCTGGTCCTGAGGGGCATTCTTAGGCACCGCTGCCTGCAGCTTTGGAAAGAAAAAGAAAAAGCAGAGTGAAAAGGCATGTTTTAGACGGTGCAAGGTATTGAAGTGAGATCAATATTCCTGTGTCGTTCGGCTCTCGAACTCTCCACTCACCGAGCCTGCGCACAAAGCCATGCTGACTGCAGGCGACATGGAATTTCCTCTGGACAATTGTTTAAAAAAGCAACAAAAGAGAGGTCAAATGGAAGCAACCAGGCCCTGTGTCTCGGAGAGGGAGAGTGATCACAGTGAAGAGAGAGGCCCCGGTGTGTGGCTTTCACTCAATGCCTCCATTTCTGGCCCAATCACCGATCGGGCGGGTCTATCATTACGGTCCAATCCTAGCCTGAGCTGCACTCAGGCAATTTTCCCAACCAGGAAGGCAATCAACGAGTTCCAGCAGACACAATGCAAATGGCTCTGCCCGCCTATCTGCTCCAAATCCAGCCTCGCTCCCACACCGGTCCGCTGTCCATCGCCGCCTTTCACCAGCACAAGCCAATTAACGTCGCCGGTTCAATGGGATGGCATCGCCGGATGAGGAACGTCCTAATTGATTACATGGCGACAGTCAATTCAATTAACAATTAAGGCTGGGAAAGCAGAGGGGAGACGCTTTGGCGGGGAAGATTGCGAAATGAGTCGCTCGCCGGTTTGGCGGCCTGATCCCACCACGTGTTTAAGCGCAGGAAATGGAAGGGGGAAAGAGGGAGAGGAAGAGGAGGAGGAGGAAGGAGCAGATAAACAGACTGACAGTTACTGCTGGTTGTTTACCTACCCGCTCACACTTCAGTCCGCTCCCATCTCCACAATGCAGACACACCAACACGCGCGCACACACAACCATGCAGCACGGGCTTGCGCACGCACACACCTTGAGCGCACACGTGTGCACACAAGCATGCACACAAACACTCAAAGCACCCTTTGGAGAAAAAAAAACAATGGCAAAAAAATAAAACACATACACACTCACACAAAGGCACACAAACCCAGAGCAACACTCCGCCCCACCAACACGCCCCCCACCCACCCCACACCCCCTGCTGTCCCACAAATTGACAGCTCTCAATCGATGTGGGGATTCTTATTTCACCCTTCTCAACAGAGCGTTCAGTTTTGACAGTGCCTGGGTGCTGATGCTGCCGCGTGTGTGTTCTACAGCACGCTAGTGTGAGGCTGCTGGGAGGACTTGCCAGAGCGAGCATGGCTGAACCACATGAATCCCCTCTTCGCTTTTCTCATCATCCCCTGATTCGGGTTTGTTCACCTGACCGCTCCGCCGCGGTCTGTTCGATCCGGGCCAGGGAGCCGCTGAGCTGTGCAGGCCTGCTGGCTAACAAAGCCTCCAGGAGGCTTCTGTTGGCCAGGTAATTTCCCAGGGCTAGCTTCCTCCGTTCAGACAGCCCCGGACCTCTACCTCGACCAGGCAGGAGAAGGAGGCTGATAGGCAGGAGGTGGAACCACACAGTCAAACTATGATCTGCTGCTGAGGGAACACACCCACTTTCCTCTGGATATCTGGCCGCTGGCTGGCTGGCTGACTGGTTGACTAACTGGTTGGTTGGCTTATGGGCTGACGGGTGTTCTGGCAGGCTTGCTGGCTAGTTGGCTTTCTGACTGGCTAGATGGATGGCTGGCTAGCTGGATAACTGGCAGGCTTGTTGGCTGACAGCCTGGCTGGCTAGATCATCTGTCCTTCACTGGTAGACTACTGCCTGGCGGAGGCTTCCCTCAAAACTTGTATAATGTTAAGCTGAATGCTCTTATAGTTCTTCCCTTGGCACTTATTGTTTCTCATTAGGGTATGTTTTGTAACCTAGATGCCTGCCATGTTGGGGTCTATCAAGTTGCTATGCTCAGTAACTGAAGCTCTTTTGTAAAGCGCTCTCTTGTAAGTCGTTTTGGATAAAAGGATCTGCTAAATTAATAAATGTAAATGTAATGTCCTTCTGTCGAACACCTCTCAGACACGTTGATGACAGCAAATGTCATCATATTATGACATGTAACACTAGCCCCTCTTCAGCACACACACACACACACATCCACACACACACACAAATGACAAACAATGTAGCATTCCAACAAAACCCTGGCGAGGATGGATGGACTGGGGATGGAGGTGGGCGGGGAAAAGGGAGAGGGTGGTGGATGAGGAATGTACCTACCCTGCTGGGAGTGGTGGGGTGGACAGGGGGCAGGGTCGGGGCCCGGTGGGTAGCAAAAGAGTGATGAGTGACCCGGACAAAAGTGTGCCATGGAGCGGGTGTGCAGGACGGGAGGGGGGCAACTCTATCACTGTGACAGGGCCCGCCTTGGCCCAGCATGGTCTGGGCCTGGGGGAAGGAGAGGAAGGCTTGGGGGAAAGGCTAGAATGGGGGATTCCTCCAGATGGTGCTGTCCCAGCACCGGCAGGGGGTCGGCAGCCTTTATCTAAGGGGAACACTGTGGCTTTTACAGCCAGACCCCCAGCTCACCCCACCTCTCCTGATTTACTGACCCTTTCCTTCCCTCTCTCTCCTTCTTGCCTTTCCCTTCACCTCTCCTTTTCTCATTTCCCTCCACCTCTCCTTCTCTCCTTTCCCTCCACCACTTCTCCCTTCTCTGCACTCCCCTTCCTTCTCTCCTCTTGGACTCTCTCCCAATGGCCTCCAGCCCAGAGCCTCATGCCCGCAGGGCCATAGTTTTGAGTACAGTACTGTATGTGTGTCCTCCATACAAAGGGATCTCCTCCAACCTATTCTGCCTCCAGAATGAATGGACAGAGTGTGCCCTCAAATACTCAGGGGGGCTGAGAAATCTTCGGACTACATCCCCAATCCCTTCCCACCCCATCTCCTGCTCTCCTTGGCAAACTCTCCCATTGGCCGTAACCAATGAGCCCCTGCAAGGCCCCCTTCCTTCACCGAGTAACCAAACCGATCCAGAAAACCAGACTGTCTGAAGAGCCTTGGGGGAGAGAGACAGAAACAGAGAAAGGGAGCAGAAGGGAGAAAGAGGGGGAATGAGAGAGGGAGGGAGAGAGAGAGGGAGAGGAGGGAATAGAGAAAACAGGAAGAGAAGGATAAAAAAATGAAAGAGAACGCGTGAGAGACAGCAAAAGAGAGAAATGGTGAAAGGAAAGGGCAGAGAAACAGACAGAAAGAGATGAAGAGAGATGCCAGCACAATGAGCCACAGTGTTTCGCTTGTATATTCTGACAATGTGGAAATCCACAACTCTCATCCTGCGTGTGCTGTGTCGATACTGTGCAGGTTCAAAAACAACACAAACCAAAGTTCTTGGCAACAGGAAGTCAGGGAGTAGAAGCCAACCTGAGAACCAATCTGGTTTGCAGGACAGACAGCAGCCTGCTGCTACAAATGTGATGTATGGGTAATGTTATGTTGTGGCTGGGCCAGGCCGGGTCGGGCTGGACTGGACAAGACTTAACTGGACTGAACTGGATTGGACTGGCTGCTCCATGGTGGTATATGTCAGGTGGTGTTTTTGAAAGTCGCTGCCTTCAGTGTCCTCCACAGTCACCTTTATACCATGAAAGAGTCTTTTCAATGTGGTCGGTGTGTGTGTGTGTGTCTGTGTGTTCTTTGACCCAGATTGAGGGGAGAACAGAGCAGGGGACATGAAAGTCTTAAGCTCCCAGAGGATCCTGGGTCATGAGCAACCTAAACTCAGGCACACACCGGCACAGGCAGCCAGGCAGAAACACACACACAATCACACACATGGACACACACATTCAGAAACACACACGGACACACACAGAAACACACACAAGGACACACAAAAAGAAAGACACACAAACAATAATACACACACAATCGCACACACTCGGACAGAAACATACACACATGAACACACACAAAAAGAAAAATGGGGATACACACAGAGATATACACAAACAGAAACACACACAAAAACACACACAGACACACACAAACACACACCAACCGAAATGCGCAAAACCCACACACGAACACGTGCTAATCGCTGGGCGCACCCCTTCACATGAAAGCACACGCAAACACATACGCACACCCCATGCATCCATGCATACCAGCGAGCATAAGTACACACAGACACACACACACACCCAATCCCCCACCCGTCACACAAAAAATAAAATTTGTCAATCACATCCACTGTTGTGCTGCCTCCCACTGACCTAGCGTCTGTCATGAGGAAAGCTGCTCCACACCACAGCACCAAATGAGACATAACCACGTGCATGCATGGATCATCATGCACATAATTACATGCACGCTCACAAAATAGGGACCCAATAAATGACGCCCACCCGTACGCTCTGGTCCTCAGGCAGGGACACAAACGTCTTCATCTGCCACCTCTAGCTGACTGCTGGGTTCAGAAGCAACACAAAGAGTTTTCATCTTCACGTAAACTTCCCATAGGTCTCAGGGGCAAGGTCGCCGTGATAGAACTTGTACACATGGCTCAGTTCTGTTTGAAAAGCACCTTGTGAGATGGAACATGGTGAACAGGCTTTACTGTGAAAGGAAGGATGAGAAAAGGTGGGTTTTACACGAACACACCATTTTATTCTGCCATTGTGTGTTTGTTGTTGAGCGGGAGGGATTGTGTGTGTGTGTGTGTGTGTGCGCCTACGTATGTGGTGCCTTTGCATTGTGTCTGTGTGTTTGTTTGCTTCCATGACTGTGTGTGTGTGTTTGTGTGTATCATCTTTGGTAAAGACAGCGACAGATAAGGAAAGAGGCAGACAGACATAAAAGTACATAATGTGTCAAGAAAGAGGAAAATGAAAAGCAGGGATTTGACAGGAGTGTGTGTGTGTGTGTGTGTGTGTGTGTGTGTGTGTGTGTGTGTGTGTGTGTGTGTGTGTGTGCGCAGATGTGAGTGTGTTTGCAGATGTTAGTGTTTGTGTGTGTGTGTGTGCAGATGTGAGTGTGTTTGCAGATGTTAGTGTTTGTGTGTGTGTCTGTGTGCAGATATGAGAAAGTGTATATAGATGTGAGAATGTATGTGCAGATGTGAGGGTGTGTGTACATGTGAGAATGTGTGTGTGTGTGTCTATGTGTAGATCTGAGAGTGTGTGTGTGTGTGTGTGTGTGTGTGCAGATAGAAAATTAGCACGTTAACAAGAAAGCCTGGCAGAGAGAGTAAGATACAGGTGAGGAGAAGAGAGGGAAGGGGGGGAGAGAGGGCGAGGGAGACAATGGAACAGGATGCATCGTAGGCATCGAGCTGGATCTTTGCCAGTGTTAAATATGGTTCCTCACCTACAACCAGATGGCTCCTTAGACCTGACCCTCTGTCACCCCTCCCTCTCTCTCTCCACCCCTCTCTCTCTCCCTCCCTCTCTCTCTCCCTCCCTCTCTGCCTCTCCAACATTCTGTTACCTCTTCCTCAGGGAGCTGCATGCTAAACGCAGCCACCAAAGCCACCTGACAGAGCGCTTCTTTCTGGAAAAGAAAAGAAGATACTGATTATTTTTAACCATTTTGCACTTTGATAATGTCTGTACACTGTGTTGGGTAGTGTGAGTTTGGGAATATGCACACGCAAGCGAGGCTCTATTCAAGAGAGAGGAAGGCGAAGCGAAGAAAGAATAAAAAATGGCTGCCATTATGGAGAAGAAAGGATTAGGAGAAAAGCCATTAAGGATATGTCTGCTGCTGGTCTAAAGTGTACACAGCCTACCAAAACCCACTGAGGTCCTCTGGTCAGGTGGTTTTCTGCCTCACTGGTGTTCCAAACGGCTTGTTTTCCCCTGTCTCATGAAGTTACTTCAACTGGGTTAAGCTGTTTGCAGTAGTTTCTCAGGTGTGTGAAGTATTATTCAAGGATAAACAATCCTCAGAAAAACACTGCAGTTTTGTTTTTTTTTGTTTTTTTTGGGGGGGGGGGAATCTCCATCAAAGCTTTCAGAACACATGCCAGCTGGAAGCATTCCATTCAGCAGCACTCTTTTGAGACTTACTGTTCAAGGAAAACATTTTTTTACTGTACAATTCTGACAGTTGGGATATCGTTTTGTGACTGGAAAGTGTCATTTCCTGATGGGAACACCCAGGCAGGAGACAGGTAGATTGTGTTTCCTCAATGGCCGCAAAGGAAATGTTCAAATCTTACACCAGCTATAGTACACACTCTTCCCTCGCTCTCTTTCCACCCTTTCTCCTCCTCTTCTTCCTCCTCCGCTGGGTCTCACTCCTCCTCTACTATTTCCTCTCATCCCAGTGGGTGTGTGAGCCTGGGAGCCCGACCACATGGTTCAGAACAGGACTGTAATGCAGAAGGAGGTGTGTGTGTTCGGGGGGGTGGGTGGGTGGCGGAGGTATAAAAGCCCCTTTCTTCTTTTTCCTTGCCTCCTTCTTTGAGCCTGAACAGAGGGTTGCCAGGGCGATGAGGTTGGTCGGTCTCCCACTGCGTGGTCTGGGAAGAGCAGCAGCTTGTTCTGACATTTACCCAGACTGGAGGAGAGAGGGAGGGAAGTTAGAGGGGAGAGGTAGGGGATGGGGGAGAAACAGAGAGGGAGGTGGGGGATGGGGGAGTCAGAGAGAGAGAAGGTGGGAGGAGTGTGAGCTGCAGAGAGGGAAGAAAGAGAGAGGGAAAGAGGGGGAGAGGGGTAAGCTGCAGAGAGAAACAGAGGGAATGAGCAGTAGGGGAAGTTGGGGGCTGGAGACAGGGGGGGGGTGGAAAGTTTAGGAAATGGTGGTAAAGAGAGAGCGAGAAAGAAAAAGAGAGAAACAAACGAGAAAGAGAGTCAGAGGGGGACAGAGAGAGACATCCGGAGAGAGAGAGAGAGAGAGAGAGAGAGAAAGAGAGAGAGAGAGGAAGAGAGTGAGAGAGAGGTAGGAGTGGGAAGTAGAAGGGAGTGGACCCTGCTGTTGCACCTGTAACATCAGGGGGGTTGACAATTTCTTGGAGGATCCGCTGTCTCTCCCTTTATCTACCCCTTTTATTTTCATCCCCCTTCTATCCCAGCCTCAATTTCTGGACGCTTCTTTTCATTTGCTCCCATTCAAAAGCTTGGCAGAAAGTCAGTTAGCTGGCACATTCCAACGAGCCAACATCCTTTCTCTCACACACACATACACACACACACACAAACACCAGCATGAGCACACAGACTGAACAAGGCACACACACACACATTTATTCATTTAGCAGACGCTTTTATCCAAAGCGACTTACAAGAGAGAGATTTTACAAAAAGCATCAGTCATGAGCATAGCAACATGATAGACCCCGAACACAGTCAGTTTTTTAGATTGTGAATCATACATCATGAGAACCAATAAGTGCCAAGGGAAGAACTATAAATGCATAACACAACGATTGTGAACATAAAGCAAGAGATACAACAAACAACACTGACAAGTCACCATATGGGGACCAAAAGATTGTTCTAAAGCACATTAGATTATGTGTGTTATGTAGTATTATGTTAAGTGCCATACTATTCCTAAGTGCCAATAAATTCTCTAAATAGGTGAGTTTTAAGCCTTCTTTTGAAGGTAAGAAGGCAGTCTGTGCTTCTGATTGAGGTGGGGAGTTGATTCCACCATTGGGGAGCCAGGCAGTGGAAGAGTTTGTGTTGCGCTCGGGCGCTCTTGAGGGGGGGGGGGGGGTACTACTAGACGGTTGTCAGCAGATGACCGTAGGTGACGGGTGGGGGTATAGGGCTGGAGGAGAGAGTTGATATAGGTCGGGGCAGTCCCGTTTACAGCCCGGAAGGTCAGTACCAGGGTCTTGAATCTGATGCGGGCCATGACGGGAAGCCAGTGGAGGGCGATGAGGAGTGGGGTGACATGACAGCATCTGGGTAGGTTGAAAACCAGACGAGTGGCTGCATTCTGTATCCTCTGAAGGGGACAGATTGCATTTGCAGGAAGGCCGGCTAGTAGCGAGACAGTCGGACACACATTTGGACATCAGTCCTGGGTCTAGCAGAGGTCTATTTAGCGAAGAACTGTGCTTGAGGGGGTAAGCTTTCGATCCAGGAGAACACCAATACAAGTAGCTTCAGGGTCTTGCTAGTACATTTCAACATGGGAAAAGTTTGGGTCTCTGAATAAAACTAATCCTGTGTGTGTGTGTGGTTGTAAACCTGTGCATGCGTGCGCCTGCGTCCATGGTTTCTGAGATATGAGAATGGTAGATCTCTCTCCTACGCCCCAACCATCAGAGAAAAGGGGAGGAAAAAGAGAGAGGGAGAGAGAGAGGGGGAGAGCGAGAAAGAGGGAGAGATAGAGAGAGAGAGCGAGGGGGAGAGAGAAAAACAGAGAGGGAGAGAGAGAGGAGGCGTCAAAGCCGCCGTAACTCTAACAGCCGCGGCAAGTCACCAGTCGCTTCTCTGTCATATCAAAGGCCATTCAAATGCAATCTGTGTTTCTGCTCATGAGAGGCAGCCGGGGCCGTATCTGTGGAAAGCAAGCGTGGCGAAGGAAAGGCGAGTGGGGACATGCGTGGTGTGGTGTGGGCACAAGCCGTGGCCAACCCCCACTTCCCCCCTCCACCACCAACCTCACCCTTCAGACACGGCAAAAAGCACGACACTTCCGTAATGGGCCAGTTAGCGCCGTGAACACAAAAAGGAAGTGAGCCAGAAGGATACAAGGCCACATGTCACAGCTGACTGAAGGATATCCGAATCAGAATCTATTTTCATCGCAATGCAAGATATACAAACACAGAATTCACTATGGCAAACATAGAACCTTTGTGTCATAATACTAATAAAACAGGATAAAAAAGACCAAAAAAGGTCAAATACAATAGAAATGAGATACAAATAACATAAAGTATAAAGTGTACAAAGTGAGCACTAGCTGTACAGATGGGTGGAATATAACTGACAGACACACACAGCCTGCTGAGACTGTTCGTTTTCTACATTGCCTTTTTACCCGTCAAGCAGAACCGTATGTGGCACTTCATGAACTTGAGAGGGGATATGCTAATGGGGGAGGTTTTTGTACAGGGTCACGGAAAAGGTACCCAGGGCTGTTGTCCTGACCGTGTGCCGCGAGTGAGCCTGGCGAATCCCCCCCACCCCCCCTCCCCACGCAAATGAATATTAGGGCTTCTGCAGGAATGAAGATGCACTGAGCAACCATTAACCCACCCCCCCCACCCTCCCTCACTCCCTCCCCCATCCGCTCACCCTCACTCCCCTCCACCCTCACTCCACTCCCCCCTCCCTCCCCTGCCACGCCGCTCTTGAAAGTGCACCCCAACTCTCAAGAAGGCCCGCGTGTGAGAGCCGCACACTCGCGCACGCACACTCCTCACACATCACTCCCTCTCTTCATCTCTCCACATAATATACATACTAATGAGATGAGTTCAAATCAGCATTTTTTTCCTGTCTGAGGCATGAGACATGACTGACATCCCCACATTTCAGGGGTAAGAATAGTAACAACAATCATTATTTCTCCTTAAAGTGACAGCCACAACAATGCTTGTTGTTGTCGCCAGTAACCCAGTCACAGGTAGCTGGTAGAAGCATTGCTGCTTTAGCAAGAACGTTGGTTGTGCTACCTGCAGTGGAGGCTGTAGTGCTAGCCGGGCTAACAACCACACTAATCCTGTTGGAGAGCTGGATGTTTTTGGAAGCCCAGACTGATGCTCTGGGGACCAAAGACTTTACCGTGCGCTACAGGTGATGTTCAACACTATGTCCTCTGTGGTAATCATGGCTGCGATTCCTGAAAGATTAAACGTCACCTGAAGACTTTTTCTCCCCCCCCCCACCCCCTGAGAAGAACGGTAGGGAACAGGGCTCTGCTGGTCTGAGGGAAAGTGTTGCTGGAGAGAGAGAGCGGTCTCCAGCTCCCTACCCCGTTCTTTTCAGGGGGTCAGCGTGAACTGGAGATGGCGGAAGGATAGGGGGGATGGCAGGGGTAGGGGGCAGCCAGGGGCGGGGTTGAGGGATGGTGTGTGAGGCGGGGGGGGGAGGGGGGGGGGGCGGTAGCGATGAGCCGGAGGGGGGGGGGGGGGTGGTGAAATCTTCTCACTCTCAGACAAGTGATTACTTTTGCCGGTCCTAAATTATGCTAATTAATTCATCTCCAAAAGCAACGTGATTATTTCGAGTTCCTCTGCAAATGTTTTAGATTTTGTTCGCTTGCCACTTTATGCAAAGAACTTTTTCTTATTTTTCTTCCTTCCCTCCGTCGGCAACGTGCTCGGTGAGTTTGCAGGAGATAAGTGGAGAAAGAAAATTCAGAAGATCGCTGAACACTTTGCCCTCATGTTAATATCCCCTTGATGTGTGAATAAATGCAAATCAAAATATGTCTTTTTCTTTTCTCTCTTTTTTTTTACAATTTCACAGGCTGCAATTTCACCAAATAACAGTGCATAATAGAGACTATATTTGATGACCCTGATGTTTCATTACAGATGCGCCTGCCCACTCCTCCACATCCATGCAAGCCACGTATTTCCCTGTGCTGTGAAACCAGGTTCCTCTGCGGTCCTGATTTTGCCCCACGCTGCTACCGATTAGCGTTGAACAACATGTTTCTCCTTGTGTTCCGATTGGTGTTCTTGCTGGCCGCCCCGGCCTTGCCATGGTGTCCATATGCGGCGTTGGAATATCAGGCTGAATGTGTGCTAGCATATTCCCCTTAATCCCTGAGCAGCCTGTAATCAGACTGGGCGTCTCATCTCTCAGACAGGCCTGTGATCACACACACACGCGCGTGCATGCGGAGGGGGGGGGGGGGGGGGGGGGGGCGGGGGCGCTCCACCAGGTTGTGGGTGTGCTGAGGTGTTGGTGGTGTGTGGGAGGAGAAGGTGGGGAGTTGAAGGAACCTGGGCAATGTGGAGGAAGGGGGTGGAGACGGGGCTGTGGGGGAGAGGGAGAACAGAGGAGGAGAAGAGCCAAGGAAGGCTGAGAGAGAAGAAGTAATGGAGAAGGGAAGAGAAGGATGAGGGATGGAGTGGAGAGGAGATGAGAGGAATGGAGAAAGAGGCACGATAGTGACGTGCACGCAGATCAAGATACAGATGAAGGCAGCCTTTGTAAAGCTCCTGGAGTATCCGGAGTAATAAAGAGACGAGGAAAACACGACAAAGAACAGGCGAAGGAGGGACAAACGGCCAAAGTTGCCGGGAGATTTAAAAGGATTCGGAAAGCCGGGAGGGATTTGTTGAGAATTCAGAGAAGATTTCTGGAAATGAGAGCGGCTGCCCAGATGCGCTGCGGAGAGCAGCATCTGCAGCATTAATTACAATAGCCCCCTGCCCCCGCCCCGCCCCCACCCTGCACACCACCACCTGTTTCCTTTCAACAGCCCCGCCGTACGTGAGTGAAATCCAGGAATCCACACAACGCCCGGGGGCTGATGCAACCGGAGAGAAAATGAACACCCCCCCTCCCCCTTCCCGACGCTCTTCCATTCCCCCCCCCCTCCCTCCCTCCCCAAGCCCCGGTGGGTTTCTGGACGTCCAATATACTAGGAAGGTGGAAGTGAGAACCACAGCAAACACAGCCCACTATCAACAGACAACCTCCCCCCACTGCGCCCCACATTCACAGACTTGCCGTTCCCTGAGCCCCCCGCTTTTAGTTTTTCTGTCCTGCTGTTGGGAGGATAGTTCGAGCCATATTACTGATAGATTGCTGGGCCTGCCAGGATGCAGGAGAGAGGAGAGACCTGGGTCTTTTGCGGCGTGATGCTGCCCCCCGCCCCAGGGACAGGTGGGAGAGCCTCATCCTGTGCAGTGACGAGCGACAATTCTGCCTCTTCTACGTTTTTTCATGGTCTTGTGGTGGCAGCCCTGCCAAGGATGTGCCGATGATTGTATTTTTTCTAGGAACGCTCTCGATACATACCATTTATGAGTATAGCTAACAGGGCGGGCAAGATTAGATTGATCTCCTGGGATTGGGTGCTCTCAATGAATGGACGGCTAAACCACCTCCTAGATTAATCTGAACGACGCTCTCATTACGGGCAGCTGAGCCTATGGCAACCATCTCATTAGAGCCAGAGATATGTGGGTCACAACAGGACCTTCCGCGGTCTTGGAGAGGAGAAGGACCCAGGGGCAGCAGCACTCGCAGGGCTGAGAAAGCTAACCAGGCTCGACGGTTAACAACACAGATTATACAGTGTTAAAGGTCGCAGAAAGAAAAGATCTGGGAGGAGGATTTGCGGTGGGAAAAGCACGAGATCAACTCGGCAGACTCCGGCTTTCACTCATAAGTCCAACTGGTACAGGCGTGGGCTTAGCTGGGAGAGCTCTTATAGGGAGGGGGGGGGAGGGGAGGCTCAGCAAGCCTCTTATCACGGAAGATCTCCACCAGACAAGACATTTGTCTCGCCTCGGACCTTGTTCAGAATTTCAGCCCCAGGTCCAGGTCTACACCATGACCCCCAAACCCCAACCTGGCCCAAATGCTGCTGGATATTCCAACCGATCAATTAAATAATTTAGTGGCAATTTAGTAATTAAGGCTTATGTTCAGATCAATGGTATGGATTCCAGAAGCGAAGGCCAAGACACCGGCTCTTTATGAGCTGCGTCCTTCAGAAGCGAGTCAGAAGCCGAATGCTGCTTCCTCCTATTACCATGCAGCAGCCTTCCCTGCTCCATCACGTAGCCCCCCTCTGCCCACCTCACACACACGTACACACGTGTACTGACACAGACGCACAGTCGTATGAGGTGTTTTAAGTAAATCACCTGACTTGGCTGAATTACGCGCGTGCTACTCTGGAAAGATGTGGAGAGCGTGGAATGAATAGCACCTTACAATTTGATTGATTTGGTGCCTGTAGAAACCGACATCATTTGTAGGGGCGTCATGCCATTAGTTTGATCCTATTGGTTGAGCTACCGAGCGGAACTCCAGAAGGGCAAAATGAGTTTTGCGGAAAATTGAATAGAAATTGTTCTGTCCAAGTGTTTGGAATCTGTATTTTCCTTCTCCCTCTCTTTTTGTCCTCCCTTGTAGGGAACTTCAACTTAGTACGCAGCACAAAGTAACATGCACATCATTCTCAGACCGTTTTCTCAGATTGAGAATGACTTCTGAATGGGGTTCGAAACATCTTGATTTTGAAAACAGTGTCCGGATGACTACCTCTGAAACCTTTTCGACAATGGAACAGGTTTGGGTGTGACAGGAAGTGTTTTTTGAAACTTTACGTTTTGTCTTGTGACTTTTTCTCCTGTGTTCAGGACCTCTCTTCCAGCAATTTCCTGCTTCCGCAGCCTGAATTTTGGTAGAAGCACATTTGTTGTTAAACTTGGCTACCCATAACAAGAAGTCCAGCATTTTGTTTTTTCCACCACTCAACAAGAGGACAGTAACAAAGAAACAGTCAAAACAAAGTTTGTGTAAATATTGTTAAAGAAAAAAGAACCACTACTTTCAGTTTTGGGAATTCTTGTGTGTTCCAAGATCTAAAATCTTTCCAATCTATGTTCACTTCCCTGGAGTCTGAAGCGTGAACATTTCTTTCTTTCCTCTTGACGAGTGGGTTTTGGGGAAAATTGTCCCCCCCCAAAAAATATAAAACTGCAATATAAGTACTTTGAATTCTATTGAGACCCGAAGTGTCTTTGTCTTGGCATGACGCGCCCTGTCGTCATGTTTAACTGGTGACAGTGTCTAAGACTGTTCCCAGTTACACCTGCCACAGCCCTGACCTGGGTCACTGCCTCGCCTCACACAGGAGCTTCCTGTTGAGGGACAGCCATGTAGTGGTGAGCGCACACAACTGAAATGAAAATACAACTTGAACTTAAATCTTTATCACTATATTTAGAGCTCTAATAATAATCTAAAATAAACCAACATAAATTAACTGGCACTTAGAAATATTAATATCCCATAGGTAGACTGCTGTCCGTCGAAGACTCACCTTAAATTTATAATTTGTTCGGCTGAAAGCACTCATAGTTCTTTCCTTTGCACTTACTGGTTCTCACGATGTATGTTTCATAATCTATAAGCCTGCTATGCTTGGGGTCTATCACGTTGCTATGCTCAGTGACCGATGCTTTTTTGTAAAGCTCGAGTACCCGGCCTTCTTGGAGTCTCTGGGAGGCGTACTTAACAGTGCACCGACTGGGGACTCCGTCGTTCTGCTGGGGGATTTCAAGGCCTACGTGGGAAATGACAGTGATGCCTGGAGAAGGGTGATTGGGAAGAACGGCCCCCCCAATCGGAACCTGAGTGGTGTTTTGTTATTGAACTTCTGTGCTAGCCACGGTTTGTCCATAACAAACACCATGTTCAAGCACAAGAGTGTCCATCAGTGCACGTGACACCAGGACAATCTAGGCCGGAGGTCGATGATCGACTTTGTTTTTGTGTCTTCTGACCTGCGGCCGTGTGTCTTGGACACTCGGGTGAAGAGAGGGGCGGAGCTGTCAACTGATCACCACCTGGTTGTGAGTCAGATCCGCTGGCAGGAGAGGAAGTTGGACAGACTTGGCAGGCCCAAGCGTATCGTGAGGGTCTGCTGGGAACATCTGGCGGACCCCTCTGTCAGAGGGATCTTCAACTCACACCTCCGGGAGAGCTTCTCACAGATCCCGGGGGAGACTGGGGACATTGAGTCTGAATGGACCATGTTCTCGACCTCCATTGTCAATGCGGCAGTCCGGAGTTGTGGTCGCAAGGTCTCTGGTGCTGGTCATGGCGGCAATCCCAGAACCCGGTGGTGGACACCGGAAGTAAGGGATGCCGTCAAACTGAAGAAGGAGTCCTATCGAGCCGTTTTGGCTTGTGGGACTCCCAAAACAGTTGAACGGTACCGGCAGGCCAAGCGTGCCGCAACTCGGGTGGTCACAGAGGCAAAAATTCGGGTCTGGGAGGAGTTCGGGGAGGCCATGGAGGAGGACTATCGGTCGGCCCCAAGGAAATTCTGGCAAACCGTTCGGCGCCTCAGGAGGGGGAAGCAGTGCTTCACCAACACTGTTTACGGTGCGGGTGGGGAGCTGTTGACCTCGCCTGGGGATGTCGGCGGACGGTGGAAGGAATACTTTGAGGATCTCCTCAATCCTGCCGTCACGTCTTCGAGGAGGAAGCAGAGACTGGGGACTTTGGGGCGGACCCGCCTATCACTCGGGCTGAAGTCACTGAGGTAGTCGATGGGCTCCTTGGTGGCAGGGCTCCGGGGGTAGACGAGATCCGTCTTGAGTTCCTAAGGTCTTTGGATGTTGTAGGACTGTCCAGGTTGACACGCCTCTGCAGCATCGCGTGGCGGTCTGGAACAGTGCCTATGGATTGGCAGACCGGGGTGGTGGTTCCCCTATTTAAGAAGGGGGACCGGAGTATGTGTTCCAATTACAGAGGAATCACACTCCTCAGCCTCCCCGGTAAGGTCTACGCCATGGTACTGGAGAGGAGAATCCGGCCGATAGTCGAACCTCGGATTTAGGAGGAGCAGTATGGTTTTCGTCCTGGCCATGGAACACTGGACCAGCTCTACACCCTCTACCGGGTGCTCAAGGGTTTATATGAGTTTGCCCAACCAGTCCACATGTTTGACACAGTCAACCACCAGATCCTGCTCGCCACACTCGAAGAGATGGGCATCTCATCCTACCTGACAGGAAGATCCTATCAAGTGTCCTGGGGAGGGAAAACATCTGGTACCCGCCTGCTCTCCACTGGGGTCCCACGTTGCCGCAGTCTCTCGGTCATGTAGATTCACCCTCTACAACATCAGGAAAATCAGAAAATACCTCTCTCAACATTCCACCCAACTGCTAGTCCAAGCCCTTGTCCTCACAAAGCTGGATTACTGCAACTCGCTACTAGCCGGCCTTCCTGCAAATGCAATCCGTCCCCTTCAGAGGATACAGAATGCAGCCGCTCGTCTGGTTTTCAACCTACCCAGACGCTGTCATGTCACCCCACTCCTCATCGCCCTCCACTGGCTTCCCGTCATAGCCCGCATCAGATTCAAGACCCTGGTGCTGACCTTCCGGGCTGTAAACGGGACTGCCCCGACCTATATCAACTCTCTCCTCCAGCCCTATACCCCACTAGTCACCTACGGTCATCTGCTGACAACCGTCTAGTGGTACCCCCCCACCCCCCCACCCCCCCCACCCCCTCAAGAGCGCCCGAGCGCAACACAAACTCTTCCACTGCCTGGCTCCCCAATGGTGGAATCAACTCCCCACCTCCATCAGAAGCACAGACTGACTTCTCACCTTCAAAAGAAGGCTTAAAACTCACCTATTTAGAGAATTTAATGGCACTTAGGAATAGTATGGCACTTCACATAATCTAATGTGCAATCCATGTACAATCTAATGTACAATCTGTTGGTCCCCATATGTTGACTTGCCAGTGTTGTTTGTTGTATCTCTTGCTTTATGTTCACAATCATTGTGTTATGCATTTATAGTTCTTCCCTTGGCACTTATTGGTTCTCATGATGTTTCGACGTGTTCACGATCTAAAAAACCGACTGTGTTCGGGGTCTATCACGTTGCTATGCTCAATGACTGATGCTCTTTGTAAAAGCTCTCTCTTGTAAATCGCTTTGGATAAAAGCGTCTGCTAAATGAATAAATGTAAATGTAAATGTGTTTTGTGGATCTGGAGAAGGCATTCGACTGTGTCCCTCGTGGTGTCCTGTGGGGGGTACTCCGGGAGTACGGGGTCAGGGGCCTTTTGTTAGGGGCCGTCCGTTCCCTGTACGACCAAAGTAGGAGCTGTGTTCGCATTGCCGGCAATAAGTCAGACCTGTTCCGGGTGCATGATGGACTCCGCCAGGGTTGCCCTTTGTCACCGGTTCTGTTCATTGTTTATATGGACAGAATTTCTAGGCACGCCCAGGGGTCAGAGGGTTTCCGGTTCGGGGAGCACAGGATCTCATCGCATGCTCTGGAGCGGTTTGCTGCCGAGTGTGAAGCGGCTGGGATGAGGATCAGCACCTCCAAATCCGAGGCCATGGTACTCGACCGGAAAAAGGTGGCTTGCCCCCTCTGGGTGGGTAGGGAGCCTTTGCCTCAAGTGGAGGAGTTCAAGTATCTTGGGGTCTTGTTCACGAGTGACGGAAGGACGGAACGTGAGATTGACAGGCGGATCGGTGCAGCGTCTGCAGTGATGCAGTCTCTGTACCGGACCGTCCTGGTGAAGAAGGAGCTGAGCCGCAAGGCAAAGCTCTCGATTTACCGGTCAATCTACATTCCTACTCTCACCTATGGTCATGAGCTTTGGGAAATGACCGAAAGGACAAGATCGCGGATACAAGCGGTCAAAATGAGTTTCCTCTGCAGGGTGGTTGGGTGCTCCCTTAGAGATAGGGTGAGGAGCTCGGTCACACGGGAGGAGCTTGGAGTAGAACCGCTACTCCTCCACATCGAGAGGAGCCAGCTGAGGTGGCTCGGGCATCTGTTTCGGATGCCTCCTGGACGCCTCCCTCAGGCATGTCCCACCGGGAGGTGGCCCCGGGGAAGACCTAGGACACGCTGGAAGGACTATGTCTCTCGGCTGGCCTGGGAACGCCTCGGGATCCCCCCGGAGGAGCTGGAGGAGGTGTGTGGGGGCCTCCCTGCTCAGACTGCTGCCCCCACGACCTGGCCCTGGATAAGCGGAGGAAAATGGATGGATGGATGTGAATAAATGAATGGCTCCTATACTTCAGATTCAGATTCAGATTCAGATTACTTTATTGATCCCGAGGGAAACTCCTTTGTATCAACGGCACACAGTCTCGCAAAGCACACAAGGGTAAGGGTGTGAGGTAAAAGATTAGAAAGTGTACACAGGGGTAGGGGGTGGGGTCAATAACAATAAGTAAAAAAATGGTGGGTGAGGTGAATCCTCCCAGGGAGCATAATGATTATGTACAGAAGCTATACATTTACAATTATACAGTAATGGTCTTGTATAATATACAGTATTATGTTAGAATGTACATGATTTTCAGTTTTTGTACAGAATGTGCAGAATGTACAGCAGAATATACAGTATGTCCAGGATAAAGTGCAGGTTACAGACTATACCCTTATAATCTATACAATTCAATTACAATTATGCAAGTAATTGTGATGTACAGGATTTACAGTTATTTGCAGCATATACAGGATATACAGGATTTGCAGGTTATTAGCAGAATATACATGGTTATATACAGTTGTACCAGAATATTGCCAAATATGTAGTTATGTTACAGAAGTTGTGTCCGACTATTGCCTAATGTCCATTGTTATATCCCTGGATGTTATGCTATTTCACAGGATATACAGTTGGCTTACAAACTACTAGTGTGGGAATTGTAAAGTTTGATGGCCACAGGCAGGAATGACTTCCTGTGGCGCTCCGTGGTGCATTTCGGGAGGATGAGTCTCCCGCTGAAAGTACTCCTTTGTCCGACCAGCACATTGTGGAGTGGGTGGGAGGTACTGTCCAGGATGGCGTTGAGTTTGGCCAGCATCCTCCTCTCCGACACCACTGCCAGAGAGTCCAGCTCTACCCCCACAATGTCACCGGCCTTCCGGATAAGTTTGTTGAGCCTGTTGGCATCCGCTGCCCTCAGCCTGCTGCCCCAGCAGGCAACAGCATAGAGGATAGCACTGGCTACCACAGACTCGTAGAACATCCTAAGCATTGTCCGGCAGACATCGAAGGACCTCAGCCTCCTCAGAAAGTAGAGGCGGCTTTGGCCCTTCTTGTAGACGGCTTGAGTGTTCTTAGCCCAGTCCAGTTTGTTGTCCAAGTGAACACCAAGGTACTTGTAATCCTCCACGGTGTCCACCCTGACCTCCTGAATGTGGACAGGGGTCACTGTTGTCCTGGTCCTTCTCAGGTCGATGACCAGCTCCTTGCACTTAGCCGCATTAAGCTGCAGATGATTTCGCTCACACCATGCGACAAAGTTCCCCACCACAGTCCTGTACTCGGCCTCCTCCCCGTCACTGATACAGCCCACCACAGCAGAGTCATCAGAGAACTTCTGAAGGTGGCAGGACTCTGTGTGGTAGCTGAAATCCGTGGTATAGATGGTGAAGAGGAAGGGGGAGAGGACGGTTCCCTGGGGAGCCCCAGTGTTGCTGACCACACTGTCCGACACACAGTGCTGTAAGCGCACATGCTGCGGTCTGCCAGTCAGGTAGTCTACAATCCAGGAGACCAGGGAGTTATCCACCTGCATCGCTGCCAGCTTCTCACCCAGCAGAGTTGGCCGGATGGTGTTGAAGGCACTGGAGAAGTCTAGGAACAGGATCCTCACAGTGCTTGCCGGCTGGTCTAGATGAGTATAACAGCGGTCGAGCAGGAAGAGGATGGCATCCTCTACTCCCAGCCGGGGCTGGTAGGCGAACTGAAGGGGGTCCAGGAAGGGTCCGACCATGGGCCGCAGTTGTTCCAATACCAGTCTCTCCAGGGTCTTCATAACGTGGGAGGTCAGTGCCACCGGTCTGTAATCCTTGGAGCCGCTGGGGCGCGGCGTCTTCGGAACAGGGACGAGGCAAGATGTCTTCCACAAGACAGGGACTCTCTGGAGACTCAGGCTCAGGTTGAAGATGTACTGCAGCACTCCACACAGCTGGGGGGCACACGCTTTCAGCACCCTAGGGCTCACGTCGTCAGGGCCAGCAGCCTTGTTTGCATGGAGTTTCAGCAGTTGTCCTCTAACCTGTTCCACAGTGAGAGACACAGCTGGGGTCGTAGGGGGGGGATGGGGGTCGTTGTGGTGGAGGGGGGGGGCATTGTTCTGACGGAGAGGGGGAGGGGGAAAAGGGGTACTCACAGGTGCCGGAGGGTCGTCAGCAGTTTGGCCAGGGGCGTCGCTGGCTTGAGGGTCGTCAGCAGTTTGGCCAGGGGCGTCGCTGGCTTGAGGGTCGTCAGGAGAATGGCTAGAGGGGGGATGGGCAGGAACCAGGTCGTTAAATCTGTTGAAGAACAGGTTCAGATCGTTGGCTCTGTCCAGGTCACCCTCGACCCCCCTGTTGCAAGTCGGTCTGAAGCCAGTTATGGTCCTCATACCGCTCCACACCTCCCTCGTGTTGTTCTGCTGGAGTTTCCGCTCTAGCTTCCCTTTGTACTTATCCTTGGCCTCCTTGATCTTCACCTTCAGGTCAGCCTGGATTACCTTAACCTCCTCCCTATTTCCATCGTTGAAGGCCCTCCTCTTGGAATTCAGAAGGTCCTTGACTTCCTTTGTTACCCACGGTTTGTTGTTAGGGTAACACTGGACCGTCTTGGTAGGGACAATAGAGTCCACACAGAAGTTGATGTAGTCCGTAATGCACCCTGTGAGTCCATCAATATCCTCTCCGTGCGGCTCGCAGAGTACATCCCAGTCAGTGACCTCATAACATTCCTGCAGTGCCCCATAGGCCTCCTCTGACCATCTCCTCACAGTCTTAGTGGTCACAGGCTGCCTCTTGACTAGGGGCACATAACAGGGTCTGAGGTGGACCAGATTGTGGTCAGACCGACCCAGGGGGGGGAGAGGGGAAGAGTCATACGCCTCCTTAACATTGGCATACAGCAGATCCAGTGTCCTCCCCTCCCTAGTTGGGCCACTCACATACTGGGTGAAGGTAGACAGTGTAGATGACACACTGACATGGTTGAAGTCGCCTGATATCACTATCAGTGCGCTGGGGTGTTTTGTCTGAAGTTGCGCAATCTCCTTATGAATGGCGTTGCACGCCGATGTAGGGTTTGCGGAAGGTGGGATGTAAACAGCCACCGCAATGGCGTATGAGAATTCCCGTGGCAGATAATATGGCCGGAGTCCCACGGCTAACAGTTCAATGTCCGGGCTACAGATCCTCTGTTTGATGGTAACGTGGCCGGGGTTACACCATCTGTTGTTTACAAGCACGGCAAGCCCTCCGCCTTTCCGCTTACCGCACCCGGCGTAATCCCTGTCCGCCCGAACAGTCAAGAAGCCGTCGATGGAGGCGTTGTGGTCCGGGATGTCCTGGTGTAGCCATGTCTCCGTGAAGCACATCAGGCTACACTCCCGGAACTCCATCTGACTCCGGGCTAACGCTGCTAGCTCGTCCATCTTGTTTGCCAGCGATCTCACGTTGCCCATGACAACGGAGGGCAGACACGGCTTAAATCTCTTGTTCTTAAGTCGTTTCTGCCTTCTCCCCTCTCTCTTCCCTCGTCGTTTTGTTCCCCCTCTGCAACCGCGGTGTGTTCTCCTCCAGATTTCAGGTGGGATGTCTGTAGCCCTTGGCACGGTGCATACCGGCCTCAACGCAGTCAGCTGTTCCTTTGTGTAAACAAACCGCGTTTCCCCGGAGACGCATCGACCGAGCAGTAGGAGGAGAACTTCCACGACGAAGAGAATCACCAAAATACTTTCTGCCTTCATTTTCTGACAGAGCGTAGTTACTTAGAAAAATATATACAAAAGTTACACAGTTCCAAAGAAATAAGTTAAGAAATAAAGAGAAAAAGTTACGAGACTGGAGCCGGCTCTACAGGCAGCCTGCGTTCGCACGCATGCGCACTCGACTGATACACGTCAGTAACGTACGTACACTACCAGCATGACGCCTACGTGACACGCATGTGAAAGCTTGTGTCCATTGGAAGTCTATGTCAAGTTTTAGCGTACGTTCTGAGGTTTGATATCATCGCGCAGGAGTGTGCAGGCGCTGCTGTGTGCTTTGCATATTAACCGCTGACACTAATAACACCCCATACAAGCCTACGTGTATGAACGCACACAACTCACACACTGGCATGCACACGCAGTGCGCAGACAAACACACACGTACACACAAACACTTTCCCTTGCTGTCTCTCTCCACGGCCCCTGGCTGGGGTTAGGGAGATACGGAGAGGGAGGGCCCAGGAGAGAGAGAGAGAGATAGAGGGCCAAGGATAGACTCGGGCGAGGTGAGAGCAAGCCACCGTGAAATATAATAATAATAGTCATCCTAACAAACAACAACATGGTGGAGGGGAGAAAATTACATTTCCCTCATGTTTCTTCCCTCTCTGACCTCCTACTGAGATTCGGAGGCTTCAAATCTCCTGGTGATGTTGGGATCCAAATAGCTACAGCGCGTAAACAAGATTACCAATTCGGACATGCCAGTAAATCTTATCGTATTGGAGCAGAAAGGCAAGCAGGGAAACTGCCAGAAAACCGACCGATCAGGTCAACAGAGGCCAAGACACAGGCAAAGACAAAACAACCCTTTCTTTAGAGCATTGTCTCTCCTACTTCTCTGTTTTCTTCTTCTCTCCTTCCGAGAAGCAAGTGGTGAACTTGGTCTCATGGCCCCAGCAAAGACAGTTCCCTCTTACTGGGCTTTGAAGAACAGGGTCATGTTCATACAATAATATGATGTATATTATTAATACTTGCTTTTCTACAGGTACACTATTGCACATTTGAGAAGCATGTTATTTAAAAGTATGAATGCACAAGAGTGGCTTTCTCTTTGGCAGTTTGGTTTAGTTGAAGAAAGTTTTGTTTTGTCCGTCTCTTCATAAACGGAGTGACAGTTCAGTTGCGTTCTGGATTAAATAAGTATTTAACAACCTGCAGATTGGGAGAGAAATGAGCAGACCTCTGGCAACAAAATGAAGACAGTACAAGGCTTAGTTCTCAATCATGGCTCTCTCCCGGACGAAGGCAAGAGAGCATAATTTTATAGGGCACAAGAATGTAAACATAGATAGTGACAGTCAGGCAGTAATGACGTTACAACAGTCTTCATAGAAGGTGTGTTCAGTAGTGATTAATATAAGTACACAGGAAATATAATTTCTTCCACAGTTTCCAACAATGTATGCTTCATAATCTTACTACCCGCAATGTTTTGATCAGTGACTGATGCTCTTTTGAAAAAGGCTCTCTTGGAAGTCGCTTTGGGTAAAAGCATCTGCTAAATTAATAAATGTAAATGTTTTTGACATGCATGACATGAAGCCGTCGTGGTAAACTCTGGTCTCAGGAAGCTTGGACGAAACCACCCCAGTTACCTTAGGTGGACCCACACACCCTCATCATAAACCTCTCTAGACGACGGAGATCTTCACAGAATCACTGGGGAGGATATTGGGAAAAAGCGGACAATGCGCCGTGAAAAAGCAGCGTAGTCAATGTACTCACGGTCTCATCGGTTTGGAAATATGCGCTTGATGAGGACAATGTGTGCGGTTTGAGGAAATCTTTGCGACTGCTTAATCCCAGATTCCAGCCTAATTGTCTTGCTCTGTGTAAAGGCATATTGTACAAAGCTTTTTGACATTAAGCAGCCTTGTGCCAGATTTGGGGCTTAGTGGTGCTGAAGCATGTGTGGTGCACAGGCCCAGGGCTGAGGGAGGCCCCTGGAGTCCCAACATGGCTGAGAAAATCAAGAAAATTCTTACCCACAATAAAACATTTTACCGGACTCAATTTGATGTATATTGACCAGAGCAGATCAGTTTAAACCTCATCTATCCAACATGTTCAAAGCCCAGATCAGCTGGGGCCACTGAATCACTGCTGGGCCTCTTTTCTTACGACACCTCTGGCTCTATGAGCTGGGGCCTGTCAACCAATGAGGAAGCTGCCTCCATGATGAGGAAACACATAGGGACCGGAGTGGGTTCCCTGATGGACGCCAAGATGAAGGTCCTGCCACTTGGCTTTGCTGAAACAAGTTCAGCAGCCGAAATCACCAGAGACTGACTGTTTATTCTCATTCCACTCCTCTGCAGCGCCAGGAAATTAGACGATTCAAAGAGTGAGCTAAATATGGTTGCGGGTGGGGGTTGGGAAAGATACATTCTTCTGTTAAGCGTGCTTGACAACTAGGGCAACAGCGATAAGGATTTAGGGCTGTTGTATACGGTCTGAACAAGAAGCTGCTAGTTGTACACTATCTTTGACATGTACGTGACATGTAGGAAAATTATTAAGAGACTCAACCGTCTGGGTCTCTGTTAGCTACATACCGGGAGGACACAAAGAAGAGGGGGAGATGTAATATTTCCTCTGTCTCCGAACAGACGTTGATCTTTGCAAATCCCTGTGTATCTCATGTTAAATCTGCATAATGTGGATTAGGACCTGTTGAAATGTATATAGTTATATCACAGGAACAGATTGAGCCAGACTTCACAAGTAAACAAATCCTCATTCAGATGCCTGAAAAAAGGGGGGGGACGTAGAGAAATTACTCAAAATGATGGCCGAAAATAGCAACACTCTTCTCGCTCCCTTTGTAAATCTGACCACACAGCATGGCACACAGACAAATGCACTAGCACAAACGCACACACAACTACACACGCTCTCACAGGCACAATTCGTACTATTTAATCCGGGCTCTCTCCAGCCTGTGTCACCTCCTGTCCATTAGGGCAAGCTATTCTCCCAGCATGCACCCAAATCCCCTCCACTTTGGCTCGTCAACGTCTAAAGACACACAGCTGCTCCGGCCTGTATCACTCTGTCACTCAATGTGTGGTGTTTGTCTGTTTCATTGTCAATTTCCTGTCTTTCTGTCCCTGTCTGTTTTTGGCTTCCTGTGTCTCTATCTTTTTCTTCTTCTTCTCTCTCCCTTTCTCAATCACATACTATATTTCTGCTTCTCTGTTTGCCTCTCTTTCTACTGTGACACAAAAATATAGATATTGAAATTGAAACGCTGATACCGGCCTCAAATATACCAGTCACCAAAACTTGGAATAAACTTGTGCTCAAACCCAAAACGCAAACAACTCCAACATCTGCATCAAGCGCCACCGCCGAGATATGTAAATAACACATTTTCCAGCTAAATTAATAAATAAGCAGTCCGTCCCTGCCACGTGTGGTGAACACCTGCTGGAGGCAGCGCGGGGAACTGTGTGTACCAACCTGTGATGTTTTCATCTCTAAAATAAATACCAGACAGGTGAGAACCGCCGTTCCCTGTCGTTCCACCAGAAGCAGGGGATCATCCCTCCGATGGAGCATCTGGCAGCCTGCACCAAGCAGAAGGCTGCGGCACAGTGAAAAACAACCAGCACACCACATCACCGCAGATTTATAGCCTCTTAGACCCAGTTTAGGATCATATTGGTAAATAAATTGCCAACGTCCTGGTAATTCTCTAGTCTGTCCTGGGGTGACAACTTCTATCTGGAACTTCCTGGGCCTGCATTGGATTATGGGACACTGTGAGGCTGTCCACAGCTGAAAGATGGATGGCTAATTAGTGCCTGTGTGGGTTTGCGTGTGCTCATGCACAGGGGCACACGCAAAGTGCGTTTAAAAGTGACAGCGCTGGTCTTACTGTGACACAGTCCCTGATTATTTTTTTTGGCAGAGGGAATGACCATGCTTGCTGAAGGCCTGCCTGCCAGGCTAGTCTAGTAGGGTAATACAGCCATCGCAAATGATGACAAATTCATGCTACAAGTTGGTGTGAGTGCAAACGCTACTCGGAGATTTCATTTGCTGTTCGATATCCCTCCTTGCCAAGTCAGCAAGTTCCATTGTATGACTGAGCGAGAAAAACACACTTAAGGCTGAAAGGCAAGGCTATTACCATGGATGGCCTGTAAATACAAATACATTGTGGAGGGGTGAAATGGCATGTGTGAGTGCGTATGTGTGTTTGTTGCTCTTTGGCTCTCCACAAAACAAACGTATTGCGAATGCGTACCATATGTTCTTGTCTAAGTGCGCGGTCGGGTTGTTTATGTTTGGTGTGACTCTCAGTGTGTAAGTACAGTGTGTGTTTCAATGTCTGCTTGTGTGTGTGTGTGTAAGCACAGTGCAGCCGACTACGTGCCGCATGCTAAGCGAGCGTCCTGTCAGTCATGCAGGCTCTGAAGGGCTTGTTGAGTTCTGATAAGTGCATTTATGGAACGTTTTATCTCCTCATTGCAGGTTAGATTGCAGATGAAAGGATTGGGCTCTGAAAAAATACAGAGAAGGGAAAATAAATCTGCCCGAGAGATAAGATGCCCGCTTCCGGACCAAACCGGGCTCCTGCAGCTAACTCAGTATCCTTCAGATGATTTGCCTCTGGCTGAGAGACAACACTTTTCCTATCACTGACCTAGTTCTGGGCCTGGCTGGAGACAGTGAGGTCAGATAAACAGCCACAGTTTAAACCAGGGATGCTGTCTCACGATGCCGAAAGCAACGGCAGATAAGATTTCTCCTCTTTTTCAAGTGACTCATTTACTCCAAAGCATTTTTCAGGGGTAAACGCTCCTGATGAAATTACTTAGTCTGTTTCCGCTCTGGCTTAGCAGGTGCGGTACTGTCATCGCTGCTGTTGCTGTTCCACCTGGCTTTCATCCGGAGCCTTCCTCCTGTGTGGAGACCCCCAAGGCTGCAGCGACACAAACATCTCAGGTAACCTCATGCTGCCGGGGGAAGACGTTCAAACAGGAAGCCTTGAAAACGTTTGATCTGCCTTCTCTCCCTCCATCTCTCCCCGTCTCTCTCATCTCTCACGTTCCCTTTCTCCTTCTCACCCGCCGGTTTTACCCTGATCCCTCTATGCCTCTCTTTCACCGACCCCCCCTCCCCCTTTGCTTTTTCTTTTCCTTAATCCTTTCCTCCTTCCTTCCTTCCCTTTCTCTCTCTCTCTCTCTCTCCCTCTCCCATGTGTCCACCCCTCCCGAAGGGCATTGGCGATGGAATTTGCTCAGGTATAGCCCCCCCTCCCAGACGAATGCAGAATCGTCCCACCGGGGGAATCACCAGGGTCCTGTTAACAACGCCGCTGCTGCAGCCAGCGGCGGCCATGCTAAAACCCCCGACGGATAGGTCTGCACGATCTCCCCCTCACCGCGTCCCCTCCCGCCTGCACTCCTCCACCCCCCCCCCCCGCCCCTCCAGTCAAAACGTTTTGCTACTGGATAAAGAAAGAGAGAGGGGGGGGGGGGGGGGAGAAATGCCGATGGCTGAAAGTATGCTGGCGCACCAGTCACGGTGAAATGCTGTTTTTTTATTATTTTTTTATTCCTGTTTCATGTTTCCTGACTTGAGAATTAAATTTATGAGCATGACAGAGGATGAGATGCCTTTATACTAGCAGACACACACACCGGTACAGTTGCACGTACACATGCACACCATCTCCCTCTCTCTCTCTCTTGCACAAACACACACCGACATCCAAATACAGTCACCAGCACACAAAGGCACTAAGGGGGGGGGAAGAGACTACAACTGAAATATGGGTTCACTAACACACACAGACACACGCACCCACACAAACCCACACACACACTTTCACAAGGCTGTCACAAATTGCTGCTAATTCTCTCTGCCGGAGTTCTGAGGAGATTAAACCCAGGGTAATTCATAGTAGTTTTGGTGAGGCCCACTGTTTTACACCGGCTCCCATTTTAAAATCCAATTTATCGATTCCCCACAGTGTTTTTTTCTCTCCCCCAAATGACCCCAGCAGTTAAATATTCATAAGCCATTAAAAATAAAAGATGCACATTTTGTCCGTTTGACCTGTTGTAATATACAGCCGGCTGTATAATCTGTTGAATTCAGAGCCCTGTCCCACTCAGAATTGAGTCGGGCCATCGTGCAGAGCAGAAAAACACCATCAGCTGTCCACATGTTCGCCCCTGATTAGCACTCAACGAAAGGAACAATACATTTGGCAGATAGAGGCACGGCTAAACATCTTCAGAACATGATGTTGTTGTTGTTTCTTGGTGAAATGCAGTTCTTCCTCTTCAGATTCCGAAAATTGACTTCCATTATAACGCTTCGATTAGATAAGCGAAGAGCAATAAATGGAGGAAAAAAAATACAGTTGCGAGAGCTGTAAAACCTTTAATCAAGACTGGCGTTGTTGAGGGGATTGGGGAGACTGAATGAGGGAAGGAATGAGGAGTGAAAGAGAGAGAGCGATGGAGAAAAAGAATGACAGATGGATTTAAACAGGTGAGCCGTGTTCCTAAAGCCGTCCACACCTGACCTATCCAAATCCAACACGGAGCATTAAAACAAAATTACCCTCAGCCACTTCACTGCCTCCCTTCCACGTGGCTCGTTTAGGGACCCGAAAGCCGCTGTTTCCTTTCCGTCTCTCTCTCCCTGCGCTTCCATTGCGCTGGAGCGTGGGCCTCTGGCACAGTGTGAGTCTACCCATCTTGAGAAATTATGCATTGGATGCGATGCTCCCTGCCGAAGCCATGCTGGGCCAAAGCTGAGGACTGGGATGCTGCCCAACTCTAATCAAGCAGCACAAGTTGAGAACTAGCCATGGGTAGTTATACAGGGCTGGGGGTGGTATGGAAAGGGGGAGGGAAGAAGGAGGGGTGTGGGAGGCTTGGAAGAAGAAACAGTGTTTTTTTCTGCTGAGGTGGTTAACAAGGTGCTTTAAACAAACACCTGGAACGTTGCTGAGACAGTGAGCCGACTTGGAAAGCCGGATTGGAGGAGAAGGAGACGCGTCCGTGGCGCATCTCCAGGGGTCGCGTTGACAGACGGTAAAAACCCACACGCGCTGAGGAGAGTACCGTGGCAATAATGACGAAGCCCATGAGAGGGCTTGTCATTGTTTGTCATCTTAATAACCGAGCATGCGTCCTCCCCAACCCCCTCCCTCCCCTGACATAGAAAAAATACAGAGAGTCCACCTCACACCTCAGACGTCACCCCCCAGCCCCCCCCCCATCCCCCACCCCCGCCACATCCTCTTATCCTGTTGTCATTCACCCCTGATCCCTGATTCCTCATTTGAGCCGTCTATTGTTGGATTACCCCCCGAGATTCATTAAGGTTATCTCCGCTGAATATGCTTAATTAAAACGTGGGGTGGAAAACAAGAGCGAACATGCGTGTGTTTACCTACGAGGGCAAAAACATCACAATAAAACAGGAAAGTCGAAGTCGAATATAGGGCAGGAAGGGCAGAATCTCATGAGGTGAGCCGCCTATGTCGTCTCATTATGTGAAACCAACCGGGACGCGGGAGCGATCACAATCTCCGCATATATTAAAGTTTGTCTTTTTAAATCACATTCAAAACATTTCTGTTGAGGATTGATTGACTGTGTCTAATTCTCACTTTGAATTGTGTCAACGCTCCGCATATTCTGGAGTCAAATCAGGTGTTCAGATCACTTAACTCGGTACGAACGCGCACAAACACGCGCACTCACAAAAACACCTCCACAAACACACACTCCATCAGCTACAATGATCCTGTACAGAGACACGCTGGCTCTGCCTATAGCACAAACACACACTTCCTGACTGGTACAGGGTAAAAACACCTTCACACTGTTATTCCAAACACCGGTTCTCTCTAGCTCTCCTGCTAACCCTCACATCCAGTCTCCCTCCCTCTCCTTCTGGCTCTCAGCAGAGCCAGAGAGGCAAATCCACATGGTAGGCTGGTGCAGGAAGCAGGGATGAGGAGAACCAACAGTCAGTTAGTCTAGCTTGGACTCGCTGGCGATATGCCCCCTCTTTATAAAGTAGGTCACAATCAGACCCAGCCATTCTGAGGAGAGGGGGGAAAAGCTTCCTTGACTAAAAATAATGACACCAACAAAAAAACATAACAAAAGAATAACAAGACAAACAAATCTAAATCACATCTCTTTGTTCTTTGTATCTCCAGACTCTCCTAATCTGATCCAGAGGGCTGGATGCGGCTGGCAGGCCAAGAACACTATTGTCTCCAGGTGAAAGCCTGGCGTAGCTCACAGACTCCAGTCAGCCCGCAGCTCCTCCGTACAGCTAACACAGAACCGATGTAATCCAGCCAAAGACATAAACTGGGGGATGTAATGGAAGCCGCACCGACAGGGGGAAAAAACACAAGATTGGAGATTAAAAGGGGAGGGTGTGGTGTTATGGGAGCAGGGGGCAGATGGTTCATTTCCGGCAGTGTGCGATGTGCCGAGGAGCTCGTGTTGAGCCGGCCCCGGTCATTTCCTTTCTCGCGAAGATGCCGAAACCGATCCAAGTCAGAACCTCCCCTCCTCCACCACAAACACGACGGCCCGTTCGCCCTTTTCAAGTCCAGAACTCCCAAGAGCCCCCCCCCCCCCCCCCCCCCCTTCAGGTGTGTTGCTTCCTCTCATCAGCCGAAACGTTTCAGAACACCTTGAAGGAGCCTCCTCGGGGAAAAGGGGAGCGGGAAGAAGAGGATTCAAAAGAGACAGGGAAGGGGAGGGAAGGGGGGTGGTTTAGAAAGGGAACTGCGTTTTTCATGTTAGCAGCCTGTCCCTTTTGAAGTGCACACCAAAACAACCTGCGGCCCACAGCAGTCCCTCCCAGCGGCTGGCGTGACAGTAGGCTTGGCAGCCACCGGGATCGGGGACAGTCCACTCCACCTAGCACCCCCGCCCAGGTCCCTCATGTGCCTGCTCGATGCCATCCTCTGCCTGCCTGCACCGCCCACCCACCCCCACCCCACCCTCCCCATCCCCCTGCAGCCCGCGTGCCAGCGCTCCGTCGGCATTCCTGGATCAAACTCTTCCTCGTCTGCCAACCGTTCCTCCCCGCGTTGCCAAAGCCTGGCATCCGACGCACGCCGTGGAACTGGCATGGGCTGGCGCGGTGGGTTCTGCTGTCCACTGAACTTTCTGAAAAAATAAACAACCAGGGAGAGAGATGGGGAGAGACAGAGAGGGAGAAAAAGAGAGGAAGAGAAAGGGAGGAGGGGAGAATCCTTTGTGCATGGTTTTATTTGATCATCCAAGAGCAGACAGAGGCACACTACAGGCATCCTCCCTCATGATACCATGCAGTGTCGTCTCTCAGAGTGGTGGTCTGTCTCTTTTCTCTCTCTCTCTCTCTCTGGTCTGTCTCTCTCTCTCTCTCTGGTCTGTCTCTCTCTCTGGTCTGTCTCTCTCTCTCTCTCTCTCTCTCTCTCTCTCTCTCTCTCTCTCTCACACACACACACACACACACACAAACACACACACTCATATACCGTACAAACACTCACTCACACCTCCAAGATGCACAAAACAAAACAGTGACTCGCTCCCATGGAGGAATTCACGATACTCCTAATAATGCAAATGCCAAGTCCTACCTGCATGCTGGGGATGCAGATAAGCAGGAGAGTGGTAATTATGCGATATACATCCCATCGAATGATGATGTGCAGTCCACACTGGCAGCGCTGTTCAGATCATTCACACTCATTGTTCTTTATTGTCTTTCACGGCAATAAAGAGGCGATGAAAATCAATGGGAGACTCTCCCTGCGGCCTGCCAGCCCACCGCAACACACACTCTGGAGGACAGAGATACACACACACACACACAGGAGGATAGTGATACACACACACATCCACACACTCTAGAGGAAGAAGATGGCTCTCTGCAGAGACAGCACACACACGTGCAACGCCACATAACCATACAACCACGCGACAACCACACGCGTACACACAATGCCACACACTCACACACCAACACCAGCGTTCATGGGCTGCTGCAGGGAGAGATTGCTATCGGGGCGAGGCAGGGTTTTAATTGATCTTGGTCACAGTTTAATGCGAGGCACGGATTAGCTGTTATCGGTTCGGAGAGGGAAGGGTTTGGGGAGGGAGATCACAGTCTTCAACGTTAAACCCCACCGCCCTCCTTGACAGGGATTCTGTGAAGCGACCCATATAGCTGGGTAAGGGCTGGCATTGGTGCTGGAGGGACCAAGTACATCAAGCTGAGCCTAATCCCAGCGTCCCTGTGACGTTCTGGGCCAGGAACGGGCTATTTCGGGGGCTGGGAGTTTGCCTGGAGCTGGGGCCGGGTTTTGGGCTGTATAGGGCAACCCAGGGCAACCCAGATTGGGGGCTAGGTTTAGACCCACTCTGGGGATAGAATCAGGGCTAGTGCTGGAACCTGGAATAAAATCCCAAGAAATCCCAGTGCATTTTATTAGACAGCCGGCACACATGGACGGAAAACCTGGGCGATTGGCGGGTGAATCATCAGACTAGCGTCAAGGAAGGCTGGAGGAAAGGGAAAAAGAAAGAGAGGGGAAGGAGAAAAGTAAAGAGTAAACGGAGGAAAGGAGAAGAGAGGGGAGTAGAAAACAGACAGCGTAGAGAAGAGAAGAGGAACCCTGCATTCATCCCTCCTCCCTTTATTGGCAGCTCACGTCTGAACTGCCGTTCAATCATCTGCCGTCTTTGCGATTCCCTGCGGTTCAATAAAACTGCAGATAAATAAAGTCCGCGGCCGACAGGATGACATTAATCACCGAATTACACAGCTTCAAAACAGGACTGCGTGTTTCCCCTGTCTGTCCTGTGGCCGCCACTCACATCACTGTGGGCCAGAAGAATCGGTCTGTTCCCCTTATAATTTTTTTTACCAGGATCCGATTTCAAAGTGGGTCTGTATGGCAGGTAAAATGCCAAGGTAACATGAAAACACGAATCAACCCTGCCGAAGCGCGCCAACTGATCTCGCTTCAAATGTGTGGGCCGAGCCCAATAGGAATGGAGGCTGGTCTTGTAGGCAGGACCCTTTCATACAGACAATGTAGGAAAACTCTGGATCAAACCGGCAGGGAACAAGGAAACAGAGAGAATGTGGGAGGGAACAGAGGTTTGCTTGAAACAGCATGGGGAGTGAGCGCGCAGGGCCAAGAGGGGCCTTTGTAGTTGGTGGTAAATCTCCTTTAACAGGCTGTCCCTGTGGGATTTTGAGCCTTCACACGCAGCAGAGGAACTTCGTTTGGGTTTATTTAAAAGTGCTTCGTTGATAGCGCGAGCCGGCTGCTCCGGAGCTTTTGTCGGCGAGCAAAACAAATCGTGCTGCCCACGAATCGGCTCCGCTCCTTTCGCTGCTCCCCTCTCCTCCCCCCCTCTTCCTTGCATCCGCTCTCCTCCCCAACCCCAACTCCTTTACTTTTCTGTTTCCCTCTACAGTCCTTCGCCTCATTTTTTCCTTCTCTCTCCTTTCCCCTCCCCTCTCATCTCCCCGGCCCCGTCCCCTCCGAGGGGCTCCTCATTCAGCACTCTCCACTGACAGTAAACTACAGTTCAACAGCCTCTTTACTGCTCTCCCCCCCTCCCTTACCTGGCAAAGCCTCTCTCTTCCCACCACCCCCCACACTCCGCCTCTCTCCCAAGTTTCCAAGACAACACTCAGCACTCAAAGAATGGATGAGAGAATCAGGGACAGCGGGGACTATGGCGTTCCTCCTCGGAGGGAGGGCAATGAGGGAGAGCGCTCTCTGCACGGTGGCGAGTGGCCGGTTTTATTAACTCTGAATCTTCGCAGCGTCTTTAACGGTCTCCTGACAACAGTCTTCCTGCAAATGCGAGTGGACAAACAGTCGGGAATAAGCAATCAGGTAGCAATACTCACAGGGAAGCCCTCCATCCCTGATGTACTGCTCCTTAAATCCTGATCGGCAAGCTATTGATCTTCAAACGGTATAAGCTAATTAAATTAAAACCGTTTTATGACTTCTGGCATGAGACATTAGGCCTTACGGGCCTTACACACGTACAGCTTTATGAGTACACGCCAAACGCTAGCACACCCCCAACTCACTCAGAGACATAAAAACATATTTATGAGAGCATCAGGCCATTGAGCCACGGCAATGTTTGCCATTTTCTCTGCGCTCCATGATTCCATTCGAGCATCAAGATTGATTTTGAGAGCTCCTACTGTGTCACCCTCCATAAGGAACATGTATAATTCAACAGCGGGGCGTCTTGCTTTTCCTTTTTTTTCATGAATGCACACTAGCGCTATTACCAGGCCTCGACGTCGCCCCCGGATGAGGGGGAGGGCCTGCTTGGGGGGGGGGGGATAGTGGGGTGGTATTCATATTTCCTCCCACCACCACCCACCTGCAAGCAGATCCTATCACCACCGCAAACGGCGTTCGCTCCATGTGGTTTCTGTTGTAGAAACAGCAACAGCCTGCTGCGTTGGCAGAATGCTGCCAACTGAACAATCGGCAACACCAATCCAGCCTTGGCGAGCGTCGCTCTGTTGTCTGTGATGTTCTGGCCTGGCTGGATGCTCTGAGAGGGGGCAGGGAGGGCAGAGAGACTAGCAAGCCAGCACAGCCTCTGTACCTGAGCCCAGCAGAGAATTCCTGGGCAGTTTCATCCCTGCGAGGCAATCATCCATGCCGATATCATTCAAAGTGGGTGCGACTGCGTGTGTGCGGTGGGTTGTGTGCGTGTCAGCGGGTCTGAGCGCTTATATGTGTGTGTCAGCAGCAAGTGCTTGCGTGTAGATTTGTGTGTGTGTGTTAGGATATTGCTGTTGTGTGTAGACATGTGGGTGGGTGTAAATGTACGCAGCTCTGTGTGTATCAAGAAGCGCGTGCGTGCGCGTCAGAACATATCTGTGTGTAGACGTGCGTGGATCTGTGTGTGTCCAAAAGTGCGTGTGCGTGCATGGCCACACAGCATCACGTGCCTGGTCCGCGTGTATTTTCCCCGGCTCCCGCTCTCAGGGTCTCTGCGGGCCGGGAAGGACTGCAGTCGCTACATCCTCCGTCTCACACAAGCAGATGGCAAAGCAGATGATCCTCGCTCATCTCACTCATGACCGTCCATATTTATTTCATGGTGGCTGGCCCACACTCTCCCCCACCTCCTGCCAATCGTTTCTCCGTGAGTGCCTTGGCGGGAGGAGGGGTGCCGGCGCACACAAGTGTTTGGAAAACAGAACGGCCATGAAAAAAAGGCCAAGAGAAAGCGGGAGGAAGGCGAGAGGAAAAGTGCGAGGCTGAGAGCAAGAAACTATAAAGGAAAACAATGGGCCTGTCCAATGGTCGCCCATCACAGCTGTTAAATAACTTCACATGGATCAAAGAAAGCAGCAAATCCATGTGTTGTTCTGAGATACTGCTCATGAATTAGGCCGTGGTCGATGCCACCCCGACGTGATTTATTCTGCTTCCTGGAGTGCCAATAAATGAGGACTCTGATTGGTCCAGCTGAAAACGGGCTTGGATTGGCTCACGTTTCGACTGCCTTTGATCTGCGTCTACTTAGCGAGGAAATGAGCAGCCCGGCTTTAGACAAACTCTCACAGGGAGACTCACACATTAGGGCCACGACTCTCTGGAGCCGAGCCAAAGCTAAAAGGCCTAAATTGGTGGGCACCGATGCTGTTTAGTGGCAGTCAGCATGACAAGAAGGCATTTCTAAATCCCGTAAAAGCAGATGTGAGGTAGCTTTTGCTGAGTTGGATGATGGATTTTTTTTTTTGTACCTCCTGTCTTTTTTCTCTTTTTTTCTCTGATGCGATTATTACTTAACACCCTGACATCTTTCCTCTCTGTCCACATCTGAACGTCTCCTCGCAGATTTATTCTTCCGCCATCTCGTCTTACCTCAGCATCCCCCTCCTCCCCTCCCCCTCCCTCCCACACACCCTTCACTCCACTCCTCCTGTCTTATTATGGGATGTCTCAGCACGTACTCTTGGGCTCTCACCCGATCTGGCAGCCGTCCCGGACCGTGGATGAAATTTAGGTTGATCATAGGAAGTGACACGCAGGGTGTCCTCTGGGGGGGGGGGGCAGTGGCTGAGTTAGCAACTCAATTAACAGCAAACCGTCTTGGACAGAGCCAGCCATGCGGCCTTCGTATCTGGCCGCTCCAGGGGTCGCTGAGTCCGGGGAAGATCAGCTCGGCCCTGCCAGCCTCTCGCTTTCGCTCTCGGACTCGGACTGGCCTGGGCATCTTGAGCCATGGGGAAGGGTGACCCGCATGCTCCAGTTGTTCTCCTGATGAATCATCATGTCCAAAGGGGGAGAGAAGCTCATGACAGAAGCACACACACACACATGCGCGCACACACACATACGAGCCAAGCAGCTTGGTTTCATTATCGATGGGCCAGGGGTGGGGGCAGTTTGTGGGGGGGGGTACATGTACTTCAACATCCAACCCAGCATGATACCCCCTGAGTCGGCACAGCCAGACCCGGGAAGAGAAGTGGCCAGGGAAATTGTTAGTGATAAGGCCAGATAAGACCCATGTAGTCAGGGGAGGGGGACACACAGGGGGCCGAGGGTCAGACAACAGATAGGCAGTTTTATATCCGTGCCTTGAAAGGGGCCTTGGGGTCAAACCAACTGTCATTCTGAGCAGAAGCATGAGGCTGAGGCAGACGTGCTAGTGCCCAGCGGCAGAAGCAAAAGCCACTGTACGTTTCCTAGAAACACATCCACCACAAATATTTTGCTTCATACATTTATTATCTCAGAGCAAGGTGAATATATTTTTCAATCTCGCTTTTCACGTGGCTCTTTTTTTTAGGCTGTAGGACACAAGGCGATGTCAGAGACCGGAATGACAGAGCTTTGAAGAAAAAAAAATACGACCGTCGATCCGCACGCCTCCAACACAGACTCCAAAAACAACCATCAATCAACCTGACGCGAATCCGATGGGTGCCGGTCGACTTCTCCCTGTCTTTCTCCGCAACCCCTCTCTCCGCTCTCAGGTCCCTAGCTCACCGATGAGCCGCGAGATGAGTCTGACAGCAAAGAGGCAACGCCGGTACACCCAACCTGACGCCTCGCAGTTCTGGTGAGTTTCGTTCCCGTGGCGATTGCGGGGAGGGCAGGTTGTGGCGCCCTGACGTGTGGCGTCTCTCCAAAAGGATAATGAGACTCATGGCAACATAACCAGCTCGTCTCCGGTTTTAACTCAAACCGCTGGCTCACCTTTCTTTTTTTTCTTCTTCTTTTTCTTGCCAGTCAGAAGAGAAACAATTGCCAGCACGCAGGGAAAAAAATAGTGCACTGAAGTTCAGCTGCGGAATAAAGCCCGCAGCTTGATCAAGCCCATCAGTATGTCGGTGGGATAGCGAGGGGTAAACAATAAGACATGTGACACTGGCTGACATTTTGAGGTCAGCGCCACACGCTCCTCCTTGTCCCTAGGTCCTCGACTGGCCGATCGGACGTACGGGCGGGAGCAGCGGTCATGTACCTAATGAAGAGCAACAAAACAATGCAAATAAACAAAAACCAACATGAGATGAGCAGAGATTGCTTGCGACGGAGTTGAACAGGAGAACCATGCCTCTTCTCCTCCTTCTGCCTCTCCTCCCTGACGAGCTCCCCGCCTCCCTGGCATCATCACCAGCCTTGAGCCCCTGGGGGCCCGGCTCCTGCTGCTGAACAGACAGAGAAGGTAGACAGAGTCAGGACTTTGGTCATCAGACATGTCATCTTCATAGAGTGGGCAGGGAACAGAGGCGGCCGAGGGAGACAGTTGTTGCCGCAAAGTATTCTGTGATGGGTGAGGAAAAGGGAGTGTTTGTGTGTGGCAAGTGTGTGATTACATTTGTGTGTAACCTGTGTTTGCCTGTGTGTGTCTGTGTACAATATATGTATATATGGGTGTGCAGTGTGTTTGAGATATGTGTGTGTGTGTGTGTGTGTTTGGAAGGGAAAGGACAGTTGCTCACAGCACAGGGACTTGTCAGGAGCAGCTCAGTCAACCATGGAATATAGTGACAGCGTTGTCACACTCCTGGTGAGCTGCCATTTCCCCCACCATGGTTAAGATGACAATGATTGTCTTCACTGCATGGAGGAGGCATGTGGACCTCAGACACACACACACACAGACAGACAGACAGACATCAGATTCCCTCCACAGTGGGATGCAATGCAGATAGTGTGGGCTTCACATCCACATGTACAGCTCTGTGACACTGAGCGATCCCTGTGTGAGTTACGGTGTAGGTGAGGTTGCTTTCAAGGCTTCAAGTCCAGTCATCCATGCAAGAGCTGTTGGTATAACTGCAGGGACAACATGATAGACTCTGAAAAGAGACTTTGCACTCATCTTTGATGACACCCAGTCATTTGAATTCCAAAGACCCCTGTGTAGCGTCCAACATATTGTTCCCCAATTAGCAGCGGGAACAGGTGTGAACTTGGCCCCCGGTGGCATGCATACTGAATATGCTACTTCTTCCTTGCCCAGCCTCCAGCCTGGCCCCAACGGCTCTCCAGCAGGCCCCGTAATGACGGCTCTCTCGGCGGGCCTCTGATTCTATCTGGGCTTTGATGTGACCGCTAATGGCTGCTGACAGACAGGGCCTAGCCACGGAGGCTCTCTGCTCGCTCATCAGAGAGAAGCTCAATGTGTTTCCCAGCCCCTCCAAGACCCACCGCCGGCTTAAAGGGGAGGATTGATTTAATCTGACCCTTGCGGGAGTCACGGCTAAATCCACATTAGCTGGTCTGGGATTAATAAGAAAGATGGACAGGGCCTTGAACTTGTTAAGGTGATCCCATAGAGAGGGAATGTGATACTCCCAATATCTGAATGCAACTACTTCCTCTGTTTACACATCTTTCATTTCCGCTTCCTGTTTATTCTCGTGGTCTCTTTCTCTCCATCTCTGTCCCTTTCCTGTGTAAAGCACACGATGACTCCGCCTGAATGCCCAAAGGCAAATGCGTCCGATGCCATGTTCGTTTAATACATGCACACTGATGTTCAGGACCGCTCAGCATCTGTCACCGCGGATTACGGTTTCCTGTTGCCCACATATGGACAGAACCCAAATGCACGCACTCCCTTGCACGCCCTCGCACGCCTCCGTCCCAGCCATGCCTGCACCGACCGGCAGGCCATGGTATTTGCAGGGTGCCAGTACCGTCACGTTAGTCTCCTCATCTTGACCAGACAGCACACATCCCGTTAACAGGTTTCAGCTGCGTCGAACGTGCGTCAACCCAGGAGTGCGCTAATCAATCATATTTCACTTTGAGCATGCAGGGCTAAACACAATGTACCTTGCCCCCCGGCCTCCACCCCTACCTCTATCCCTCCTTTCATTCCTCCCTCCATACCTCCCTCCCTGCTCCCTTCTCGGTTTTCAGTCTCAGGGGCAAACAGAGCTGCCTGATGAAATAGACAATGTGTTCGCATTGCGAGCACTCACACACACAGCACCGCACAGACTACAATGGCCGCATGTGACCACAATAAAATACAGCCTTGACAACACTACCTTGAAGTCATTTTCGGCCTGTAATGACTGTGACGATTTCTGCGAAATGAAATATTTAAAAGCTTAAAAATACTCTGCACTGAGCATACTCAATATAGAGGTAAGTGCTTTGAGGTTAGTGCTGGTTGTTTGTGTGGGTTGCACCTTGCTGCGACAGGCCAAGCTTTGTTTAGGAATTTGTTTCACAGTAAATGGGGTTACGGACCAAAAGCAAACCCACCATCATATCTGCAAGCTTAAGCCACTTAAGACTAGCTTTGATGTATTCCCAGATACACTGCGCAGACCCGCCCGCCCCCCAGCCTTAAGGCATCCACTGGGCTAACTGATGTAAATCAGATTCAATGCAACTGGTCAACAATCAATTATTCCCGTCATGGACCTTTCATGTGAACATCTATCAGCAAAACCAATCTATTTTGCTTTCAAAGTAGGTATTTTTTCATTTTAATTCATGGGAGCACTTAATTTGAGCAAGAACCTTTTTAATACAATACACATTATCTGGAACGCTTGGGCCCTTGAGCAATGCAGTCGGCTTTACCTGCATTTCGCTGATACAAAGCTGAGCTGTGCAAATGGGTTCTAGAATATGTGCGTCACTTGGGGTGTATGTCACGAGCAACCGTGAAGCCATGAAATAATAACACTCATATTTAGGTCGGAATTCATATAGACCTAATCAACAGGAGGAAGGATTTTGTTAAAGTATATTCCTGCACCAGATGTTAGCCTATAAAGGGTACTGAAAGGTTATGTTATGTATGGTGTAACTCCTAAAACTAGCGCTAACAATATATCAACTGAGAACGTTTAAGGTTAGGGATAACATGAAAAAAATGTTTTCGATTTTTTTCTAAATTGGGTGGGTTATTGGCTCCATGAAACATCTTGATCTTTTTAGGTTTGGATTGCGACCTCAAAACTAAACACACAGAACAAAGGTTTTTTGGGCAGTCGGCTACAGCATCTTTGTGAAACTTTGGGAATTCGGTTTGGAAACTTTAAGGCCCTAATAACACTGGGATCAGAAGTTCAAGCTCACAAAGAATGGAGAACTAAATTAGCAGATACGGTCAGCCAACCCTATACAGACCATTTTTTTGCCATTGATGTGGGACATACATACCTTTGGTTCTATTGCGCTGTGAAATGTAAATAAAGCCGCTAACTAGTGGGGCTTCTCTCGGTGGAGTTAGCCATAAAGATGCGTGGTTGTAATAAGGCCTTCTCTGTCACTACCTCAGTACAGATTCACAGCCCCAAGGAAATTCCGGAGAGAGAGTGAGGACTTGTTGCTAGGTTGAAAAAAAAAGAAAAAGGAAGTCTTGGACAGGATGAAAAATGTTACTAGGAAGGACAGGAAGGAAGTCGGCAGCTCTGGCCGCTGATTGGCTAATAATAGTGGGGTGATAAGAGCGCATGAACATAAACAAGCATGTGACGTCAAAACAACGTGCTATTTATCTAAGCCTACTTTACAGTAACATACATTTGTCCTTTCGTTGCCCTGCCTGCTTAAAGGCCTGCACCAGTTTCAAAGCTCACAGCAACATTTGGCGGTTGGGACAAACACTGCCTTTTGCTGTTGTTCGACTTGCATAAGATGTCCATTTTAAAACTAGTTTTTATAAGACATCGGTCATTAAGGTAAATTTACTTTCAAACAATACAGTACAATACAGTATTCATTTTTTTACAGTAACAAAATCCAGCATTTCATTCGCAGCTAAATATACTGCAGACAAAAGAGACCTCCTTTCTTCTGTTGAGGTGTTTTTTTCCCCATTCAACAACGGATTTAAATCCCTCATCTTGACTTTGATCCTCTTGACCTCGGAACAGTCTGTTTCGCGAGACGCAATCTGTTCCCTCCTCCACAAGCAGAGGTCAAGAGACCAACAGCAAGCCTACATGAAGCCTCGCACCACCTCTTTGAATCAAAACAACCTTTACCTCATCCCCAAACACAATCTGTCGGGCTGCCCTATCACCCAAGCCGTCCCCAATAACAGATGCTTGTCTTAGCCCTGGCTGAAGGGACACGGCACAGGAAACGACTCCTCCAGATGTGCAAAGATATCACAAGGATGTCGACCGTGTTTCCTTCCCAACCTGCTTCCTATTCTTCACTTAACGGTTATGCTTTCAGCCGAAAACAACCAGCTCTTAGGGTTTCTCATTTGTTTTCAAACTGCCAGGGTTATGACAACCATCTTCAAAGAAACGAGACGAGGGTCTGGGAGATCTGTAATCTGGCGTTGTAATTCCAAACAACGAGCGGTAGCCAATCATGACCTGTTTTTCGATGAGGGGGCAGAGCGGGTTGCTGGGATGGGAGGCGTCTCTCTGAACCCTGAGACAGCTGAGGTAAACAGGCCAATCTTGCCTTTCCTTGGCCAGCCTCTTCTCCAGTCTCCTCCACACACTGGGTTCCTTTGTGGCTCCCCTCTCCCTCGACTGGCAGCTGTGTGCTGAGCAATGAGCCATACAGGCACGCATTTGCCCATTTTGGAAGAGATGGAATAAACAGGGTTATCTTCCCCCCACCCCCCCCACCCCTCCCTCTCTCTCTTCTACTCTGTGTTCCGTCCATCTCTGAGTTCTCACATATCTGGGATGTCACCTGTTGAGTTGCCGCAACGCTGCCAAGGAGGGTTGTTGATTGGCCGAGGTGTGGGCTTGCATCATTCTCCTGTCGTCCAAACAGTCTGCTCTGTCTCTCTCAGAGGAGCAGCTAATGAACAGGAGCCAGAGAAGAGGAGGAGGGAGGGGGCGAGGAGAGGAGGGGGGGGGGCGAGGATGAGGGAGGAGTGGGTGAGGCAACACAACAGTCCATCTAGGAGTATAAGGACAACGAGGAAACCACACAGATTTACTCTCCACTGTATTTTTACATTTAGTCTTGGCTCTGGAGAGGGCAATCAGATTTGTGATTCAAGTGCGTGCAGTTATGATAATAACGGTGAATAAGTAACATACATGTTTATGCCTACGCTGGATAGAAAGCAGTATTGATTTGAATCATATTGAGCATTAGCCTTCATGTTCTTGAAAGGCAGGCTTGGGTAACAAATGCAATATTTACGTTCGCCTCAAATGCATAAGGATGGAATTAAGCATGGAGGTGTATTAAATAAGCACCTTTAAGCTGTTAGATATGTATACAAATCATGTCATCTCCACTGATCCTAATAGTCTGGGATTTTTGTTCAGACAGTAGATATCTGAGCTGTGGGGCTGTTTTGCTGAGGGTTTTTCTTGTTATAGGATTGCAAGTCTTGGACCTGCTCTACCTCCCAGCTAGCTGCTTCGCCTGCATTACATAAACACGCAGTGACAGCTACCTTTTGTGCCGAGACGACTTGACAAATAAGTGATGACCGCTCCCATTTCTAATTTAAGAGACCAATAAAATATTTACCACAGCAATGCGAGACCTTGATTTAAAACATCCTACCTGCCACCCACCCCATTCTTAGTCCAACCCCCACCTTGGTGTCACTCCCACCCCTCTCCTCGGCTTCCTCCTTCCTACCCTCCGCTTTCCCTCTCTCTCAGCCCTCTCACTTTCTGTCCATTACAGTCTGTTATTTTGCCTCTCACAGAACGGGCTAGTGCCCGCCAGCCAAACTGACACCGGGGGCAGGCGTAAGGGTTTGGGGGTCGGATCCCTGTCACTGAAAACAAGTTGCATCTCCGTTTGACCCCACCCCCACCCAACCCGTTCCCTCAGTCATTTTCGGCAACTTCCATTACCTCTGTCATCCCTCCACTCAGCTTAATAACTCCTGAAAGGTAGCAAACTATTAATAGAGTTCACACGGCTCGCCAGTCATACAGATTGCCCTGCAGCTCTGTGACTAAGTAGAACTGATGTCTCCTGCGACATGCGCTCGTGTCGCTGTCACCAGGGGACGGGGAGACACCACGCATACATTACGGACCGCCCTGTTTCCTAACTCCCCCCTCCTCTTCCACGCTTCACTCATCCTCGCTGGATGCCACCACTGCTGTCACAAAATGAATCCCCGAAATGAGAGGGATCTGTCAGAGGGATCTGTCATCCCGGCAGGGTGGGACCTCCCTGTTCCAAAGGACTGTTCCAAGTCCTAAGAGCGCTGCGGTGGCAGCTGGACCTGCCTCTGGGCACCTAGTCCTGGAGGCTGGCGCCAGATTCTCACGCTCAACCGTAGAGAGGGGCCGGCGAGGGGCCCGGCTCTGGATCGTGTTTTCATTCTCTCCTCTTGCCTCTCCTCTGAAAACAACCTCCCTCTCTCTCATTCCCCCCCCCCAAAAAAAATCATTGTTTTTGTTGCGGGAGCCTTAACAACAAAGCCATGCTCATATCCCCGTTCAGCCAGCTGTTCTTCATTTTCATTCATATTTTCCCCCTACTGGCACAGCTGCATATGTAAATAATCCATGATCTCTGTTCCGATGGACGGGTGGATGTAGGCATATTGTGTGACTGAGTAAGCAAGCGCTGTCTCCTCCCATGTCCTGACCGAGGAGCCTGCGCTCCGCCCAGAGCCACCCTGCCTCTCGTCGGGGCCACCGGCAAAACCGCAGGCCGAGGTCAACCGATGAGTCTGCGCACCAGGAGGGGGGGGGGGGGGAGCATCTCGGTCACGGGAGCCGTAAAGGTGACATCAGGCAGGATATCCCATAGCCCCGAGCAGAGCCAAACCACCTTAGTAGATCTTACAGCCCTCTTCTAACGACCCCTTCTTCTCCTCCATCTCCTCCACCGACCCTGAGAACCGACTGACAGCCAACCCGGTGCAGAAGCATGCAGGCAAGCATACCAGAACAAAAACAAAAGAGTCAGAGAGAGACGGGCGGAGAGGAGAGACCCTAATAATGGCCAGACTGTGGCTTGACATGCTATGGAAAGTGACAGCGGACGAGTCATCCATTATTTATACCGGCACAGCGCTGGGGTTATTTATTTTTTCAGCAGCGTGAGCAGTGAGGAATCGTGGCACAAAACAAGCAGCCAGTCATGGCCCATTCCCATGACTGTCAGGCAGCAGGAAGAGATGGAGAAGGGTTGGGTTTGAAGTGGGGCTGAGCCAGGTCGGTCCAGACCTGGTCAGGTCTGAATGCTGGGCCAGAGAGACAGCATCCCTGTGCTTCTAGCACCAATGAGTCAGATATCACAGCTAGGATTGCAGCCTCGGTGCCAATTCATTGACATTCATCAGGTTTAGTGCTACAGTACCTATACAGTATGAAGCTAGCTGACACTGTACTTTTATTGAATTGCTTTTACATCTGTAAAGTGGTGCTTTAAATTGGAGCAAAGATGAAATTGTACAGGTTGGATTAATGTACAAAGCTTAAATGTTTCAGCAGCTATGGTATCTGAAACTAGTTAATGGATTATCTGGAATGGTCTAAAATTCAGTTTAAGAAATGGTCCAGATTAACTGGAATTATTAAATGTTTGGTAGCATTGCCAGAACTGCAGTTTTTAATTCATTATTTATTAATGTTTTGTCACTTTAATTTATCGATTTGATTTTATCTCTTAAACAGACCCTAAATCTTGATAAGCATGTGTTCCCAGTGCCTTAATTACAGATTTTAATATATCATCTCTTGTTTGACACAACTCAACTATTATAATTAACCAATAATGATCATGATAGAGCTCATTACATGTTAATCCGCAATTTCAGTTAGTATCAATTACCTTTTTTATGTATTACAGCAGATCATTTTCCGATTATCCGCGTGTGGAGGGCAGAGTAATATCTAGTCTGATAATCATGAGCTGGTGATGGAGCCAGCAATCAATTGACACATTTATCAGCGAGTGTCAGAAATGCTGATGTGAGGATGAGACTGTCGGAGCTAATCCATTCCTATAGATCAGGTTAACTGTTCGATAGCTTGGTCAGAACTGGATCGGCGTCATTGTGAGGAAGATTTCACGGTGTTGGGGAAACATTTGCGCGTCTGGGAGGAGATTAGCACTAAAAAGTCAACGAACATGTGGTGCTTGACTGGAAAACGCCTCATTGTCAACACGCAGAACCGAGGAGACATCCATCTTGAATCTTTCTTTTATCACATGCCACGGGCCGGGATTCATTCATGAGTTAAAGTTTTTTTCTGAGTGGTAGACCAGAGTGCTTTTGTGTACAGAATCTATACTCATTCAGAGACAAGTATAAGTCACACCTTGACCGCTTTGCTGTCTTTGTCAACGAAGACATGGCTACTGGTGATGTCATGTAGTTGGTGTTTGTGTGTGATGGGGGAGCGTTATTGATCGGACACTACCTTGTAAGCTGTTTTTCAGCGTGTCACAGCTCGGGTCCCTGACAATCCCTGCAACAGTATACGGCCATCAGGGTGACCGTGGCTAAGAATATATGGCATCAAACTCCCAGAATCCTCCTGCACGCCGGCCGAGAGTTCGTCCATCACAGTCTCCTTTCCGTAATCCACACGCCCTCCCATGCGCAGGCCGAACCAAAATCCTCGACCCGCCCTTGACCCCTGAGGAACAAAATCCCTAAACCACATCCCTAGAGAGATTTTCGTTACAGCAAAAACAGGTTCCCTGAGTGGGCAGAGGCATGCAGTCTATACCACGGCCCGTCTGGAAATAGTCCCGTTACGGGTTCACGTTGAGCTTTAGTGGCTTGCGTCTTCCGCTCGTCAATCAAACCCTGAGAGAAAAACGCCTCGTTGCGGATTTCGGCCCAGCTACGCGACCTGACGTCGTGCTCTCGGAATGAGGGTCGGAGGTGCGTTTTGAGTTTCTTGTGCGCCTGGTGAATGGATACCACTGGCAAGCACAGTCCGCCCGCCCAAGGTATAAGTCTGTCTGAGTTATGAGCGTGTAGGAGTATTCAGAGTTATAGTTGACACAGATCAACGCTGCGCTCAATATCACAATTACTCTAAGAGCTGTTGTAATGTTCTTCGTATGGTTGCAATAGAAGACCTGGACCTGAATAGAACGAAGCAATGTGACTGACACAAAGTACAGTTTGTTCTTGAGTTGCAACCCTCTGAGTGTTTGGAACGTTCTGTTATCTAAAGTGATTCCGAACAGCTGCTGAGACACTAATATGCTTTGGATATTTATATGGAAATGTGTGAATTCTGTCTCAAATTCTGACGATGTTTTGAGAAGAAACTAAACTCACATTCCGGAAATGTTTTCATAACTCAATATTTTTTTTAAAGGAATCTGTCTTTCCTGCGATTGATAACAAGCTTGATTTATACAGTTTAATATTCATTCAAACTAAACATATGGTTTATGTCAGGAAGACTAAATATTCTAAGTCCGCTTTTACTTTGTTTTTTGTTATATATCAGACAGTGGAAAGAGCCCTGGTTGCTGCCCTACCTCTGTGTTCTCCAGAGTTGAGGAGTTTCTTTTTTAATTGACCCCAGGTCAAGCAGAGGACTGAGATAATATTTTCTTAAGTTATTCTCACATCTCCGCGAATCCTATTTCCATAGCTTTGCTTCATGTGTTATTTATAACCCTTCTTACAATTACCATGCAAAAGACGTCTTAACCGTCACCCCTTTTCTTCCGTTGAACAGTTTAGTAAATATCAAACTGCATTCATTATTAATAAACCTTGCCGAAAAGCCTCTTTTTTAAGCATAAATTATTAACTCGCTCAAAGGCTTAGGGAATACGCGTGCCCTCCGTCACATACTACGAAGACCAGCATAATTAACAGAACTGCATTGACTGATTTCACAACATACGTCTTACTGATTCTGGAAAAACGACATGGACGGTTTCCGGAGCCGCCCTGCCGTACGTGGGCGCTGCCTCAGCTCTTCTGGAACACTCCCTCCTCCCCTTCAGTCTGACGCGATTCAATCACAGCCTGTCGCCAGGTGACATACTTCACGCCGTAGTTGTTGACGTTTATTGTGAGAGCCCCAACTGGTGTGAACTCCCCCTGCTGTTTTAGTGTCCTTCCAAACCCCCCCCACCTCCTTTACTTAACTCACACAACCCCCCCCCCCACACACACACACACACACACACACACTGGGTTAGGATACACAGCTGTGCAAGCTGTTTCTTCCATCAACATGTGTTTGCTAGCAGGGGACCCTTACGTTTGCATTACAGGGAGGCTATAAACAGTGACTTAGGCCCTAGGGTTTGTGCAACAACTGTTCAGGGAAAACCCTCAAGGTATTATTGGGCACGAGAGACCCATTTACACTATAACTACTAACTCAATGGATGTTTTGTTTTTTTGCAGTCAGAATAGACCAGACAGCAACCATTGGACATTGATCGCCAATGGAACCATACAGCTAACTGGCTACCTGACGGTCCTGTGGGGTCAGACTGATCCTGAACTGATGAACTGAAATACAGAGTGTGGCAAAATGCTCCCAGATCTCTGAATGGCCATCCATTCGCTTGCTTAAGCTACTTTCGCACAAGCCATTTTTACACCTATCACTTGAAATTGCACTACTGTGTACAAACACCTCCCCCTGTAGTATATATATATTCTCATCCTTGTATTATACTTTTTATGGTTTTATTTGTTATAGTTTATATGCCCCCTTCTGCACTTATTTAAGTTCCATATGTGTTCTTTGCTCCATCTTGCCACAGTAAGTGTGTGTTTGTGTAACTAGCATTGCGGAAAAAAACACATCCTGATTCAGATCTTTTTTTAAACATCCATTTATCTCTATTCCTTTGTCATTGCATTTAGACTATGATACACGCCTCCATGTCTCACCTTCCTGTCCCCGGAGGAGGGGGTCCTTCATTGAGTTTGTCCTCTCAAGGGTTCGTCCAGTTTGCCTGAGAGGTTCTGCCTGTGTTCTATGAGGGTTTTTAGGTAGGTTATAGACGCCAGTCTGTGGTAGACCAATACTATGTTTTCTCTGTGACGTGCTTCTTGCGTTCCCTCATGTAGAAATTACCAGAAATCCCACCCACCCATATAAGTTTGTCACGTAGGTTGATATCAAAGAAAATAATATCAGTAAGATTTTTGATGATAGACCAGAGGGGTGTGTGTGCATGCACATCAAAGGGCAGTGATTGCTTTGGCAAAATGAATGACTGATTAATCTGTTCACTGATTGAGCCATTAATTGTATTAATCAATGGCCTATTGAATGAATAAACATCTTGAAAGGAAGCAAATTAGACTGATGGAGTATAGAGCCATTTGGTTTCAAGTCAGGGGTACTGTACAAATCTGGGGGCATAAATCAAGTTGAATGTTTCCATATTGCAATAACGTTCCATTATCATCGTTTTGTTGTTTTGAGTCCTTTTTTAAGTTCATTTGTAAACGGATTAGGGTGGTGATCCTCGTGGTTGGACTCTTCAATAACAATGTGGTCGGACATCAAGTCAGCGTGGTTCAACAGGGGGTTTGGCTCTTTGTCGTGTGCAAAAACACTTACTCTGCTGATAGATACATACGTCGCTCTAGATTGTATTTGCTAAATGAAATCGACTGTCATGTTTCCACGCCTAGCACTATTTTTGATCTCTCTCTCTCTGTCGGCAGGCCCAGGTGGAGGGGCGGGGCTGATCACTTCTGTGGTGCGTCTCCAGACATACCTGCCCGACATCGGCAATCAGGCTCTCTATTTAGACTTCCTTGGACTCACACTCCGTTGTGAGTCGATTGCACCAAATGCTCCCCAAATCATTGCCTTCTGAACCTTCCCCAGACGCGGATCTCCTCGCCCTCCAACCCCTGTGTAATTTGTGCTCAGCAGCCAGGGGTGTTTTTGTGTTGGACAATAAATCCGTTTGTTATAAACCTCTGCATTTGGGTCCGAGCTCTCTCCCTACAGTAACATCGGCTCCCCTTTGAAAACCTGTAGTAACAGGCGCACCCCCCCCCCCTACCCGCAGTGGCTCTCTCCCCTTTTCAACCAATAGCCTGCCACTGGGGGCGGGGGCCAGTGCGTCCCCCTGGCAAGGCTTAGCGCTGTTCTGAATGAGAGACGGGAGTTCGCGAGCGCACTTCCATATGCCGAAATTCGGTGGATCCCAAAACTGATGATTGTCAGTGCGCATGAACCCCACAGCTTGCGAGGAGATACGCAGCGGAGAGAGAGTGTGCGCCACTGAGAATAGTCTACACAAGGGGAGACATAGAGAGAGAGAGAGAGAGAGAGAGAGAGAGAGAGAGAGAGAGAGAGAGAGACACTGGGTAAGAGGAGCGAAATCATCTATTTCTTTGCACTGCCGGAGAGAGAGGAGCGGAGCGCTGTTCAGCATCACTTGTCCACCCCTACAAGACAGACTGGCCATAAGAAAAAAAGTGGATCACAGCGCGGACCTCGTATCCAATTATTTGTGGATTTAGACAGACTGCATTCCGTATTCGATATCCATTGTTGCGGGTTACCAACTCCAGAAGAAAGCGCGGTCGAAAAAAGAGGGATGAACACGGTGGTTCTTTTAAGGAAAAAGTTGTCAGGTTTAGAGAAATCTTCTCAAATGACTGTTTGATAAAGTGTATGGGAGATACCAGCGCAGAGAGAGAGAGAGAGAGAGCGGTCGTTGCAGAGACATTGCACAGTGCGCTTGAATTTCTAGTCTTGTGATTGCCTGGTGCCGCGACGGACCCTGACCCAGCGAGCGCCAGCTCCGTTTCAACAGTCGCATTGACGGAGCGAGGTATTCGGCTTCCACGGTTTCAGAAACAGCCTAGCTGACGTCTAAAGCTGGTCGAAAATGTCGGCGATGTATCTCTTCGTCTGCCTTATCGGAACAGGTAAGAAAACCTTTGGGGTTATTTTATTCTGTGTAGTTGTGTTGTGGCTCTGTTGATTGGAAGTCGGGATGCTCCGCGCTCCGCTATGGGCACGCTGCGTCAAACTGCCCATTGCTCGGCGCTGATGGAGACTGCATTGCCACACTATAGTTAGTTAGTTCAGTAGTGAAGTTGTGCGAGACATACGTATATATGGCCTGAATAAATTGACACCTCATTGAAGGAACTTGAATGGTTCGTCCGTAGTGGACGTGGTCGATTTGGCGCAAGGGAGGACTATGTTCTGTGCATGATATGAGTTGCCCATTTTGCCATCATGTTTGTTTCATCATCACGCAGTGTTTCGTGCGAGTTGGAGTGGGTTGGCTTGCGCACGAGAGTGCAGTGCTCTTAAACGGGGCGCCGGGGCTCTTCTAGGGGCATGTTCTGTGGTTGAATTATCCGTGCCGTTGCGCGTGTGTGATTGATAAAGAGAACGAGAGAGCGAGAAAGATTGAGAGGGGGGGGGGGGGGGCGGTGGAGAGCGGGAGAGGAGGAGAGCGAGGGAGTTTTTATGACTTCATGAATGAATGTTTGGTGTCTCTTAAATGTGCTCTACCAGACCATTTGCGTGGTCGCAGGTGTCACCGATCATCACTAGACCGGAGCGGAGGTAGAGTGCTCGTGCGAGCACGCGCTTACAAGTGCGGCTCTGCAGCCTGCTGTTCCGTTAGAACTGTGTTCACCGTAGAACTCGGTGTCTCCAAACATCTTCGTACGGCTCCTTGCCCACGCAGCCATTAATACAATGGTTTTAATGTGATTACACTCGGTTAAATACGTTAAATTACACGGAGGCGAGGGGACGGGACCACTGTGAATTAGATGTAAAGTTTCCGTTTGAAAGATGGCTGTGATAACCATCGTTGCAAAAGTTTAAATTAGTTCGAGGGGGACAGTGTAAAAGTATAATGCGCTGTTCAAAGGTTTTGGCCTTCGTGTAATAGACCCACCAAACTCGAACCTATTTGTATGTATGTGTCGCTTTATTTCGGTTACTATGCCCGCTGGCAGTATTCTATCCGTTTGTTATTAACGGCGGATTTGATTCCTCTGTGAAGTCTTCAAATCCCTCGGTCCCTGCGATTCACTGCTTCCCCAATTAGTATGACTTAAAGAAAGCGCTGTCGGTCATCGCCCTTGTAAATTATTCAGAAACGAATGATATTGGCTGTTAAGCGGGGTTGTTATAGTTTGTAGTTGTTTATTTTCATAAAATGAGAGTCTCTTATCGGCGCAATTTAAGGCATCTAGAAGAGGCACCTATTCGTCCTCTCCTCAGAATAGTTCCTGGCCTTGTCGTTTTCAACAGTGTCACGCACTGAAGAACCGACAAGCAATTTCATCAGTGTTGTGAACATCTAGGTCACAAATGGCAAATCCTCATGGCCACAATGGCCATTTGTGTTTGCTTGGGCTTGCACATGTTTTTCCCATCAGTCATGGCTGTGTGCTCAGGCCACTGGAATGACACCAGATCTCGCCCTTGACAGACAGACAACAGCTGGATAAGATGGGGGAGCAATCAGACAGTAGCTCTATTCCCAGACACACACATTCAACAAGTACACACACACACACACACACACACATACACACACACACACACACACACACACACACACACACACACACACACACACTGGTGTGTAACTTATTTAGGAATGGTATGAGACTGTCCACCCACCCCTTACTCAAAGAAACTTTGGATTTCTCGCAAATACTCCCACTTTCTTGATGGCTGTGTTTATTCATATGGATGTGGCCCTCCAAATCCGGATTCATCTGTAATTTGCTTTCTGAGAATGTCCCCTGGCCTCCCGGTGGAATTGGATTCCACCCTGCATCAGTATTCTGAGTAATCTTCACTGAGCTCTTTTTGGAACCTTTAGCTTTGGGTAGCAGAGTCTCTCAAGGCCCAAGTTCAAAGGCTGGGAGTTGAGATCACACAGTCCTTTTTCCCTTCTCTCCAGTCCTGTCCCTACACAGCTCTCTCCCTGGTAAGACACCCCCAGAACCCAGCACCATCCTCCCTCTGAACATCTGAGGGGGGAGAGTCCATATGGCAAGGAGTTTGGCTTTTAAGGGTCTTGGTTGATGTGCCAGAGTCGGTTGACGAACACAGCCTCACGCCCGTGGACCGTAATGAACGCCATGCTAAAAGAAGTGTCAGAGGAGCGCGTTTGTCCCGCTTCAGGACGGCCCAGGGAGGTCCAGTCGGCATGGCGGCAAGTTTCCGGAAGTTTCATTTTTAGGGGGCGGTGCATATTTCATGAGGCACCGCTTTTTGAAATTCTGTGGAGGAGGTAGAGGGAGGGAGGAGAGCGTGTTTGGAGTCAACGAGGGCGGTGATCAGAAGACATGCGAGGGAAAACGCTGCAGCGTGTCGTTCACCTGTCTCCCTCCTCGTTCACCTCATCTCCCTGTCGCTCTCTAAGAGAGAGGGAAAGAGAGAGAGATAAAGAAAGCGAGAGAGGGAAAGTTTGGAGGCAAGAACCCCAGCCGTTAAGATTTGTCAGACATGGCTTCTCAGTTGTGTTGACGCTGCAGAATCTTGTGCAGAACTCTTCTGAATTATTTAGGTGACATAGCCATGGCAAAATATGGAGAGTTTTGGCCTACTTAGATTTTTATGGTTAGAAGCTTTCCAGGCAGTGGGAACATCACTGGATGTTTTGCTGGACCAAAGCGCTTGCATTTTTCCTGGGCATTGGGAATGATTCAAGGACGGTTACCAATCACTTATTGATGGTCCGATACTTTTGGTTGGACATTTTAGACCTTCACGTGAATGAAGATCCAATATTTTTTTTTCTAGTCTATTTTTGGGGGGGGGGGGGCGAAAAAAAATGGAGGAAAGTTTTTCAGCGTTTTTACTTTTCGGTGGGAGCAATGAATCATTCAGCCTTGCAGACAGACAGCCAGCCATGCTGAGTGAGTGATAGCCTGATAGGCAAGCAGAGTGAGAGAAAGACAGACGGTAAGACAGACAGGCAGACTGTGTTACGGAAGAGTGGAAGAAACAATGGCTCACTGTGTCTCCGGTTCCCAAGACGATACGTTAACACCAGCATTGTGTTCCTCTCCTCCCTGACAAACGGGGACACAATTACCCCGGGGGTCTCTCCAGGCCCTCCTCCTCCTGAACCCCCTCCCCCACCCCCCCAATCCACCTAGCTGTGTGTCCAGAAACCGCAAGGAGGACAAACAATGGGGCTTCGTGAAGCAGTGGCTCTCTAATCAGCTTTGCCATGCGGGTAAACACAGATAAAGAACTTGGCGTTGCATCCAGAGGCATTGTTATCTGCGGTTAGCAACTTCACTGGACATGTTTCATGGCACAGCTCAACACAGGAGCCTAGTGTGTGTCCAGACAGGATACTGTGGAGGGAACTCAGCCTCGTTTTATCTCTCTCTCTACCCTTCACTCGCTCCCTCCCCCCCCCCTCTCTCTCTCTCTCTCTCTCTCTCGTTCTTCTTGTTCTCTCTGTCTCAAGCCTCTTTCAGTTTTCCCTTGAACACCCTCCTCCCTCCTTCCATGCACCCCAGCTTGCTCCCTTTCTTTCCTTCCTTCCCTCTATCTTTCTTTCCTTGTGTTTGTCTTTTTGCATTCTCCCCGCCTCATCCTCCAGGCGAGGAGAGGATCCTGGCAGGAAATGACAAAAGGGGACAATGAAGGAGCAGTGTCAGCTTCCTGTCTTCGCCCCCTTCTCCTCCTCTACCCCCCAGCCCCCTTTCACGTCTTGACCCCTCCTCCTTCGCAGCCCCTCATCCTCTTCACCTTTCCATCTCACTGCCCCCTGCCTCTCCTCCTCTCTCCGCGCATTTGACTCTCCACCTTCCCAACCCCGCCACCTTTCCACACTCCAGACATCACCTTACCTCTTTCATCCCCTCTCCAACTGAAGGATCGCAGCCTCCCCCACTGTCCTCCCCCACTCCCTCCCTCCCCGCCCATCCTGTGGGAGCATAGTGGGGGTTTAGACCTTGTTTACCCTCCAATTCCCCCTCCTTCAAACACAGCGGAGGGAGAGGTTAATTCTGTGCAAATCATTAAAAAAACGCCCCTGAGGGAGAGTGCTATGTATAAGTGGTACCAGCTATTTTAAGAACGACTGGGGCTGATATTTTTCTCCCTCCCTCCCAAAACACAATTGTCACCTTCTCCTAGAGAGATGTATCACCATTTTGCCAAACCTGAAGATAATCCAATCCAATCCAGTTTTATTTCTATTGCACTTTAAAACAACATGGTTGGACAAAGTGCAGTACATAGCAATATTAAAAACGCAATAAATAGACAAACACTATACACAGTAAAAACAACACAACAATGGGTAAAAAACTCAACAAATAGAGACACACTGTACACGGTAAAAGTCAACACATCACTGAAACGCTAAGGTAAAAATATAGGTCTTAAGAGCCAACTTAAAGATGGATAAGGACTCTGCTTGTCTAAGGTGCAGGGGCAGCGCGTTCCATATTTTGGGACCCGCGACAGAGAAGGAGCGATCCCCTCTAAGTTTCCTCTTTGATTTTGGGACCACTAATAAGGAGTGATCTGCTGACCTTAGTGAGCACACAGGGGCGTAGGGCTGAATTAGGTCTGACAGATACTGAGGAGCAAGTCCATGAAAACATTAAAAAACAAATAAAAGTATTTTAAAATCAATGCGATAAAAGACAGGGACACACATAGTGGCGAACGAGCTCCCTCCATAGTCGACCACCCGTTTTTTTTCTTCCAATCAATTCCTGCTCTTCCAGACAAGAATTTCATATCTCCTGCTGAGACAGAGAAACCAGAAAATTGAAATTTATCTTTGGCGTTGCAGTGGTATCTGGCTCTGTGTTATCTCAGCCCCTGCTCCTCAGCCGTGTATTACAGATAAACCTGTTAGTATTACATTCTGACAACCCCCTAAGAGACAGGGAGAGATCCATTCACTTAGGAATCCTATTATTTTATTCCCTTCCTTACTTCATTCCACTCTCTTCCCTCTCCTCCATGTCAATGACTCCATTGGTGGTGGCGGTGCGGGGGGGAGGGGGGGGGGGGGAGGAGGAAGGGGGTTATTGCATGCGCGACTACAAGTGAGTCCTAAGAGCCGAACAAAGCAACGCCTTAAACTATGTGTTGCTCATGCACACATGGCCGCTCTCCATCTTTGCACACACACGCAGGATCGGGTCAAGGGCATGCATGGGCTCAGCGGATGATGAGCAGGGATGAGTGTTTGGGGCGATGTGGCCTTTCTGGAGCGATAAGTCAAAGCCCGACCATCTAATTAAAGGAAGTCTGTCTCCTACCTCCTAGGACATGGCACGTCCTCGCTCCACCAAGGGGAGGAGTGCGCTCAAGGAAACAAGGTTTTCTGTCCGAGGGGTGGGGTGCTGCAGGCGGCTGAGGAAAGAAAACTCCCAGGATTCCCCTGGAATTCAAGCCCCATCCTCCCCCCCGGTCTTTTTCTATTTATCTTCCCTTCCCTTATTCCTGCCAGTTCAAACGGCCTGGAACGCGACGGCTAATATTGTGGTAGTGACTCAACCGAAATAGGGCTCAGACTGCAAAGGAGACGATCCCCCCCCCCCCCCCCCCCCCCCTGTCTCTCCCTTCATCTGAGCCAAAGGTGGCTCCGTGCGTTGGACGTGTCACACTACTGGGGTGTGAGATTTAAGAAAGCAGGGCAACTTTAATTTCTTCTTTCTTCCACTGGTATTTTGGGAGCGTGGCTCGGAAACTCGCTGCAGGAGGCCGCGAGAGGAGCTTGCCAATTTCCTCCTTTCCTTCGCCGAAACATGGTAATGTTATTGAGCTGTGCAGGACAGTTGATAAAGTGGGGGTGGGTCTGTGTGTGTGTGTGTGTGTGTGTGTGTGTGTGTGTGTGTGTGTGTGTGTGTGTGTGTGTGTGTAAGGGTGGACGAAGGTATGTTTCTTGCAGTGCCTTTGTTAGGGAAAAGATAGACAGAAACCGCAGAGGTCTCGCCAGGGGGAAGACAGAAATGGAGGGAGGGAGAGGGGTCAGAGAGATTAACTGCCAGAAGTCTAGAATTTCAGGTAACAGATCTGCTTTTTTGGGTATAAATCCAAGCCTGTGTTGTTTCTCCAGTAGGGAGTAGGTGAGACAACAACAGACAAATTCTTGGTGAAACTCAGAGAAGGCCTGATAGACAGATCAGTTTCAGCGCCTTGAGGGTCAACGGCCTCCAAAACACTGACTATCCGTTTAGCACCTAGATGCCTTTCAAAGATGTGCGCGTGTAAGTATGTGCGTTTGGTATACGCTATGGTTTGCGGGGGCAAACCTGATCCCTATACTAGAAAACCTCCATCCTAACTGATGAGGTAGGTAAACTCGCACAAGACCCCCAGGGACTTGAATTCAGACACATTCCAGCAAAGTTAGGGTCTGGAAGGCTAAGCGTTTCCCAAGTTGGCTGGCTGAGGTGAACCAACACCTTTTCCCAAAAAGGAAGCTGTCCAGCCATTGTTCTGGCGCGTTGCACCCATCCAACAGTGGCATCCCAGCCCCCTCAGATCCCTGGGACTTAGAGAGTGGGACAGCAGGAGGAGAGGCACTGATTGCCCCCTGCTCAGGCTCTCCACAGATGGGCTGTCGCGGACCCGGATGTTGGCTAGATGTTTGCTTTAGAAAGTCCCTGTCGTTTGCTTTGCAGCCATGGCGCAGGGAATACTGAGGGGGGGGGGGGTGGGGGTAGTCAGGAGAGGCAGAGAGAGGAGAAAAAGTAGAGAAAGAGAGAGAGAGAGTGGGGAGAGAGAGAGAGAGCGAGAGAGAAGAGAGAGGGGTAAAGAAAGACAGAAAAAAAGCGATGGGGAGGACCCGGGGAGAGACTGAACAGAGGTGGAAACAGAGAGCAAGGCCCTCGCCCAACACAATGTCAGTTTGACTACAGTGGTGACAGAACGGAGCAGGAAAAGGCAAACGATAAAGCTGTACACCGACAACATAGTTGGCCAGGAGTGTCGCCAGGTAGTGGGAAGTCTCAAACAGACAAGGAGGGAGTGAGGAAGAAGGGGAGGGAGAGAAGAGGCAGAGAAGGAAGAGATAGGCGGAGAGGGGATCCAAATGCAGAGAGCATCCATCATAGGATTGGTGCAGAAGCCATTTGTACCCATTGTTCTATATAATTTGTTTTCTCAGTCCTTGCACAGGGAAGGGAGGGGGGGGCATGCTGAAGCAGCCATTTATTTGCGCGCTAATTACATAAGTGAGACAGCATAATTAGACGTATAGATAAACAGACAAAGGCAGGCAGGAGAGAGATGCTCAGAGGGAGATGGATACAGAGGAGCATTCGCTCTTTGTCTCTCCCTGCTCCCCCCACCCCTAACTTACCCGCCTCTCTCTCTCGTGTTCCAAGGTAACAAGGTAGAGAGGGTATTGTGGATAAGGGAGGTAAGGTGGAGGAGGGGATCGGAGTAAAAGCTCTCCCTCGCAGGCTGGTCCCTTTGAGGTGCGTGCCCGGAAATGGTCCCCCCTGTTTAATGCATCTTCCCCTCACAGGGTGTGTGTGGGGGGGGGGGCAGGGGGGTGAGAGAGGGTCCTCTCTACGGCTCCTGATCAAAGGATGCTGTTTGTTGTCCAGGTGTTTTGGCAGGGTCCCCTTTCTCTCTTTGTGTGAGGTCATGGCCCTGCCCCGATCTGCTCTGTTTTCTACCTGGCATCCTCGATCCATCCATCTCGCTCTCCCTCACTGCCTCACGCCCGCTCTGTTGCACGCTCCTCACCATTTCTCTTGCTTTTTTTCTTTCACTCTCTCTCTCTTTCCCCCTCCCTTGCTCTGTGAGAGCCAAGCCCCTCACCGAAAGCTCAGTCTAACAGGTCAAATCAAACCAAAATGTACTTGCTTACAAGCAATGTCACAAAGAGCTTCACATACATTCATAGAACTGCCCCTCAACCAACCTAAACCCTCAAGGAAGACAAGGAAAAACTCCCAGAAAAACTCAGTAGGGAGTAAAAAATGGAAGAAACCTTAGGAGGAACAATTCAGTGAGGGATCCCCTGTATGAACACAGTCATACAGGTCGAAATTCACCTCGCTGTTGCCGTTTGGTGCAGACCGTCGGATGCAAGCTGCTCCTAGGCAGCTAAACTCCAGATTAGGATTGGTCAGACATGGGGAGATAATGGATAACTGATGTCAAAGCATTTCAACTGAGAAACAGATGTTGCTGGGGGATTTAAGGGAGATATGTTCTGCGCTGTTTGAAACTTCGTTACCCTGTATTTGTACCTGTGTAATGACAATAAAGTTAAATCAAATCTAATCTAACTGTTTTGGCTCTTTAGCCCAAAAAAAACGCATTATGAACTGGTGGTGTTGGGTTTGGAGCTGCTGCGTGTCGGATGGGCTGGGAGATTTTAATAGCTTGTGTAACCTTTGTGTGTGTGTATGTATGTGTGTGTATGTGTGTGTGTGTGTGTGTGTGTGTGTGTGTGTGTGCGTGCGTGCATGCACTTAAGTGTTAGTCTCTCTGTGGGTGTGTCGAGCGTGTCACCGCTCTCACAAAGCCGTGACGCAGGGGAAAGATAAATGGGCTCTTAATGAAGCCACTCCATCAGCAGCTAGTTAAACCAGCTGACCACAGCTTAGACTTCCATCAGGAGCAGACCGAGGGCCATTCAGACAGGCCGGAGGGAGGGTCTGGGGCCATCCTGTTCCAGCGCAGCCATTCCCTGCTCTATAGAGCTCTGTCTTCCTCCCTCGATCGTTCTAAACCACTCCAATCAACCCCCTTTCGTTTCGGAGTTCCTTAAAGACCAATTTACACCGTCCTTTATGTCTCTCCATGGCAACACAAGCGGGTGTCGAGTGTGTTGTTTTATGTGCGGTTCTGCTGTGCTGCATAGTATTGTGCGCAAGTGTACTGTTTTGCGAAGTCTGGATGGATTTGTGTTGAATATACAGTACGATGGAACCAAGGTTTTCTTAGGCGACAGAGAGGTTGAATAAGAAGACGCAACAGCCCAGGGGTCTCATTTATAAAGGAGTGCGTAGAATTCTTACTAAAAGTGTGCGTACGCCCGAAAGCGTAAATTGGCGTACGCACCCAAAAATTCAGATTTATAAAACCGTGCGTACGCACACCTGTAGGCAATGTTCGCTTTATAAATCACAGCTTAACCACAAGTGTGCGTACGTAAAGTATCATTGCATCCCGCCCTGAACACGCCAAATTTTAACCATAAATGGTCAATGCAAAGGACCTCATGAATGCTAATCTAGTATCATTCTCATGAACCTGGCAGGTGATTCTTCTTCACGGTGAATCAAGGCAAACGAGCTTAACAACTGTATTTCCAGTTTTTGACATATGATGATATATGCACAGTATCAAAGAAATATATTTAGTTATACTTTGTGTTCTGTATTCTGCATTTCAGCCTCCTACACTGCGGTAAAAGGACTGATTGTGAGACAGACAGCGCTGAATATTGATTTAAAATTGGAGTTGCATTGTACAAGATGTGTATGGAACAATTATCTTGCAGTTCAAGCTCAAATAACACTGATGTATTTAATCTTCATTATAATCATAAATTGAGTCAATGTGTGTGAGGACAACAAAATACATAAATATTACGAGTAATCGCTTCTCCAACTTTTACTTTTTGCAGTATGTGTCTCCAATTCCCACTGTCTCCAAAAAGTGTGTAGGTTTACAGGAGGGTCATAGTTTGCGTGGAGGACCGCACATTCTACCACCAAGTTAGTTTTTTATAAATCACTGACTTTGCGTGAAAACTGGCGTTTTGTGCGTACGCAAGCTTTATAAATGAGACCCCAGTTCATCTACACAGAGGCCTGTCTGTTCCTGTAACTGAAAATTATCTTTAAAAAGGCTACGGTTAACAATGCTGCCTCAAACATGAGGCTGGGAGAAAAGCGTGTTGTATTTTATTTTTTTTGCATGCGAGGGGAAGGGAGAAGCTCCAACTACCTAGCCAAAGGACAAACATAACACCGGTCTGCCATTTTCCTCTCCAAATACCCACCCATCTCTCTTCCCTTCTTCTCCTCCTTGCCTTCTTTGATCCTGGGTAATGTGTTAACGAGCAGAAGCTCCTCGGAATACACACAACACAGTGTATGTGTGTGTGTGTGTGTGTGTGTGTGTGCATACGGACGGACATGCGAATGTGCCTCCGTGTATGTGTGCGTGCGTGTTTTCACACCAATTAATGAAACGCTTTGTGGGCCTGCTGAGGTGACGATGGCCTGTCTCTGGCTGGCCTCTTTGCTTTCCTTCCTTCCCAAGTGTCAGGGGTGGCAGGTTTCTCTCCTCCACATTAATGAGCCCGCTCTGTAATTAGCAGTAGGGGCTGTGTGCGTGAGCGGGGGGAGGGTAGGGGGGTAGGAGGGCTGGAAGACCACAGTAGCCAACACAGAGCGAGCCAGCCCTAATCAGAGGAGAGAGTCCTCGGAGAAGAAGCGGGGCTCTGGTGTGTTCCGCCAAGTGAGAAAGTTCACACGTCGCCCCACGACGGCCTCCGCGAGGACATCCGAGGGTCTTTGGCTCAAACGAGTAGGCGTATGAATTGAGGGGAGGCGCTGGGGGTGGTGGAAGGACTCCTTTCTTCTTCTTTTCGGGGGTTGGGCGTGGGCTTGGGCGGGTCTTTGGTGGGTGAGCGTTCTTGCGAAAGACGTCCCGTCTCTCTGTAGCTCCAGCACTGCTAGTCTGTTACCTGGGGCCATGCGTTTTCTCTCCTCCCTCCCTTTCTCTCTCCAGTCCTCCTTCTCTCACTCTAGATAAATCAATCTGTCCAATATCAAATAATCTTCCCCATTTTTTCAGCCCATTTTAACCTTATCGCTCAAACAGGCGCCTCTGGGGAATGAGTGTCGTTCCACCTTGTTAAAAGAGAAGAGGGGAGAAAGAGAGATAACCCAGGAAAGAGGGATGACAAATAGCTCTCAGAGAAGTGCTTTGAGAAGCCTCTGTTCTCACAGGTCATATAAGAGCAGGGGAAGAAGAAGCAGGGAAGGAGGGAAGGAAGGAGGGAGGGGGAGTACTTTGGTACAGGGAGGGGCCAAGATTGTGTAGGCGGTGAGAGAGCCTTGCCTGAGCCCCCAATCTCCAGCCAGCGTCCCACAGCACTGTTTAACAAGCTCCAACCGTCGCTCCTGGAGCTTAATTAGAATCCAATAAGGTTGCCGCCTGTTGGTCATTGTTCCTCCAGCGTGTTTACCCTGTCCAGAGGCTCCATTCGCTACCTAATCTGCCGAGAAGCTTAATGTCAATAGGTCAGGCCAAGACTCTGGAGCACAGGGGGGCCTGGGGGCCTGGGAGCCAGGACGCTCTGATCAAGGAGGAGGGGGGGAGGTGGAAGAGGAGGTGAGGGAAGAGGTGGTGGTGGGGGAGTTGGGCGAGCAGAGGGGGGACTTTTTTTCCGTCCCTGTCTCAATATTTTTTCTCCACCGTGCCGTTATTGCGGTTGTTTTCTCTCACCCCCCCCCCTTTTCTTCTCACTTCTAATCCGTCCTCTTGATTGTTCTAAGCTGCTTTCAGACGGCCCTTGGGAGAGTGTGTGTGGTGGGGGGAGGGGGGTTGGCGGGGAGGGGGGTTTGCGGAGTCCGTTTTAATTAAGATTTAAAAGAAGCCTCCCTCTAGAAGGGAGACTTAAGAGCAGGATGGCTGAGGGAAGCAAGACGGAAGGTGGGACAGATTGCAGGGCGGTGGAACTGGAGATGAAGGAGGGAGGGAGGGAGCTTTAACAAACATCACAAGTCAGTAAATAAGAAAATAAGAAACGATACGATGCGACACACACGTGCACACTCTGCGCTCCCATTCTCTCTCTTCTTCTTACTCTCACAACGACACACACACGCACACACACAAACACACACACACACTACGCACTGCACACACCCAGACTCGGAGGCATTGGGGTGGCTAAGCCAAATGGGATTTTTTCCCCCTTTTGCAATCAAGCGGCACAATCTATATAGATTGATCTGAACTTCCTGTGATTCATACCACATCCTGGGAGGGCGATATGGGATCAGCGGTAGCCAGTGGGCGAGCCGAGGGGGTTATCTCACGCTCTGTCTAATGATCGATCATCTCTTCGGATGGGTTTAAGAATCTTGTATGCCGCACGTGTTTATCAGGGGCCCAATCCTCAGACTGGTGTGACCAGCAAACAAATAGGAAAAGTTTCCCAAACAAACTAGAAATGTGAGCATGAAGGAGTGAGTAAGAGGGAGAGAGAGAGGGAGGAGGGAGAGATGGAGAGCAGGAAGGGGGAGAGAGATGGAGAGACCAGAACTCTAGCTGTCGACTTTTCTCTCCTCTACTTTTCTCTCCTCGGCCAGGGAGAGATAGAGGATTGGTTTCCTTGTTTAATGGGGTTGTACTTGGGTGGCGATGTGACCAGAGTGGACACCCTGGACGTCCTTGTTAGACACTTAATTAACAGGCTTATCACATTGAGACACAGGAAAATTCTTCTCGAGCCTGGCCATCAAAAACACCGTGAGTGCTGCCATGTCTCTACGTGTGTGTGTGTTGGTGCGCGCGTGAGACCGAGAGATAAAGAGCGAGCATGTGAGTGACGGTGAAACGGTCCCACATCTGTCCCTCTTTCGCAAACGCCCCCGCCCCTTCCCCACCCCACCGAAAGAAACCCCCAGAAACACACTGGAAAAAGAGTGACACAATGTGGTGTTTAAGTTCATTAAACCACAAGCCTGGCTGCAGTAGGCAAGGTGTTAAGGGCCATGCGCGGGTCAAGAGACCCACCCATGGCATTTTTCAACAGGGGACGACTTAGCACACAGCAACCATATGGCTTGGGCACACAATCAATGGGAAACCTAACCGGCGGGACAAAGAGCTATTCACATCTAGCGAGCTCTGAGGAAATCTGCAATTCCACGCTGTCATTAGGAAAGAACAGAGCACCAGCCGATCCGGCCCCGCGCTCAGTCTGAGATAGGAAGAGAGCAGGGGACAGGGAAAAAGCATGATGGAGAGAACAGAAAGTCAGCGTGGAAATACCGTGAAAGGGCAAAGAAGAGCGTTTGTGTGTGCGCGAGAGAGAAAGTGACACAAAGACTTATCCGGCACTTAACGGGCCCCTTGTTTGCCCCCAACTCTGCAGTTGCCTCGCCCGCCCCTCTTTCCAGAGGGCCCTTGAGAGTCCGCCCCCCCAGAGAAGCCCCTGTCGCTCAAGCCTTCGTTAACAAGGCCAGCTGCACACATCAGGAAGCGCAGAGGATGAAAGACCCTCCTCTCGTGTTCTAGCTTTGAGGGTCTTCTTCCGGGATTTAGTGGTGGTGGTAGTGGTGTGTGTACGTATGTGTGGAGGGGGTGGGGAATGATCCTTTGCAGAGTAACGTTGCATTTTAATAGGCCGCGTTAAACCCAAGCTCATCACTAGATAATGTTTTGTGTTCCATATCCTGTTGACTAGAGCTAGGACTCCTGCCAAGGCAGAAAAAAGAGAGAGAAAAAGTTAGCCTGTAGCTAAAGGTATAGAGAGAGAGGGGGGAGGGGTTGCCTGGGAAAGAAAGTGTGCAGAGTTCCTGGGGGAGGAATACATCACACGTATATTCTTTCACTGCAGCGATTAATATCCGGGGAAAAAAGGTCAAACTTGACTTGAAACGGTCTAGTATATCACAGTTCCAGTCAGGGCCCACATTTCATACATCAAGCCCTGCCGCAACGTCTCATCAGCCTGGTCACACTGGAGGGACCCACGTAGCACATTATCAAAGATTGATGATTGTCCTACTTAAAGACAGGGTAGGGGAGAGAACAGGAGAGAGGGGGGGGGTGGGTTGGCGTTCTCTGTGGGCGAGAGAGAAGGACAGCGAGTGCAAGGTGTTAGGTGCCGGCATGGGTGACCTCGACAGCCCACACCGCTCCTTACATCCCGGAGGTTGCGTAAGGCCATGCCGTTGCCTAACAGCTCGCCTGGTCGGAAAACTCGCCAATGCTGCATCTTGGGGTCAGCACTCCAGAAGACAGCGCGGGCTGACTCAGGAACCTCAGAAGAAGACATGGGCTAAACAAACGTCCAGGATGGGGGGAGCCTGTCTCCAGTCTGGCCCCCCCAGCTCATCCACCTAGCCGTCACCCTTTCCATCCATCTCCACCTCTATCCTCCTCTGACACAAAAGAAAACAATCTGAGAGAGGAAACAGGCAGACTCATCAAAATCCCTTTTCTCTCTGCCTAACCATCTCTTATCTCCCCCTGCTTGATACCGTCCTTGCCTTCTTCTTGTTCGGAGTGCTTGCTTAATAATTAATTGATTAATTAGTTCGCTCATTAATCATTTATTCATTAATCACGGCCTGATTTTTGTAGAGGAAGCGGTGCGATCGGAAAAAAGCCTGACTTAATGTTTCACTCTCATTACGCTCGTCGCTAATCAACGCTTAAGAAAAGGAGTTTCAAAAAAAGGAGTCCCCCCCCCCCCCCCCCCCCCCCCCCCCCATTTTCCTCAAACACAAAGCAGGATGTATCGAGGTCGGCAGGTGAAAAATGCTTCCCTCTCCATCTTTCTCTTGTGCTTTGGAAGGTCTTTAGTCATCAGTAATTTTAAAGGAATGTTTCCAAGCCACAGGTAATCTGATGAAAGGAATAGAGTTTGGGGTGTTTAATTAAAACTTTTTTTCTCACCTCTTTTTAAAAGAAAAGCAGGAAAAAAAGGAAACAGGCTAAAGAAGATCCTTGAGGCAGCGTCAATGAATAAACGGCGGTTTGAAGGCCGTTTGTAAGGGGAGACAGTTTTGGTGCAGGCTGTGGAGACGCCCATATCCATAGATCTCCAGGGAGGGCAGGGGCGGGGGGTTGGTCATTCGTTTAATCGCCAGGAGTTACGCAGCGCAGACCGAGGTGGGGAGAGGAGCGCGGGAGAAACACCAGTGGGTAATGGCAGGAGGATCAGGAGAAGCAAAGAAGCATTTAATTACCAGCAAGTTTGTCCCTTGTTGGTCCCAGTCGGGCAGACAGTTCAGTCCACACCTAGCTCCTCTCTGTGAAGAACTCTCCCCGTCTGAAGCTGAGGAAAAAGAGAATTATAGTATGTATCAAATTAAAGTGAGCTTCAACGGAACGGCTGCCATTTGGGCATTAACCTCTAAGCTTTAAAAAGCACACACATTAAGCAACACTAATGAGACTCTCATTGAACCAGTCACACTTCATATTCAAACACACCGCAAAAAAAGAAAGGAGAAAAAACCTTTGACTTGCTGCTGCCTGCAACAGAGGTTGTCTCTCCGATTCATCTCTCTCCGGCAGCAAACAATACTAGAGATGGCCCGTTCTTTCCTAATGAGATGCATACATTTACAACATTACCACCCTCATTAAAAAATTATAATAATAAAGTAGAAAAAAAAGGATTAATTATGAAACACACTACTTCCTATCGCGAAGAGCCAAGGGGCTCTCCATTGGGCTCAATTAGGCAGAGTAGGCCGCAAAATCCCCAGACTAAATTAATTGACACCCCAGGGCATTAGGCCCAGAGTCCCAATGGCAGAGTCTAAGCGGAAAATTCCTTTGTTTTCATTTTCTTTTGCCTTTGAGAAAAAGTATGCGTGAGAGAGCGAAGGGAAGCACTTTTTAACATTATCTTTTCATTGTTTTATGGATTTTTTAATCTATTCTTTATTTATTTGTTTTGTTTACTTGATGCTACTTGCAGCCAGGGTGCGGGGCCAGGGTCGAGGAGACGTTTTCATTTATTTATTTCCGACCCATCCGTGAGACTTTCCTGTCGCATGTTGAGGAGTGGCTTCGTTTTATCCAGCCTGTCAGCTGTTGTGCACACACTAAACCAGGGTTTTTGCAAACGGCACAAGAACTTAATGATTTAAAAGCACAGTAAATTATACTGAAAGCCCTTCTAAGCACTGGATAGACGAAAGGCGAGGGTGGGAGAGAGAGAGAGACCGAGGGAGGGAGACAGCGAGGGGGCGGGAGTGTGTCACACGGATCCAGCCAGCAGGCGTCTTGTAGCGAAAACACCGGGGAGGGGTGGGGGGGGTGGAGGGAACAGAATGACAAGGCTGGCTCAATCAACATCTTGTCAAGACTTCCGGCTGATGTGTACTGACAATTTCATACCACCAACCTCCCCCCCCCTCCTGCCCCCACCCCCCCTTTTTCATCCATGGCTTTTTCATTTGCTGTCGTCGTGCCAGCCAGCCCGCCAGCTGTCTGAGCACATGTAGCTATAGTGGCTCTCAACCAGCTCTGAAGTGTGGGGAGAGGTGGAGTGGAACAGAGTAGTGGTGGAGATGTGGAGCATGGACGAAGAGGAGGAGGAGGAAAGGATGTGAAGCGATGTAGGGAAAGGGAACAGGAGGAGAGAGAAAGGGAGAGAGGAAAGTGACAGTCTGAGAACTTCTTCTGTTCTGTAGCGACACCAGAGAGAGTGAGAGAGAGAGTCTGGGTGAGTGTTTGTGAGAGAACGTGCGTTTTCGCAACAGCGTCGGCCACTGCAGCTTAGCTACTCCTGGGGTCGAGCACAAATACAGCGTGTGCGCACATGCATCCCGCAGACCGATAAACACACACTCCAAGGCTTACACACGCTAAGACAAACGGACACTGCTGCGCGCAAACACGCGCACAAACACCCACACAACGTCACATCAGCACTCTTCCCACTCCCTCCTTCCTTCCCCCCTCCTCTGTCCCTCTCTTCCACTCTATTATACTCTCCGCTGCCTCAGCTGTAGCAGGTGCCCAGGGGGAGAACCCAGACGTTGCTCGCCCGTGCGACGAGCCCCGGCCTCTCTGCCTCTGCCCCTCCTCTCCCCGCACACCCTCCGGTTGACAATGCTGGAGACACGCTGATTACAGGCTTCTATCAGCACCCTCTCTAGCCCGGCCCTTTACCATTAGAGGCTGACAGGAGCCCACTTCTTTTTTACTCCTCCGTCTCCCCTCCAGGGGCAGCAGGTTGAGGGCAGCAGATGCCAACAGGCTCAACAAACTGATCCGGAAGGCCGGTGACATTGTGGGGGTGGAGCTGGACTCTCTGGCGGTGTTGTCAGAGAGGAGGATGCTGGCCAAACTCCACGCCATCCTGGACAGTACCTCCCACCCACTCCACAATGTGCTGGCCGGACAAAGGAGTACTTTCAGCGGGAGACTCATCCTCCCGAAATGCACCACAGAGCGCCACAGGAAGTCATTCCTGCCTGTGGCCATCAAACTTTACAATTCTTCACACCAGTAGTAAGCCAACTTAATATTCTGTGAAATAGAGTAACATCCAGTGATATAACAATGGACATTAGGCAATAGTCTGACACAACATTCTGTAACATAACAATACATATTTGGCAATATTATGGCACAACTGTAATATAACTATGTATATTCTGCTAAAAATCTGTAAATCCTGTATATCCTGACATAACACTGTATATTCAGCAAGACCAATTACTTGCATAATTGTAATTGAATTGTATAGACTATAACGGTATAGTTATATCCTATTCTGCTGTATATTCTGCACAAAAAGCTGTAAATCATGTACATCCTGATATAATACTGTATATTCTACAAGACCATTACTTGTATAATTGTAATTGTATAGCCTGTACATAATCATTTATGAGGATTTACCTCACCTACCGTTTTTTACTTATCGTTATTGCCCCCACCCCCCTATCCCTGTGTACACTTTCTAATCTTTTACCTCACACCCTTACCCTTGTGTGCTTTGCGAGACTGTGTGCCGTTGATACAAAGGAGTTTCCCTCGGGATCAATAACGTAATCTGAATCTGAAATCTGAATTTCCACCACAGCTTTTCCGATCTTCTTGCAGTTTCTTTCTTGGGGCTGTTGTTCCTGCTGCCCTGGTTTCTAGCGTGTTGCAAGCTGACACAAACCCCTGCGATTTTCACGCCGCGCATGGGGGGAGGGGGGAGGGGGAGGCAGAGAGTGAGCAAAGGGGGACGGGGAGCGAGTGTGAAGATATGGAGAGGGGGAGACAGGGAGGCGGGGGGGGGTAGGCAGGCAGGTGGGGGGGCAGAAAGCCGTGGAGAAGGCAAATCAACAATTAGTAACACCTTATATAACTCTGAAAAGGGGCCTGCAAGGCATTGATTTCAGGGATCATGGCTGGCTGACTGTGGAGGTATGAGAGCGACACAGAGGAATTGTGAGTGTTTGTGTGTGTGTGTGTGTGTGGGGGGGGGGGGGGGGGGGTGCCACACTGGCAGATAGGATGGCGTGTGGAGGGATGCAGGAGAAAAGATTGGGTGTGGGCTGCAGGGGGAGAGGGGTTGCAGGGGGGCGGGGGGCGAATGAGCAACCGGGCTCTGTAAAAGGGGTCCTGGTCTGAGCCAAGATTTGCACAATGACAGAAAGACTGAAAGGGTAGGCTGGGAGGATTAAACTCAGGAAAACCAGCTCTTAAAAAGCTGTTAAAGCACAATTTACACACAAAAACGCAGAAAGGGAGAAAAAGAGGGGGGGTAAGAGAGAGAGAAGCCGCCTGGAAAGTGAAGGGGTAGAAAAGGCACGTGAGGAGGGATACACAAATGTGCACGAGGCCAGGGACAGACAGACAGAAATAAATAATGGAGAGACATAGAGAGAAAAACATAGACAGCCTCCACAGGTTTTGGAAGCTCTGCAGCAGAGCCAGGTGGTAGACCTTGGGGGGGTGATGGGCTGGTGGTATGGGGGGCTGGGGTAGGAGGGGGTGGTGGCATCTCAGGCTAACTGGAGGAGATTATTCTGGGGCATCCCAAATCAAACTTGAGATGGGCTGAGGACCTCTTTGATACACACTCTACAACTCAGCTGTCTCATTACTACTGTCTGTCTCCACACACACATACACACACAAACAGATGCACATACAAACACACAAATCTTGTTCCAACACACACAGACATACGCATTCTCTCTTTCCCTTAATTACCCACTTGCTCCAACACACACACACACACACACACACACACACACACACACACTCTCTAGCACATTCTCTTACTTCAGCACACACAGACGCAGACAAACACATCTCCACACCACTGTACACAGATACACACACACGAGGAAGAGGAAGACAAAGAACCCTGAGTCAAAACAAAGGGGTGATAATTCCACACAAAGAAATGGAGCTTGCATTTTCCAGCTCGATTTGGAGCTCTTATCTAGACGAAGCACAATGGATGGCATTTGGGGAGAGAGAGCTTGTTCATACCCAAGCTTGACACTTTTTTCGGTGCCAATTGCCTTGTTTTGTGTGTGCATTTATCCCCTGTCCTCTGTTTGTACGTTCTCCTCTGCGTATCCTATTCTCCGAACCGTTGAGGTACACAGCGTAGCCGGCAGAGAGGAGGGGGAAACCGCGGGGGGCAGATACGCGCTTCTATTTTTTGACGTTCTGAATTATTACTGCACGTGGCAAATGGCCCAGTCTGGCGGAGAGCACCTGCATCACCGGGGCCTCCAAGGGGGAGAGAGAGAGAGGGCGGTGCACTCTGAAACAGCCGAGATGGGGGGGACGCAGGGACAGGGGACGCTGCGCATACATGTTCCTAGAGTAGGGACTGTTCCTCCCTACCGCAAGCTGTGCTTGAATGTGTTATTTGAAAATGGCCGCAGGGTACATGCCATCTTCAACCGTCAATAACCCGGTTCCTCTGGGGTGTTGTTACGAGCTGGAAGGCACGTGTGGGAGATCTGCATGAGGTGGCGGTCTGTAGTTGAGCGGAGAGGGTTTTGAAGTCTAGTAAGTTGCTACAATGTCAAGATTATGAGTGTACTGGTTTGCGTCGTTAGCAGGGGTCACCGAGAGGTCATAGCACTGTGTAGTGTGCCTGCTAAAATATATACACACACATGCATGCACCGCACACACACACACACATAAGCCTGTGTGCTTTTGTTATCCCCAGTAACAAGGTCCCAAACGCAATCCCCACACACGTCTACACAAACACATCAACGCAAATACATGCGCAAACGCTTCTTTGGTTCCATCAACAAGGTGGTGGTCTTGGATATTTACATTTAGTCATTTAGCAGACGCTCTTATCCAGAGTCACAGCAAGTACAGAGACATTCCCCCTGAGGCAAGTAGAGTGAAGTGCCTTGCCCGAAGACACAACGTCATGTTGGCACAGCTGGGGTTCAAAGCAGGAAGCTTCTGATTACTAGCAGACACCCTCACCGCTTAGCCACCTGACCTGGACATATCCAGCATGGGGTCAGGAGAGACTAGCTGTCTCTCTTCCATCCATGTGAGACCTGCCTGCGGGTTCACATGGCAGCTCAGTGCCAGGGGAGTTTCACTTTTATGTTATGCCCAAGTTACCCAGACTGCACTGCACTTAAACCTAACGCGACAGGAAGTCACTGTGTCACACAAGTCACAACTAAACCTGCCCTATAGCCCCAGACAAGCTGATTGATCTATTACAGTAACACCCTCCACACACACACACACACACACACACACACACAAAAAAACCATACATCTGTGATGCAAAAACTGTCCAAAACACACTCATGTACATCGGCTCCCATCCACGATATTCCATTTGGAAAAGTCTGGATTAAAATGGATCGAGCCAAATTAGTTTTGACCTAGTTATTAGGGATAGCAAAAAGCACACAAGCTCTCTCTCACACACAAACACACAAACACACTTTAAAGTCAGGGTTAATTAAATTCCATTTGTCAAATCAGGATGACCATCTTTGTAGAAATTTAATTGAAAGATCTAGCGGTCTAACTAAACCCTGTCTACTTCCTGGAGGTGTGGATACCTTCTGTGACAGTGTTTCAACATTTTCTTTCAATAGCAGTGATTTGTGTGGGAGTTTTATTGTATTTGTCTTCTTATGTGTGTGCGTGTGTTTGTGTGTGCGTTGTGTGAGTGTTTGTGCGTGCGTGTGTTTGTGCATGTAGGCATGCAGGTGCGCACGCACGTGTACCGAAGGCACGTTACTTCACACCTGCTGTTCACGCTCCTCTCACTCTCCCTCGCTCCCTCTCCTTTCTATCTCTCCCTCTCTTTCTGTCTCTCTTTCTCTCTATATCTATGGATATATACATGTATATATATATTTCTCCCTCTCTCTCCCTCTCTCTCCCTCCCTCTCGCCCTCCCTCTCTCCCTCTATATCTCTCTCGCCCTCTCCCTCCCTCTCCCTCCCTCTCTCTCTCTCTCTGCAGTCAGAAATGTATTCATGTAATTAAGCTGCTAATACACCGTCAAAGAATTGTCTAATTCAGCAAGAAGGAATTAAAGAATCTGGAATGAGTCATTAGCCAGACGAGATGTTCTGTTGAACGTTCTCAATAAGGAACATGGAGAGCCGCTCACACATCGCTCACACATTTGCCGCAGCACAAAACTGTGTACTAAATATAAGTGTTTGGGACTGCGTGTGCACACATGGCAGCAAGCAAGCATAAGCATGGCTATGTAAATGATTCGAAGACGTGAAATTGCATGTGGGTGAGCGAGAGGCACCCTTCAATGTATGTAATCCATTTGGACCAATCACCCAATGCAGTGAATTATTGCCTATTGTAAACATTAAGGGACTGTGGGCCAGATTGCAATCAATGTTTCTACTATAACAAGCATAAAGAGCAAAATCCCAAATACGCCATGCAACAAGAATGGGATGAAAAAGCTCAATAGCTCATAAAAGCAGAACATCAAGACAGGCAGAATATAAAAAAATAATATTTTGAAGACTAGGAAATGCTAGCCCACCAGTTGTGATCAGTTTTGCAGATGACTGGGTGGAGAAGCAGCTGACTCACTCATGCTCACGTTTCTGATGGACTCACTGGTTGGCAGGGGCTGATTGTCCTGGGGATGGAGGCAGGGAGTGGGGGAGGAAGGGAGGGAGAGGGGTAGGAAGGGTGGGAGAGAGAGGGGGAGAGAGGGAGCAGCATGGAGGGAGAGGGAATGGAAGGAGGGAGATGGAGGGATAGGGAAGAAAGTGGAGGGAGGGAGATGGAGAGAGAGTCGCAGGGAGGGAGAGGGCAGGGTGAAGGGAGAAAAGGGAAGGAGGGAGATGGAGGGATAGGGAGGGAAGTGGAAGGAGGGGTAGAGGGGCAGGGTTCAGTTAGCAGTGCACCCCCAGATGAAGTGGATAATTGAGTAGGGAACAAACACTGCCACCATCCTCGGAAACCCCCCCCCCCTCCTGAAAAGCGAGAATGATGTAGTGGGAAAACAGGGAGCTGGGGGGGCGGGGGGGGGGGGGGGCAGAGCCAAAAGGGAGTGGGTGAATGAGGAGGAGTGGGGTTTAAAGGAGAGTGAAAATCCGAGAGAACCTCTGGGGTAGAAAGCGACTATTGAAAAGCTATTAAACTTGCATTTAGAAGGATTGATTGGAAATGAAGAGGCCTATTAAAAGAGAGGGACAAGGGGACAATAGTGTGTCTCTGGCCGCCGTATGTCGGCCTTCTTTCAGCAGCATTCTTCCCTGGGGGAGGCCCCCCTTGCTTGTCTGTTTAAACACTCCCACCCAAAGAACCATTTCAGGGGGGCTTAGCAGAGGCTGAATAGACTCCTCTTTATCTTAGAACCCCACCCCTAGCTTGACTCCCCCCCCCCCATTCTTCCATTGAGCCACAAAGAAGGAGAGAGGGAGAAATAAAAACGAAGGGAAAGCTGTTTTTTATAAGTACACCCCTACCCTTCCTCTGCCTTCAAAGAAAAAATCTTCAAAACCAACTTTCTCTTATTCTTTCTCTCTTTCTCCCTCTCTTTCTCTCCCCCTGTCCCTCTCTCCCTCTCTCTTCCTCTCTCCCTCCCTCTCTCTCTCTTTCTCTCTCCCCCTCCCTCCCCTCATATCTTCCCCAAAGGATTAGTTACCTCTGGAGAGCTGCCACCCTTCCCTGCCAGTAGGGTTTGTAATACTCAATCTTCAGCATCGTGACACAAACAGTGGGAAACATGGGGCCTCATTCAAACTGGGTTCCTGTGCGCGTCTGCTTTTGTGCGTTGGCTGATGCGTGGGTGTTTGTGTGTGTACAGTTTGTACGTGCGTACACGCGTGCGTGTGGTGCTTATGTGTGCATGCGTGTGTGTGCTGTACTTCAACACGAAGGCAGGTGTTTGCAGCATGCTTGATACATCGTTCCCCAGGGAACCTTAATGGAGTCTGGATTGTTTAACATCCGTTTTGACAAAAAGCTCGCCAAAAGAGCGTCAGATTCTTTTACCTTTCACCGGCGAGGTTGCATCGTGTTAGCGTGCTTGTCGCCATATGGTCTCAGGAAAGAGTTGAATAAGTTATGAAGAAGCAGACACCCGCAGTCGAGCGGCCATGTTGGGATTGGAGTCTGTTCCACACGCTGATGCTTTCTTTAGCTAAGCTTGTGACAGCTAGCAACACTCATGGTGTTCAACTGCAGACAAAACAGGCTGTGAAGCATGTCTGGGGTTGTAAAACACAGTTTGGATTCAGCTGAACTAAACGAAAAGCAAGCGCATGTTGATCACAAGATGACTGATATTACACGTGTAGGGCAGGGGTGGGCAATTCCAGTCCTCGAGGGCCAATGTCCTGAAAGTTTTCGATGTTCCCTGCTCCAGCACACCTGATTCTAATGAAGGGTCATTATCAAGAGCAGAGCTTGAGTTGGAGCAGGGAAACATCTAAAACCGTCAGGACAGCGCCCTCGAGGACCGGAATTGCCCACCCCTGTTTTAGGGTGTCTTTTGAGTTCAGTGTTCCTGTCAGTTTATGGGTGTAGGGTCTTATACGTGTCTGTGTCCCACACTCATACACTTAAAAAAATGGCAAATGAGCTAAAAAAAGCTGTCCCATGTATATTTGAAAACAAACAAGCACCCATGTGTCTGTGTGATTCACCCTTCCTCTCCTCCTCCCTCCCTCCTCTCCCACACAGCAGCCCAGGCTGCCTACTTCTCCCAGCAGCCCCAGGACCAGGTGGTGGTGGCTGGCCAGTCCGTGACGCTGCCCTGCGTCATTGTGGGATATCGCGGGATGGTGCAGTGGACCAAAGATGGCCTGGCGCTCGGTGGGGAGAGAGACCTGCCAGGTGAGAGCCTTGTCTCTCGTTTTTCGGTGTCACTCTCTGTCGGTTTCTATCGCTCTCTGTATCTGTCTGGTGCTGTCCCTCTCCCTCTGTGTCTTACTCCCGTTTGTTTCTCTATTCATCTCTCTCAAGAGATACTCTGTCTCTCTCGGTGTCTCTGTCTCTCTCTGTCTCTGACAATTTCTCTCACTTTTTTGTCTTGCTCTTTGTCTCCTGATCTTCCTGTTGCTCTTGCTCGTACGCTCTGTCGCTTTCTCCTTCTCTCTTCTGTCTCTCCCTCTCTCTACCTCTCCCTCTCTCCCTTCTCTGTCTCTCTCAGTGTCTCTGTCTCTCTCTCTACCTCTCCCTCTCTCCCTTCTTCTCTCTCTCTCTCTCTCTCTCTCTCTCTCTCTCTCTCGCTCTCTCTCTCTCACTCTCTCTCTCCCTCTCTTTCTGTGTATCTGACTCTCCTTGTCTGATCAATGCCAGCTTTCATTAGCAAGCAGGTCCTTCTCCGTCAGCCTGATGGGGTTTTACACAAATGAATAGTGAGAAAACAAACTCAGTGTCAGACTGTCACACTCTGCTTCCGTTCTTAAGCAATTCCAGTCGTTTTTGTAGCGAGCCGGCCAATCAATGGTCTGTTGTCTAGCATTGACATTTCACCGCACGTCTGGCTGATGAGAAGGTGGAAGCACTTCCTCCTGACCTTCGCCTCGCTGTCTTTATCTGGTCCGCTGGGCGCTTCGGCGTCGCAACCGGGGAGTGACTCACTCTGTCCGTCTTGAAAACTCCCAGCATCCTTCTCTCCCTTTGTCCTGCTCTCTCTATCTTTTCCTCTCTCTCTCCCTCTGTGTCTCTATTTCTCTCTCTCTTTCTCTCTTTTCTCTCCCTCTCTCCCTTCTCTCTCTCTCCTCTACCTTCTCTCTCTCTCCCCCGGACGCCAGCCTTTCAGTTGTTGTGTGTTTCTGTGTTTTGTTGTTGTTGTTGTGCCTGTTTCGTTGTGGTTTCCCTCCCTGACTGAGCTCTCCACCCTTCTCTCTCCCTTTGACTGGACGCAGGCTGGACGCGCTACTCTTTAATGGGCGACCCGCTATCAGGCGAGCACAGCCTGCTGATTGACGCGGCCGAGCTGGCGGACGACGCCGTGTACGAGTGTCAGGCCACGCAGGCAGCGCTACGCTCCCACCGGGCCAAGCTAACCGTGCTGGGTAAGACTGGGGGGGGGGGGGGGGAGCTGGGAACGGAGACCCCTGGGGGCAGAGTGGGGGAGGGGGGGTGGTGGTAGGGAGGGAGGGGATGAGATGGATTGGTGGTGGTGGTGGTGAAGGGGTTCTGGGGGGTTTGGAGTGGATGAGAATGGAGTGGAGAGGATGATTAGAAGGGTAGAAGGGGGGTGGAGGGCAGGCATCCTGAGAAGAATGCTGACCAATCGAAAGGCGCACAAACAGTGCGGTGCATGGAAATGCAGAAGAGGCAGAAGACAAACGCACCACAGGCATGCACACCTGCGCCGGGGGTGCACACACAAGACTCACATTCACACACGCACACGCGTCAAAATGTGAGACGGTTTTGCGTCTCTGTCAGGGTCTCTGTTCATAAAATCTCCTGCTGTTATCAGCATTCAGACATAACACCTGGAAAATGGACTTTCAGCTGTAAATCATGTTCTGAAAGTATTTTTCAAACCCAGCAAAACTGAGTGTAAGGAGCCAGCAAAGAAAAATAACCCACCCCTCCCCCACACACTTCTCTCTCTCTTCTCAGCGGCCATAGTCAAGACCGTGGAAGTCCAGGGTAATGTGATTGCTGCAGTCACAAATGGCTTGCGTGGTCGCTTCAAGTCAAGGTCTGCACAGTTAGCACATTTTACAGTGAGTCACAAAATTTGTCAACCGCGGGGCGTTTTTTTCTAATTTTTTTCTGCACGTTAATGTGATGTGAGTGATCTCCATATTCGCCCCAGCGTTCAGTCAGCAAAGGAGAGGGTCAGGGCTGTGAGGATAGGTGGAGGGGATTGTGAATGGAGTGGGGGGGACGGGGGGTGTCAGGCTTTGTGAGAGCGAGCGAGCGTAGCACTGCTGGCACCTGCTGGTCGGAAGAGGAACTCCCCCCCCCCCCCCCCCCCCCCCCCGTACACCCCCCATCTGGCCGGCCGCCCCCCTGCACCTCGCCAACGTCCTCACTCTCCCTCTATCGACTGGCGCCACCCCCGCTGTGCAAGGGACCAGACCCCACGGGTGTGTGCTCGTGGGCATATGCTCGCAGGCGTGTTGACTTGGTGTGATGTTGTTTATCCAGCGCCGGAAGATGTTGTGATCGTGTGAGCTCATTCGGTCCTGGAAATTGGAGTAGAGGAAATGCCAGGCAGGAGACGCGTGCAGCCAGACTCGCTCTTGTAATGAGGAGCGGTGTTCTAATTGGTTAAGATCTGCCCCAGCCGTGCCCATACGCCCCCCGCCACCTACCTCAAAGCGGTCAGCAGATCACCCTCGGCCTGCGGGGAGCCCAGAGAAGTTTGGGGGGATGGGCGGGGGGGATCAATGCGGCCAGATGAGACCAAAGCAATCCTGCAGTCAAAGGACTCAACAGCAAGAGTGCAGTCAGGGGAATCGGCATGGAAATTAAAATCTCCTAGCGCTCGGATTCCATTAGTGTCCGTTGCTGGCGCACCGGAAGGACCTCTGACATTTCACACTCGTGCACAGAAATTGGTTCGGCGGAGAGGCAGCGAGAGAGGCCGGCCTGGACTCCCCTGTTTACACCTCCCCTTATTGGCCGGGGAGAAAGACACCTTCATCACGGCCTGGCATGCTCCGCAGCGTGTGTGAAACCGAGCAAATAAATGAACAAATAAGCATTTGAGATGAAACATGTCTGTTCGGATAAATAGAGAGGTAATGACAGAGTCCCGATGTTAAGAAGAGAAATCAAATTGGTTAGCTTTGCGCCTTGTTTCTTTTCTGAGGACAGGACTGTTATTGTCGTCCGCCAGCTCCTGACTCAAAGTCAAACTGTCGCTGCGAGACGGAACAATACGTGGCTTGTCAAAGCTGCAGCTTCCATTACGCAACTGCCACCGCTTGAAGACTGGCGCCTGAACTGAAGCAGGGTTTGGCTTTGACATGACGTGTTGTGTTCCTTGTGTGTGTCTCTTGCAGTTCCTCCAGGAGATCCCGTGGTGGAGGGGGGGCCGGTGGTTCGTTTGAAGGCCCACACGCCTCACAACCTCACCTGCAGAGCCTCGGGGGCCAAGCCTGCCGCCGAAATCACCTGGTACCGCGACGGGGAAGTCATGGAGACAGCCATCTACTCTAAGGTACAAGGGCCAAGCCCGCTTCACCCTCATCCTTTGCTCGCCGTCATCCACCCACGCTCAAGCAATGTTACTCAATGGCGCACACCATGCAGAGCAGGGTAGACCAGGGTAGTAGAGCTACTCAATATTTTTCTCTCTGGGTAATATACGACTCTCTGTATACTCTTCTAGACCTCATTTTATTCTTCCTCCAGCTTTCGTCTCCCAGCCCCCTCTCTCTCTCTGTCTCTCTCTCTCTCTCTCTCCCTCTCTCTCTCTCTCTCTCTCTCTCTCCTTCTCTCTCTTTTCTCCACTCTCCCCATCCCCCCCACCTTACTTTCCTTTCCCAGGACGAGTTCCCTCTCTCCGCCTCCTCTTCCTCTCATACCCTCGTTCTACCTCGAAATGCTGAAGCCCCCCTCCTCTTTTCACGCTCGCGCCTGAACCCCTCTCCCCTGCCTTCCCCTCTCCCTACACCCCCCCTTATGTTATGCTGTAGTGTCACTGCGTTAGAGAGAACGGGAAAGGGCCCTTTCCTGTTCTCTCTAACGCAGTGACACTACAGCATAACTGGAGCATTCCAAAGCTCAGACAGGCATGAGCGTTTGATACAGTAGGGCTCCTGTGGAGGAGAAATCACCCACAACAATGCCTGCACACAATGGCGAGCCGGCAGAGCGTGAACCAGCTGCGGTCGGGAAAGAGTCACATACTTCATGCTCCCTGACCACGCTAAATTACGCTAAACGCCGCATTTAAAGAGGCGACGGTCCTGCGGTGTGGGGGGCGGTGTGGGACGGAGGAAGGGGTCTGTGGGGGGGGGGGGGGGGGGGGGGGGCAGCAAACAAGGAGAGGAGGGACGAGACAAGGGGGGAAGATTCAAGGTGTGAGGGGAGGAAGGGAGGGGAGAGGAGGTGACGGGGTGGAGAGGAGGAGAGGCGAAAGAGAGACGGGAGGCAGCGAGGCGAGAGGTGAAAAGGAAGGAGGGGAGGAGTCCAGCGAGGTAAACGACAGCCGGCTTGATACAGATGAGGGAGCGTCCCTTCTAGCCGGAAAGATGGAGGAAACGGTCGAGAGAGGAGGGGAAGAGGGAGGTGGGGTGGGGGGAGAGAGGCGGGGAAGAGTGAAGAGTGGTGACAGGGAGTGATGCGATTCGATCTAGCGTAAAAATGCTTTTTGTGTGTCTGGCTGAGGGAGTGGACGGCCTGGTTCATTGATTCGGGCGTCCCGGGAATAGGCACAGCATGCCTTTGCTCTTTTCCAGCAACGTGTGACACTCTGTCTCGCACCCCCCCCACCCCCTTACCTCCCAGCACCCACCCCCCTCGCAGCCATAGAAATACAGACACGCAGCCACCCCTGCCATGGCTACACACTGTCACTCGTCAGTGTGCGCGCGCGTCTGTATTCCTCCCCCCCCCCCCCCTTCCATTCCTCCAAGTCCTCCGAGACCTACACCTTTCCTCACTTAGGCGTATTGATTCCGGTGAGCAATAAATAGATTTAAAAGATGATGACAAACAGGAGCTGCTGACGTGAAGCACTCCCAGAAAATGTGGGAACAGCACAATATCCCTCCTTCGCGTCATAAACTAGATGATTTAACGGCTCTGCCAATGGGCAGGATGGCAAGTTTAATGTCTTGCATGTCAGGAGAATAAGACCGGTGGTGTCGTCGACACCTGAAGGGGGCGAAATGAGGGGATGTCAGGTGGCTCAGCAGTTAAGGTGTTGGGCTAGTGATTGGAGGGTTGTGAGTTAGATTCCCGGCTGTGGCTATGTGACGTTGTGTACTTGGCAAGGCACTTCACCCTATTTACGCCAGGGGGAATGTCCCTGTACTTGCTGTAAGTTGCTCTGGATAGGAGCGTCTGCTAAATGACTGAATGTAAATGTCATGTAGACCACATCCACATTTCTTTTTAGTCACCATGTAAGTTGCACAAACACAGAATTTACTGTGGCAAGATGGAACAAACAAAAAACATATACGGGATAATAGTAATAATATAATAAAAATGTACAATTAAAAGTAGGTAATAACTGTACTTGGATAGGAATATATAAAATGTATATGGGTGTGAATGGATATGTACTATAGTTGGGGGGATTATGTACACAATATTGCAATTTCATCAAAGTGATCAAGAGTCAAAGTGGTGTAGACCACATGTGCTACTTACTAGACCACATCGACTTTAAACCACATGTGATACTGACAGTATGTAGACCACAGCTAGACCACATGTGCTACTTTCCTTGACTGCATTGTCACACCAGAGAGCACTGTACAGTGCCACAACACATGTGACATGTCTCTAAGCTCCTTCGGTGGAAAATCTAATCTTTCTCTATACTCTTTCTCTCTCTCCTCTCGCTCTCCTCTATCTCCCCTCTCTCTCTCCTCTATCTCCCCTCTCTCTCCGCTATCTCCCTTCTCTCTCTCCTCTATCTCCCCTCTTTCTCTGCTCTCCTCTCTCTCTCTGCTCTCTGCCTCCTCTCTCCTGTCTGTCTGCTCTCTCTCCTCTCTCCGCTCTCCGCTCTCTCTCCTCTATGCTCTCTCTCCGCTCTCTGCTCTCTCTCCGCTCTCTCTGCTCTCTCTCCGCTCTCTCCGCTCTCTCTGCTCTCTCTCCGCTCTCTCTGCTCTCTCTGCTCTCTCTGCTCTCCGCTCTCTCTGCTCTCTCTCCGCTCTCTCTGCTCTCTCTGCTCTCTCTGCTCTCTGCTCTCTCTGTCAGATGCGGATGGAGGATGGGAAGAGGGAGCTGGCTGTCAGCATGCTCCCCATCGTTCCTGAGGACAGGGACTCCGGACGCACCTACACCTGCCGGGTCCTTAACCCTGCGGCGCCTGCTGGGCGCCAGACATCCGTCACCATTAACGTCCAGCGTGAGTGTTACCCCCCAACCCCACCCCCTCCCCGCTAGCACCGCAGCCCCATCAAACATGCCGCGAAAAAGAGCGTTATTTGAACGCTGCGGACGTGAATAACCTTTCCTCCAGTGGCTCTCAAGAGATCACTGAGGGGGAGGTTTGTTCTGCCTGCCTGCGCATGCCCCCTGTCACCGCCCCCACGACAGGGCTGTACTCTCAGCTCAGCAGCGTGGTCTCGCGTCAGTAATGCTGTTGCTTCATGCAGACCCCCCTACGGTGACCCTGTCCGTCCAACCCCAGACAGTGATGGAGGGGGCCAAGGTTCTGTTCATCTGCTCGGCCTCAGCAAATCCGGAGATCACAGGATACAGGTGAGCCGTGCACACACACAAACGCTGATGCACGTTCACACACATGTACACCGCAAAAACACGTACACCCACACAGACAAACATCAGTGGCAGAGCTCTCTTAACGTTCTCTCTCTTATCTGCTGTCAAACTTCTCAGTTCTACCTGTCAGTAGTGTAAGACATTTCTGTAAACACTGGTCTAATTGAAAGTGAGCGAGGGTTGCCACAGCATGTCTTTCTCTCTTTCCTTCTCTCTCTCTCCTCCTGCCTCTCACAATCACACTCTCCATCTCTCCCTCTTTCTCCCTCTATTTCACATTTACATTTATTCATTTAACAGATGCTTTTATCCAAAGTGACTTACAGTAAGTACAGGGACATTCTCCCTGAGGCAAGTAGGGTGAAGTGCCTTGCCCAAGGACACAACGTCATATAGCCACAGCCGGGGCTAGATCTCACAACCTTCCGATCATGAGGCCAACGCCTTAACCATTGAACCATCTGACGCCCTATCCCCCCCCCCTCTCTCCCTCTCTCTCACTCTCCTTCTCTCTCTCACACTCTCTCCCTCCCTCTATCTCCAGATGGGCCAAAGGAGGGCTCCCTATCTCGGAGGCCAATGGGGACAGTCTGGAAGTGACAGTGGATCATTCCTACTTCACTGACCCTGTGTCCTGCGAGGTGTCCAACTCAGTAGGCAGCACCAACGTCAGCACCCTGGTGGACGTGCAGTGTAAGGGCGGCTGGAAAGTGTCGGGAAGTGTTGCAAAGCGCTGCGAATGTGAGGAGGGGTTCGTTTGACCGTGTCGTTTCCTCAACAGTCGGGCCCAGACTCCTGTCAGAGCCCAAACCCATGATAGTGGACACGGGGATGGATGCTGCCTTCACCTGTGGCTGGACAGGGAACCCTCCCCTGACACTGGCCTGGACCAAGCATGGCTCCAACGTGGTAAGAAGGATTTTCCTTTGACAGCTTTTCCATTTCAGGCACCCCACCTCCTCCTCCCTCACCAAACTCCTCCTCCTCCTCCTCCCTACCAAACTCCTCTGCCCCCCTTATCCCTCCTCCTCCCCACTTCTCCACCTTCCTCGCCACAATCCTGTTTGGCCTTGTATCTTCCTCACCTCCTGTCAGCGTCTTTTACTTGGGAGGAAGTCTCTCCCAGTTCACACATTCACACTTACCGTCAGTATGTCCCAGGGGGGAAGACCATCCTCGCCTCACTGCAGTGTAGAAACAGTTTTCCCTCTGCCTGCCTGTCTGTCTCCCTGCCAGTCTGTGTGGAAGCCTGCCTGTCTGTCTGTCTGTTTGTCTGTCTGGAAGCCTGCTTGTCTGTCTGTCGGGAAGTCTGCCTGTCTGTCTGGAAGTCTGAAAGCCTGCCTGTCTGTCCGTTTGTCCGTCTGTTCGTGTGCCCACTGTTAACGCTGTACCACGTCACCCAGAGAGCTGACACGCTGTCATAACAAAGTGGCCACTGGATCAATCAATCATCCAATCACCGGAGCTGTGGGTCTAAACCCAGTGATTCAGAAAAAGCCTTCTGCCAAAGCCATTTCTCAGAAGTCCAACCCAAGACAGTCTCACTGCTCCCCCCACCCCCTACCCCCACCCCACCCCCCGCTCACAGGGAGAAAAACGTGACATCTCCACCTTTTCGTTGGAGCTTCTCGCTGGAGCGAGTCGTGTGTCCCCCTCCTACCCCGTAATCCGATTTCAGCAGTGGCCCGGGAGGGCGGCGTCGGTTTCGCAAAACACCCCGGGAAGGCGGTGCCGCGAGCCGTGCTGTCATCTCGGAGATTGAACGCTTTCAGGCTGAGTCTCTGAGGGGGAGAGCACGGCCACTCTTCTAATCCAACACCTCTTTCCATGCCCCCTCCCCCCTCCCCCCGTCCTGTCACTGCATCTCACATCGTCACAGTAATGGATTAATTGGGTTACTCCATAAGTGCGTTGGAATAAAATATTTTTTCTTTCACGAGAGAGTGAGGGAAAGGCAGTGGGTGTGGGGGTGTGAGTGCGTGGCGAGAGTGTGTGTGGCTGGGGGAGCAGGGGGTGGGTGGAAGGGGGAGGAGGAGGAGCAGGAGAGGAAGTAAATGGATTAATCACAGCTTGATGGAATGGCTAGATCAATGAGCTAACGAGGGAGAGGGGGTGGGCGGAGTCAACCCCCAGAGGCGCTGGAAGCCGCGCTCACATCGCGGAGCGTTAGCGTCCGTTCAATTAGGACACTCCAGCCGGCCCCGTGGTCAGTGCAGAGGAGCGTCTGGAGAGCTTAATGCTGTGATTAAAGCCGCTTGCAGCAGAAGGAAATTGAAAGTGGCTGCGGCCGGTCACCCCCCCCCACCCCCCTCCCCCCCTCCGTGCTGACACGTTGGTTGTCGTGCTGCTGAGCCGCTGGTTAACATATTCTCTCTGATATCTCTTCTGTCCCGCTCTCCCTTCCTCCATCTCTCTCTGGCTTTCTCCCTCCATCTCTCTCGCCCTCTCTATCTCCCTCTCTCTGTCTCGCCATCCCTCCCCCTCCATCTCTCTGTCTTACCATCTCTGTCTCTCTCTATCTTTATCTCTCTGTCATACCATCGCTTTCTCTTTCCATCAATTTTTCTCCATTTCTCTTTATCACATTTTCTCTTCTTACCATCTATTTATCTCTCCATCTATTTCTCTCTCCATCTTTCTCATTTTTCTCTTTCTCCATTTCTCTCCATCTCTTCTTCTTTCTCTCTCTCCTCGTCTCTCCCCGTCTTTATCGCTCCATCTCTCCCTGTCTGCAGGTCCTCAGCAACGGGAACACCTTGCAGCTGAAGGCCGTCACCCAGGAGGATGCTGGGATGTACACCTGCAAGGCCATCGTGCCTCGCATCGGCGTGGCCGAGAGGGACGTCACCCTGACCGTCAATGGTGAGGCACATCCCTCCCTCACAGGTCACTTCCTGTCCTGCCCCCGCCCGGCGCAAGTCCTCCAGGCACACTCTTAATTTCCCCCTCCAAGAGGGTGCACATAGGAGGCTGAAGAATGGCTTCCCTCACCACTCAGCCTTTATCGTGTCACGATTCCATATAGTAGCCTGCGCTTTTGTTTCAACGTCTCAAAACCACTCTTCTGTTGCCCTCCTCTCCCTGCTCTCTGCTTCTCTCCAGGCCCACCTATCATCACAGCAGAGGCCACGCAGCATGCTGTCAAGCACTCCAAGGGCAAGCTGGAGTGTCTAGTGGGCAGCAGCCCCCCTCCGGAAAAGATCGTAAGTGAGCCTCTGGTCCTCTGCTGTCTGCTGTTGGTTGTGCGTTCTGTTTGAGTGGCCTCTCACCATCCACCTTCTGACGCCACGCACGCACTTAAGAAAGCATTAGCTCGGTGTGGGCTCAGCTGCTGCTCTTTATCTTCGGCTGCGCACACACACCTTTCGCTCGTGCATGAGCACGCCTTCCCGCATGCACGCGTTCCCCCTCCCAGATTCACACTAGACCAGAGATGAGTGAGCGCGGAGACGGGCTTCCCGCCTTCGCCAGCCAAACTGCGGCACAATTAGCAGCCCGTCAGACTCAACCGCTCTGACCCCCGTTGAACCGGCAAGCGTGGGGCCCACGGCAGAGAGAGGATAATTAGGGTCTGAGGAGAGAGAGAGAGAGGGCCCAGTTGGCCCCCGCCGGCCCTCGCGGCGCCGGAGCCTCGCAGCCTCTCCTCCTGCCTCTTACACTGCCCTCCCTCCTCACCTCCCACCCCCCCCCCCCCCCCCCGGCTTGCGAACTCGGCTAGCTAGGGAGCGCTTTGAAGGTCGACTGAGACAGAAAGAGAAAGGTGTGTGTGGGAGGGGGGGGGGGTGTGGCTGGCTCAGCCGTGGTCATCTTGCTCACTTCCAGCGGTCCCGTCAGACGAGCGCCACTGACCACCCCTCCCGCCACCTTCACCCCCATTCTCCCCTCCTCCTCCTCCTCAGGTGTGGAGCTTCGGAGATGTGAGCCTCTCCTCGGGGTCCTCCGGGCGTTTCGCCGTCCAGACGGTGGCCAGCGACCACGGCGTCCTCTCCTCCCTCGTCCTGTCTGAGACGTTATCCCAGGACTTCCAGCTGCGGTTCAACTGCACCGCCTGGAACCGCTTTGGCACGGACACTGCCGTGGTCACTCTCAAGGAGCAAGGTAAGCGCAAGCGGTACTGGGCTTATCAGAGACGCCCAATTCTCAGCCGGGTGTAATGTGAAGAGCGAGATGGACAGATGGGGGTCCCAAAAACCAAACTTCTATTGGGCTCTTATCTTAATTATCCTCTTCGAATCAATATTATTTAATCAAAGAGATGGTCTCCACCTTAATGAAAACGTTTGCTCTGTGGCATTGCCATCGATCAGGTTGGGGGAAGGGGGGGGGGGTCAATTAAGAGAAGTCACAGGTGTGGATCCAGCGGCCGTTTGCTCTGCTGCCCCTGCCCCCCACCCCCACCTCCCCAGCCACACGCTACACCAGCCCCCCTTTAAACAAGCTTAAATAAGGTGGAGCTTCTTCGACTTGTGCCCGTTTGCCTGGCAGAAGCCTTTGTTGCGGTAGACACCAAAAATAAGGTCCTCGCCATCACCGCGGCCGAGCCCGGGTCTCGGGAGGGCCGGGGAGCCGGTATCTCCTGGAATCTCTAATTAGATTACTGTCTATTGCTTCATTGCGTGTCAAGCCTTGTTACCCTTCCTCCAGAGAGATTAGAGACATGAGGCAGGCCGCGGGGACTCCGAGGCAGCCTGGGCTGGCCGAGCCACGCCAGGCTTACTGCATACGCATTTAGATGGGCTCTGGCTCTGGCAGGATTAGAGAGGAGAATGGATGAATCGCTTTCCACCTTGCTCCCATCTCGTTTCTCTCGTGCTCTCTGATCCGCAGAGGTCTTGACACTGACACTTTTTGCCTCTTTTTCTCTCCCTTTCTCTCTTGCTCTCTCTCTGTCTTTTTGTCTCCCTCTTTCTGTCTCTATCTCTCTCGCTCCCTCTCTCGCTCTCTACTGTGTCTCCCTCCTTCTCTCGCTCTTTCCCTCTCTCACCCTCTCCTTTATCTGTCTCCCTCCCACTCTCGCTCGCTTGTCTCTGTCTCCCTCCCTCTGTCTCTACCTGTCTCCCTATTGTTCTTTCTATTTCTCTCTCCCTCTCTGTTTCTCTCTCACAGAGGCTCTACCCATGCTGATCATCGTGGGGGCGTCGGTAGGTGGTGGGAGTGTCCTGCTCATCTGTGTCATCACTCTCGTGTCTCTGTGCTGCAGACACACTGGCAGAGGTGAGCTCAACGGTCAGTATGGGAACCAGGAAGCAGCCCTCCATTGTCTCACATCACTTCATTAAATTATAACCCCATCCGTCCATTTACACTTTATTTAATTCCGGTTCCGGAATTGACTTGATTAAATTAAAATTTCTAAATTAAATTGGTTAGGGAGGGAAAAAAAGGGCCTTGAGAATTAGAACGCTGGCTTTTTCAGACGGGTTTGTAACAGGTTGTTAATCCTGCTGTGTTGAACTCCTTCCTATTCCTCTGTCTCCCTCTTCCTCCCCCTGTCTCCCCCCTGTTACCCATTGTCTCCCCCACAGGTAAAAAGTGCACTCGGCTCTCCAAGAGCGACATTCGCGTCCAGATTGTCCACAGCGACCACAACGCCACCCGCGGCAATGACGACGAGGAGGATGTCAAGGAGCCCATGGTACTCATCCCCCCCTCCGCTCTCCACAGAACAGTAATCTATATTCATGTTTGGGGAAGGCAGGAGTGCATGTTTGGCAGTGGAAATGGGGGAGGGGTGGGATGCACCCATCCTTTTATTGTGGGGGCAGTGGGGAGGGGGGGGGGGGCAGGAGGAAGGGGAGCAGGGGGGAGAGTGTTCTGTTCTTGTTCATCTGCGCTGTTCAACCTTGTAATTCCTGGAAATTCCCCCCCCCCCCCCCCCCCCTCAGGCTCCCAACAGCAGCGAGTCTCCGGGGACGTCTCGCACAGAACACAGCGACCTTCTGGAAGAGGAGGACGACGAAAGGTCGGACACCAAGGTAAAAACAAAACAAAAACTCATGCAAACATTCAACAACCCCCCACCCCCACACACTTTAACTTAAAAGGGGAGTCAGGTGGCTGACTTGCCTCAGGGGGTCTAATGTCCCTGTATTTGCTGTAAGTCGCTCTGGATGTCTGCTAAATTACTAAATGTAAAAGCGTCCTTGCGCAGGAAGTGCGTGAGCAGCTGCTCCACTTAAGCGCTTGACCTTACTGAACAATAACAACCCTGTTTCTCTCCTGCCCCTCAGGACCCCACCAACGGCTACTACAACGTCCGCGCTCAAGAGGACCGTAACATCCGCAGCAGTGGCTTCTCTGAGTACGTCCCCAACACCCGACCGGTCTACACGCCCTCCCAACTGCCCTCACCCAGCCCGCTCTACGGCCAGCACAGCACCCAGCCACGCATCTACGACTTTTCCCACCGCTACGCCACCACCACTGGCGCCCGCTCCACCTACGAGCAGCAGCAGGCCCAGCAGCAGGCAGCACAGCCTGCCAGTATATACCCGGCTGACCCTGTCTACAGCGGCTCCGCCTACCTGCCCACCTCCACCACCGCCACCTACGGCCGCGCCTTCACCAGCTACGTCAAGCCGGCCTCCTACGAGAAGGTGGATGCTTATGATCAGTCGGACCAGGCCAGCAAGGTGTCCAGCTCCTCCCGCTTCTCCTACGCCTCCTCACAGGTGTCCTCGCAGCAGTCCGACTACGGGCGCCCGTCGCAGCGCATGCAGACTCACGTCTGAGCGCATGCCGGGGGGAGCGCGGCGAGATGCACTGGAGCGGCGAGGGGGGGGGAGACTCGAATTGCCCCTGCGAGGGAGGGGGGGGAGGGGAGACTGTTACCCCCCACCCCAAGATGCTTTTGGCGGGAGACGGTGCGATCCCGGTTACTGTAACCACGCCGATGGCCTGAGCCCACCTGGAACTGGGTTTTGTGGCAGATCGAACTAGAATTCAATCCCGCAAACGCACCTATCGACTTTGACTAGGGCCAAAAACTATCCAGGTATAACGATCCAAAAGGATTTCTGGGTCAGTGTCAAACTACGTAACAGAAACGCTGAAACGAGAACGCAACAAAAGTTCACCCATAAGGAAAAAATAAACCAAGCGAAGAACACAAAAAAAATCTATGAGGATGAGAAACATTTTGTTTTTACAAATTACAGATTGTCGTCATTTTGTGTTTGCCGGCATGCGAGAGGAATCCTAAGCACATTTTTGTGTCTTTATTAAACAACAGACTGAGCTGTACACAGATGGCCCTTAACCACCCTACAACACGTGCTGGCTCTGGTGACGACACACAGGCATTTCACGGATTGTTGTAATCAGCGGCAGAATCCTTCTCGTCTGATGCTACGTTCCTTTGGCTTTGAACATCGTTTTTTTTTCCTGATAAGGATTTTGGAGCGATGGATCAGCCAGTGCCGATTAAGTTAGGGTGGTGGTGATTATAACGGCAATGGGTATTGTATCTTTTCATGCTAAGGAAAGATGTGTCATTGTTCCGACATGTTGGACAAGATAACGACGCAACACCCCAAAGATAATGAACAACAAAGTTGTTGAGGACAAAGAAAATGCCTCATCTTCATCTGGGTACTGTTTCCTAACGCGTCTCCCGACTTCTTAATTTGGAGCAGGCTGGCAGGCTACCTCCAGAACAATCAAACGACGAGGTTTGTACATGGGTGGTTATCTTGAACGCTCCGAGATAAGCTCTTCGAGGTAAGATCTTACCCAGTCTTAGATGGGTTTGTCAGACATTACATGGTCTGTCTTCAGTTTCACAACACAATCAAGTAGCTTCAAAATGTTTACAAAAGATACACAGTACTACCCAGACATACTGAATAACTGTACAAATGGGTGAGCCCCAATCTTTCTCTGTTGCATGCAGATGATGTCTAGTGAAACTCTTCAGCCTTTTCTTTCCATGTCCATTCCTTGTTTGAGAGATGGTTTCCTACATCTGGCCCAGAGGCATTCCACTTCCTGTTATCTTCCCGAATACCAGGAAGTTTCTGTCTGGAATCCTGTACTGCCATTGGTCTCTCAAGTATTACCAGTCAGCCCAATTTGAGAACGTCAGAAAGTCTACCATGAAGATCATTGCTCGTCTTTATTTTTATATTTTATATAAGCCTTAATGTACAGCGTGTAAACTGCTCTACTGTAAAGTACCTTTATATTATATATACATTATGAAGCTATAACTTGGTTTATTTTATTTGGGTCCACAAACGTTTCTCTTTTGAAGTTGTCCATCAATCACTGAATGCGGAAAGATAAACTATGCTTCTTTTTTTAAACAACTAATTGCCATTTTTCTTTCCAGTTTTAAAAATAATGTATTAAGAATTTTATTTGCTAAAAATGAGCTATCGTTGCTTGTAACTTTGTACACATATTTATATTTCAATAAAACCATTTCAGATAATAAAAAAGAAGGCCTTGTTGTTTTTGTTTTCTCCAAACCACTAGAGTCCATGTGAGAGAAACCACAGACAAACAAAGCTGCCCGCATTGATGAATACATAAATTAGCCGCTCGGTGTTGACTCTCTCCGGCTCCCAGAGGAGGCCGGCTTTTAATGAAGACAGATTAGACGGTGGAACTCCCACCGTCTCCAGCTCCTCATCCTGCCACACCCAGCTCTCAGGGTAGCTGGACGGCAACCTGACAAAGCTGGGTATTATGTGACAACGCAAACCTGCCTCGTCACCTTAGCATCTTCCTCAATCTCCGGTGCAGCCCCCAGTTAGACATGCTGGTCACGGCAGTGAGGGGGTGGGGGGATCCACGCTCATTACAATACTGCTGAAGGAAGCCACCGGGCGACAATACACACACACACAAACACACATTAACACACCGCACAGTACGTAACGGGGACCATTCGTTGACAAATGACTGCAGAAGTGGGGAGACGGCAAGGACTCGGATGAAGGATGTTTAATGAATCATAAATCTGCCATATAAAAACACTGCGCATTCAAACACAAACAAAACCATTTGAAGGGAAAAGGCATCTCACGAGCAACTGCAGTACACATAATTCATTAAAATAGAAAGATCAATGTAAAATCCAACACACTGAATATATCAATGGAGAAATACAGTCATTCCAAATTCAATATTCAATATTAAAATAACATAAAATTTCCACATATTATCTTTGCATATCTGATATATTTGGCACCATATTTCACTGTTTCACGTTTTCTCATTACCATGTTCACCATCAAGACAGTTGGCTTTTAGTTAAAACAGAGAGAATCTGTATTCCGTAGGGAGCGAGAAACCTGATGAAGAATTTAACTGTTAAAAGCGGAACCAAGACTGGCCAATGAGCAGAGACCTCCACGGTAAAGGTAAGCGGCCATTTAGTTGCTCTGGCAACCGGAGAATCCCCTGCCATAGATTGGCTTGAGCTCTCACAGACACACTTGGGACTGACGACCCAGTTACGACCCAGTTATCTTAACTATCAAACAGAAAACCGACCAGTTCCCTTGGGTCTTATCCTCCATCAGATTCGCCCCGGCTTCCAGAGGCCCCACCAAGTCTTACTGCAGGGGCAACCAGTATGTAGAGACGCTCACCGCTACCAACAGTAAAACGCAACAAGGACACAAACATCTGTCTCGCTAGACATATAAATAAATCAAAATATACCAATACGCATCAAGCTACAGCATGAAGGCAAATCGTCAGAAGACAGGATCGACACAGAAAGGCAATGGAATGGGGGAAAAAATCTAACCAAAGTCGAAAAATGACCTTGTTCTGTCCAGCTACCTTGGTTTGGTTGGTGTGATGGTCTGGACTTCGAAATATGTTGAGTCTTGCTACCGGGCGTGGATAAAACTAGGTAAATGTCATGAGAGTGGAGAGTCTGTAAAATGCACTTATTTCATTATTTACATGTTCATGAATATTCGGGAAAGCAGAAGAACGTGACATGATTGATAAAGTTGCAAGAGTTTGTGAACCAGTAAAAAAGGAAATGGTGTAGAAACTCTGCTGTACAGCGAAGAAAAACTACAAAATAAAACAGGAAAACAGAAACATGGGAAAAGGACAGGGAGGGAAAGAAGGGAAAGCATGACCGAGAAAATGAGAGCGCTCGCAAGGGATAGAGCGAGAGGGAGGAATGGGGAAAGGAGGGAGAGGCTAATCTCAAAGCATTTGAAGTCAGTGATGTGAGAGTGTGGGCCACGTAAAGCCAGCCCTGTAGTGAGGGCTTGACTCAGAGGGTGTCTGGGCGGATGACTGCTGGTGTGGTCGTGGTGGGACTTGTCCCCAATCAAACTTCGCATAGCATCCCTCTTATTTTTGGCTCGGTGACGTCGGCCACCACACCGGGTCCCTTCCTGTCCCTACTCATCAGATCCCCGTCACGGACTGGATCCAGTCCCTCAGCTTGGTGACGCGCGCGTACACTCCAGGCTTGTTGCGGCGAGCGCACCCCTCGCCCCAGCTCACGATGCCCGACTGGAACCAGCGGCCGCTCCTCTCCTCGAAGCACACCAAGGGCCCCCCAGAGTCTCCCTGGATGGAGAGGGGGGGGAGGGCAGGAGGGTCCATATTATATCTCCTGTGTGCACATGTGCGTATGTGATATACAGGTCCTTCTAAAAAATCCGCATATTGTGATAAAGTTAATTATTTTCTGTAATGTACTGATAAACATTAGACTTTCATATATTTTAGATATAAAAAAGTAAAGAAAAACCAAAAATCCCCATCTAAACAAATTAGCATATCATGAAAAGGTACTCTAAACGAGCTATTAACCTGAATCAACTGAATCAACCAATTAACTTGAAACACCTGCAAATGATTCCTGAGGCTTTTAAAAACTCCCAGCCTGGTTCATTACTCAAAACCGCAATCATGGGTAAGACTGCCTGACTGCTGTCCAGAAGGCCATCATTGACACCCCCAAGCAAGAGGGTAAGACACAGAAAGAAATTTCTCAGCGAATAGGCTGTTCCCAGAGTGCTGTATCAAGGCACCTTAGTGGGAAGTCTGTGGGAAGGAAAAAGTGTGGCAGAAAACGCTGCACAACCAGAAGAGGTGACCGGACCCTGAGGAAGATTGTGGAGAAGGGCCGATTCCAGACCTTGGGGGACCTGCGGAAGCAGTGGACTGAGTCTGGAGCAGAAACATCCAGAGCCACTGTGCACAGGCGTGTGCAGGAAATGGGCTACAGCCTGGTCAAGCCACTTTTGAACAAGAAACAGCGGCAGAAGCGCCTGACCTGGGCTACAGAGAAGCAGCACTGGACTGTTGCTCAGTGGTCCAAAGTACTTTTTTTGGATGAAAGCAAATTTTGCATGTCATTCGGAAATCAAGGTGCCAGAGTCTGGAGGAAGACTGGGGAGAAGGAAATTCCAAAATGCCTGAAGTCCAGTGTCAAGTACCCACAGTCAGTGAGGGTCTGGGGTGCCATGTCAGCTGCTGGTGGTGGTCCACTGTGTTTTATCAAGGGCAGGGTCGATGCAGCTACCCATCGGAGATTTTGGAGCACTTCATGCTTCCATCTGCTGAAAAGCTTTGTGGAGATGAAGATTTAATTTTTCAGCATGACCTGGCACCTGCTCACAGTGCCAAAACCACTGGTAAATGGTTTACTGACCATGGTATTACTGTGCTCAATTGGCCTGCCAATTCTCCTGACCTGAACCCCATAGAGAATATGTGGGGTATTGTGAAGAGGAAGTTGAGAGTCAGCAGACCCAACACTGTGGATGAGCTTAAGGCTGCTATCGAAGCATCCTGGGCCTCCATAACACCTCAGCAATGCCACAGGCTGATTGCCTCCATGCCACGCCGCATTGAAGCAGTCATTTCTGCAAAAGGATTCCCGACCAAGCATAACTGAACATAATTATTTGAAGGTTGACTTTTTTTGTATTAAAAACACTTTTATTTTATTGGTCGGATGAAATATGCTAATATCTTGAGATCATCAAATCATCAATATTAAAACAATAAAAGGCTTGAACTACCTCAGTTGTGTGTACTGAATCTAAAATATATGAAAGTCTAATGTTTATCAGTACATTACAGAAAATAATGAACTTTATCACAATATGCCATTTTTTTTAGAAGGACCTGTATCTGAGTGAAGTCATGGGTGTGTGATGAAGTGTGGGTGTGTAACCTACATGGGTGAATGAGCTTGTGTGTACGTGCATCTTGCCCGCATGAATGTGTGTCAGTGTGAACGTGCAGGCATGAATGTGTCTGTGTCAATGTGTGGTGTGTATGCGCGTATGTGTGAATCTGAGCGTGTGTGTGTGTGTGTATGTGTTTGTGCCAGAGATGGAACTTGAGTGTGTGCGTGTGTGTCATGGACTGTTTATAGTTTTTATGAATGAGTGCACATGAACATACACTATCAATATGCTAATTTGCAATGTGTGTGAGTGTGTTTGTGTGTGTGTATGTGAAGGTGTGCATGTGTGTATGTGAAGGTGCATGCGTGCGTGTGTGGTCTCCCGTACCTGGCAGGCATCCACTCCTCCAGCCAGGAAGCCGCTGCAGAGCATCCTGGAGGTGACCTGTCCCTCTGTCACCACGTTACATACAGTGTCGTTGATGATCTTCACCTCTGCCTTCTGCAGCAGCCGAGACACACTGCCTGTGGGGGGAGGAGAAGGGAAATAAGGATGAGGAGGAGTAGAGCTACAGGATGAGGGCTGCGTGGGTTGAAACGCCTGAACCAAACTTACTCATTCACATGCACTCTGCACTTGTACTACCCCATGAAACACTCATACACATGCTTAGATAAGTTGTTCTTTAGCACTGTTGTACTGATATCATGCCATGGAATGAACTCCCCACCTCCATCAGAGACACTGACTATCTCCCCACCTTCAAGAAAAGGCTCAAGAAGCACTTTTTCCAGGAGTACAACGGTACTTTGGAATGAACGCTTGGTTAGCTTCCTCCAGGAACACAATTACTCTTTTTGAGAGAGCTTTTACAAAGAGCATCGGTCACTGAGCATAGTTATCGAATTGTAACTTGTTGAACTGAATGCGCTTGTGGTTCTTCCCTTTGGCACTTGTTTGGTTTCCCAAAATGTATGCTTCATAATCTGACTCCCCTCAATGTTTGGGGCTATCTTGTTATGATCAATAATCGAGGCTCTTTTGTAAAGACAATAGCAACCTAAAAAACTAGAAAAGTGCGGAGAACGAAAGCAGCAATTTAAATTAAATAGCAACGGAAAACAACAAAGTATCTTGAAACAAGCTTCTACCCCATGTAATTTCAATGCTGGTTGATTAAATATTTAGGAAAATACATAAATCATCCTAGAATTTGATCAGTGCAAAACAAACTTCCTGGTGAACTGAAAATCATCTCCTTTCACACCTTCTCTTTCTTTGGCCTCCCTCTACTGTTCTCTCTATCCTAACCCTTCTCTTTCTCCTCCTGTCTGTCCATCCTCCCTTCTCATGATATCAGTTCAACAGTGCTAAAGAACAACTTATGAGTGTATGTGTATGAGTGTTTCATTAGGGTAGCACAAGTGGAGAGTGTGTGTGAACGAGCACTTTTTTCAGGAATTTCGACCCATGCAGCGTCCCATAGCTGGATTACTATGGGGTGAGATGACCTTCCTGTTCACACCACCTCCAGCCATCCTAATGTGGTGCTGTAGGCTAATGGTCCTTTGACGTTATGGTTCCCTAGAGATCGGGCCTACCTGCTAGGGAACATGGGTCTTACAGGAAGTGAGGGTTGATTAGGAGAAGATGATGGGAGGGAGGGGGGGAGCGAGGGATGGAAGATGAGCGGGATTTCTCGCTGACAGCGGGGATGAGGGGAGGAGAAGGTGGAGGGTGGAGGAGATAGAAGACATGATGGAGGAGGAAAGAATAGGGGGAGATGCGGAGGTCATGCAGAGCGAAGGATGAGAGGGGTATGTCATCATAAAAGAGAGAGATGAGGGAGGAGAATCCAAGAGGTGGAAGCAGCAGCCAGGGAGGGGAATCTGGGAAGATAGGACATTTAGAACAGAGGATCACCTATGGTGTCAAAGACATCAGGATCACCCATAACATCACTAGACAACATATTCCATTTGTAAACACATATACAATGGAAAAGATAACACAGGCCTAGATCTAATCCAAAGCCCTAGGGCTTTAGGAAAGAGTCTTTCAGGATTTGGGACTAGAACACAAGCCTTGGAATGGGTCGTTATCAAGCTCTGTGGAAGCCTGCTGATTAGTATCAGGTGTGCTGGAGCAGGGAAACATCTAAAACCTTCAGGACAACGGCCCCAGAGGACCAGGATTGCCCACCCCTGATCTAGAACCATGTTCAAGATTGAAAACTAGAAGCCCAGAAGAAGTTTGAGAACACAAGCCATGAGGGTAAAGGGTCTAAAACAGAGGCTTTCAGGGGTTTGAAAAGGTCAGGGGGTCAGACAGCCGTGCTACCTCCTTCTCTGAGGGTGCCCCAGCCCGTCACCCAGCAACCCATGCCTGCGGGGAAGACATGCGAGCGGGCGGGCAGACAGATGGGGTGGATCGTGTTGGTGAACTCCAGCGGATGGCTCAGCTCCAGCAGGGCCACGTCGTAGTCAAACGTCATCTGGTTGTAGTCCGGGTGCGTGATGATGTTCTTCAGTGTGCGAAGCTCCACCCCCTCCTGCCTGAACTGGTCCTGCATCCCACTGTATGTCAGCCAGTTGGCCGCCACGTGGTTACTGCACAGGGAAGATTATTTCCTCAGCTGGTCATCATTTACATATCTTTTTTATATTGTTGTATTGGAACCAGACACAAAGATGTTTGTGAAACTGTGTGAACAGCCAGTGGCCCTGTCCTCCCTAGAATATTGTGGTATTCTCCAATGCTTCAAAGCTAAACTTCTTCAACATAAACTAGATTCCGAAGAGAGGTAGAGACATCCAATCAGGGAACAAGACCACTGGTAATGGTTGTTAGTGGAAAAGCTGCTGTGCCCTAAGAACACCTTCCCCTCACAATGACTCTCCATGTAATTCTCGGTTTATACTCTATACTTTACTGTAGTTTGGATCTGTGGTGAGGTGCGGTGTGGCCAGTGCTCCACCTACTGAGGAGAGATAGAAATGCACCCTTGCCGGTGCAAAGCTTCAGTGACGTAAATGCAACTTGCCCCTCGAGGTATTTTGAGTAAGTGTATCATCTGGGGCTAATTTCCAGCTTCTGTAATTTGTATTAAAATGGTCCTGTGTTTAAAAATGATGTTTCCCCACCAGATTGTGCACCCTCATTTTGAAAGCGAGCGGAAATTACACGTTGTAAAACCACCCCTGAAATGGTAATAACAAAATTTGGGAACAAATATCCTTGCTAAAGTAGATATTTCATAAAGGAGAACAGGAAAACATGAGCTAGTCAGGTCTGGGAGCGGCAGATAACAAAATACTTTACTTAGTGCAGGAGGAGCGTGGTGAAGAGGGATGGAAGAGCACAGAGCAGAGAGGGAGAAGAGGAGAGGTGGGGGAGAAAAGGAGGAGGAGGAGCGCAGGAGGATAGAAAAGGAAAAAAAGAAGCAAGGGGAGGAAGAGGAATAGTATCTAGACAACTCAAAAGGGGGAGGCACAAAAGGAGGTAGAGAGGTGGAGGTGAAGGAGGCGCAGAGAAGGAGTGGTTAAAGGGAGGAAGAGAAGCGAAAGGAGGAGAGGAGACAAGGAAGTCTGACTATCGAGTACTCACTCAGGGCTGGATGTCTTAAAGCAGTGGGCCGCAGACAGGAGCCAGGTTTTGGAGATGATTGACGCGCCACACGCATGCCCGCTAGTCATGAAATGAAGGCTGACCTGCCATGGCCACTCCCCCACCTGGGCGTTCTGCCCACCCACTATGCGGTTGAGTTTGTACGGCCGGGTGCCACAATCTGTGTGGCAACGGAGGGAAAGAGAGATAGGAGGTAGAGGTAGACAGCAGATGAGACCAGGGTTAATAAACAGTCAGAATCAGGAAGACGAGAGGAAGACAACTTGACTCTGACAACATGGCGGCGTTGCCTGTGAACTGGAAGGCTCTTTGGAATTCTAATGAGACACGCGGCTGATCAAAATAAAACTGTCAAACCCTCAGGCTTTGAGGGAGAGGAAAACAAAAACTAGATGTCAAGAGAGTTGTTTTCAAAGACCAATCAAAATAAATAAAGCTCATGCGAGCCTCAGGCTTGTTGCTGGTATCCAGCAGCCCAATCCGGAGCTCGCATTACACCTGCTTGGAACACCACGCCACGGCTTGGCGCTGGTTCCATCTGCTAGGCGAGCTTCGACATTCGATAAAAACACTGGACGGAAAAAACACGCCTTCAGGAGGAAGTGAGTCACTTTCAACGACATACAGAACAGGCTGAGTGTGCTGACAAGTGTGTGAGAGAGAGAGAAAGTCAGTGAGAGAGCAAGAGAAAGACTCAGAGGGAGAGTCAGAGAGAGAGAGCATAGACAGAGAGTCAGAGAGAGAGTCAGAGAGAGAGACTCAGAGAGAGAGAGAGACTCCAAGGGAGAGAGTCAGAGAGTGTCAGAGGGCGAGTCAGAGGGAGTCAAGGCAAATCTCACCGCAGCCTTTTTCGTCAGAGTGATCAGCGCAGTCGTCTATCCGGTCGCACTCGGCGTTCACCTTGTTCACACACACTTTGTCTTGGCAGAGGTAGCTGTAGTCCGAGCAGATACTCGGGGCTAGGTAGGGGTCAGGGAAGAACATGCTATCACCATCACGAATCAGAGGAGTCAAAGACACCACAATCATCCAAGATACGCACAAATAGCGAGAGATCAACTTTAATCAAACAGACAAGCACTACTCAAACCCAGGGACAGCCTGTTGAATGAGTAGCCCAGTTAGACTGACAGGGTTTATTGATTGAGTGCTGTGGGATAAAAGCCTTCTTTATTGGGGGAAGAAAGAAAATTCACTAAGGAACAAATGGGCCAGTGATTGAGCTCTGCAGGTAGCCGGCACGGGGGTATGGAGCGTTGCCATGGTGAACAACTCACAGACTTCGCAGGAGAGCTCGTCGCTGCCGTCCTCGCAGTCCTTCCTCCTGTCGCACACCACGCCCCGAGCCACGCACGTACCGTCGCCGCAACGCCACTCGTTAGCGTCGCAACCTTGGGGGGGGGGGGGGGGGGGGGGGACAGATGGATGGGTTATGAAGAGTCTGAGTGATTGTTCGTCTCCCTCCACCCTCCCACGTTTCTCTTTTCAAAAGCGCCATGCATTAAACATGACTGAGTGTCTACTAGACCTGGGTAAATTAGGCTGGGCTTCAAATGCAGGCCCATTACAGATGAAGTAATGACCACACTCACAGTTGAAGGAGCCAGCAGCTGGAGCATTAGTGCCAATGTGTCTTTGATGTTAGCGTATTAGCACGGCACTACCATGATGTTAGCACGGAGTTCGCACCGAGCTAGCACAGCATTAGCTTAGAATTAGCATGGTGTTAGCATAGCATTAGCAGTGCATTTGCTTAGAGTTAGCATGACCTTAGGGTAGCGTTAGCATAGCGTTTAGCGGGCCGTGAGCCTGCAGACAAGAGGACGGCGACGAAGGTACTCACTGCACTGCTTCTCGTCACTTTCGTCTCCGCAGTCGTTGACACGGTCGCACACCCAGTACTTGGGCTTGCACATGCCGTTGTCACAGGCAAACTGGTCCTTGTCACACTCTGAGATGGGAGATATGACAAAGCGTGTCACACAGCTCAGTCAAACGCAGAGAGAAACACAATCTTTGTACAGTTGACATGGACGTTGGATGTTCAAGCAGGACGTCTTAACATTTGCGGTGGGGGGGGGGGGGGGGGGTAGGGTGTTGGGGGCTAAGAGTGATCGTGGGAAGGACAGGGAGGAGGACAGGAGATGAGTTGAGAAAGCTGTGCGTCTGCGAGAGGTGTGTGCGTTTGAGTGTGTGCGTCTGTCAGGTGAGAGGTGGTTGTGTGCGCCTATGAGGTAAGAGGTGCGTGCTTGTCTGTCAGGTGAGAGGGGACTGTATGTGTCTATTGGGCAAGAGGTGTGTGTGTGTGCGTCTGAGGGGAGAGGTGGTTGTGTGTGTGCGTCTATGAGGTAAGAGGTGTGATGGTGTGTGTATGGGTCAGGGTAAACTCACGGCACTTCCTTTCGTCGCTCATGTCTCCGCAGTCGTTCCAGCCATCACAGTGAAGAAGTTTGGAGATGCACATCCCAGAGGCGCAGGCGAACATGTTGGGACAGGCTGTAGATCGGGGAGACAGTGAACAAGAGGGAATGGCAGCATGTATTCATGCTCACCTGTCACCTGGGCATCCCCATTGATCAGAGCAATTATAAATCCATGAGCCACTCTCAGAGATGGGGGAGGGGGGAGAGCGTGGGGGTGTGTGAGTGACCGTGGCAAATAAAAAGCAGCCAATAAAGCTATCTGGTTATTTGTCCACCTGTGGCGTGTCAAACAGACGGTCTGCGAAGCGCCATCTCTCAGTCTCAACCCCCACCCCCAACACTCCTACTATCTATATCCTCTACCTGTCCCTCAAGTTGCCCTGGTGACTCTGCACCACATGCTGGTGTGCGCAAACGGGGTCTTTACTCACGATTGCCAGGGTCGTAGGCGCTGTATTCTGCAGCGAAGCCTTTGTCAGTGAAGGACTCGTCTGAGTGGAAGTTTATGTCCATCCTGTTTGTGTTGCTGGTGAGAGTCAGGGTGGCCAATTCTCCGCAGTACCTGAAACAGAGTGCCACAGACTGAAAATGTGACCGCTGTTTCGTCATTAAGAAAATAAAATAAAGTGGAGGTGGATTTGTGGTACTTTGTGGGTGTGTGTTGGGTGAGAGAGTGAGAAAGAGAGAGAGAGAGGCTGTTGCTACCCTCGCTCACTTTCAATTAGACTGACTGGTGTTTACAGAAATGTCTTACACTACTGACAGGTAGAACTGAGAAATTTGACAGTGGATAAGAGAAAGAACTTGAAGAAAACTCTGCCAGCGAGAGAGAATATCTTAACTATATACTTTATCTAAAGGATAATTCTGTATTCGTTCCCTGCCATCTTTTAGCCAGGGCATGAGATGTGTGTGGAGATGAGGGTGCGGCAGAGTTCTCTTACTTGACGCCCATAACCTGGACGTAGTCCTTGTGGCAGACGCGGGTGTCCACACCCGGTTCCTTCATCCGAAACATAGTGAACCTCACACGAACCTTCTGGCCTGGCAGCACCTGGGGAGCAGAGAGGCAGGGGGCTGTTTACCCTGGAGGCCCACCTGCTGATCCAACACAAACACACACACAGACACAAGCACACATTCACAGGCATGCAGACACACACACACACCTCTACACAGAGACACACACGTGTAGGTGCACGTTCAAACCGACACACACACACACGTCCACAGAGAAACACACACATATAAACACACACGGTCAAGCACACACTCACAGGCATGCACACACACACACCTACTCACAAATACACCTCAAAGGGACACGCACGCACACACACACGTAGGTGCACGTTCAAACAGAAACACACACGGATAAACACACACACACACAGACAAGCACACACACACACACACACACACACACACACACACACACACACACACTGCAGTAGCGTGGGCGGGCTGACAGATGAAGATGGAGAGAACACTGAACAGCTTGGCTGCCACTGTGCAGCCTCAGCACACCTCTCATATAGTGTCAGGATGGGGGAGGAGGACGGTGGGGGCGGAGGGGGGAGCCAGGCAGGCGAGCATACCTCCACTTTCCACTGACAGTCCACGGTGGGGGGGTAGAAACTGGGGTAGTGGGGGGAGCTGAAAGTCCCGCTGCTGGCCGTAAGCACTCCTCCGCAGCTGCCAGCTGGAAACAGGAAGTGGGTACAGGGTCAAGGAGTCAACTGTCTGTTGGTGTGTGTGTGGGGAGAAGGGAGGGGGGGAATACCTGCGGTGGGGTGGATGGCTATGTACTCGGCCCTGAAGCCAGGTCTCTGGATGCCGCTGTCTGTGATCATGTTGATCAGCATTATGTTGCTGGACGACACCACCTCCAGAGGGTTGGACGGAGGCCTCTGACCACACTTCCTGGGGGGTGGGCCACGGGACACAACAGCCTGGTCAAACAATGCAGCTGAAGGGATGCAATCCTAGTACTGAGACCCAGAAGTCAATACGTCTGATACTGGGAAGAGCATGGTACGTGAGTGGAGACACATACACACACACACACACACAAGCTCACACACACAGACACACACACGTGTGCATGTGTTCAGACACAAAGACACACACGCACAGACGCACACATTCAGACACAAAGACACACGCGCACCACATGTGCTCAGACAAAAACACACACACACCTGACATTCACTTCAGGGATTCAATTCATTCTCAAATAACTTGGAAGTTTCTAAGTCAGACAGGTAAAGACAAGGTTTCAAAGCCACCGCAGCGTGAACGACGCAGGACATCAAGCTGCACAGGGATTCTGTGACACCCCTGATAAGTTTGAAAAGCAGGGGTCCTCCCGGCTCCGGCTCCCCGAAGGCCCCGGGAGTTAACTAGAAGGTGGGACGTGCTCCGCTGATAGCACTAGGGCCAGGTGAAACGAGGACAGAAATAACCTTCTCTGGGTGACGAATGAAGCGCAACATTTTCCACACGCGTCTAAATCACTACCTCCACCTCTTCCTGTGTCCCCTAGTGGCACTTCAGTAAAATACAAAGCCATTCTGGGAATCCAGAGAGTGCCGCAGGTAAATTCTCCCAGGAGCAGGAAGTCAAAAGCAAAACGGCACCGTTTGTTGATTGAACTCACAAACATCCTGTGGCAACGGACTGTACACAGTTACACTCAGGAATTAAGCCTATTTTACATTAAACAGTTTTGAGAAATTTGAGGAAACATTCAGGGTTTTTTGGGGGTTCCTGTGGACTCACTCAGTAATGGCCTGGGACTCATCCGGACTCAGCGAGTCGTAGATGGACACAAAGTCGTTGGAGCAGTCATCCTCGATGTGGAAGTGGGTAAAGCTGACTGAGATGGCCTTGTTCGCCGACGCCCTGATCTGCCACTGGCAGCGTAGCCTGGCAGGGTATTTGTCTGGGAAGCCTGGAGACTGGAAGCTCTGAGGAGACTCTTCAGCTTCCAGCTTGTAGAAGCAGTCCTCTGGAGACGGGAGAACATGTTCATGTCATGTCCATGTCCACCTTCTGTACGCACACTGAATGTCCACTGTGGGTACACACTGTGCACACTTTACATCCACCAAACACACTGAACACTGTTCATACACACACTGTACGCACACTTTACATCCGCTGGACAAACACTGAACACTCTTCTTACACAGACTGTACATACACAAACTGCGCATACACTTTATATACACTTTACATCCACTGAACACATACACTTAACACTGCTCGTACATGCACTGTTCACACACTGAACGTCCACTACATTGTAGGTTTCAGAGATAGTCACTTGGGCACCATTTTCAAACTCAAGACGTTTCGACACCCATTCAGAAGTCATTCTCAAATCAGGGAAACTGGTCTGAGAACTCCCTACACATACACACACTGTACATGCACTGTCACACACTGTACATGTAAAACGATGACACCCCGGTATTCTAGACACACGTGCGTTCCCCCCCCCCCCCTGCACCCACCCCCCCGCTTCAAGGACGCCTATCTGGTTTGTCTTGTTCTGCATCCTTCTATGACGCACCTGTCGTGAGCTGATGCAACAACCTCTGTCACCTCAATGAAATGTAACCTGCATGTAATCACTCCAGCACCGGGCGCCAACACAGGGCCACGGAGATAAGTGAGACAGGTCCGGCGGGGCGCCGGCCATGGTGAGATTGAGAGCCCTATATCTGGCCAGCGCCCCGTCACGTGACTCAGGCAGGCCCGGCCATTCGTTACCGGCTGGCAGGAGGCTGAGCATCCACCCAGCTGGAAAATTACAGAGGTGGGTGATTGAAACGCGACACGGGCTACTCACCGCCTCTGGGGTTCATCGCCATCCGGGGATCCGTGACTGTGGAGAAGGTGGACAAGGGGGGGTGGGTGTAGGGGAGAGGAGTGGGAGAGGGGGGAAGAAATGGAGTGAGGACAAGGGGGGGGGCAGGAGGGATGGGGAGGATGAGAGAAGAGAGAGGGATGGAGAGTTGGGAGGAGGAAGAGAGGGAGGACGGAGTGTAGAAATACAGGCCTGATCAAATGTAACACATCCACCTAAAATATTTGGGTTGCACTCCCCCACCTCCACCCATCCCCCACCTCCACCCATCCTCCACCCATCCCCCCCCCCCCCCCCACCCGTTTCATTTCACTGCTGCTTTCTTGCCTGTGCCTCACAACCCACCTCCTACTCCCCTCGCTGCAACCCCCCCTCCCTCACACACACACACACCACCCCCAACATCCACCCAGGACAGCCCCATCCATCTCTGTCGGAATATCTGGGACAGCCACATCAAATCGTCCAAATACAAATCATGTGAAAGAGTCCAGAAACCACAGAGCCAGCGACTGGCTGGGGGCCAGAATGCAGACAGATGCAATGTGAGGGTGGAGAGGACTGGGGCAAGAAGGATGGCCTGTGCGCTGGTCCCCTGGGGAGGGGTGGGGGTGGAGAAATAGAGAGGGGGGGCAGGAAATATCATTAGAGACACCCAACTCCCTGAACTGACCAATAGCTGGCAGAATAGCCCTCCTCACATGTCATCTTCATATTAGCACATGCTTGTCGAGTAGTGATGAGATGAGATGTAATAATGTGACCGACAGTGATGTGAATCAGGCTCTGACCGTAGTCTTTGCACACTCAGCCCTCCTGTCTTGTCCAAGAGCCAGTCCCACCCCATCTCACCTCTCTCTGACCTTCAGAGCTCCCCCTCACCCCTTCTCCATTCCCAATCTCCCCCCTCTCCCATCCTAACCCACATGTCCACCCTCTCCCTCCCTAACCCACATCTCTTCCTCCCCCTCGGCAGGACTCACGCGAGGCTGTCACTTCGGTGATGCGTACGTTCTTCAGGGCACGGGCGCCCTGGTCCTTGATGTTGTTCCACAGCACCTGCAGAACCCGCTCCTCGGAGAACTCAGGCAGAATCTCCAGATCATTGGCGGGGATGTCGAAGCTGGTCCAGTGGTAGGCTATCACGCCCTCGCTGGGGACAGGCAACATCACTCAACTCATCACAGGTAGGCTCATAAGCCAATCACAAAGATCACATTGCTAAGCATGCAATGAGATCTACACTGAGCCAATCAGAATTTAAGGACACACTCGTACCTGAAAGCGCTCACTATAGATTTGGTGTAGTACTTGGAAAGGAACGGATCACTCTTGTAGTTGACTTTCAACTGAAAAATACAAAAAATAAAAACGTAAAAAACAAATGATAATGTGATCATCCAATTACCAGAGGCGGTAAATGACCTCATGAACAACAACGCATTAAGAATTAAAAATGCCCATTCAGAATTTTGGGCATGGTTATGGACCACTTAGGTAGTCATGTTTAGCATGCGTGTGAAGCCTTCTGGGTGAATGAGATGTTCACACAGAGTATTGTTCACAATGCATATATGACATGACAGCTCTAATTAGTGACAAAGCCCTCAGCTATACTGGGTCATTAGACTGTGTCTAACACCATCCTTTCTAACCACAGCCTGTGCTAGTGAGAAGGCCCACGGTTGTGACCAAAGCTCTCCCACCTGAATAATGAAATGAATAAACTTCGTAGTGACATTTTTTAATGAATAAAAAGGATTTTGAAACAGATGCGAAGCGAAAGCAGCCTCGAGCGAAGAAGAAAAGTTAAAAGAAGATTCTTCATTAAGAACACCCCCACTAACATAAATCCGAAGTGAGATACACAAAATCCCACAAACGGCCATTTATGTTAACTCAAACTTAGGCTAGAATGAAACCATCCTTCAAGTTGAGGACAGCGCGCTATAATGATATCCTGGCGTTGTCATATCTTGAGCTTACGAACAGACGCCTCTCTGCTCTCCATCCGCTGACAGGAGGCGGTATCCTTGAGCTGGAATTGTAAGAGCGGCAATTAACTCATCTCATTTCCATCAAACCACGGTGTAATTACAGAACAGCCATGCTTAGACAGTTTGAAATCTTTATAAATCTCAAACACATACAAATTTAATTCGAAGGGATAACCCTTGGAAAGGCGATTCTCTTAAACCACTCACAACAGCCAGAAAGCATAATGGAACGTTCCGGTTCTAGCGTGCCGGGTGCGTTACTTGATTAACGTTTCCCTCCCTCGGTAGTCATTTGGTATTCCAGTCAGGAGTCGCTCTCATCTCTCATCCATACCAAACTCCTCTCCTCCTACGCATCATCCACTCACGGAGACATGGCTGTTGGCCAGTAGCTCGCTGCCATTTCCCGTCCCTGAGTGATGCTACAAACATCTGCATCAGCTTCAATGAAACTATACATTGTTAGGAGGGGGAAATGACAGAGACAATGTTCTCTTTGCTCTTCTGCCCACACGAAAAGTGCCTTCAGCCATCTCTGTGTGCTCGGAAACCCAGTTTCAAAAGAGTTTCTTGTCCCCCCATCTTACATACATCTCAAGAGTGTGGAGATCACATTTCCAAGCAGCATAGCATAGAATTGGTAAAAGTATTAGTATAGTAATTCTATACTTTAGTTTTGAACATCATGTCAGGTTATCAGGACCAAATAAATCCTTAAATTCCATCACTTGGCTTCTCAATGAAAGGTGTGTAGCTGTGTTTCTTCGCTGTTCAAAAATCGCCCAAAAGGATAAAAACGAGCTAAGGTTAGGTTTACACAAGGTTTGTGTTGGGGGAAGGGAGGGGGTAAACCACTCACAATCTCCTCCAAGTGATCTGCATGCTCGTTGAACATGGAGCTAGTGGGATCCTCCAGTAGCTGGTCGTACTCCATGTCAGCTAGCTTCATGTGCCCGCTGAACACAAGCTGAGCTGGGACACGCATCTGGCTGAGTGTGGTTGCCGACGACTCCTTCTTAACTACAGGAGGAAAGAGGGAGAGAAAGAGAGGAACAGGTGAGTAGTCCCTCCGACCGTCCTGTCAATATGTTACTTCAGAGCAGTGCTCCCCATCTCTGGTCCTCAGAGAATACCTGCCCTGCATGTTTTAGATGTGTCCCTGCTCCAACACACCTGACTAAAATGAAAGGGTTGTCATCCAGCTCTACAGAAGATCCCTTATGACCATTAATTTGAATCAGGTTTGTTGGAGCAGGGAAACATCTAAAACATGCAGGACAGGTGTTCCCTGAGGACCAGGGTTAGGAAACGATCCCTAAGAGCAATGGTTCCCAACCCTGGTCCTCAGGGCCCACTATCATGCCTGTTTTAGATGTTTCCCTGCTTGAACGCATCTGATTCAAATTAATGGGTCAATATAAAGCTCAGCAGAAGCCCGATAATGACAATTTATTTGAATTCGGTGTGTGGGAAGGGGGAACATCTAAAACATGCAGGACAGTGGGCCCTCAGGACCAGGATTGGGAACCCCTGTACTACTGTCTGGGTGTTGTTGGAGTAGGCCTAGGACTGCCTGACAACAGGATGGGAGGCTGAGCATAGTTTTTGATCACATATGTAGAATGAACAGCTGATCCTGGTACACTTTCCCCCCACAAATCAAGAATGAGGAATCAAAACCCTGCACGCAGGTTAATGCTCATCACCAGAGAGCCAAAAATAACTCAAACTTTCAGTCATTTTTGAGTCTTTAAGCGTGTCAGAAACAGCTTGGCACTCGGGAGTGTTTTGAAATACTTACGCGGATGAACACAGCCAGCAAAAAAAAAGAAGCAACAAATACTCATGAGTATCTCATCCCTAATTTCGTCTCACTTCCACTCAAGCACTCAACAAAATAAGAACATCAAATGGGTTTTTTGGCAAGAAAGGCCTGGCTCCTGGCTGATGATATTGAAGGATCTCTGAGCAGGGTTTTGAAGTGGTGGGATGGCAGAGAAGTTTTTGTTGTATTACTCACAGATGAACAGCCAGAGGAGAATGCCAACTACAGCCATCACAACCAGCAGGGCCACCAGGACCCCCACTATCAAGCCGGTCCGCCTTTTAGACGCCATCTTGTTTTTGTTGCTCAGGAAGGTCACCTGCTCATGCTGCCCGTTCTGTCCCTAGGGAGGAGAGAGAGACAGAAAAAGAGATACACAGAGTGGGGGAGGGATGAGAAGGAGACAGAAGGGAACGTAGAGAAATAAAGAGAGAGGTGGAGAGATGAAAGAAAATAGGGATGGAAGGGGAAAGGGAGAGGTAGAAGGTAAGAGACGAAGGAGAAGAGAGACAGAATATGAACAAAAGATGAGAGGGAAAGGCAGAGTGGGTTATTATGGACAAGTCTGTATGAGGTTGAGACAAAAAACGTTAATCATCATCCAGTTTTCCAAACACCTCTTAAACTGAAAGGAGCAGCCTTGTAAAAAGGCTGTAAAGCCTGTGACATATTTGGACCAGAGACCCCACAGGCAACTGCTAACCAGCACTGTTATTATGACAAGAAAAATGGACAGAAACAGAAACGTCACGTAGACATGTAGGGGTAGAGACATTATCTCTCCAGGTGTTGGATTATGGGAAAGCAAAGGACAGAAAAGGTGGAGAACGGAGTGAGGAAGGGACCAATCAATGAGGTGTTGCTATGGAGAGTTAGCAATGAGTTGTGTGCCTACATCTTGAGCTCCAATATTCATGACTTGATAGCACAGAGATAACACCTGATGTTATGTCCAGTGTTCAAATAGCTCAACAAATAGTTCAGCAGCCCAACCAATGAATGTCAAGAGATAGTGCTCAAAATAAAATTCATTCTCATTGCTATCTCTGGTCAGAATAGTCACAGAACATGACCTTTTTAAACTGCTTTTGAGGGGGTCAGGTGGCTGAGCAGTTATGGAGTTGTGCTAGTGATGGAAAGATTGCAAGTTCAATTCCCGGCTGTGTCAACATGACATTGTGTCCTTGGGTAGGGCACTTCACCCTATGTGCCTTGGGAGGAATGTCCCTATGAGTTAGAGTGTCTGCTAAATTAATAAATGTAAAACAACCACTTGATGCTATATTCAACAACTTGTCTGTGCCCCCATCAAATACATTCATATAAAATTCATAGAAAGAATCAAATCATGAATGGTGCTGAAAATTGGCTGCCTCAGAAGGCTCCTGCTAAAGTAAATTATTTGTCTGTGCAAACTTTCATGGCAAATAAAAACAATTCTGATTCTGATTAAGCAGGCAATAAATAAAATAAAAACACAAGTTTTCTCCCATGCAAAACTAGGCTGATTCTAGGCTGATTAAAACTTGCTCAAGTTCATCGTTTGGTGACCTCAAGGTGCTCCTTGCAGAAAGCAGCCGCTCAAACACTCCAACAGCCCCTCCTGCGGCCAGCCACATGTCCCTGGGGCTGGGGGGCGGCTTTGACGCCCAGCATCCTAGCCCAACTAGGCGCACCAAAAGAGCGATTACAGACCAGTTGGCAATCACTGCACACAATCTCCTGCAAGCCTGTGGCCTGCGAGGGGAGGCGGTCTTAGCGCCATTAGGGACAGAGAATCCCTTCAGAATTAAATCAATTTGTCAGAAGTGCTGCCCCTTAAGATGGGGGGGGGGCTCAATCTCACCAGTCCAGAATGATAACTCATTGCAATTAAGGCCCATTCTTACTGGGCGCTGTCTTCCACACATACTGGTAATTGGAATCTCTAACAGCAATCATGTTCCGAAATGAAGGGAATCATTAGGGATGAGGTCAGCGAGCGCTCAGGGGATTTCTGTCACCCTTATCCCTGCCTAATAAAAGCAGGACATGCTCTTTGTCATATCACTGCTTTGCTTTCAGAGGAGGTGGACAACCACCTTCCCACTTCGAACTAGTTTGGTAGTTGGATAACTTAGGATGGCTAAAGGTCATGATTGACCTATGGTGACTGTGACACTGCTGGTAAAAAGTGCCTGACAAATCTGATTTTATAGGTAACATTTGACTAACCTAGCTTCAAGAAAGAAGCTAAATTAAACAGTTAAAACCAAAATAAAAACATCGGCAGGATTCACAATATACTCCTTCATATCAATGGCACAATATCATTTGATAATTTGTAGTACATAAACTGAGGTGCAAGAGCTCAAACAGTTCTAACCCTTGGGCAGTAGGTTCTGTACAGAGGGTGGCCAACAGCTTTACTAGTAATGCTCCTACACGTCATGGAAGGTTTAATCATCAAGGTTAACAGTCCCATTGTGTCATAAGGATGCCTGTCTAATTAGAATGCAAAACCAACGAATAACTGAAATCTGTTACGCAACGTAGGTTTTGACAGATCATGTCTGTCTGATCATCAGAGTGTGACGCACAGGTCATCCTGTAGTTTGAAATTGCATAGCACTGTGGCATTAGCAGCTGTGGTGTTAAGTTAGCCAAACCAGTCTGACAGGTAAATCACAACTCCAAGGCGTGCCTCCAAGAAAGAGCCTTCTTGAAGCACACTCTTGTTCTTGATGAACCAAACAGGCCTCTATGCTCTAGGTGTGTATATACAGGGCATATGGCTATTGCACTTACATGCATATATCCAGACATGCATGAGGGCAAATGAATTTGAATTCTGAGTTCAAGAACTGGTTGTCAGGCACCAGCAGACCACCCAGGTTCACTCTCAACAATGTTTAATGAGCCTTGTTTACAAGCTAAGCTTAAAGTAAAAGTATTCTATCAGCTGAGGCTGGTGAACTCCCACTGCGACTGTGTGAACTCTACCACCACCACCACCGCAGCCAGACCAGGCAAAGTTCAACCAAAGCAGGATATACCCTTTCTGACTGTTGAGGAATACTCAGAACACAAATTCTGTTGCTGGCAGTAATTTGGGTTTGTTGCTGAGCCAAAGCACTGCTAAGAGACAGCAAGAGAGGGAATGTTGGAAAATTGCTAAATAGTTCAAAAGGTGGAGCACCTTTCCTCAAACCAACAGTAAAGGATTTGTTAAATCAGTGCTAGAAACCGGTCAACCTCCTTTAAATGGTGGTCATAATATGTCATTGAATGTATGGAATTGTCTCTGCATGCAAGTAGGAGTAACTGTGGAAGTAAAGTGTTAATCCTAATCCATTCTAACGGACCATTTGACAAAGACTAATCAGGTATGAGGGATTATAAATGAAGTCAAAATAAAACAAAAGGGTAAAAGTTGCATGATATCAGACATGAACGCTGATTACTTCTCTCATTTACAGAAAGACAATGTAGGAATTCACATTGTAAGCTGGAAGTCACGGTTCAGTGACCTGGGGTCTCATTTATAAAGCTTGCGTACGCACAAAACGGGGCTGAAAACGTGCGTACGCCAGTTTTCACGCAAAGTCAGTGATTTATAAAACACTAACTTGGCGGTAGAATGTGCGGTCCTCCACGCAAACTATGACCCTCCCGTAAACCTACGCACTTTTTGGAGACAGTGGGAATTGGAGACACATACTGCAAAAAGTATAAAAGTCGGAGAAGCGATTACTCGTAATATTTATGTATTTTGTTGTCCTCACACACATTGACTCAGTTTATGATTATAATGAAGATTAAATACATCAGTGTTTGAGCTTGAACTGCGTGATAATTGTTCCATACACATCTTGTACAATGCAGCTCAAATTTTAAATCAATATTCAGCGCTGTCTGTCTCACAATCAGATTGTCCTTTTACCGCAGTGTAGGAGGCTGAAATGCATGTAACTACAGAACACAAAGTATAACTAAATATATTTCTTTAATACTGTGCATATATCATCATATGTCAAAAACTGGAAATACAGTTGTTAAGCTCCCGCGCAATCACTACACTCATTACACTTCAGAATCAGAATTCGTTTTTAATCGCCATGCAAGATAGATAAACACGGAATTTACTACTGCAGTTGTTACCGCTTCTTCTCCGGTTCTGCCACTTGGCGCTGTCGCACTGTTTTTTTGTTTGCCTTGATTCACCGTGAAGAAGAATCACCTGCCAGGTTCATGAGAATGATACTATGAGGTCCTTTGCATTGACCATTTATGGTTAAAAATGGGCGTGTTTAGGGCGGGGTACAATGATACTTTACGTACGCACACTTGTGGTTAAGATGTGATTTATAAAGCGAACATTGCCTACAGGTGTGCGTACGCACGGTTTTATAAATCTGAATTTTTGTGTGCGTACGCCAATTTACGCTTTTGGGCGTACGCACACTTTTAGTAAGAATTTTACGCACTCCTTTATAAATGAGACCCCTGACCTCTGCAATTCTTAACACTACACAAGGCCACAGGCAGACAAGCCCTGTAGCCTATCTAGACTACTGTGTCACTATATCCAGCCCTTCTGATACAGAACACCAATGAGTCCATACACCTATGATATGACATGAAGTGGCAGGCTAGTGTGTCTTATTCCCTATTCTTCCTGCAAGAGCATGTGCATGTACGTGCAGAAGGCAACATAGGGGAGAACAGGGGTAACGATAAACACTTTTAAAAAAAGACTAATCCTTTGCACCCACACTGTGGAGAAGAGACCCATAAGTATTAGCAGTAGTGCAAGTCGCAATGTGAAAGTCTTCATTGGAACGGTGCTAAGTATTCCACAACAATTACAGCCTTGCTCTCAGAAACTTGACCACTCCACTTGCAGGCATTTACTACCCGGTAACTAAGCAGGGGCAGAAGGCCTTGATCTGTCGACTGTGATTTCCGCAGTTCCCTCCCAAAAGTTATTTTCTCAAGCTCATGACGTTCCCAGGAATTAAGGTGTTGTCCTAACATGGACGGTTGAGAACCAACATCGATCTTTAACAATATACAATCCTTCCAATTCTGACACACTTAGAAGGGGAAAAACCTGTATACTTTAATAAAAAGGTACGCTTTTAGTACCTAAATACGAACGTATTAGTACGTTCGACACAACAAAACGAGAAGAAGTCCAAATGAACAGCCTTCACATAAATGTAGAAATCTATCCAATCCTACAGATTAATTCATTTGTGAATGGTTATGCATAGGTAGGTAATGCATTAAAGCTAGAAGCTTCATTTTATATGTTCCATACCGACTATGCAACTGCGTTTTTAACTTAAATCTGTATATGAGCTCAAGTGTTTCGGTACTATGGTAAGCATTCCTGTGTGTGGGCTGTGTGTCGGATCATTATGTTCAACCTAAATACTCTGGGGGGAAATAACTGTTTACTAATCTGCCACATTCTCGTTCTGTCATTTTCCCTGTCAAACTGCCTTTCTCTTAGAACTTTTTGGGCCTTAATGCAAGTTTAACAACCGAAAACCACCATAAACCCTTAATTTTCTGCGCTGATGTTTTGCAATTGTCCCTGCCTTGGCCAATACACCTCAACCACTCAACATGGAAGTCACTGGAACGGTTCGAAGTGTGACTGACACTTAAAAACTTAGCCCACCGATACTCAGGTTAGTAGTGTATGGAAGAAGCGCCTACCTTTGGGTTTATTCAATCTCCAGTAGCTAGATAGATGTTCTTTATTGTACTGTCTGCACCGACAGACTGTCTGAGATGAGTTCATCTGTGGGATGCCAGTGGAATGAGGGGTTCAAGTCAGGGCAGGCCTGAATATACAGTACATGACTTCCGTTAGATAAACCAACCATATCCAACAATCAGTATGTGCAAGAAAACACTGCCTGGGCTGGAACAAGAGAACTTCACTATTCCCAGGTGTTGACTAACACCACACGAACCATGTAGAGATTGTAATTGTTTTAAGTAAACGTGCTGGTGATGCTTATTGTACAACTAGCCTAGGCTAGTGTGACATTCTCTACTTTGACTTTTGGGATAGCATACAGACCCAACTGTGAGTTTCTGCCCAAGACAGATTCTAACCTGGTGAGGTCTTCTGCTGCTGTAGCCCATCTACTGTTTGATGGATTATGTGTTCGCGTTCATTGGTGCCATTTTTTATACGTTTAACATATTAGTCATTTAGCAGATGCTCTTATCCAGCAAGTACAGAGACATTTCCCTTGAGGCAAGTAGGGTGAAGTGCCTTGCCCAACCACACAATGTCATGTTGATACAGCCGGGGTTCGAACCGGGTGCCTTCTGATTACTATCCCGACACCCTAACCGACTGCATCACATGACTCAACTTCTAAAAGGTTAATGATTATTATTTGCAGTTTTAGCTTTACTGTCAACTTTCTGTCCACTTGACATGTCCGCAAATTTTTTGTTGTTTTGATTAGATTTTTGATTGGAGATTTTTGCTCCATTATCTGTAAACTCTAGACACCATTGTGCTTAAACAAAGTCCCTGCACTTTCTGAGATACATAAAACCACTTCATCTGGCACCAACACATTTCCACGGTCTAAATCACATAAATCACATTCCTTCAGCAATCTTGTCTGTGGTCTGAACAGCTGAATCTCAACCATGCCTGCTTGTGTGGGGTGTTGGGTGGATGAGCGGTTAGTGTCTTTTTCGGCACATGCGCCAGGTGAGCAACTTCATTGAAATCAACGGCCGCCATTTTTCGATACGTATCCAGTTTATATTAATACATCCATGGTTCAACCTCGGCTGACTACGAGTAGGGGTTCAACCATATCCGTCACTTAAACAGTCTGGGCTACGTAATCGACGCGCATAAGCCCATACCTTTACGCACACAAAAGTGTTTCATCATAAACTTACCTCGCCTTCAAACCTGGCCGAATACATCTCTGCTTGATTATTTGACGTAAAACTGAATGGGAATCTCAATGGAACACCAAAAATAATGTTTCCATCCACATACGGAAATGCCCCTCCTTTCTCCAAGAGTAAAGTTCCCCAAATTACGAAGTGGAATTAGAAAATGTGCGTCAGCTTTCGAATAGAACGTCAACTTGACTGCATCCTTTTCGAATCCCGTCTGTATCTGGTTCATAGGTCCGGGTGCAGTATCCAGCCGTGGTAACTCCACAGAGTTTAAAGCTGGTTAGAAATTGTCACCGCGTACAGAAACTGGTCATTTACATCCACACCCATGATATACAGCCACGCCTACCACACCTGGCGCAGAGTTTCACATTCAATTCAAGATGGGCCCACGTGTTGCAAACAACTATGTCGAAATAAATCACCATGTCTGTGTCAGTGGTACTGTTAGGCTATTCCTGATTAATTCAGTTGTAGTTCAGAGTTGAAAGTTGTAGGAGTTGAGAAGGTTTTGCTGGTTTACTTTCCTTATGAATGAATTCCATGAGGAATTCCATTCCTTGGGCGCCCTCTACATTCCGAAATCGAACTCATCCGATAGCCCAGTGAGGCAGGACAGTTGCAGGCTATGGCAAGCCGTTTTAACATAAATTCAATAGACTGGATATGTGACGCAGATATCTGTAATTCAATTTCGCCTAGTCAAAAAGAACATTTCAGATATCTGCAACTAATTCTGACTAGTCACAATTCCAAACTGAATTACAGATATCTTTAACTGGAATTGTGACTAGTCAGAATCAAATTGTAGATATCTTAAACTGGAGTTACAGATATCTACAATTCAGTTGCAGATATCCGTAATTCCAGTTGTGGATATCCGCAATTGAATTGTAGATGTCTGAAATGACGTAGCAGATATCCGTAATTCCAGTTGTGGATATCCGCAATTGAATTGTAGATATCTGAAATCACGTGCCCCATAGACATGAATGGCAAAAGTGACGTAGTTTCTCCTAGGAGAAATGACATTGCAGATATCCGTAATTCCAGTTGTGGATAGGAGGATTGTAGTTGCAGATATCTGAAATGACGTTGCAGATATCCGTAATTCCAGTTGTGGATAGGAGGATTGTAGTTGCAGATATCTGAAATGTTCTTTTTGACTAGGCGAAATTGAATTACAGATATCTGCGTCACATATCCAGTCTATTGAATTTATGTTAAAACGGCTTGCCATAGCAGGCACCACCTTGAGGCAGCTGCATCGCCGTCAGGCAAGGAGTGACGCGCAATACATTTCAAAATAAAAGCGCAAATGTATATCGTTATATCGTATTTATATAGTAAACTTTAGACAAGAAGCGAGACTAATATACACTGCACTGCGTAATTTTACAACCTAGTCATTACAAAAAACAAATGGTGGGTGATATGACTCGGGGCTCAATGGTGTATTTGTAGCCTACTACAAAGCTGAGGATCTTAAAAAAGAGAAGGTCAAAATGTTATGAATAATATAGCTCAGTGCAAGTTATAACTGTTTTTTATAAGCTTACATTTCGTAAGATGTCATAGGCCTATACATTTTATTGTGTACTATACAATACTTCACTGTCTTTTCATAATAATAATAATAAATTGTCATTGAACCTTATTGCACTCCTGTTTTTCATGTTTGGCTCTATATCTATGCCAATTATGTTTTTGTGCTGATATGTACAGTATAATCCAAGCGAATTATTAAATGATCAATGATAACATGTAAAACACACCAAGTCACAACATGATTTGACTTTATTTTCGCAGACAATAAACTCACTTATCTGTATTCAGAACAGGCCAAATATTTTCTTTGGCCCATTATTTCTGCACAGAATTTCCGAAATCTTCTGTGTTGTGAAATGTGAACTTGAAGGGCTCCAGGATTGTTTTCTTTTCAAGGTCATTCCACACCTTCCCTTACCTTAGCCTGGTTCTCTTCCCCCATGTCCAGGATTTCAGGCAGGTCCACTTTGGCAGAGAACAGTTCTTAAAATCAACCCACTCATAATCAGAATCAGAATCAGTTTTAATGGCTATGCAAGTTAAACAAAACACAGAATTTACATTAGCAGGGAAGAGCAACATAGAACATATATGTAACATGATAAAAACATAATATAATACAATAAAAATATGGTGTAAAAATGTCAGGGGGGTATATACACAGCATTGCAAAACAGTGGTGTAAACACAGCAGTAAGTTATTTTAAGGTGTCAAAAGGGGTTTTGAGGTGTTGTGTGCAAAAGTGGCTTGTGCAGTGGGATGCTGGAAGGGGGTGTTGAAGTTTGTGGCAAAGTCATTCCGAGTCCTTCAGATTCAGATTACTTTATTGATCCCGAGGGAAACTCCTTCATATCAATGGCACACAGTCTCGCAAAGCACACAAGGGTAAGGGTGAGAGGTAAAAAGATTAGAAAGTGTACACAGGGATAGGGGGGTGGGGGCAATAAAAATAAGTAAAAAAAGTAAAAACGGTAGGTGAGGTGAGGTGAATCCTCGCAGGGAGGAGGGGGGGGGCAAAGGCTTGGATAAATGGTTATGTATCGACTATACAATTACAATTATGCAAGTATTGGTCTTGCTGAATATACAGTGTTATGTCAGGATGTACAGGATTTACAGTTTTTTTGCAGCATATACAGGATATACAGGATTTACAGGTTTTTAGCAGAATATACATAGTTATATTACAGTTGTACCAGAATATTGCCAAATATGCATTGTTATGTTACAGAATGTTGTGTCAGACTATTGCCTAATGTCCATTGTTATATCACCGGATGTTATGCTATGTCACAGAATGTACAGTTGGCTTACATACTAATGGTAAAGTTTGATGGCCACACGGATGAGTCTCCCGCTGAAAGTACTCCTTTGTCCGGCCAGCACATTGTGGAGTGGGTGGGAGGTACTGTCCAGGATGGCGTGGAGTTTGGCCAGCATCCTCCTCTCTGACACTACCGTCAGAGAGTCCAGCTCCACCCCCACAATGTCACCAGCCTTCCGGATCAGTTTGTTGAGCCTGTTGGCATCCGCTGCCCTCAACCTGCTGCCCCAGCAGGCAGCAGCATAGAGGATAGCACTGGCCACCACAGACTCATAAAACATCCTCAGCATTGTCCGGCAGACATCGAAGGACCTCAGTCTCCTCAGAAAGACCCTTATTGGCCCTATTGAAGAGTGCAATGGCCGAAGGGTAGAAGCTGTTCTTATGGCGAGAGGTTTTGGTCCTGGTGGACCGCAAGGGGAGCAGCTGAAGCATAGGGTGTCCTGGGTGGGATGAGTGTGTAAGTCTGACTGAGACCTCAGCCAGATGTTTCCTGAAAATATATATAGACATATTAAAGCATTCTTTTGTTAATTTTCCAGTCATGCCTTATATACACATTTTATTTTTAAATTGCAGACAGCATGGTTGACCTTGCCTTGTGAATGGCATTTAATAATCCCTGATAACAGCTAATGCAAGGAGAGTTTACACAAATGTTTTGTAACGTTACATACAAACAAATGCGAACAGTTACTTTACGTTATGCACTATACATTTAATAATCCCTGATAATATGTTGATGCTAATCGCCATCGGCGAAAGTAAACTTTGACGTTATCGAATTTAGCTTCATAACAACTACCCAAGGGTAAATCATTAATGACTTCTATAACGTTATTATTTTACGGCACTTATATTTACAAGAAATCATGCATTTACTTTCTGTGGATAAAAAGCAGCAACTTACCAACTCGGAACAGATGTGGACGCACTGGTCTGTGTCGGAGAAATCCAGGTTTAAATGTCCTCACTTCCCCCCGAACAACAAAAATTGCGTCACTCCTTGCCTGACGGCGGTGCAGGGGCCTCACGGTGGTGCCTGCAACGGTCCTGCCTCACGGTGGAGGACTGCAGCCAGGTGCCTCTCCATGTCGTGAACACGCTTCTCTAAAACAACCACTGCATATCCTTAAAACATCCAGCAGGTGTCTCTCTTGACCAAGCTTGGTCCTGTTCAGGAAAGGCCATAATAAACGCCCATAGATGGGCGTTCAGGGAGAAAAAAAGGGGCTTGGTTTTGGGGAGGGGGGGGGGCGGTGAAGCTGCATAATAGCCAAAGCTGCGATTGTGAAAGAACTGCGATTGTGCAGAGCCGGTGAGCACGGACGCATACCCGGGAGATATCTGGGACAGGTACCGACCACAGCCGCGTCCTACTCTCGTCTCATGTCCAGTGCATTGGGAAAACATTTCAGATCATAAGAAGATTATTGCCAAACCAAGACACAGAAGAAGACGTCGTTAAAATGGGACGTACGGTGTTACCCATAATGATGGCTATATTGTCCCACTGCGTTTGGGAAAACGTCGAGGTAGGCAGATATCCGTGATAATTATTGTGACCATGTACGTTATAGTTCTCCGGAGAATGTCAGCGATTTTGCTGACAGTGATGTTTGTAAATGTTCATATCGATGTCACTACGTCATGAATAACAATTATTCGTGTATTTTTTTTTTTGCTGATGCGCACCGTTATCTTGGACAGATTTAATTTGCAAATGTATGCGCGAACATTATCCCCTGATAAATTGCATGTCAACAAGAGGAATGGCGCATTAAATCGACGAAATGTTTTGTCTCGCAGAGGACTGCCAGGTGAAATATAAGATGTAAATCGGCTAAACTCGGCGGTTTTATTATGCCAAGGCCTAACGTAAATAATATTTCGCATCAGCCTCTCCCAGTTCTGAGACTGAGAGGGAGGGAAGCGAGAGGAGTAATTGAGTAGGTGAAACGCACCTGGGATTTTGCCCTGACAAATATATTGACATATACTGCCTTGGGTGTGGGGCACGCATTATACATTTTTGGAGAGTCATGACTGTGATAAGGAAATATCCATAATCGTATTATTTTATTATTATGTCGGCTACAGTATAGGCGAGGCAAGTGTAGCATACAGCAATTCGTGCAACGTACTGTATTGCGTACTTTGATCATGAGGTTTGGGATGGTCGTGTACCCCACTAGGAATGTGTAGATTACTGTAATTTGTAGAGCAATTCATTTGGAACATGTTAGGGCCTGGGTCAGGGCCTGGGACATGGCCTTAATCCTCCTCTGAGGATCACTTGGCTGGTTAAAAAAAGACTATTGTTATTGACATAGACGTTTGAGCCACCTGTGCTTTGTTTAAAAGCTTGATAGGTTCCTCTTTCCATTGTAAACTGATGCAAATATTTTACAACACCACCAGTTAGTTTGAACTATTTTAAACTAAGTTGTGGGCCGAGAGGTATTATTTTTCTGTCGGAAACCGGTTTGTGACCCTGGGTTTGAGAAACCCAGACGTAGATTATCCTGGCTTTCAGAACTAGCAGCATCAGAGAGTCTATCTGGCATGGGAATCCCAAATGAGATGCACAGCAGGCTGTTGGGCTGCCTGTGGCACTCATGTTAGTGATGCGACGTTCCCAGCCTGTTTTTTAACAGCTGGGACTAAAGAGGAGGAGAGAACATGCCGGCCGTATATCAATGCTGTCTGTACACCTCATTGACCAGCCCCGTATACAATTAACTAAAGCTTTTGCAACTAGCAGTATTGTCGTTTATGTTGCTGCGGTCTTCTAAAGGGTCTTGCAGATTATCCACGTACACATTGACCTCATGACATCATATTGCAGTTCCTCTTAGTAAGACGCTTGGCTCAATTGAATATTGCCTTGCCTGGTGTCTGGTGTGGATAAGACGATTCTGTGTGGAAGCGGGATATCCATTTAAATGCATATTCATTCGATTCCTGATATCCTGTTGTGCTCCGAAGTAGGTGTCCATCATCCATGTGGGTTTCCTCAGCGGCAGTCCCATTGTGCCTGGCCTCCATCAGACCGCCCCCAGCTGTGTCGATAAGTCAGAGGAGGCGTTGAGGTACCGAACGCTGTTCCAGTTTGCTCGAGGGAAGGAGTTATGGCAGTTTAGAATATTTTTTTTTTATCTTGCATGTACTTGAACACAGAAGAGACCAGAAAAGACAAGAAGCAAGTCTTTCCTTGACGTAAGGTTTCAGTGTCACTGGGGGACCATGTCATGAGTAGCTACCCTGCCTCTCCAGTTATTGTCTAATGCAGGGAACGTTGTTTGCTCAGCTGCTCTCGTCAGCAATCTCACCTGCGCTGCCGTACACCTGCTCTGTGTCGTACCACTGCTCTTGTCTGTGCGTGCCCTTGGCGATGTTCTCGGAGATACCAAGCTCTGCTGTGTGTGTGTGTGTGTGTGTGCGCGTGCGTGTGATGTAAAGAGCGTAAAGAGAATTAGCTAGAGTTTTATTTATTTATTAGCTACAGTACATTCTCTGCTGCTCGTCAGTATTTATTAGCTTTAAAGCTATTTTTTTAATCGGGTAATAATTCTTGTGATGTAACAGCCTTAGAAGGATTATATTTCTGCTGAGGAACTGGCTTTCACTCCTCTCAATGAGACCTGCACATCCAGTCTGAAGGTTTACATCTCAGATTAAACTCTGAAAGGCACAGCTCAGGATTACACCCTGGTAATAGGCCTCATAAAACTGACTGCTGGCTTGAATTAATTTATTTTAGACGTTTGAATAGAGCAAACAAACTTTGTGTGACTCAATCTATTATTGTTACTTGTTTTCATACAGGTACACTGTAGTTTACATTTACATTAATTTACATTTATTCATTTAGCAAACTCTTTTATCCAAAGCAATTTACAAGAGAGAGCTTTTACAAAGAGCATCAGTCACTGAGCGTAGCAACGTGATAGACCCCAAACACAGTGGGCTTTTAGATCATGAAACATACATCGTGAGAACCAATAAGTGCCAAGGGAACAGCTATAAAAGCATAACACAACAATAAAGTAAGAAAACAACAACACTGGCGAGTCACCATATGGGGACCGACAACATTAGATTATGTTAAGTGCCATACTATTCCTAAGTGCCATTCAATTCTCTAAATAAGTGAGTTTTAAGCCTTCTTTTGAAGGTGAGAAGGCAGTCTGTGCTTCTGATGGAGGTGGGGAGTTGATTCCACCATTGGGGAGCCAGGAAGTGGAAGAGTTTGTGTTCTTGTGCTCTTGAGGGGGGGTACCACTAGACGGTTGTCAGCAAACGACCGTAGGTGACGGGCGGGGGTATAGGGCCAGAGGAGAGAGTTGATATAGCTCGGGGCAGTCCCGTTTTCAAGGTCAACACCAGGGTCTTGAATCTGATGCGAGCCATGATGGGAAGCCAGTGGAGGGCAATGAGGAGCGGGTGACATGGCAGCATCTGGGTAGGTTGTAAACCAGACGAGCGGCTGCATTTTGAATTCTCTGAAGGGGACGGATTGCACTTGTAGGAAGGCCGGCTAGTGCAGGAAGGCCGGCTAGTACACACGACTAGTTTGAGATGCATGCCATGTAATTGTAACTTGTTGAACTGAATGCTCTTGTGGCTCTTCCCTTTGGCACTTGTTTGTTTTATAATCTGACCACCCACAATGTTTGGGGACTATCACGTTATTATGATCAGTGACCGATGCTCTTTTGTAAAGCTCTCTCTTGGAAGTCGGTTTGGATAAAAGCGTCTGCTAAATGAATACATGGAAATGTAATTCCATGTTGCGGTACAGAAACGGCTGCTGACCTGAATTGTTTACCTCAGTGCCCTGTGTCATTTACATTTACATTTATTCATTTAGCAGATGCTTTTATCCAAAGTGACTTACAGTAAGTAAGTGTAAGTGTCATCACAGATCTTAGCTGGCTTGCTGGGGTGTTGTTATGACCCATATGCTGGTCATCCACGGTCTTAATGAGTTTGGCTTTCAGTACGTGTTTTGGCTTGGAGGTTATTGAAGCTTCTGTGTTGAGACAATCGACACCATGACGCACTGTGGCAGCAGGTCAGCCATTAGATAGTCACCCCATTGTATTCTCCTGACTCACACAGGATAGGTAATCAAAAGTGACAGTAATAAGCCTTGACAATGACAGCCCAGTGTAAAATATCTCTAGAGCTTCCCTTTTCCTTGCGTGTGTGTGTTTTACCAATATTATAGATTTATAGATCCCTGTTGTATTGCACAGCCAGGTTGCTGGTTCTGCGGACCATATCCAGCAGTTAAAGGAAGGGATTGAGGGGAGGGAAAGGGGATGCTTTGGTGGCCCAGCTCTGTATTTATCTATCAAGATAAATGACTGCAGCGAGAAGCACTCCAATCCAGCTCAGAGGCACCAGGCACTGGGAGACACAGAAAAAGCTACCCAGCCCTCATAAACCCACTCCAGCAAATAACAGGAGGGAGGGAGGTGTGGGGGAAGAGAGGGGATGTGGCGGGCTAGGGAGGAAGTGAGGGAGGGGAGAGAGAGGTGCTGTAGATGGTCTTTCACGAGGGATACTGAGGAGGCTATAGGAGGCATTTTAAGGATGCAGACAAACATAAATGAGTGACTTGCTAAACGAGCACGTTGGCCGCCTTGTTCCCCCACAGGGATTGCAGGCATGTTTTATTGGAACACAAACACAGGAAAACCCTCCCTTCTTTGTCTGCTTGTGACTGCAGCTCAGGGGAGTTTTGTAAAAACAGATAGCCAGTCATTCTCCTTGGCTTTCTCGCTCTCTCTCTCTTGCGCTCTCTCTCTGTCATTTAATTAATTTTAGAGCCAGGAGATAATCGGGTTTCACTAATGGTTTCCCCTGTGCTTGCTATGCTCTGCCATGCTTGTGCCAGCAGGCATGTAATACCGTTTTATTGTACTGCATCCTCCTCCCTCTCTGGTTTTTGCATCCTCTCAGTGTTTGAACTAGCGGAGCGACGACTGGATGAAATCCTGCACAGTCACTGGGAAACGAGAGACACGCATGCTCAAAAGAGGCATGCGATAATGAAATGACATCTGCGAACGTGCCTCAGCAATCAAGTTCCCAGAGGTGACAGCTGAATGAAAGACAGGTTGGAGGGTTTATAAAGAGCGCTGTGGGCTGTGCCAGCAGACAGGGGCAGGCGTGGAAACACGGCGAAACTCCCCATCATGCTGTTATAGAAAGCCGGCCAGAGTCTAGTACCTAACGCTCAGCGAGAGTTGAGCGGGTTCAAAGGAGCACCCCAAGAATCCTTGGAAGTGTTTGTGTGTGTATGTGTGCCAGAAAGAGTGAGTTTAAGTGTGTCTGGGAGGGTCTGGGACTCCTGACTGCCAAAAGGCTGCCTTGTGCCAGTCAGGAGTCTGGCAGGGCAGAGATAGCGGCCCAGCCCCCAGGTCCCTGTGTCCCACACCGCTGGCTTGCTAAGCCTAATGGGCTGTGTCTCTGCAGTGAGCCTGGAGCCTGAGAGAAAGGATCTGCTCGTCCCTGCGAGGAGCTGCGGGGGGGGAGGAGAGAGGGCAAGAGGAGGCAAGAGATAGAGGGGCTAATGGGACCGGGGGGGGGGGAGTACAGGGCATGGAGATGAGGAGGGTTGGTGGTGGTGTAGGGGGAGAGAGAGAGGCTTACATGTCACCGTGTTATAGGAGACCGTAAACCCCGGGGCGCCAAGCGTCCGGCAAGGCCTGGTGATTTATCTCTGTCACCTAGATATATTCTCCTAGTGGCCCCCGGAATTGTAGTTGGGGATGGGGGGGTGTGGATGGAGGAGGGGGGATGACGCATAATATACCTGCTGCACGCCACAGCTCTCAACTCCAACCCAGCATGTCCAGGAACCCCAAAGAGGTAGATTTCCATGTTGGGCCTAGGGCGGGCAGGGGGGGAATTAGAGGCCAGGAGGATGAGGGTTAGAGGCTGGGGGAGATGAGGTTAGAGGTTGAGGGGGTGAAGGTTAGAGGCTTGGCAGGATGAAGGTTAGAGGCTGGGTGGGATGAAGGTTAGAGGCTGGGGGCATGCAACTTGAGAATGGATACAGCAGCCTGGACACCTGAAGCTGGAAGCTAGAGGCTGGGAGCCTGCACCTCTGACCTGAAGAGTAGGATAAAGGCTTGCGGCAAAGGGGAGTGGGGTCAGGGTCGAGTCTGACGAGGCCGACATACTCATTCTGCAGGTGATGGAAGGGTGGTTGGTACCACTCTGGCACAACAGCCAGCTAACAAATACCCTGGCACAAACCGCGGGCACACCACTGGTTCATTTCATCTCACTGCTACACACACACAAGAATACTGATGCACTCTGGATAGGCAGCGACTGGTTAATATGCTTCTGCAAAGGTCCACACATGCAGAACATTGTGTAGAAAGACAGAAAAGAGCCAGTGATGATTCGAGAGCTGTGCCTAGACAAACACACACACGCTTCCCTCAAGCCAAGGAACACACACACCCACACACTCTCTCCCTAGGACACACACACACACATCGAATGCCAGACAAATGCACCCGGGTGCATATTAGCACATGCCAAGGAATTCACATGAACTCTTCCCAAAGCACAAACACACACGCAGTAACACACCCCTCCCATGCACAAACACATACACACACACACACTACTTCATAAAGATGGCACTGCGCTAGCGACATCAATTATTGAAGGCCCTGGAAAGGTCTGGGCTCTTGCTTGTCAGCTATGTCCGTGTCACGCACCCCACCCTCTCTCTCTGTAGCCTGGTCCTCCTCCTTCCATTTCCCACTCCTTACAAGCCACATGTCACTCGTCAACTATTTATCCTTTGATAGTCATGACATTCTAGCCTTCCTCCATCCCTCTCCCCTCTTCAAGCCTCTCCTCCTCCTCTCACCCCCATTCCTCCTTCCCCTATCTCCCCCTTGTCCTCCTCCTTTTCCACTGTGTCTCTCCCTGGACCCTGTCAGACCAGCCTCCCTTTCTCACATGCTTTGTTTGCTCGTGAAATATTTATCCTTCCTGCCCTCCCTCGCTTTTCATCCCTCTCTCTTTCTCCTCCTTTGAAAGACATGTAGTCGCTCTGTGTCCATGTGCAATGGCGTGCCCTTTCCCTCGGCGAAAAACAACGCGATCGAACAGCCGCTTTCTGTCCAGGTTCCAAAGACGGCAACAACTGTGCTGTACCGGTGCTGTACGTACAGACCTGCTGTTGTGTGCTTTTAAATAGTCCAACTCCACTCTGCTCATGATTCTAAATTAGTAGGCCCTGTTTAAGGTCGTTAGCGTTCAAAAAGGCACCTGTGCACCCCACAATCAGTCAAAAGTGTAACTACTAACATGGGCAAAACCAAAGAGCTGTCAAAAGACACGAGACAAAATTGTAGACCTTCACAAAGCTGGAAAGGGCTCCAGGGCAATTGCCAAGCGGCTTGGTGACAAAAGAACAACTGTTGGAGCAATTGGAAGAAAATGGAAAAGGCTAACGATGACTGTCAATGTCCCTCAGACTGGGGCCCCACGCAATATCTCACCTTGTGGTGTATCAATGATGCTAAGGAAGGTAAAGAATCAGCCCAGGAGTATAATCCCGAGAACACCATACCTACAGTGAAGCATGGGTGTGGAAGCATCATGCTCTTGGGGTGTTTTTCTGCACAGGGGACAGGACGACTGCACTGTATTACGGAGAGGATGAACAGGGCCCTGTATTGTGAGATATTGGGTAAAAACCTCCTTCCCTCAGTCAGAGCGTTGAAGATGGGTCGTGGCTGGGTCCTCCAACATGACAACCCGAAGCACACAGCCGGGAAAATCAAGGAGTGGTTCCATAAGAAGCATATCAAGGTTCTGGAGTGGCCTAGCCAGTCTCCAGACCTAAATCCAATAGAATAGAATAGAAAATCTTTGGATGGAGCTGTGTTGCTCAGCGACAGCCTCAAACTCAGACAGATGTAGAGAAGATCTGTATGGAGAAGTGGGCCAAAATCCCTGCTGCAGTGTATTGGCGCTTTTCCACCGCAAATGTAGCACGACTATACTCGACTCGCCTCGGTTTGTCGTAAACACCGGTGGTTTTCCACCGCAATAGTACCCCAAATAGTACTTCTTGGTCGTCGGGGAAAGGGGCGTGACGTAGACAGTGACGTATTTTTGTACGCGACCAGAGTTAGTCTATCCTCGGCCACAAGACACAGAAACGTCTGCACCTCAGATGTGGTCCACGGCGAAGACTTAATTTTAGCCATGTTGACGAACTCTTTTGTAAATTATCTGATTTTTAAAAAGCTTGTAGACTGTTGGTTTAATGGACTGTATCTGATAGTAAAAAGCTGCGGCGCTGTTGCTTTAAGTCGCTCTCGTGACTCGTCACACTTTCTGGCCAATCAATGGCCGGCCGTCTGCCGACGTCACCTTTTAGCTCGACTAAGCTCGCTTGGTACCTAGAGCAAGAAGGTACCAAAAAAGTACCCGCTAGCAGGTACCAGGTACCATGGAACTGCGGTGGAAACGCCAAAAATGCGAGGCGAGGCGAGGCGAGCTGATTTCATGCGGTGGAAAAGCGCCATATGAGTGATTCTATAATTAGGGGTACATTTCAAGTCCATGGGGTGTATTTCTCAATTTTACCAAATATTATTGGTCATTATTTCAAACAATGACCAATTTGAGATTGGATGATATTCCTCTTTAATTTAATACTAAAAGTTAACAGGTTCCATAATTTATTTTGCAAAAATGCTAATTATATATTGGAATTTGCAGTTTTTGTGCTGTCCGATTTCTTAAATGTCAAGTTTGCTCTTAAAACTTAAATACATGTTTTATATATTATTTCAGCTTGAATTGTTCACAAATACGTATTAAAACATGATAAAGCTGTTTTTAAATCTATTTAACAAACATTAAAATACATGAAATTATTCACTTTATGTGTGTCCAAGAAATCACTGTCAACTGTTACCCATTGATAAAACCCCTATAAATCAGCAATGGTTTGCTCCAAAGTCACATGACTCACATTGCTGGAAGGTACATCCTTTTTGGTGGGAACTGTGGTGGCAGTTTTCTGAGAATCAATCCGCTCGTCTAAAGTTGGGTGAAGTAACTTGTTAATGTTTATTACAAGTAGCAAAACAGGAAAACGTATGAGTAATATTAAAGCAACGTTACATACATATTCACACACAATGCACAAACACATGAAAGTTACACAAAGACAATACCATACTGTTCCAGCTAGCATTCTAGCATGGAACCCTGGTCTACATTTCCAAAACCTTGGAGAGGTCCAGGGACCACCAGCACTACGCAGCTGATCGCCCTGAACCCCCTGACAAACTTTCAACAGACCATTTTAGTCTCAGAAGACATTGGTCTGTCTCAGACATGCAGTTTGTCCCATGTCTGTTCTCCGATTGGTTAAATCTCCAAAGACAATAGAGTAAGTTGAATCCACATTATCGGCAGACTTCACATCTCCAAGTTAAATGCTTCAGGAGGTATCTGCCCAAAATGCTGTATTGTCTGTATTGTTGGTAGGAAGGATCACAACCCCCCTCCTGACAAAAGCAACATTTACATGATTCAATCAGCAGAGTTCACAAAAGAGCATCGTCCCTCATCAGAGCAAATGTCTCTGAAAGAATGTAGGAGACCTCTTGTTCAAGAAATGTTAATTGTACAAACATTGGTCAAACATTTCCTTGACAGAACCTTGAAGACAATGTGGTCAATTTCAACTCGTCCTTGTCAATAATTCATCAAAATTATTGTCTACACATGGAGTGGATTAATTGCTCGTCAACTGTGTTATCAACATTTTCTTGTGTACTTATTTGAGATTTTTTTTAATGACAAAAATGTAATATAGCACACAGAAATATGACTTGATCATGGTCATGTGGTGACATTTTCAACATCTTTAGCTAGCACAAAGGCCAAAAATTGAGGAAATGTCAACTGTGTTACATGTCAACTGTGCTACACATCCCTAATGTGTCCTGTCAACTGTGTTACTCCTGTCAACTGTTCTGAAATGTACCCCTAATTATAGAATCACTCGTATGCAAACCTAGTGAAGAACCACAGGAACCATTTGACCTAACAAAGACTTCTGTACCAAATCTTCACTCAAGTTCTCTTCTCAAGTGATCAAATACTTATTTGACACAGTAATAAACAAATACATGGGATTTCTGAATTTTTGATGTATTATTCTGTCTCTCACAGTGGACGAGTGTATCTACGATTAAAGTTTTAGACCCTCCATGTATTCTAAGTGGGAGAACTTGCAAAATCACAGGATGATCAAATACTTATTGACCTCAGTGTAGCATGCCGTCGACAGGGGACAGGTTGCCTTTTATTTCAAAGCGCGCCTCCCATTGTCTGCCTTTCACCGACAAGTCCGACCCTTCCCACCCAGCACTGGAGTGCTTCCGGCTCTTTTCAGACGAGACTCCCCCTCCCCGCTCATCTCCACCTCCCCACTTCCCCCTACATTGGTTCCAAGGCCGGAGATACGAGCCGCGGGTTGTTAACCCTCGAGGACGAACGCCTGATGAAAAGACTCAGGTGCTGCCGAGACTGTTCAATAACCAAGAGAAAGAGAGGGTGGGAGGGAGAGAGGGAGAGAATACTCCCTGTCTCTCCACCCAGGGTCACAGTCCTTTCCAAGGCCAGACTTCGCATGCAATCAGAAGGTATTCAGACTGGCAACATTGACAAATGATAAACATGTATTTCACGTGATTCTACTTTCTGCCACTCAAAGAAGAAAAATTATAATAAAGGGCAAATCCTAAATCCCAAGAGTTTCAGGCCCAGTGAGGGTCATTTTACAGATTGTCTGAATGATTAAACCATTCTCCACCAAGTCTTACAGTCTGTGGGGACATTAGGGCCTGAGGAAATAAAATAACACAAATATTTAATCTACTGAGTGATTCTGGAGCAAGGAGCTGCAGACTTTTTTTTTCAGCTGAACACATTATCTCACCAGAGTGGTCTGGTCCAAAGGAACACTCTGTGGGGCAGGACATGACAGGACATGTCATCCTGGTACTGTCTTGTAACGCACTGCTCCCATTTCCTCTTGATGGCTTCTGTTCTTTGTCAGCCTCGCTGGAAAAGGCCAGTTTGACAAGCTGGTTTGGAGGAATCGATATGTAGAGAGAGCAACGTGCTTAAGCAGTACAGAAATCGAGAGTTGCTGGAGTGGCTCAGGTCAGAAACGTCAGATGAAATTGGGTGTGAAATTGAGGCATTTTTGTGATGTCTATGAACATGTTGGATTCCTTCGTGAAGCACTTAGGACGAAGTGTTCTCCGAGCAAAACTGTGTATCGTGAAGTCAGTGGTATTGAGGTTGTGTCTAGGAACCGTATTGCAGGAACACGCTACTCTTTCATATTGTACAATAGCGTGATACTGTGCGTGTGTAAGAGTGAGAGAAAGAGCAAGAGAGCGCCCTCACACCCGTGCAGGTCTCTGTGTGTTCCTTTGATTCAGCTAACAGATTTAGATTCGAGGAGGGAGAGAAAGAGCGATGCAGAAGAAGGGAGGGACCCACGCTGCTTTTGAAGTTGAATGTTTGGTTCCTGAAGCCGAGGAACAGAAGGGATGTGACACATGATTAGGACTGGTGATGTACTGATTCATAGTGACTAGCTTTGCTCCTGGGCCAGCTGGGTGCGGTTGAGGAATCACAGCGAGAGAGAGATCTGACCTCCAGATTTCATCCCTTTCTCAACAGATTGAGAGCGTTGCTTCATGATGGCCGCAGATCACAGACAGTTCGCTGTGATCTGATCACAGCTCGTTCTCGCTAGTCTGGAACTGAAAGTGCTTCTTTTTTCCTTCTGTAAAAATGTTTGATGTATTTGATGTAAAATCAATCATTAGGTCCAACAACTACATCTCTGTTTTGAATGTATTAAAAATTAATAAAACAAGGATTAAATGTCCCTGTTTGTTCCATTTACTAAATGAAAATGTACAGTTCGGCATGACCACTTGAGTTGGTGTGTGAACAAGCAAGCTGAGAGTAATCCCCACACCTAAATAACCATTAATGCAGCCTCCATCTGTATCACTGAACAGCACATGTGAAGACTCAATAATCACAGACTGAGGGAAAGAGACACACACAAGGAGAGAGAGAGAGGAGGGGTGAGGGAGAGAGAGAGGCCAACTGGCACATTGAAATTCTGCAGGGAGCCAGTTGCTACGGTAACAGGGAAGGTAGCCGGCTCCGGTGGGAGGTGTTTCCACGGCAACCGGCCTCAGTGGCCAAGTGATGGTGCTAAGAAGGAAAAAGAAGGCGAGCGAGGGTGAGGGAGGGGTAGAGAATGTACGCGTAAGTGTATGACACGAAGGGAGGAGAGGAATGTGTTGAAAAATGTGTGTGTGTGTGTCACCACACGTACTGCAATACACTGTTTTTGATTAGATAGGCCTCTGTCAGAGCCTCCACTCTGCATAGATAAAGCCTAAGTGAATCTAGAGTGAGCCTAGATTTAGCCTAAATGGGACCCCATTTAGAAGCTTTGCATTTCTGTAAAATCCAGTAAACAGAAGGTTTAAAAGAGCATTATAATGTGGTATGAATATCCTAAGTTATCCCTGTTGGCTACAGAGGACCACCACAATAGCACCTGTTTGTCGGGGGCGGGGGGGGGGGGGGGGGTGGCTTAGTTTCGTATTTATCCTTCCCAAATCCAGTCTCCTGCAATTCCCTAATCTTTGATAACCTTCTAAGAAAAGCAAACGTTTCCAAAGGGGGATTACCGATTTCACAGTGGTAGCAGCGCGGGGCTGAAAGGCCTGTTGTCTGTCGGGCGGTGAGGCGGAGGGCCGCTGATTCGTAACGCCCAAATGGAGAATTGGAGAGCTGCTGTTCAATCCGCCTGAGAGAACCTGTAGTGTCTACTGTGGACGGATCCTGAGCTGCTCACAGATGTGGAGGCCAGCTGTGGTTTGTTTAGTATACAGCTGTGGTACCTTTAAACCATGGTTGCTACCGAACTTCATAGCTGGTATTTTCCTCCTAGGCATTGTCGTCTTTATCACGTGGGGATGTTTAATGAAAAGTCTTTTAATTGAGCTACTTGGGCCTAATACATATGCGTACTGAAGGGGGGGAAAACGTGCATCCTGTTTAACTCGTAAATTCGAATCAATTAAATTCATCTCAAACAGCAGCACGTTTAAATATCTTTGTGGTGAAAGGCAGAGCAAATGCATATCATGTGGAGATCTAGAATTCAAGGACATACATGTTGACACTACACGGTTTCAGAAGGATTGCAGTGTTCAAATCAGAGTTAATCTTTTGATTCCTTAAATCCTTTGAGGTAGCTCTTGAGCTTGGAATCACACAGGTAATCGTTACACAACTCGCTATATGAAATGGCGACATACCCATTTAGTGATCTTCACTGTATGCATAGTGAACATCAAATGGACCTTTCTTTGAACATGTGTTCAGAAGAGCTTAAGTCTTTTTTTCAACAGATGCGATCAGCTTCTGCAACTGTTTTCTCGACGTCTGTCAGATAAACCTCTGCAGTGATTTAGTCTTCAAGAAAGAAAGGACAAATTCAATTCAGTGCGCTTCTAGTATGTTTTTGTGTCGGGAGCCCCATGGCATTTACCGTACCTGCTTCGGGCCTTCATTGTCATCTATGGCGATAACTTGCCATGACTCAGAAGGACACGTCTGCCAGGACGCAGGGGAAAGAGAGAGGTTGGTTAGCACCGTATCCTCAATAAGTCGAGCTGTTACCCCTAACAACCTAGAGTCAGGGACAAAGCTGCGTACCTAGCAGCTCTTGGGTTTGAGTTTGGCATCTTTCATGCTGACGCATGTCTTGCTACTGCGTTGGATTGTTTAGCCCTCTGTAAAGTAAAGCACAAGGATGATTCAATAACGCCAGTCTTAGGAACAGTGCGTAGGGGATGTAGTTATACCGATGCTGACGTGCCCGTACAGGCACTCGCTGGCATGTCCCTATTGTTGATCTGCGTCGAGTGTGGGTGTATAGAACCATGTTTGCGTTATTGTGAGTGAGTCACGCCTGGGGAGCCATCTGTTTGAGAGCAGGAGACGGGGTGTGTGTGTGTGTGTGTGTGTGTGTGTGTGGGGGGGGGGTGATGGTGGACGAAGCATTGTCCAGGAATGGCATTTTGCCAGTAGCCTTCACTCTATGGGCTGAGGACCTGATAACAAGGCCTCCCCCGGGAGGCCCTCTTTGCTGTGGGGAGAAAGCTCAGTCACAACCCTCTCTGCTGACTATTTGCCTGTCAGGCCTAGTCTGGAGCAAGGCTCCTCATCAAGATAAACGGAGCACGAACCCGTCTTTAAGTATCCGGCTTTGTAGAAACCAGACGCCAGTCTCAATAGATAAACATACCAGGTACCAACAACATTGTTCAGTGGCTGCTCTGTCTCTTCCTAATCGCAAATAAAGTCTCTGACCACAGCAGCAGCTGACTCCAGTGTAACCCCACGTCTGAAATCAAATCAAATGTCACAAGTCAGGCTTGGCGATGATGAGCCATCTGCTCCTAGTGTGACCAGCTGCGGGCCGCGGTAATCTGGATTGATGAAGACCCGGGCCACGAGAAGACTCCTCACAACATGAAATGACCTCTAGTCGCTGGCGGTTCGTTGTCAACCGCCGTCCGCAGGTCGCAGACAGAGGTGTTGATGTTGTAGCCACACGGGCCATTGTCACTGTCGGTTAGGGAAATGCGTTTGGATTCCTGCGCGACATGAGTTTCCTTCCTCTTCATTTGGAAAGCTTTGTCTGAAATGAACATATTTTTCCAACAAATTTGTCAAATAGAATGCAAGTTAGGAACGGTGAGGTTCGAAAATCCTCTGTCAGTCAGCCCTAAAGCACCAATTACATTTGGGCTCCTGTTTCATTTACGAGGAAGGTGTGTTGACAAGAGGGTAGTTGAAAACAAACCAGTTTCTTATTCTGTCAGCCCCACCCAGCCTTGTTCAGCTCACCCACATTAGGACGAATCCTGATAGATTAGATGAATAATTAAAGACCCTGATTATAGTGATGAATGCCCCCAAATCTCTCTGACCATTTAGCACCATCCTAGGGTGTGGCAGAACAAATGAAGGGTTTTTATGTGGGAGCAGAGGGAAGGAAGGAAGGAGGAAAGGAGGGGGCTGGAGAGAGATGAGCTCAGGAGGTAGAAGAGAGGTAGAAAGATGAGAGGACAACAAGTAGGACTGAGGGAGGGAGGACAGCGAGAAGGAGGAAGGAAGATGAGAGAAAAAGGGATGGAGGGAGATGAAGGGAGGGAGACAACGAGGAGGGAGGGAAATTAGTGGAGGGAGGGGCACCAAAACTGGCAGCCACCCTGTGGTCCAGCCATCTGGACCACAAAGACACCGACAGAAAAACGCTGTGCGCGCCTATGTGTGTATGTGTAAACACGCATGCATGTTCTTAAAACAATACACGTGCGTTTGCATACAAAACCGAGCGCGCATCTGCGTTGCATACACTGCACTGTGCATGCTCATGAGCGTTCCAAGAATCCTGCACCTCGCCCCTGCATTGGCACCAAGCCAGCATCCAGGTTTATAAATAACCTGCGTAAATAACCCACATCCCCCGGGCCAGGTGGGGATTAAACCCTCAGGAGGCTCTGATGTCAGCAGTTCACCTGCCAGGCTCCTCTCCCTGCCATTAATGGGCCGTCCAACCAGGGGAGCCAGCCAGTCGGCCCGCCCTGCCAAGCGCACGCCAGCTTGGCCATGGCCAATGCAGAACGGAACATGGTCGTATGCCGCCCAACCAGGCTCTGCGGAGAACAGCTCTCTACGCACATTAACATTTGCAGCACGGGCCATCTGATGTATGGGAGCAGGGGGAGGGGGTGAGGGGGGGCGGACTTGTAAAAGGTGACAGATGATGGAGAGCGGGAGGGAGGGTGGGGCGGAGGAAAAGGGGCTTCAAACCCTCCACGACCGCCGCGCTGCCTTGCTCGGCCTGGCCGAGAGATTGCATCATTACATGGGATGAAGTCATCCTGCAACAAAAAGAGTGATGGGAGGTGGGGAGGGAGACAGGTGCTGAATATTTAAATAGGCAGGCCGAGAGGGATATGGAAGAGATTGGGCCCTGCCTGCACAGAGATCCACTTGTACTGACAGGGAGATTTATGGCCAGAATATGTATTCAGAACCTCCTCTTCTCTCTTTCCTCCCCTTTACTCTTTGTCTGTGTGTGTGTGTGTGTGTCTGTGTGACCTGCGTACCAAACCAACACCCTCCATTCATTTGGAATGAAACAGGGTGACTGTACCTAGCGCCTCACAGCTAGCACACCGTGTCCTCCCTACACTTTTACTGCTAGTGATGCGTGGGCGTAGCCCGTGCCCTCGCTGTGTTTTTCTGTTACTGCAGCCAAGAAACGCTGGGGAATTCAGAGCGCGTGAAAGCTGTACGGAGCAGATGGCGAGAGGTTAGGTAAGGAAAATATCAAGGGATTGTAAACCAACAAAGGAAGAAGAGAGACAGAAAATGGAGAGGGAGAGAGCGGGGGGGGAGAATGATATAAGGTATAGAGAGAGAGAGAAATAGCGGGAGACAGGGGGGGAGAGGAGAGGCAAGATGAGAGTAAAAGAAGGTAAGAAAGAAAGGAGAGAGCGTGGGGGAAGGGAGAAGGGGGCAAGAAGCCAATCGATGTCTCCGGGCTTGTGTCAACAGGCCGTTATTAATGATGCGTCAGCCTCTGCAGTAGGGAGCTGTCAGGCTCTCCACCGTGGACTCTCCCCCGCCTCTCCTCTGCTTTTCTGCGCTCCGGTCTCCTCTGCTGTCCGCTGCTATCTTCAGGGGCCGCTGTCGTACGCCTCCCATCCTCTCTCTGCACGGCTCACTGAGACTCATAGAGACTTAGCTGTCCAATTAAGGCAGCCCCGGCAGGTGGGCATAGAGAGCAGCGCAGGTTTGGCCCTGCCAAGCCCAGGTCTGGAGGAGCACTGGTGACAGCTTGTGGAGTGTTATTACAAAAGAGGCTGGATCCAAACGTCCTCATAGAAGATGAGGGGGGAGGGGGTGGGGGCGTGTGTGAGAGGAGGAGGAGGAGGAGGAGGAGGAGGAGAAAGGTCTGGAGTGAGTCATACTGTGGCCAAACCAACAGGAGTCTTACTGTTCCCCCCCCCCCCGAAATTCTGCACCAGACATGGAAACAGCTTTTCGACAGAAAGAGACCATTAGAGCTGTGAATGTGATTGGACAAAAGTAACCAGAAGAGATAAAAATCATAGGCATTTCGTGCGCGATGCCTGCTGGCTGAATACAACTGAATAGGGATGTGACACAGTAACTCAAAATACATGTGGCTAGACATGTAATGTGCTCATTAAGCAGTTGAATGTGCCATAAAAAGGCATGTTTATTTGTCCCCTCGCTGTCCTCTACCTCCCTCGAATGTTACAATTACAATTATTCATTTAGCAGACGTTTTTATCCCAAGCGACAGGGACAGGGACATTCCCCCTGATACAAGTAGGGTGAAGTACCTTGCCCAAGGACACACCATCACATAGCCACAGCCAGGGTTCAAACTCACAACCCTCCGCTTACGAGGCCAACGCCTTAACCACATGAGCCATCTGACTCCCCCATGTTGTCTTTCTGTGGATGTCCAGGGTCCAGGTGACAGCTCAATCACACTTGGCTGATGGATTAACTTACAATTTAAACAGGACTAGGCTCTTGGCAGGTTCCCCAGTCATGTGATCTGGTCCAGGGCAAATGACAAACCAGGATGTCTCAATGACCAATGAATTACGGTATCACCCGGCATACGGTGTTTGTCTTTTACCAGCCAACGACCAAACAGATCCAGGGCTGTGAACTGATCCAGGGCTTTGAGCTGTGCCTAGTAAACAGACCATTCATGGCTCCGGAAAGATGCACATTCCTGACATTTACTTTACAGAATGTACACTTTGTTTGTGCACTTTAGATTAGATTCGATTCAACTTTATTGTCATTACACAGGTACAAGTACAGGGTAACGAAATACAGTTAGCATCCAACCAGAAGTGCAAAACAGTTAATCCAACAGAATATAATAAATATGGGTATACTCAGAATATACATAGTATGAACAGTATAATCAGAATATACAGGGTATGTACAGATTCAAGTGATTATAGACAAATGTACAGCTGTATAGTACAATATACTACAGGCTACAGTATTAAACAGAAATTAAACAGAGGTGGGTCCGGGTTGCATGTATGTACAGTTAGTGCAAATGATGCAATGAGCAGATGTGCAAAATGAACAGGTGGTGCAGTAACAGATGTGCAGATGTGCAAAATTGACAGTGCAATAACAACTCACTTATGCAAGTGGTGCAAAATGTACAAACAGGAATGTGCAAATATAGGGTGGCGGGGGTTCTATGGGGGGGCGGGGGTTATATAGGGGGGCGGGGGTCTAGTGGAGTTCAGGTGTGTCACAGTTCTGGGGAAGAAGCTGTTCCTCAGTCTGCTGGTTTTAGACCGGAGACTCCTGAGGCACCTGCCGGAGGGCAGGGGGGCAAACAGTTTATGGGCGGGATGTGAGGAATCTCTTCGGATGCTGTGAGCTCTACGTAGACAGCGCTTCCTCTGGATGTCCTCAGTGGACGGAAGAATAGTCCCAGTGATGCGTTGGGCGGTTTTCACCACCCGCTGCAGTGCCTTGCGCTCAGCGACTGTGAAGTTCCTGTACCCCACTGTGACACAGTTTGTCAGGATGCACTCGATCGCACAGCGGTAGAAGTTCACCATGACAGCTGAGGACAGGTGGTGTTTCCTCAGTGTTCTCAACGGCCATCCCATTGATTTGAATGGGGTCGTGCGTGTCTCCCCCCTAATGTTGTTTAGAACTATTTGTTGGTCCCCATATGGTGGCTTGCCAGTGTTGTTGTTATATCTCTTGATTTATGTTCACAATCGTTGTGTTATGCATTTATAGTTCTTCCCTTGGCACTTATTGGTTCTCATGATGTATGATTCACAATCTAAAAAACCCACTGTGTTCGGGGTCTATCACGTTGCTATGCTCAATGACTGATGCTCTTTGTAAAAGCTCTCTCTTGTAAGTCGCTTTGGATAAAAGCGTCTGCTAAATGAATAAATGTAAATGTAAATGTAATGAAGAACTACAAGGGAGAAATGAATTGACTGCATTGTACTGGCTGAAGGCATGAAGCAGCGTGGTGTGATACAGAATGTATTCTTTTCAGTAGAACTGGAAAAGCAGATTTGTCGATTGAGAGCATTACCAGGAGAAAGGTGACGGGCAGGACAGAACAGAGACCCACAGCAGGGAGCTGATGACAGAGATACAAGGGCAGGGAGCTGATGACAGAGATACAAGGGCATGTTTTACTATGTTCCGGTTTCAGTGGAAAGATCCAGGCTTGTTTGATTGTTTCGTCGATGGCGAAGCATTCGGATGAAGTGCAAACCTTGATTCAACACGGAATGCAGTCCAATTGACTTCCATTTCAAGAGGAAGAGAGTCTTTCTCAGTTGCGGTTTCTCCCATCTGCTTTCCACCGCGGGGGTGATGTGAAGGGAGGTCTGGGTATGTACACGCTCCCGTCACGTCTCTGGTGACAAGCGGCTGCCGAGACGCTGCCTGGCGGTCGCATGACCATGGAGCGAGGGGGAGAGGGAGAAGAGAGACAGACTCTGCTCTGGAGCCCGCGGGTTGTCATGGCTGCTGCTCCTGGCAGCGTGAAGAAGGAGTGATTTATCCCAAACTGGGTCAGAGATGGCAGGGGTTCGTCAGCTGGCAGGATACAGTCACTCTGAGAGGAGGGAAGGACAGGTGGAGGAAGGAGGAGGAGTAGGGGGAGGAAGGAGGAGGTTGAGGGGGAGGAGGGAGGGGAAGAGGATGAGGAGAAAGGGAGGAGGAGGGAGGAAGAAGAGAAAGAGTTCTGAGGCAGCATGTGCGATTAGCTGTTATCGCGGCAGGCAGATCTAATCTGGGGCCCAGATCTGAGCTGTGATTGGAGGGTTCTGGAGACCCACGCCGGAGGTCAGGGCCCTGGACTCCTTATGGGCTCCTATTGATTGGGGGAACGGAGCGATAAAGTTGCAGGCGTGTGCCATTGATTTTCTGCAAGTGCAGGAGTGGCAAGCAGAGAGCAGACAGGGGCAGGGGGGTGGGAAGGGGGCTGGGGGGGGAGACATGGGGGGGGCTGCCAGGTTATCTTCTCAAATATCCGGAAGTCCTTTTTTATACCAGTGACCTTCCCCAAGTTGAAGAGGCGTATCTATGTAGCCATTACCTCAGCAGACATGTTGGTGTTGCTTTTGTGTTCAGCCTAAGCAAGCATTTTCCTCACACACACACACTCAGGTGTGTGACATTCAAGGGTGGGGGGGGGGGGGGGGGCGGGGTGTTAAATTCAGCTAAATCAACATCCATGTATTATAAGATTTAATTATGTATCATCTCATATATCAGACATCTCTTGTCTTGGATGGTGTGTGTCGGGGCGGGGGGGGGGGGGGGGGTGTTCTTCGTGCTGGCTTCTAGAATTAATAACGCAAAGAGCTGGGGTTATAGCTTGCGGTCTCTAGTGGTCTTTTAACTAACTGGCTGTATTCTGCAGCAGCACACACATTCGTCAGGGCCTGGGCTACATACAGACATTTATTTATAATCCCGCGTTAATAAGCATAGCAGCTTTCGCTCGTATCTGAGTTGAAGTCGAACTGCACGCTCCTCGGAGCCTTTCCAGTTATTGTATATTTACATGGCTTTTTATATATATTTATTTTGTGTTACAAGTTTTAATTAGAACTTCAAACACTTTAGTTGCGGTAGGCTGAAGCAGGGCTTCCCTTTGATCACCCATCACTCCGCTCGCTCTCCTCTCCCTCTTCCCTCTGGGCGTTTTCATTCTAATTGGCTCAGCAATGCCTCGTCTGTCTGTCTGTCCGTCTGTCTGTCTGTCAGCGGGGCCCTTCTGTCTGTCAACTCACTGAGTCCTCAGATGCTGGCATTGGTGGCCCTACAAATGTTTACCTCTTTCGGCGAGTGGCATTTTTTAAGGTTATGGGCTGAGATTAGGAACCGGGAGATGGATTTCCTTGGAGGGGCAGACGAGGCATGATGATACCCCTCGGCCGAGTCTATCTTCTATGTTTTTGTTGTTGACGATCAAAGATGAATCCTTGTTCCCTAAGAGATACCGCCTGGATCTGCAGACTTGGCGCCGGTTCAGTGATCCTGATGAAGATGAAAAGCTTGCCATGTAATTGCATAATAGAATGAAATTTGAAAAAGCAACTTAAATTCAGTGTTTGATCTATGCCAGTGAAGCCAAGATAATATGCTAGCTGTTTGCAGCCTCTTTCCTTCCTTCCTTCCTTTCTCCCTGCCTGCCTCCCTCCCTCCCTCTATCCACTCCCTCCTCCCCCCCTCTGTCCTCCACTTCTCTGTGCTGTGTTAATGTAGTGAAGTGGCCTAGCGGTCAATGAGCTTGTATTAACACCTGACTCCAAGGCCTGGCTACTGTTTGTTCCTTCATGTGGGGCCCCCAGGGCAGGTAACTGATCCCAACATCAATAGCAACATTCTAGAAGGCTGCTTGCCTAGAGAGGGAGGGGGAGGAAAGAAAGAGGGAATGCGAGGAGTGGGAGACAGAGGGAGGGGGATGGAAAGAGAGAGAGAGCTGGCTTCTACATACATTGTGCCTTTGCATATCATTGTACACCTCCTCTACTTGCCCCCTTTTAGTTATTTTATCGTTGGTGTGAACAAACCTGGGGCCGGAGGCAGCCAGTCAATAATTCCAACCTTTTTATTGGCTCTGGCTGTAACTCACCTCAGGGTTGCCGCGACGACCTGGGCTCAGATGTGCATCTCTCCTCTCCTGAACTTCCTGTCTGCCGATCTTCTCTCAGTGCACAGAGAGAACTCGGTTGTTCTATGCATTAGCTTGAAAGCCCTTCATTTCTACGCACACATCTCCTGATATCTCTGCCTCCGCTCTGCCACACACACACACACACACACACACACACCCTCTCCAACTCAATAACTTCACCACTGTTTACGACTGCTTGTCCTCACCTCTCTCAGGTCAACATCAACTAATATCTCTTTCCCTTCCTTCCCTACATCCATCTCTCTCCATTCCTCCCCCTCTCTCCTTCCCTCTCTGTACATCCTTTGCGTCCTCCCTCCCTCCAAATCTCTCTCCCTCCCTCCATCCCTCTCTCCCTTTGTCTTTTACCAGGCCCTGCCCGTGGCAGAGGTGGATGGCCCAGGCCTCCAGGGAGCGGAGCCTCAGATTGCCATGTATTGCGGCCGCCAGCTCTTGCATATGAACCCCCAGATGGGCCAGTGGGAGCCAGACCCCCAGGGACGCCAGGGCTGCTTCACCGAGCCCAGCCAGATCCTGTCCTACTGCCAGGAGGTAGGACACAGGCACACCCTGTCTGCTGAATCCAACACACCCTACTGAAGAAACACATAAAACAACTGTCCTTGAGAAATACATTTATTCATTTAGCAGACGCTTTTATCCAAAGCAATAGGTGTTTGTGTTGGTTAGGGAGTCGGGCTGGTAATCAGAAGGTACCCAGTTAAAACTCTGGCTGTGTCAACATGACGTTGTGTCCTTGGGCAAGGCACTTTACCCTATTTGCCTCAGGATGAATGTCCCTGTACTTGCTGTAAGTCGCTCTGCATAACTATGTATGCAGTAAGTTCAGTCTAAAATAATTTCACTCTGTCTCCCCAACCAAGTTTGTCTTGTCCTCTCTATATATTTATGCATTAATAGTGGAGCGATGGCCGGGAAATATTTGGGATGTGCTATGCATCTTTCCCCTTCCTGTTCCCTGGCATGTCCCCTGTTCTCTCTAAGACAGTTATCTAAGATGTCCCCAACCCTGTTCCTCAGGGCCCACTGTCCCCCAACCCTGGTCCATCTAAAACATGCAGGACAGTCGGCCCTGAGCTGGAATACTGTTCTAAGACGATCATCTTAACCTATGGGCTAAGATAGATCAAGAAGTTGTGGGTTCAAATACCGCCCTGCACGTCCCTTTGGTTAAAAGTGTAAATGAGTACATTATGCATACGCCGACGCTAGCGCAGCAGTATTGAGTGCCTTAACCACACTCAGACCAGGGTGGCCGGGTGGGAACGTGCCACCTGGAGGCAGAATGCGGTATCCCTCCTGAGGCTACGCAGTCACGCAGCTCGAGGGGCCGTAACATGATTAAGGCGGCGCATTAAGCGTCTGTGATTGCTTTCCCATAAAAGCCATCTTTTTTCCTTCCCCTTTTTACGAAGCAACGAAAAAATTCATCTCATTCGAGGAGGCTGCTTACTTTTTTAATTAAAGTGGTCAAGTAATGAAATTAGGATTACTGAAAGAAGGAATGCAATCAGATGAATATGAGTTGACAAGGGCAGTAATAGCAGCCATCTTAATGCCCTGCAGACAGTCTGGCATAGGGCCAGGGAGATGCATCGCATGAAGTTGTCCTTTGTCACCCCGCTATCCCAACTGACTGTGATCTACCCCACCCCAATCCCTTCCTTTCCATTTTTGGTTCTCCCCTTTTCGTTTCTGCCCTCCTCTGCCACCTTTTCATCCACTTCTCTGTCTGTCTGTCTCTCTGTCTGTTTCTCTGTCTGTCTCTCTGTCTGTCTCCCTGTTGGTCGCTCTGTCTTCTCTGTGTGTGCGCGTGTGTGTGTGTGTGTGTGTGTGTGTGTGTGTGTGTGTGTGTGTGTGTGTGTGTGTGTGTGTGTGTGTGTGTGTGTGTGTGTGTGTGTGTGTGTGTGTGTGTGTGTGTGTGTGTGTGTGTGTGTGTGTGTGTGTGTGTGTGTGTGTGTGTGTGTGTGTGTGCACGCATTCAGATGTACCCAGACCTGCAGATCTCCCACGTGGAGGAGTCCTCCAACCCAGCCACCATCCCAGCCTGGTGCAAGAAGGGCTGGGACCACTGCAAGACACGCCCCTTCATCGTACTGCCCTACCGTTGCCTAGGTACTAGAAACATCATCATCACCCCCACCTATAGAAATCCTTCCCTTTACTAAAGTCCCTTCATTATAGTTGGGAACTGTTCCATTTGTCATTCCAAACCGACAAAGCTCCTTTTCAGATTCAGATTCAGATTACTTTATTGATCCCGAGGGAAACTCCTTTGTATCAACGGCACACAGTCTTGCAAGCACACAAGGGTAAGGGTGTGAGGTAAAAGATTAGAAAGTGTACGTAGGGTTAGGGGGGTGGGGGCAATAACGATGAGTAAAAAACGGTAGGTGAGGTGAATCCTCACAGGGAGGATTATGATTATGTACAGGCTATACGATTACAATTATACAAGTATTGGTCTATAGTATTATGTCAGGATGTACATGATTTACAGTTTTTTGTGCAGAATATACAGGATGTACAGGATAAAGTGCAGGATGCAGACTATACCGTTATAGTCTATACAATTCTATTACAATTATGCAAGTAATTGGTCTTGCTGAATATACAGTGTTATGTCAGGATGTACAGGATTTACAGTTTTTTGTAGCATATACAGGATATACAGGATATACAGGATTTACAGGTTTTTAGCAGAATATACATAGTTATATTACAGTTGTACCAGAATATTGCCAAATATGTATTGTTATGTTACAGAATGTTGTGTCAAACTATTGTCTAATGTCCATTGTTACATCCCTGGATGTTATGCTATTTCACAGAATATACAGTTGGCTTACAAACTACTGGTGTGAAGAATTGTTAAGTTTGATGGCCACAGGCAGGAATTACTTCCTGTGGCTCTCCGTGGTGCATTTCGGGAGGATGAGTCTCCCGCTGAAAGTACTCCTTTGACCAACCAGCACATTGTGGAGTGGGTGGGAGGTACTGTCCAGGATGGCGTGGAGTTTGGCCAGCATCCTCCTCTCTGACACCACCGCCAGAGAGTCCAGCTCCACCCCCACAATGTCACCGGCCTTCTGGATCAGTTTGTTGAGCCTGTTGGCATCCGCTGCCCTCAACCTGCTGCCCCAGCAGGCAGCAGCATAGAGGATAGCACTGGCCACCACAGACTCGTAAAACATCCTCAGCATTGTCCGGCAGACGTCGAAGGACCTCAGCCTCCTCAGAAAGTGGAGGCGGCTTTGGCCCTTCTTGTAGACGGCTTGAGTGTGCTTTGCCCAGTCCAGTTTGTTGTCCAAGTGAACACCAAGGTACTCGTAATCCTCAACGTTGTCCACACTGACCTCCTGAATGGAGACAGGGGTCACTGTTGTCCTGGTCCTTCTAAGGTCGATGACCAGCTCCTTGCACTTAGCTGCATTAAGCTGCAGATTATTCCGCTCACACTATGCAACAAAGTTCCCCACCACAGTCCTGTACTCGGCCTCCTCCCCATCGCTGATACAGCCCACCACAGCAGAGTCATCAGAGAACTTCTGAAGGTGGCAGGACTGTGTGGTAGCTGAAATCCGTGGTGTAGATGGTGAAGAGGAAGGGGGAGAGGACGGTTCCCTGGGGGGCCCCAGTGTTGCTGACCACACTGTGGTCACTGGATGGGGGTCGTTGTGGTGAGGGGGGGGGGCATTGTTCTGACGGAGAGGGGGAGCGGGTAAAGGGGTACTCACGGGCGCCAGAGAGTCGTCAGCAGTTTGGCCAGGGGCGTCGCTGGCTTGAGGGTCGTCAGGAGAAGGGCTACAGGGGGGATGGGCAGGAACCAGGTCGTCAAATCTGTTGAAGAACAGGTTCAGTTCGTTGGCCCTGTCCAGGTCACCCTCGACCCTCCTGTTGCCAGTCAGTCTGAAGCCAGTTATAGTCCTCATACCGCTCCACACCTCCCTCGTGTTGTTCTGCTGGAGTTTCCGCTCTAGCTTCCCTTTGTACTTATCCTTGGCCTCCTTGATCTTCACCTTCAGATCAGCCTGGATTACCTTAACCTCCTCCCTATTTCCATCGTTAAAGGCCCTCCTCTTGGCATTCAGAAGGTAAAGGTAATCCAAGAACTGTGAACTTTTTCACTTTGCTGTGTCCTTGACATATGGGCTGCTGCCTTAGCTGCTGTGCTGGTAGTGCTGCAGTAGCACGCTCCTCTCTGCCTCACCTCCACACGGCTCCACAGTCAGCTCAAAGAACACCTTCTCATTACCATGCAGTCTGTCATTAGCATGGAGCTACAGTCTCTCCAGTTGGGCTCGTTCACTTAGAAACCGTGCTGCACTCATCAGTTCTTTCACCCACGACCAACCCTTTGCTCTCTTCTCTGTTCCTTCCCTCTCTCCCTGCCGTTCTTCCTGCCGCCCTCCTTCCCTATTTCTTCTTTTCTGTCCGTACTTCTCTTTCACTCGCCTCTCCTTCTCTCTCCATTCCTCACACGATTACCTCTCTGTCTACCATCCTCCCTGTCTCCCTCCCCCCTTTCCTCTCTCCCCCTCCCCTTTCTTCCGTCCCTCATGTTATATCTGTCATCCTGTCTACGATCCTGCCCCTCTCCCGCTCTCTCCCTCCCTTCCTGGCGCCAGTGGGGGAGTATGTGAGTGAGGCCCTGCTGGTGCCTGATCGCTGCCGATTCCTACACCAGGAGCAGATGGACGCCTGTGAGAGTTACATCTACTGGCACAATGTTGCCAAGGAGGTGAGGGGCTCTCTTTTAAAACATATTCTGGGTATTTATTGGACAGTGTGCAAGTGGAGAGGAAGAGGGAGAGAGAGCAAGAGAGAGGAAGACATACATCGATGGCCTCAGCCTGTATGGTGTCCTTATTCAAAGACACAACACAAAATGGAGCATTCTAGATGCAGCTGCTGACAAGACATGCTGTCAAAGGGAAATACAACCTAGCATAGGGGCCGTGTTCTCTTTTTTTTTTGCATTCGAATTTGAGCGCAAGGGAAGGCCTGTAGATGGCGCTCTGACAGCGAAGGAAACTATGAAATGTAATAGTGGGCAGTGTTGAAGCAAAGTACTATCACCTATCCTTAGGGTATCTCAAGTGGTTGGTAGCAGCACATAAAGCAAACATCAACAAAATTTGCCAGTTTTATGTTACTGTGTGACCGTTGCTTTAACGGATTCGTGCGGAGGCTGTAATCGCTGGATGAGACCCTGAGATTTTGTCATGAACAGCACGGCAGCTGTTAGGCTGATACGTCCCTCCTGCCTGTAAGCTTCCTTGTTCTCCTGGTTCCTCTTTATAACTCTATCTTCCGTCTCCCTCTCTCTCTTCCTTCTCTCCCTCTCTCTCTCTCCTTTAGTTTCCAAGATAGTTCATTTGAAAATGATTGAGAACAATTGGTTATTTTTAGATACTTAATTTCCTCCCCATCCTCCTCTCCATATCAGGCCTGCACCGCTGACAGCCTCGAGCTCCATAGCTACGGGATGCTGTTGCCGTGCGGTACCCGTTTCCGGGGAGTGGAGTACGTGTGCTGCCCGGGGCGGGGTGCCGGCAGCAGGATGGAGACTGAGGCGCCGGACACCCACCTCACCCCCAACCTCACCCCTCAGACCACAGGCAAAGTCAACACAGTGTATGTTTCTAACAGTTTTTCAGTTCCGTTTTTTTCATTTGGTAGACGTGATTCATTTAGACTCCGTGCCTGCTGATGTGAACACAGAGTTGGGAGTCATGATGAAGAAAAAAAAAGAAGATTATGATGATGATGGTGATGCTAATTTCTCTCCCCCTGTGCAGCATCAAAGTGACCCCTCCCACTCCAAGCCCCTCCCCTGACACAGACGTTGACGAAGCTGACATGGAGGAAGAGGATGACAAGGTCGTGGAGGAGGAAGAGGAGGAGGAAGAGGTGGAGCAGGAGGAGGAAGAGGTGGGCGACAAAGAGGAGGTGGATGAGGAAGATGAGGAGGCAGCAGTGGAGGTCAAAGACCCGGAGGTGTACGAGTACTCTGTCGACTCGGGCCCCTACCAGGCCCCGGACTACCTGGACTCGTTCTACTACGAGAAGGGAGGTCAAGGGGTGCGCAAGCCCACCCCGGCCCCACCGCAGACCCGGGGGGATAGCTGTGAGTAACACCCCTCCCCTCCCTCTCTTTCTCCCTCCCTCTCTTCCTCCCCCCCCTCCCTCCCAGTCACACTCCGCTGCTCGCAGGCTACAGAGAGCTCTCTCAGCTCTTGGTTTATTCTATCCAGTGGTTAACAGTGCAGTAAGATGGCTGGGTAAATGCTGACAACACCACTAAACCCTCGTCTGACTGTGCCCCGCCAAGGTAGAATCTCCTCCACCACCGTACACTCCATCGCTCTGCACATTTATAGGTCTGCTTTCCCCCAGTACAAACACACACACACATGCACGCGTGCATACACACACATCTATCTTTGTGGCTGGATGGAGGATGTAGATAGGCCTGTCTATAGCTGATGTGTTTGCTGCACTCCAACTCAATAATGCTGACCACTCTCCCACTATGTGGATCAATGTCTCTCTGGCACTCTCTGCCTCGGACTGGGTAATGATTGTTATCTCTTTCGGTCTGACTAAATACCCACCCCCACCTCATCCTTTTTCTACCTCTCGCTTTCCTTTCCCTTTCTCTGTATTTTTTCTCTCTCTCTTCTCATTTGCTTTCTTTCTTTCTCTCTCCCTCTCTCTCTTATTTACATTTATTCATTTAGCAGACACTTTTATCCAAAGCGACTTACAAGAGAGAGCTTTTACAAAGAGCATCAGTCATTGAGCATAGCAACGTGATAGACCTCGAACACAGTGTTTTTTTTAGATTGTGAATCATACATCATGAGAACCAATAAGTGCCAAGGGAAGAGCTATAAATGCATAACACAACGATTGTGAACATGAAGCAAGAGATACAACAACAACACTGGCAAATCACCATATGGGGACAAACAAATAGTTCTAAACAACATTAGATTATGTGAAGTGCCATACTATTCCTAAGTGCCATTAAATTATCTAAATGAGTGAGTTTTAACCCTTCTTTTGAAAGTGAGAAGGCAGTCTGTGCTTCTGATGGAGGTGGGGAGTTGATTCCACCATTGGGGAGCCAGGCAGTGGAAGAGTTTGTGTTGCGCTCGGGCGCTTTTGGGGGGATACCACTAGACAGTTGTCAGCAGATGACCGTAGGTGGCGGGTGGGGGTATAGGGCTGGAGGAGAGAGTTGATATAGGTAGGGGCAGTCCCGTTTACAGCCCGGAAGGTCAGCACCAGGGTCTTGAATCTGATGCGGGCCATTGGAGGGCGATGAGGAGTGGGGTGACATGACAGCGTCTGAGTAGTTTGAAAACCAGACGAGCGGCTGCATTCTGTATCCTCTGAAGGGGACGGATTGCATTTGCAGGAAGGCCGGCTAGTAGCGAGTTGCAGTAATCCAGCTTTGTGAGGACAAGGGCTTGGACTAGCAGTTGGGTGGAATGTTGAGAGAGGTGTTTTCTGATTTTCCTGATGTTGTAGAGACTGCGGCAATGTGAGCTGTGAGGGAGAGCTCGTCGTCCAAGGTGACCCCCAGGTTCCTGGCAGAGGATGAAGGGGTCACTGTTGCAGATCCCATAGTGATAGAGAGATCGTGGGTGATTGAGGGTTTGGCAGGGATGATGAGGAGTTCTGTTTTGGTGAGGTTCAACTGGAGGTGATGTCTGGTCATCCAGGCTGAGATGTCAGAGAGGCAGGCCTCGATTCTGGTCGATATCCCTTGATCGGTTGGGGGAAAGGATAGATATAGCTGCGCGTCCTCAGCGTAGCAGTGATAGGAGAAGCCATGGGAGGCGATTATTGGCCTGAGTGAGGTGGTGTATAATCTTATCCATCTTTCTCTTTTCATTCTGCTGCCTCCCTCCCTCGTCTCTCCTGTCCTCCCTTCCAGTGCCCACCCCCCGCCCCACGGATGGAGTGGATGTTTATTTTGAGATGCCAGGGGACGATAGTGAGCACGCCAACTTCCTGCGAGCCAAGATGGACCTGGAGGAGCGCAGGATGAAACGCATCAACGGGGTAAGTGCAGGAGCAGTGACCTGGCAAATCAAAATTGTGACTTACTTGTGATCCGATTTGGTGTAGGCAGCCAATCAGATGAAGCTATCCCTGTTTGCTTGTTTTGTATCTCAGTGCCGCTCTGCTGGCAGATGTAGGTAGACTGCTCTGGGATCCCAAAGTGATGTCTTAATGATGAGACAACGATCAGACACTTCTAACGCCTTTATCAAACAGCGTTTCACAAAGGCTGCTGAAGTGAGACGGATAATTACAAGCTCAGCCTCTATGGATTCCTGTGTGTGCAGAGTACCATGTGTGCAGAGTACTGTGTGCAGAGTACTTTTGGCGCTTTTCCACCGCATGGTATCAGCTCGCCTCGCCTCGACTCGCATTTTTGGCGTTTCCACCGCAGTTCCATGGTACCTGGTACCCGGTAGCGGGTACTTTTTTTTGTACCTTCTTGCTCTAGGTACCAAGCGAGCTGAGTCGAGCTAAAAGGTGACGTCGGTAGACGGCCGGCCATTGATTGGCCAGAAAGTGTGACAAAGTCACGAGAGCGACTTAAAGCAACAGCGCCGCAGCTAATACTTATTACTATCAGATACAGTCCATTACACCAACAGTCTACAAGCTTTTTAAAAGTCAGATAATTTACAAAAGACTAGTTCGTCAACATGGCTAAAATTATAATGTGGGTTCTGTCCACTTGTGGGTTGCGTTGGTGTTATTTACGTCGCGTACAAAAATACGTCACGGCCTACGTCACGCCCCTTTCGCCGACGACCAGGAAGTACTATTTGCGGTACTATTTGCGGTGGAAAACCACCGGTGTTTACTACCAATCAAGTAGAGTCGAGTCGAGTCGTGCTACATTTGCGGTGGAAAAGCGGCATTTGAGTGCAGAGTACTGTCACAGCGTACCGCGTGGGGTCATTTGTGCATATTCCTCAGCTGACCTCTTTCTTTCTCTCTCTCAGATCATGAAGGAATGGGCAGAGGCAGATAATCAGTCCAAGAACCTGCCCAAGTCAGACCGCCAGGCTCTAAACGAGGTAACCACCAGAAGAAGCCACACAGATACATCCAGACAATTCAAAGACGCAAAATGAAAGTCGGCCCCAAAGATAACCACAAATTCTGGCCTGTCGATAGGTCAACCGGAGGTCGTAGTTGTGCTGAATAGGCACATTTTTTCTGACCCCTGACTGTGGCCTTCTCTCTCATCGGCAGCACTTCCAGGCAGTGCTGCAGACTCTGGAGGAGCAGGTGGCCGAGGCCAGGCAGAGGCTGGTGGAGACCCACCTGGCCAGGGTGGTGGCCACCCTCAACAACAACCGCCGGCTGGCCCTGGAGAGCTACCTGACAGCTGTGCAGAGTGAGCCCCCCCAGGTGAGCAGTTGAGGCAGAGGGGGATGAGTGTTTGAAATGAGGCCAGAGTTCTCCAAGGGCCATGTTTTAGGGAGAGACCATCCATTTTTTTAAGGGCATTTATTAGGGAGAGACCATCGGTTCTCTTCCACTTCATCCGGGGCCAGGTCGCGGGGGCAGCAGTCTGAACAGGGAGGCCCAGACAACTCCTCCAGCTCCTCCGAGGGGGATCCCGGGGCGTTCCCTGGCCAGCCGAGAGACATAGTCCATCCAGCGTGTCCTGGGTCTTCCCCAGGGCATCAGGAGGCATCCGAAACAGATGCCCAAGCCACCTCAGCTGGCTCCTCTCAACGTGGAGGAGCAGCTGTTCTACTCCAAGCTCCTCCCGTGTGACCGAGCTCCTCACCCTATCTCTAAGGTAGTGCCCGTCCACGCTCCGGAGGAAACTCATGCAGACGCGGCACCAATCCGTCTGTCAATCTCACGTTCCATCCTTCCATCACTCATGAACAAGACCCGAGATACTTGAACTCCTCCATTTGAGGCAAGGACTCCCCACCCACCCAGAGGGGGGCAAGCCACGTTTTTCTGGTTGAGTACCATTGCCTCGGATTTGGAGAGCTGATTCTCATCCCAGCCGTTTCACACTCGACTGCAATCCTTTTGGCACCAGAAACAGGTCTGACTTATTACCGGCAATGCAAACAAAACTCTTGCTCCAGTCATACAGAGAAAGGGCAGCCCCTAACAAAAGGTCCCGGACTCCATACTCCCGAAGAACCCCCCACAGGGCACCACGAGGGACACATTTGAATGCCCTCTCCAGATCCAAAAAGCACATGTGGACTGGTTGGGCTTTGTGTTCAGTCCCATGAACCCTCGAGCACCGGATAGAGGGTATAGAGCTGGTCCAGTGTTTTGCGACCAGGCCGAAAACCACACTGCTCCTCCTGAATCCGAGGTTCAACTATTGGTCCGATTCTTCTCTCCTGTACCCTGGCATGGAGCTTATTTCCATTTACCTTTACATTCATTCATTTAGCAGACGCTTTTATCCAAAGCGACTTACAAGAGAGAGCTTTTACAAAAAGCATCGGTCACTGAGCATAGCAACGTGATAGACCCCGAACACAGTGGGCTTTTAGATTGTGAAACATACATCGTGAGAACCAATAAGTGCCAAAGGAAGTGCTCTAAAAGCATAACACAACGATTGTGAACAATAAAGCAAGAAAACAACAACACTGGCGAGTCACCATATGGGGACCAAGAAGTAGTTCTAAACAACATTAGATTATGTTAAGTGCCATACTATTCCTAAGTGCCAATACATTCTCTAAATAAGTGAGTTTTAATCCTTCTTTTGAAGGTGAGAAGGCAGGCTGTGCTTCTGATGGAGGTGGAGAGTTGATTCCACCATTGGGGAGCCAGGAAGTGGAAGAGTTTGTGTTCTTGTGCTCTTGAGGGGTTGTCAGTAGACGGTTGTCAGCAGGTGGGTGACGGGCGGGGGTATAGGGACGGAGGAGAGAGTTGATATAGCTCGGGGCAGTCCCGTTTTCAAGGTCAGCACCAGGGTCTTGAATCTGATGCGGGCCATGATGGGAAGCCAGTGGAGGGCAATGAGGAGCGGGGTGACATGGCAGCGTCTGGGTAGGTTGAAAACCAGACGAGCGGCTGCATTTTGTATCCTCTGAAGGGGACGGATTGCACTTGCAGGAAGGCCGGCTAGTAGCAAGTTGCAGTAGTCCAGCTTTGAGAGGACAAGGGCTTGGACTAGCAGTTGTGTGGCATGTTGAGACAGGTATTATCTGATTTTCCTGATGTTGTAGAGGGTGAATCTACATGACCGAGAGACTGCGGCAATGTGAGCTGTGAGGGAGAGCTTGTCGTCCAAGGTGACCCCCAGACTTTGCCCCAGGCAAAGATGAAGGGGTCACTGTTGCAGATCCCATAGTGAAAGAGAGATCGTGGGTGATTGAGGGTTTGGCGGGGATGATGAGAAGTTCTGTTTTGGAGAGGTTCAGCTGGAGATGGTGTCTGGTCATCCAGGCCGAGATGTCAGAGAGGCAGGCCTGGATTTTAGTCGAGATCCCTTGATCAGTCGGGGGAAAGGATAGATATAGCTGCGTGTTGTTGGCGTAGCAGTGATGGGAGAAGTAATGGGAGGCGATGATTGGCCCAAGTGAGGTGGCGTATAGGGAGAATAGGAGCGGACCAAGGACGGAACACTGCGGGACCCCAGTGGAGAGCTGGCGAGGACCAGATGTTTTTCCTCCCCAGGAGACCTGATAGGATCTTCCTGTCAGGTAGGACAAGATCCATTCAAGCGCAGTGCCAGTGATGCCCATCTCTGCGAGTGTGGCGAGCAGGATCTGGTGGTTGACTGAGTCGAATGCTGCAAAGCAGAATGACAACAGATGACCTTGAGGCTGCTCTGGCAGACTGGAGGGCCGTGGTAACTGACAGGAGGGCAGTCTCAGTGGAGTGGCCAGTTTTGAAGCCCGACTGGTTAGGGTCCAGAAGGTTGTTCTGGGAGAGACAGCTTGACAGTTGGTTGGCTACAGCACGCTCAATTGTTTTAGAAAAGAAGGTTAGCAGTGAGACCGGTCTGTAGTTCTGGAGGATGGCTGGGTTAAGAGGGTTTTTTGAGTAAGGGTTTGACTATGGCCTGTTTGTATGTTGAGGGAAAAGTGCCAGAGGTGAGTGAGGAGTTGAAGACATGGAGAAGGAACGATGTAATAGAAGGAGTGAGAGGTGAACTTATCAATGGGAGCCAGGGATGATGTTACCACAGAGGAGAAGAGAAAGGGAGACAGGCTGCGAAGGTTGCGGTGGAAGGTCACAAGTGGCGGTGCAGTGGGTGGGGTTGGAGGGAGTTGAGACGGAGAGTTGGATGAGGAAATGATTTGAAATCTGTAGTGGGGTTACTGATGTTAGATCAATGATGCAGTCTTGTGTCAGGATGAGATCAAGCTGTTTTCCTGCCCTGTGGGTCGCTGGTGTGTCCAGTAGCGCCAGACCGAACGAGGACAGAAGGGACAGGAAGTCAGCAGCCTGAGATCCTTCTAGGTGGATGTTGAAGTCACCGAGGATTATGAGTGGAGTTCCATCATCGGGGAATGTGGAGAGGAGCATGTCCAGTTCTTCCACAAAGTCGGCTAGGGGGCAAGGGGGGGCAATAGAGCACCACTAGTTCAACTTTGATGGGATCTAGTAGCATCACATGACGGTGTTCGAATGCTTTGGCAGTAGGAGATAGCGGTGAGGATGAGAATTTGATGTGAGAGGCCAGGAGAAGGCCTGTGCCCCCTCCTCGTCCGGTGAGGCGCGGAGAGTGGGAGAAGGAGTGGTTCACTGAGAGGGTCGCAGGTGTAGCTGTGTTTTCAGGGCAGATCCAGGTCTCAGTTAGCAATTGCTGGGATGAAGTCAGCCTTCTTGACAGCAGACTGTCAGTTCCAGAGCCCTATGGAGAGTGAAGGGGGGGGGGGGGGGGGGGTATGTAGACAAGGTTAGCTGTGCACTGTTTACGTTTTGCAGTAAACCTGACAGATGTTGGATAAGTTTAACCTTATCAGGGAGGCTGACAAGTGTGATTCCTCTGTAATTGGAACACACCCTCCGGTCCCCCTTCTTGAATAGGGGGACCACCACCCCGGTCTGCCAATCCAGAGGTACTGTTCCAGACTGCTATGTGTTGTTGCAGAAGCGTGTCAACCCTCTGCAGGTTCAGCCCTACAAAATCCAGAGCCTTTAGATACTCAGGACGGATCTTGTCCACCCCCGGAGCCTTACCACCAAGGAGCCCATCGATTACCTCAGTGACTTCAGGCCACTTGTCACGCAACTTGTCAACTGTTTTGGGAGTTCCACAAGCCAAGAAGGCTTGATAGTACTCCTTCTTCAGTTTGACGGCATCCCTTGCTTCCAGTGTCCACCACCGGGTTCTGCCGCGACCTGCACCAGTGACCTTGTTACCACAACTCCGGACCACCATATTGCCAATGGAGGCAGAAACATGGTCCAAACTCATGTCCCCACCCTCCCCCGGGATCTGTGAGAAGCTCTCCCGGAGGTGCGAGTTGAAGACTGCTGAAAAAGGGATCCGCTAGACGTTCCCAACAGACCTTCACGATATGCTTGGGCCTGCCAAGTCTGTCCAGCTTCCTCCCCCGCCAGCGGATCTGACTCACAACCAGGCGGTGATTGGTTAACAGCTTCGCCCCTCTATTAACCCGAGTGTCCAAGACACTCAGGTCAGAAGACAGGACAACAAAGTCGATCATCGACCTACAGCCTAGAGTGTGCAGGGACCAGCTTGATGGTGCAGGGACCCTCTTATTCACCGGGGTAAACTCCAACACGTGGCGACTGAGCTGTGGGGCTATAAGCAAACCCACGACAGCCCGCCGCCTCTGCCTGTGGGCAACGCCAGAGAAATGGAGAGTCCAGCCTCTTTCAAGGATAATGCATGTGTAGTGTGTGGAGGCGATACCAACTATATCTAGCCGGTAACGCTCGACCTCCCGCACAAGCTCGGGCTCCTTCCCTGCCAGTGAGGTGACATTCCATGTCCCCAGCGCTAGAGACTGTGTGCGCGGCCTTGGTCATCCGGGCTTCTCCTCCATCTGCTCTTCTCTCCTCAATTTCCCTCTTCTCTTCCTCTCCTCCTTTTTTGTTTGTCTCGTACATCTTCTCCTCTCTTTGTCCCTTCCCTTTACCCCCTCTCCGCCCTCTCAGCCTGAGTGGGTTCTGCAGGCCCTGAAGCGCTATATGGCAGCAGAGCAGAAGGACCGCAGACACACCCTCCGACACTACCAGCACATCGAGGCAGTTGACCCCCAGAAGGCTGAGCAGATGAAATTCCAGGTGTGTGCGTGTGCAGACTTTGTTATTATTGTGAGAAACAGAAATCCCCCCAGTAAACTAACGAAAAAGTAAAGAAAAAAATTTTCTGGTCCTCACAACTGCAATTGTTATTACTAGAGGGGTTTAGGTTATGCTTAAAACAAGTATTAGGTTGATAATTATATTAAGGTTAGTATTAGGCATAACACGATTTAGAAACAACATAAGGATGTTGTTCCTGTAGTTTACATTTACATTTAGTAGACGCTCTTATCCAGAGAGTGTTAAGTACGGGGACATTCCCCCTGAGGCAAGTATGGTTAAGTGCCTTGCCCATGGACACAACATCATGTTGAGACAGCCGGGGTTCGAACCAGTGACCTTCTGATTACTAACCCGACACCCTAACCGACTGTGCCACATGACTCCCCTCCCCTGTAGTTCCTCACAAGTATAGAGAAATAAGTTTGTGTGTGTGTGTATGTATGTATGTATGTAGATGAGTGGGAGGAAGATGTGTTAATTTGAAAGCCTCTTCTATAAAATGTTTGTCATCTCATGTACTATTCAGTTTCACTGAGGCCGTGCCTGATAATCAGAGGAGAGGCCTAAAGCAGGATTGTGTGTTGCTTCACAGGTGTACACCCACCTCCATGTCATTGAGGAGAGGATGAATCAGAGCCTCGCTCTTCTCTACAAGATCCCAGTCTTGGCCGAGAAGCTGCATGATGATATCCGTAATCTAGTTTCTCCTGTCAAAGCTGTTAGCTTTCAAGGCCAACTGTTGACTTTGTTTAAGAAAAATTATTATTATTATGTAGTTTCAGCTTGTGTGAATCCTGTGTGCCTTGAGTGTTGCAATGAAATCACTTTAGAGAAACAGTACCAATAATTTATATGCGCCTAGTACTAAATGGCCAATAAACCAAAAAAATATAATGTATTCTCTTGGTGTCCGTGTACAGAGGAGCTGGTGAAGGCGGAACGTGGTGACATTAGCGAGCTGATGACCACTTCCTTCTCCGAGACACGTACCACTGAGGAGCTTCTCCCGGCCGAGAGCCAGGAAGAGAAAGACGATGAGGAGGAGGAGGAGAGAAACTTCCAGAACAGGCCCTACCCACCCCACATCGGTACTAGACATGTTTGCCACTACGGAAAACCGTATTAATTATTCCTCCTCAGCCACCCAACAGAAGAAATAACTCACTCAATGGAGTTAAACAGTCACGTACAGATCGTTGAGTAAAACCATTTAATTACAGACAGACTAAACACAAGATGGACGAAATGATAACCCTCTCCTGTTTATTTTCCTTTCCAGAATCTCAGCCCAGTAGTAAGAAAGGTGAATAAGAGCCTGGGGCAGAGGGGGAGGGCATAAATATCCATGCTTCTGAAATGTTCCAGAGTGTTCCGCACTGTATCTTATGTGACATTACTGACTGTGCTCCCAGCATCCACGGCGGACGAGTACGACTATGGCACGTCCGAGAAAGGCCCTACGGATGAATACGAGGAGAAGGTGAGGGATTCTCTCTGCTCTGGAGTGTTTTTAGGGTCTGATGAATTGGAGGTGTGTTTGCGCCCTTGCATGCTGCAAATTCCCCCACAGCTGGAGGCAAAAGCACTCTTCTATAATGGCCTATTAAATCGTCTTTCTCGCTCCCTTGCTGTTTTCCTCTCTCATTCTCCCTCTATCTCGCTCTCCCCATCCTGCTCTCTGTAGATAAACACCTCTGTGGAGCTGAAGCAGGTGGTCTACAAGTCCCCAGGGATCGAGCGAGATGAGTTGGTAAGGCTCTTTGCGCAAATCACACAGCTTGCTAGCTTCTCCCAGTGTGCAAGCCTTTCTCTTCAAGGTTCACGTTCTCCTCCCTTCCCTCATGTATTTTTCTCTCTCTCTCTTGTCATTTTAATTTACTTACTCCCTCCTTAGCAACCTGACGCCCTGGAGACATTCAACCGCGGGGCCATGGTGGGGTTGCTGGTGGTGGCCGTGGCGATTGCCATGGTGATGGTGATCAGCCTGTTGCTGGTACGCAGGAGACCGTATGGGACCATCAGCCATGGCATTGTTGAGGTGAGAGCCTGCCTATGCACACACATCTTTGTATCTAGCCTTGGTCGAGTAGAACAACTTAAATACAACTTTTTGACAAATTAAAACAACAACAAATCCACTGCGAGGAGAAAATGTGGAGGATAGTTAAGTATAGTTTAACCTCTGCCTGTCCACAGCAGGTTGACCCCATGCTGACCCCCGAGGAGAGACAACTCAACAAGATGCAGAACCACGGCTACGAAAACCCCACCTACAAATTCTTCGAGCAAATGAATTGAGGCGGTGGGCGTGGCCTGCTGGTCGTGTCCAATCACATTCTTTATTTCTCTCTAGGGGCAGTCCCACTCACTCCTCCAACAATGTAATTAAGATGTATTAAAACCTAAAAGTAATTGACAAAGATAGCAGGAGATATGTCTTTTTCATACTGTTTATGACCGACCATATCCCTGCGTCCTTCAAGGATAAGAACAATTTCATGTTGAGACCCAATATCAAAGACACATATTACCAACTCACCCATCCTCCTAGTTGTTTGGTTCAGGGTAAAGAAGAGTTCTGGCCACAGTATTTCTGCCCTCATTCAAGAGCTTTCCACTGGTCTGAGTTGACCCCCTTATACTTCCAGAAGCCAGCCTCCATTGTTCGCCAATGTTTTAATTGAAACTTGTTTGGCTCAGCACAGTATCAGTTAATGTATTCAAATTGCAGTTTCAATTTATTATCATAAGGCCGTTCAAGTTCAAACCTTTTCATGAGGAAACCTTTTCAGTCGTGCTAGGGCATCTACCAGCCCAATCCATGATTTTGTGGACATTTCCTGTAAAGAAAATATACCTCCCTCACGAACCACACGTCCACAAGCCAATGGTGGATTTCCCATCCCTTAGAGCCAGTAATCATCATCTTCATCATCATCCCAAACCTGTCAGGGCTGTTGTGGAGGCTTAATGAGCATGTGATGTGTTTTTACGTGATCAGCCATAGTTTCCTCGCACCCAAAACGGAAATTTAAATCTATCCATCCTACTCCCTTGCGGTATTTGGTCTGCTTGCTCAAGTCAAATTCATCCCCCTTCAATCTGAAGAATTGTACACAACAATTCACAACAGCGTATCGGATGTGCAATTGATTTAATATAACGAGTAAAGTGAATGATAGATTTTACTTTTTTTCTTGTACTGCTACCTAACGAATTGTAACAACGTAATCGGAAGTCCATTACTTTATTGATAGCATGCAAATTTTGTGTACGATGCTTCTGTATATGTGTTACTGTTTTGGTTTTGATAAGATGGAAATGTCGCAACGGAGTCAGTGTACATACTCTAGATCTAGGAGAGAACCTTACTTAAAGAACCTTAAAAACCGACATTTCAAAGAGAATTTGCATTGGTGTCATGGAGTTGTATAAAATAGAGAACTTTGTGCTGTTCAGAGAAAGAGAACATTTTCCTAACATGGCTGATTGAAAACGGACTGTTGTAAAAACCAGCACAAGACAACGACACAGTAACTTCTGACTGAATGTATCTTATGTAGAATCTGAATCTCCATCATTACTCCCTGCAGTGCATCTGCCCCCTAGTGGTACCTCGGGGTAAGTTCACCCATGCTTTGTAGACGAGCTTCTCGCCTTTTCCCCCTCCTCATCAGGGTCCCCTGTAACCGTTTGGTCCTGCGCTCCTATCCATCCTGCCAGCTGAGTTTAAGTGGTGTCGTGGGTTCATCGTTGACTTCATTGTTTCAGAGCGTTAATGGGAACCAATAGGAGTTGACGGTGACGTTCAGATCATTGGTCGTAGTTTTTCTTTGAGCCGGGACATGTAGGCCTGCAGTGTCGGTTTGAGGTCAAATGTGAGCCCCCTCTTTACGTTTCTCCGGCACACCGCTCATCTGTTCATATCAGCCTGACATCTTAGCCCCAGCGATGTTGAATATGTTAACTTTCTGATGATACCAAGTTTTCCGTTTAACTCGTGGATTGATCGCATCTCGCTGCGTAATCGCATTAGTCAGACTTCGATCAATATTGTTCACTGTTTATATTTCAGATGGGAGAGAATGCCCTCTTCTAGATTGCTGACCTATTAGGCGGGTTAGCAAGTCAAATCCCACCCCGCCTGCTCTCTCAGAATCCTGGAAATTGCTTTTTTTCAAAAGATATATGAATATTGACTAATTCTGGAATCTTCATCTTTTCTTTAGCTGGATTTCCGCTTTTGTGTACTCGCTGTAGAAAATCTGTAGGATGACATCAGGAAAGGGACAAAGTGGGCACCACTCAACTCATAACCATGTCACATCTTGAACGCTGCGTTGAGTAGAAAGAAATTCATAATCCATTTCCGGTGTTGTTTTACCTGTAGGAATCCTAGATTGCGGTTGCATCATGATAAGTGAAGGGCGTGGATAGTCCTTGTATAATTTGTACAGTTGCGTTAGTAATGAAATCTGTTGACCTTGTATTGATACTGAGGTCATAGACCAGATTAAACTTGCAGATCTTTCCCCAACCTCTCAAGGTGTCCTACCAGCATTTAGCAGACTTAGACTAGTGCGTACTGTAGTTACTCACCTCACATTTGTTTGTCTTTTCTTGAAAAAGAAAATGTCTGTTGGCCTCCCTTCCCTTCTCTCCCAATGATAATGTAAACGATGATCATGGAGATTTTAATTGCCGCATTATTGCCTTTTACAATGCTGTGTTTTGGATGTAATTATATGTTGTTTTTTATAAGTAATAATTGATTCGATAGAGAGGGTCTTGCTTAATTCACTGTATGGAATTTTAGCTTGTATAAGAACATATAGAATCCAGTGATGGCTTCAGTGATCAGTCAAGAGGAATTTACCTGTACTGTAATTGATCCCGTATGTAGCACCAAGCACAACTACAACCAAAATGTAACAAAACAAAAAATATATATATAATAAAACTGATTTAAATTACCATTAGTGTGACTGTGCTGATCGGAAGGTTTTGGTAGCACCTTTGAGAGCGAGCTGATTGGTTTCATTCACATGAAGGACATTCTCTGGAAAGACATTCACTGTTTTGTCTCACAAGTTGTCTCAAGCTGTTGTGTAATGACTGTACTACGTGCGAGCAATTTGAGAAACAGACGTCTGATCAAGCTGATTAATAGTGTAATAAAATAAAAAATGACCCATAAACTCCTGCTTGTGCTTTGTTAAATCCCAGTTGTAGTAGGGCTGTGGTGGTTGGGAAGGGGGGGGTTGGCTTGGGGGGAGCCCCTCTGATTCAGTTCAACTCTGCTCACGGGGAGTATATTTCCACAGCAACAACGAAGCGCTTCTTTGGAAATAGGAACAGTAAGCTTCTGTAGAATCTCGTGTGTGTTTGAGTGGGTGTTCAACTCGTCGTGAAATCCATGAAATTACAAATACAGAAGTATTACTTGTAGAAGTATAAGTTTGTAGAAGTAAGTTATCTGTAACTGTATTTCTATGTGATAAATATTCTGTATATTTATATTTTTGTTGAATGGCATTTTTTCCACAGAATAAAAACACAGATGTAAATGTAAACTTGATGTCTGGTTGACCCATCAAGGAAGGCTTGTGACATTACTTATTTTTAACTTCAAAACTCCTATCAGAAAGTTGACACTGTTGACATTTACTCAATGCCTCAGTTAGAAAGGCCAGAAATGTCATTGTGGTTGGCAAACAAGTCTGTCCAGAAATCTGTACAGGCTGTTAAAATAAATTTAACCGACAATGGTGACGTTTTTTTCCACCATGCGCCGTGGTCTGTGGACTACTGTTCCAAGTGGGCCTATAATCTCAGTTTAAGTATATTTTCCTTTTGATTTCATTTTCATATTGTTTGGCCGTGTACCTAGTTTTCTAACCTAGTTTATGTCAATACCCCGACAATATTGACAAAAAAATGAATACATGTAAATGTACCTTGCATTCTAGTGATTTTTATGGAATTGTATAATTTTTATTAGCCTCGATACTAGGAAAGGCAAGCCATTCATTCAAATGGTTGAATTGAACTGAATTCACTTTATTAATCGTGTAGTGCTACGGGAGTCACATCTTGCATTGACAGTGAAACTCAGACCAGTAGGCGTACAGTTAACCATAATCAACCTTTACCAGTTTGATTCATCCCCAAACACTCTGAGGCTCGCCTCTTTCAGTGTCGACATTTACAAATGACAGAAAACTGCAGCTTGTCCATTCCTCCACCGCTCACTTCTTCCATACCGCAGTAACCCAGATATCTTCAGACATCGTGTCAGTGATATGAAGTTCTATCGCCGCCTGTGTGTGAGCGCCTCGGCCGCAGTTCTCTCGAGATTGGCTGGTCGGAGGGGAACAGTCATTGTGGTAGAAGTTCCTCAGACGTGCTGGATTCTTCACACGATATCGCTGACGTTCCTTTCTTGATGCCCTTCCTCTTTGATTCATTGAAGGAGAATATGAATATGAAACTAACCACTGTATTCAGCACAACATGTCTACCGCCTGGAGAGTAAGATCAAAGGAGTTTCTGCTAAGTAAATACATTAAATGACACGATATAGGCTACCATAGGTTATTTTTTAATAACTGATTTGGTACCCCCATGTCCTGCCTATTGCATTAAGGTTCGCCCTCTGACGCTCTGAAAATGAAATTAGGGCCACATTAGGGCTCTACAGATATGTATTTTTAACATGTTCAGCAATCAATAATTACTCCCATGTTCATGTCAGCGTGATATTTTATGCCAATTCCAATCCTGTTAATATCATTGTACACCTCAGTAAATTGTAAATTTAGCTGATGTGTTTTTCAATCACTAAATCTGTGAGCTGTGTGATCACATGGTCATCACACATCTCGTTCGTCGATCGGTTAGAAGCACAACACAATCCTCAAATGTCATCCTCTGTATTCCGGGGCAGAGCAGGCTACAGATTGTTCACAAGGCTACGCTGTACAGTCATTTCAGCACCAACGGACGCAGACTCCCGCATTTATGCTGACTCACTGATGTGTGTGTGTGTGTGTGTGTGTGTGTGTGTGTGTGTGTGTGTGTGTGTGTGTGTGTGTGTGTGTGTGTGAAATTGAGTTGAAATTGAGTTGAAAGTGTTGTTTGTATAAACATGATTCCTTTGTCACTTGAATGATTGCAATCCATTCATTCCATCCTAAAAATATATGTTCTCCTATTTTAGAATTTTTTTTTTTTGTGAAACTAAATATCTGAAAAATAATGCATGAATTCAAAAGTTTAGCCCACAAGACTGCCACCAGAATTGTAATAATTTTAGATCTTTTAACAGATTTTTGTGGATTTAGTATATATTATCAAACCCCTTGCCCTCAAAATAAAAAATATTGAAAAATGAAAAATCAAAGACAAAAGAAAGACATCCATCCAAACCAGTTCTATGGGCATATGTGAAGCCCTCTGTGACATTGCTTGTAAAAATGGCTATACAAATAGACAGTAGAACGAGTCCCCAGTCGGTGTACTGTTCAGTATGCCTCCCAGAGACTCCAAGAAGGCCGGGTACTCTGCACTGCTGTTCGGCCCGTAGGCCGCCACAACAGTGAGAGACCTGTCCCCAGCTTTTAGGCGCAGGGACGTGACCCTCTCATTCACCGGGGTAAACTACAACACATGGCGACTGAGCTGTGGGGCTATAAGCAAACCCACGCCAGCCCGCCGCCTCTCCCCGTGGGGAATGCCAGAGAAATGGAGAGTCCAGCCTCTCTCAAAAATAATGGTTCCAGAGCCCAAGCTGTGCGTGGAGGCGAGGCCGACCATATCAAGCCGGTAACGCTCAACCTCCCGCACAAGCTCGGGCTCCTTCCCCTTCTAGACATGTATTTTCATATTGAAGTATTTAACCAATCACATTTCAGCTGTCTTTTGTTGCTAGACAGGGTCAAAGTCAAAGAAGCCTTCACTATCTGTTCTGAAGCCCCTCAAACGACCCTCTAACGTGAAATCAACGTATATACTTCAACCGATCAGATTTTGAGTTGGTTTTACCAGGGCCTTCTAGAAGGCGTAGGCAATGTCACCGTATTCAGACCCGCTGATTGGATAATCAGAGAGCGTAGCTACGCAAGCTAGCACACTGCATTAGCCGCGCACACAATTCAACTGTGACAATTGTTTTGTTGATAACTGATTGTACGCAAACTATTTAGTCAGCCCACAATGGCTAAAGGAGGATAATAAATTGATTTGGTGGCAGATTTACTGTCAAGGCGGTCTTTTCAAGAAAACCTGGTCATTGTCAAGAAAGGTCAGACAATTCCGGCAATAGCTAGCTTGTCACAACCAGGAGAAGAATTTGTCCGCCACTTCCAGTATGGTGGACAGACCAGAAATTTCTTAAATGTTTCCCAATTTTGTTTTGCTGTTCGTATGCAACCTTTGAAACGTTCCACCGCTTTAAGTCTTGAGTTTTGTGGCACCGAGAAGCTGTCAGGCTTTGCATTATTCTACGTCATATCTCTGCTTCTAGCCAGGGCACGAGCTGCTGAGGCACTCAAAGCCTGACAGGCTGGTAAAAGTCTAATTCATGAGGCCAAAACATACAATGTATATCTTTCGATTCCTTTCAAAATACGACAGATAGCATATTATTGCAGGACCCAACTATACATGAAGTAAAAAAGTTGTGCTGATATGCTAAAATAGGTTACAAGGGGGAAAACCATCTTTTGTCACCATAGAACGTTCAGATTTCAATGTACAGTATTCTAATGGGATTTATATTGACATGACTTAAACTTGATTTTTCTCAAAATGTACAGTATATATTTTAAAATTGATAACTGATTGATAGATAAAATTGATGACCAAACTGTAGCGTTCCGTGGATTGGTCGCGTGTTAACTCGCGCTGTTGGCGCAAAGGATTGTGGGTGGCGCAATTCACATACTTGTTTCATGTTTAGTTAATGTTACATGCATGTTTGAGTTGAGTGTTGTTCTGTTGATTAGGTTTGTCAGTGGATGATGCATAGATATTAGTAATTATAAGTTGTTGTTGTTGTTGCCACGACTGTGCATGGTATGTGAGTTAATGGCTTGTTGTTGACATTCACACGTGATTGGTGATGTAGTAATAAACCTGTAGTCGTGCGGTGTATGGGACACAGGATCTTATCTGTGTCAGATTATTGAGCATCCACTCCAATAAAGTGCTCTAGCGCCATTGTTACATTGATGTCAGAAGTGGGATGGCGCGACTACGCAGGATGGAAGAAGATATCGCAGTCCTTGTAGAGACCATCGCGAGGACTCTGAAGATGGAGCATTCTAGGGCAAGAACGACGTCCCACGCTGATGAGTCTAGTGTGCCACGGCCTTGTCGCCCCCTAGAGGCCGGGAGTGGAACCACAGGACACACATCCAACCTGACCTACCAGGGGTGTCTCCACAAGTGGCTGTCGGGGCTAACCTGCCCCGTTCCCCGTGCCATGCCCAGAACACCAGTGAAGGTGCCCAAGTTCAATGGAGAGACGCTTTTTGCCCAGTTCCAGTTGGCAGTGTGGCACGGTGGTTGGAGCAGCGAGGAAGCCGCCACTCATCTGGCCCTGGCGCTGGAGGGAAATGCGCTACAGGTGCTCCTGGATCTGACCCCTGGGGAACAGCGGAATTTGGAGACCTTGACCAGGGCCTTGGAGAGGCGGTTCGGGCAGCAACCATTCCCTGACCAGAGTAGGGACAGGCTAGCCAGCTGTCGCTGCCAGGAGGGAGGAAGTTTGGGCGCTTTCACCGCGGATATCCAGCTCCACGCCCGCCTTGGCTATCCAACGTTCGACGCCGCTGCAAAAGGGGAGCTGGCTCTCCATGCATTCTTCAAGGGGCTCATGCCAGAGCAGCTACGCTAGCATGTGCGTCTCACCATGCCCAGAACCCTGGATGGGGCTCTTCAAGAAGTGGTACGGGCAGAGGCGGTGCTCTGCACTCAGGCAGCTCCAGGCTGTCCCTTCTACACGTCCGGGCCATCGACTGTGAGGCGTGAGGAGTCGTTAGGGTGAGGCCAGTTTGTCAGTTGCAGTTTCAGCAGTGGCCAGCCTCAGCTGGGAACCGTCGACCTCGATCCACTCTTCGGTGCTATCGTGGTTTTGAACCTGGTCACATTGCCCGTGACTGCCCAGCACCAGCTCCAGTCGCCAGAGCACCACAGCAGACGGGAAATTACGGGGGGGTGGCGCAGTGAGAGGCCCCAATCGTTGGCCCCTCCCTTGAGCCAAGAACTGTTGATTGGTTGTGTAGGCCACACTAGGGGACTGTATTTGGACTGTTGGCTTGATGGTCAACCCTGCCAATCTCTAGTAGACACGGGGTCTACCGTCTCACTGGTGCGTCCTGGCGTGCTTCCAGGAACCATGGGGACGCTCTCTGGAGCATGGGCAAAGTCGGACACTAACCTGGTGACGGTGACAGGGGAGAAGGCTCAACAGCAGTTGAGGCACCTCCTAGAGGACTATGCAGATATCTTTGCAGCAAACGATGAGGACTGTAGGCGAATGGGGTTGGTTCAGCATGCCATCGACACCGGTAACGCCCAACCCATCGGCAGTTTCATGTTATGCCGTTTGGACTGTGTAACACACCAGCGACGTTTGAACAGCTGATGGAGAGGGTGCTGGCTAAAATACCACAGAGTCGTTGTGTGGTATACCTGGATGACCTGCTGGTGCATGCCAGCGATTTTGACCGAGCCCTGGGTAATCTGCAGGAGGTCTTTGAAGCCATTCATCCGGGTGGGTTGCGGTTGAACCCTGCCAAGTGTCGCCTGCTGACAAGAGAAAAGCAGTTCTTGGGCCACGTGGTCAGTGCGCACGGGGTAGCTTCCGACCCCGCCAAGGTGGCCGCAGTCCAGAATTGGCCGTCTCCTGCCAACGTAAACGAACTGTGGAGCTTCTTGGGCCTGGCGTCCTATTACCGGCGTTTTGTTCGGGGCTTCGCCACAATCGCCAAACCCCTCCACCGGCTGACTGACAAGGGACAGCCCTTTGACTGGGACGACGCGTGAGCCTTCACCCAGCTCAAAACTGCCCTTACTGAGGCTCCCGCTTTGGCCTACCCGGATGCGGAACAGTCCAAACGGCATAACATGAAACTGCCGATGGGTTGGGCGTTACAGGGTTAGGGTTAGGGCCCTTCATCGTGGACACCGATGCCAGCAACGTGGGAGTTGGCACCGTACTGTCCCAGAGTGTTGGAGGGGTGGAGCGCGCAGTGGCCTACTTTAGCCGCACTCTGAACAGAGCTGAAAGGAACTACTGTGTGACCTGGCGTGAGCTGCTGGCAGTGGTCCTGGCACTGCGACTATTTCGTTCATACCTGCATGGCAGCCATTTTCTTGTGCGCACCGATCATGCTTCCCTTACCTGGCTGTTGAACTCAAGAACCCGGAGGGCCAGGTGGCTCGCTGGCTGGAGGCCCTACAGGAGTATGACTTTGAGATCCAGCATCGAGCAGGGCGGTTGCATGCTAACGCTGACGCCCTCTCCCGCCGGCCCTGTGCAGTCTTGGCATGTGGGTATTGCCAATGACAGGAGGAGCGGGACCAACCACTGACAGTGGCAGCCATTCAGACCGCTGACTGCGAGGGGAGTTCCCCATGGACCTCCGCTCAGCTGCAACAATGCCAGGAGGCCGACGCAACCTTGGCGGTGGTACATAACTGGCTGGAGACGGGGCGGCGGCCCAAATGGACAGAGGTGTCTGCACATGGACCGGAGGTTAAGGCTTACCGATCACAGTGGGGCAGCTTGGAGCTCCATGACGGGTTGGTGCACCGGAGGTGGCAAGCTCCTGGCCGGGGAAGCGATCTCCTGCAGCTGCTGGTAACTCCACCAACAGGTCCTTCAGACTGTCCATGGCTCGGTGGGGGTGGGGCACTTCGGCATCGCCAAGACCCTCCGCCGCCTCAGGGGCCGATTCTATTGGCCAGGGTGTCGACGGGACATGGAGCTGTATGTGCACTGCTGTGACCTTTGCACTGCTAAGAAAGGGCTAATGCAGCGCTCCCGTGCCCCATTGCAGCAGTACCTGGTGGGGGCTTCAATGGATTGTGGCATTTACTCACAATTTGTTTTCACAAGAGCCACATTGGCTGAGCAAAATCAAGGGAAGAGCCACTTTTACGACACACCAAGTCCCCTTTTGCAAATGTTAATTTCTACATATAAATTCAATATCCCACAAAAAAAGAAACAACACAGCCAATACATTTTCAATTAAGACCATATTTATCTTAATACTGGGATGAGCGGAAACTGGCATGCATGTCCTTGACCTTCTTCCTGTTGTATTTTTATTTTGTTGTTGCAATCACAGTGATGAGCATGGGTCAGTCAGTTTTTCTGTTTCATCTTGATAGTGTTCACGGTTGAAAATGTTGACTCACAGGTGTATGTGCTCATGAAGAAAGACATCACTTTCTGTGCAAGTGATTTCAAACTGGGAAAGTCTGCTTCAGAAACCAAACTCCAGAAGTGGCCAACACCTGCTCTGAGTTAATCTTGGAGAATGGTATTTGTTTGCAGCAGGGCCGTTTCTAGGATTGAAAGAAAGGGGGGGCTTACCTACTGACATTTAACCGAGAGCATCAGGTAATTTTTCGAAATAAAATATTGTTATTAATTATCGTATTTCTTCGGCGGCCCGATAATAATCCCGATAATTATTTAGGGGGGGTGAAGAACATTTTAGGGGGGCTTCATGGCCTCATGGAACTTTCATTCTCTATTAAAGGATGGTAAATTAGCCCTCTGGTCAGCCAACTGGTCACCAGAAAAACTATATTTAATATTCTGATGGTTCACTTTTTCACATGTTGAACCGTTAAAAAAGCTTATTGATTTATATCATGATTGGATCATGATATGATTTAGATTAATTTTCGTTGTCATTATAATTGAGCTGATGACAATACAAATAAAAACGCGCTAAAATAAATTAGTCAGATCTATGTTTCTTTCCCTCTTTCACTTACTGGCCCTGATTGTACACCAATTCCAGTACGAAGAGCAGAAACACAGAGAAAAAAAACGAATTCTCAGAGAAATTTAAGCCAGAAAGCATTTCTACCCTCGTTCAAGATACCACTAAACTGTCCATCGAACAGAATGGAAAGAGATGTGTGGAGAGGCCTGTTGAAAAGTACTGGACCATACATATTGTTTAGTGTGCATTCATTACTAAAATAAAATGTGGTCACGCTGGCATAAGAATACAGGAAATTGATATAAAACAATTCACTTGAAGCATGTTCCATACAAAATGGTTCAGGCCCCAGTGGCCAACCATGCAGCACTAGCAGCAGCAGCCCAGATGTTTACAGTGAACATTGTCTCTTTATGGCTCCACTTTCACAGATACATGAGCTGCTCTCCATGAGCTGTTGGTACGTGTTAGCTGTGAAAGGTGAGCCAGTTTCCCTGATTGTAGCATCTCTGGTCTCTCACGCATGGGATTTCCTGTGTGAGCTGGCTTCCCTGAACACGTACTGGGGGCCTTGATAATACACTACACTCTGACCTATCTTTGTGGCTGTGGGTTATGAGAAGTAGATCGTTCCGTTCCTAAACCTGTTCTGTTCCTTATTATTATTTTATTATATTCAAAGGTGCATTTCATGTAGGTGTAATTTAAATTTGGTTGGGAATGACATTCTGAGCTGAACCACTATTCCAGCACATCATCGAAAAATGCCCACAATCATTCACTATCAAAACAAAACACTATTGTTAAAGCTGAATGCATCATTGTAACATGTCTTACTAAGCAAGTAGCTATAACTCTATAGTCTATTGTCTATTGCAAAGGTCAAATCTATGCGCTGTAAACTAATCATATGCTTGATGTTACCCTGATGGACCAATCAGCAGGATATGATTAAGGAGGCGGGGCTGAGAAGTTAAAGGAGGTGAGAAATCCTGAACCTTACCTAAGCTTCAAGTTAGGCAGAGCTGTCAGTTTACAGTAAGGCCACGACACGTGCAAAGTTGTCACTCTGCAGCCGACAGTTGAGTCACCTGGTGAGTGTGTGCCACCGCTGCACTAAATAGTTTCACTACTGTTTGCCTTCAATCTCTCATTTTCTTTCTCTGTTGCGTCACCCCTCACTCCTTCTTACCCCGACCCGTGCCTCTTTCCTCTCCTCTTTTTTATCCTTCATCTCCATGCCTGCGCTCGCTCTCTTTCCTTTTCGTCGATCTTGTCAGGTAGAAGTTGCTCCTATGGTTTTCAGGCCAGCGGTTCCTTCACAAGCAGCGCCAGCCGCTTTGACACGAGGCAGAGGCCCCACGGCCCTTTCTCAGCTCACAAACCGGCAGAGGATGTTGAGGAGGTGTCTCGCCGTGAACGGTTTCCCGTCCTTCCACCATCTTTGAGAAACATTGCTGTCACATCACTTTTAAGACTGCATTTCAGGCTTCGCAGCTCCCAAAGTGCGCCACAGAGGACAGTGTGAGTCGTTGTTTAGATATGTGGTGTCACAAGGTTTCTGCGCCTCCTGCTCGCAAACGTATTGTCCATTTTTTGTGATTGTCTGTAGAAAACACGCCTGTCAATTGACGATAAGATTTCATCTGCCCTTAGGCTGCAGTCTTAAGTGCCTCTAAAAAAAATTGTTGAAATGGTGCCACTGTTGGTATTTTGATGTAAAAAATTATACACGCAGTTTGCATGGAGGGATTGAAAAACGCTATAATAAAAAGGTTTTCGACACGTTTTAGTGACACACAAGTTTGACATGTTGTAAATCATAAAAATCACCAACATTGCTATTGTCCATTGCTATTGGAAGTTTAGATATTAGCAAGTGCATTTTGAGCTTGTGTTTCAGTACTGTAGTGGTCATAGGATACAGTAAAAAGTAGTAGGCTACGGTTGGTCAACACAAATGTAGTGGAATTTAATTGATTGACTGGATTTCAAAGTACAGTTGCGCTTATCTGTTGCCCTTTTTATTCAGTCCAAATTCGTGTTTGCTTGTTGAGTACTTCTGCTTGTCAGGGCTTACACAAACATAACATAACTGTGTGTGTGAGGCTTGTTTGTGAATGTGTGTATACGTGTGTGTGGTTGTGTGCGACTGTGCATGTGTGTGTGTGTGTGTGTGTGTGTGTGTGTGTGTGTGTGTGTGTGTGTGTGTGTGTGTGTGTGTGTGTGTGTGTGCGTGCATGCATGCGTGTGAGAGAGCGAGAGCGAACAGAGAGAGAGAGAGAGAGAGTGAGAGAGAGAGTCATCCTCAGTTCGTTAGAAAGGGGTTAAGCATCAGTTCCAGTAACAATGACAAAGTGTTATCACTTTAGTAGTTTCCATTTCATCAGCAGACTGACGAAGAGCCGCCTTCTCTGTGAGATGAACAGAAATGTATCTGCAGAAAGAGCCGGAATGGAGTAGACCAAGTAGACGTGTTCCTCAGCCACAAACTGTAACTGACCTCTTACTGTAGCTCCTCAATACTTACTGTTAGTGACTGCAACGATGTTTCATTTGCAGGGTGCGCCATTTATACATGAGGGAAATACGTATTTGGTAATACGTCTGTGTATTTCTTCAGTATACATGTACTATATGTATGGATAGTTCATGTACATTTATCAGGGTTATCATTTGTTTCCTGTGCAAGGGCACACTTTTATGAATGAATATGTTTATCTCACCCCTGTGACGTTTTTACGAATGCTGTTGGTGTTGATCAAACAAATTCTCTGTTTGTGTGTAAAGACAGTGTGTGCTGGCATTAGTCATGCTTTCGTAGTCTTTTTGCTTCCTCACAATACTTGGCGCTTCGTTTCAAAGTTAACTTAAAACAAATTGAACTTTCCACACATCAACCAGACTCAACCCACGCTATGTTAAACAGTCTGTTTATAATAAGTATGTGATTCTGACAGTAGTCAGCCTACCACAGTATTAGGTTTGAAAAGACCAAACAATAACTCCAAAAATCACTGGATTGACGTTTTCACCAGAATCTCCTACCTCATTCACTTTCAAGCCTTCCTCTTATGCCTCACCCACACTTTGGAAACGTCCTAACAACCTGTCAGCGACGGAAAAAACAGAGAATTTGGGTTCATCAGCTCGTCACAATCCCTTTGCTTGAGGAAACATTTTCAGCTTTGCAGTCTCACGTGTCTCTCTCATGTATTCATTCACAGGAAGTGTAGGATGGTCTCAACCTGCAGCTGAGGCCTTGTTAATCTGCCTTTCCACCTGTGTTACCTCCTCATCCCTGCTCCTAACCTCACCTGCGCGTCCCTCCTCGCCCATCATGGTCCGCCTCCAAAACACTCAGTACTCCAGCTTCCTGCAGCAGGCGGACACCCTCCGAGGCTCAGGTTCTCTCTGCGATGCCGTCATTTTGGTGGATGGCCAGGCTTTCTGGGCTCACCGTTTGGTCCTGGCATGCGCGAGCCGGCGGCTGGCCCGGTTGCTTGGTCAGGGGGGAGCTGCTGACCAGCCTGTCAGTTGTACCCTGGACCTCTCCCCTGACACCTTCCAGAAGCTCCTGGACTTCAGCTACTCCCAGGCCGTGGAGGTCCCTGCATCCGACCTGCAGCAGCTGCTAAAGGCTGCCCAACTCCTGGAGATGTGTTCGTTGGAGGAGCAGTGCCGGAGCCAGCTGGACGCCCTGGAGCACCAAGTCGGCGAGGCGGAGGAAACCAAGGAAGCGGGAGAAAGAGCGGAGATGGGTGGATCCGAGGGTAGATCCGAGGGGCAGGCCTCCAGGGGAGGATTCGTTCTGAATGGGGAGCCCCAAGACGGAGCTCCGTTTCCCCCCGTGGGGGAGCAAGAGGGAGGGGCAGTCATGGAGATGCCTGCAGCTGCTCAGACCGAGGGCTCCTGCCCCCCCCCTCTAAAGAAGAGACCCCTGGTGGTTATACCCATGCCCGTGAGTACCCCCTCCAGGGACAGTGTCATCGCCAGCACTGCCACCTGCCATGGAGCCCACTCACCATCCAGGTATAGGTGGCACTCTCTCAACTACTCCGACCTTGTGGCTTCTCATCCCTTCCACCGATCCCAGCAGTTGGTGCCTTACACTTTTCCTCTCATCACACCACACATGTACCCCGTGCTTGCCTCCTCCTTCCCAGCCCAGGTCCAAAACCCTTGTTTGGGAAACCCGAGCATCATCCACCCTAACATACACTCCCTCCTGGCTGGTTCACCAGAGCTGGGGAACATACTGAAACAGGAGAAAGCAAGGAAACGGGACAGCTCTGAAAAAGTTTCAATGGCGGAAGAGCAGGGTGAAAGACAAAGGTAAAAAAAATACCCTCACTCTATATATATATATTTTCCGTCTTTTTCCTGTTTTCTTTCTAGTTTCATTGTCTGCTATTCAGAATCCCCCTAATTTGCTTAACGCTGCTTGATTTTCCTAATGACAAGAGCACCCTGACTCACAGGTGTCTGGCTGGATGTCAGTGATAAGTTGACTACTTTTGCACTCTCCAGAGTCCCTTGGCAAGGCACTTTACCCTACTTGCCTCAGGGGGAATGTTCCTGTACTCACTGTAATTCGCTCTGGATAAGAGCGTCTGCTAAATGACTTAGTGTAAATGTAAAAAGTGCTAATGAAAATTGGAGCAGAAGATCACTGCAATGTAAAAATACCCATCTAGCACCTCCTCAGAACCTTCCGTGCTAAAACATAGATTATGCCTTATACTGCAATACAGTCAGTTTCTGTTTAATTGTCTGTATATCTAGCCCCTTTATTATGTCACAGGTGGTATTGATACATATTTATTTACTTTTTTATCCATCTTAACATTTCATTGATTTATTTGAGATTTTCTTTTTTATTGACATTTGAGATTGCTGTGTTTATAACTCATCAGCCCAAGTCCAAGACTCAAATAGTGAAGTCATGCATGTATACATACTATATATTCATTTAGACATTTATACATGAAACAAATACTATTATACAGTTAAACAATATAACACTTCAAACATTTATGCATGCAGTATATGTCTATCACTCTTACGCTGACGACATGCAGCTATACCTGTCATTCCCCCCGACTGATCCAGGGATCTCAACTAGGATCGAGGCCTGCCTCAACATCTCAGCCTGGATGACCAGACACCAGTGGAATCTCGCCAAAACAGAACTTCTTATCATTCCGGCCAAACCATCAATCACCCACAATCTCTCTATCACTCTGGGTTACGCAATAGCGTAAAAAAAAAAAAAACCTTCATGTTCTGACAGAAACCTGGGGGTTACCTTAGATGACAAGCTCTCCCTCACAGCGCACATTGCCGCAGTCTCCCGGTCATGTAGATTCACCTTCTACAACATCCGGAAAATCAGGAGATACTTGTCTGAACATTCCACCCTGCTGCTAGTCCAAGCTCTTGTCCTCTCGAAGCTGGACTACTGCAATTTACTTCTCGTCGGGCTTCCAGCAAGTGCAATACGTCCCCTTCAGAGGATCCAAAATGCAGCAGCCCACCTGGTTTTCAATCTACCCAGACGCTCTCATGTCACCCCACTCCTCATCACCCTCATTGTACATTTTAGTCATTTAGAAGACGCTCTTATCCAGAGCAATTTACAGCAAGTACAGGGACATTCCCCCCAAGGCAATTAAGATAAAATGCCTTGCCCAAGGACACAACCTCATGTAGCCACAGCCGGGAATCGAATTCACAACCTCTCGATCACAAGTTCAACACCTTAACCGCTGAGCCACATGACTCCCTAATCTGTTTTCTGTGGTATCCATATTCCCTCAGAGTGATCATGTACTCTATGTCCAAACATGCTCTTCTTGATGAGCAGGTAGGCCTAACACTAGGCCTCAAACTAGGTGTGGAGAAGCCTCAACATTGCCCGTCGGAGATGTTTGCTTTAAATTTGTAAACTTGTTCAGCTGAATGGGTTTATGGCACATCCCTTGGCACTTATTGGTTTCTCACGATGTTTCATAATCTATAAACCCACTATCTTTGAGGACTATCACATTGCTATGTTCAGTGACAAAAGCTCTTTTGTAAAGCTCTCTCTTGGAAATTGCTTTGGATAAAAGTATCTGCTAAATGAACTGTAAATGTATCAATAATTCTAAATCCAAATGCAAACCCAGACTAACTCATTGTAATTTGGGTTATTGTGGTAGTACAGTTGTTAAATCTGTGTGTAGATAATTCCTCTTTTCAAATGCTTTGCCTCACAATGCGTACAGTGTACAGTAACATGTGTTTCCAGAGAATAGTATAAACGGGGAGCCCCCTCAGCCTCTCCCCTCCCTTCAAACTGGAACACTTCAAAGACATTCAGATCTACCTACCTACGACATTTCAGACCAAACCATAACTATTTAAGTCCTGCGCTTTGACATTCAGACTCAGGCAGAGCACATACACACAGCAGATTTAATATTTTACTCCTCCCCATTCTTCTCTGCTCTTCCATAATGTCCTCCTGTAATATTCAGCCATAAAAGCAAAAGCAACAAAAAAGTTGCTAAAAAAACTTTTTACGTCACAGAACTCAAATGCCAGGTCCTCTGCTAGCACTCTGTATGTTGATGTGTTTGTGTGTAGAACAGCAACTCCTCTGCGATAGTGTTAACTTCCTGCTCACTCCAGCAGATCTCTATCCATATCAATTCAGTGGTGTAGGAAGTTGTCGCTCAATATGTTTCCTGTTGTTCACAGAAAAGCGTTTATTTTTTTATTTTTTATTGACTGCATAGACATTAACACATTCAGCAGATGCTTTTATCTAAAGTGACTTACAGCAAGTACAGAGACATTCTCCCTGAGGCAAGTAGGGTGAAGTGCCTTGCCCAAGGACACAACGTTATGTAGCCACAGCAGGGAATTGAGCTCACAACCTTCCGATCATGAGCTCAGCGCCTTAACGACTGAGCCACCTGACTCGCATATACCTGTACATTCGGGTAAAACCAAAGTGACATGAGACTGAAATGATGTTAGATTGTGAAGCGTGCAGGGAGTCAACAAACGGGGACACCAACCTGTAAGTGTATAGATCACATGTTCGTTGATTTAAATTAGTGTGGAGTTGCTCTGGGAAAAATAAAAATTGGTGTCCATTTCATTTCTTCCCAGGAACCGACTCAAACTCTAAATTTGGCACGTTTTGTGTGTGTTCTCTCCAGGTTCCACAAGGAACTTGTTGACCGAGCCCAAAGAGCCAAGGGCTGCCATCTCTGTAGCAGATCCCTCCAGGAGAGACCGTGGCGGCAGGCATCACCCTGCAGCTGCTCAGGTAACACCACAACCAGGGGTTTATGGAGGTAAAAAAAAAACTGTTTAGAAATGTATTTCATGCCAACAAAGTATTTTCTGACTTGAACTGAGAGAGGAAGAGTGGTGCAGCTGAGCAGCGTTGTCGGTGTGTATGTACATGCGTGTGTGATTGTATTTGTGTGCGTGCGTGTGTATGTTTGTGCGTGATTGGGTGCCTGCAACAGCACACGTCACAAAGTTAGCAAGCAGGTGTTGCACCAACTGGCATACCAGTATTCTTAGATGCAGGAACACTGTTGTGAACATAAGGTAGGCACTACAATCCAGCAACTGAATTCCTCTTAAAACCTGCCCTCAGCAGAAAGACTCTTACATGGGAGTCAGGTGGCTAAGCGGTTAAGGTATTGGACTAGGTATCGGGAGGTTGCGAGTTCGATTCCCGGTTATGGCAACATGACGTGTCCTTGGGCAAGGCTTTTCACCCTACTTGCCTCAGGGGGAATGTCCCTGTAATTGCTGTAAATTGTTCTTGTTAAAAGCATCTGCTAAATGAAGAAACAGAAAAGAAATACAAGAAAATGCATGATCAGCTTCATGCTGTGCTGACTCTGTTGTTATAGTGAGGTAGTAGGAGAGGACAGGAAACCTCGACCTAATAGGCCAATATAAGAAGAGTTGAGCGGGGTGAAAAAAGCTATGCTGCGGTTCTCACCCAACTTCAACATCCTGTACAAAAAATCAGCTCCTTACCGAATTTGCACCATTTTCGTTAAAGAACATTGCAATGTGGGAAGCGGAAGAAGAGGGGGTTTTCTGGGGGCTGAGAGAAGGCGGGGGCAGTGCTTGGTGTCAGGAGCAGGGTGAGCGAGGATATGGCCCATCAGTCAATTTGGACTTCGAGGCCACAGGGCGAATATGTGTCACAACGTTATTCTGACTCTGGGACCTTCTTCCTTTGTGCAGAGAGAGGGTAGACAGGGAGGGGGACTGCACATGTCTCCCTGTGCATGACGGAATGAGGCACAGGAAAGCAGAATGAGGTTGTAGCCAACCACAGGTAACTTTATGCCAGTTGGAGTTGCACGCTTCTTTTAGCTGCGCTCCGTCACAGACCTGATTGGAATAGACACCCGCTGTATTGGAGCAACCAATAGTAGTATGTGGGTATGTGTTAAATGTGTAGGTATGGTATGTATAGGTATGTATTGTATGTATGTATGTATGGTATGTATAGGTGTATGTGTAGGTATGTGTTAAAAAAATGCACATACAAAGAGAGCATGCTAAAAAGAGAGTGGGAGAAAGAGACGGGGCCCCCTAACGAAGATGTGTTCGCAAAGAGGTCCTGACCCTTCTTTCAGAAGCGATTGTACTGAAAGAGGTGCGAAGTTAGAAACATCGTCCAAAGTTTTTTGACATCTCCTCTTCCTCCTCTCCTGCTCCTCCTTCCTCCTCCTCTCTCCTTCATCTCGAAGCGGCCTCTCTAGGTTGTGGGTTTTGTAGGCAGGTCTACAAGCTGGACCGCTCCCTGCGTCCCCCGCGTCGAGGACACAGCTTGGAGAAGCCCTACCAGTGCAAGAGTTGCCCTAAAAAGTTCAGCCTGAAACACCAGCTGGACACACACCACCGCGTACACACAGGTACACCGCCACTGTGTAAACGGACCTTTACTGGGGAGAAGCTGAAGGTTGTGTTACATTTACATTTATGCATTTAGCAGATGCCTTTATCCAAAGCGACTTACAGTAAGTACAGGGACATTTTCCCTGAGGCAAGTAGGGTGAAGTGCCTTGCCCAAGGACACAACGTCATATAGTCACAGCCAGGGCTCTATCTCACAACCTTCCGATCATGAGGCCAACGCCTTAACCGTTGAGCAATCTGACCCCCTTGATTGGTAGATCAAGTGTTGACAAATTAATCTACCAGTGGGATGACATGTGGTTGTGCCTCGCATTTGTTTGTTTATGTTTCACATTAGTTGCTTGGGTACGGAAAGGTATACAATGAACCCTCATTTTTTCACGGGGGTTACATTCCAAAAAGAACCTGTGATAAGCGAAATCCGTGAAGTGGAAACCTATTTTTTTTACAATGATTATACAATTAAATACTCTATTATATATCAAAACCAAAGAACAACCCCTTTTTACAGGTCCAAGCATTTGTTTAACAAATAAAAGTACTGTATCCTGTAAACCGCAACTTTACTGATGCACAGGTTTGTGTTGGAGACTGTTTAGCCAATCAGAATGCAGAACACAATGCGCGATGCAAATCCCTGAAGTAGCGAAACCGTGAAAAGTGAACCGTGATATAGCGAGGGTTCACTGTATTACATTTTTTTGACCGAGCTCCTCAATTACATTTCCCCTAGAAAAAAAAACGAGTGCCACGTGTTTTTTGTAAATGAAAGGATCTGCGTCTGTCAATAGATCTGGTTCCCCTCTAATATCATATCCCCCCCCCACACACACAAACACACACACACACACACACATACACACACACACAGGAGAGAAGCCCTTTGAGTGTCGTCTGTGCGGCCAGCGATCCCGTGACTACTCAGCCATGATCAAGCACCTGCGCACGCACGGCGGAGCCACGCCCTACCAGTGCACAGCCTGCCTGGAGTACTGCAGCAGCCTGGTCATCATGCAGAAACACCTGAAGGAGCACCCTCTGCAGGACTTCCCCTCGGACTGGACCATCCACAGCACCTACCTGTACATCAGCCACAACTGACCTCCATACCTGCACTCCCCCCGGGCCTCCAACTGGCAGACTCTGGAGCAGGGGTGGGCAATTCCAGTCCTCGAGGGGCGCTGTCATGAAGGTTTTAGATGTTCCCTGCTTTAGAACACCTGATTCAAATGATTGGTCATTATCAGAAACAGAGCTGGATAACATACCATTCATTTTGAATCTGGTGTTCTGGAGCAGGGAAACGTCTAAAACTTTGAGGACAGCGCCCCCCGAGGATCGAAATGGCCCACCCCTGCTCTGGAGCCACCAGCTGGGACTGACGGAGCTCAGGCAAACTTCAAAATTTCCCAAAGAATGAGTCCAATCTACTGGAATCAACAAATGTTGGTCACATTTGTCAAAATGAAAAAGAAAAAGAAGTATTTATTACTAGTTCAAGACTCACACGGAGAGTTCTTTGAAACATATGGAATGTAATGTATAGACATGTTCAGAATACGTTGGGATAGCTGCTTATTACATGTATTCATTTAGCAGACGCTTTTATCCAAAGCGACTTACAGTAAGTGCAGGGACATTTTTCCCTGAGGCAAGTAGGGTGAAGTGCTTTGCCCAAGTACAAAGTCATCTAGCCACAGCGGGGGCTCGATCTCACAACCTTTCGATTATGAGGCCAGCGCCTTAACCATTGAGCCATCTGACCCCCCCAGCCATCTGACCCATCTGACAACTCCTGCAGTTTGAGAATTAGACACAAAAAATATAATATAGTTGGGATGGTCAGGTGTCCCAATATTTTTGTCCATACAGTGTAGTTCATCTCAAGGGTATTTTAATCCAGTGTCTGTACGCAAAACCTTCACTAGAGGGCAACAGTGTCTCACTGTCCCTCGGAACACGGTGTTCCTTAGCAGCATTAGCTTGTCTGGCAGCATCAACTAATTTACAACAAACTTTCATGCTCCCGGGAAATAACCTCTTTGATTCAATTTTGAATATTACATTTCAGCCATTTAAAAAAATAATAAAAAGTAAACTTTTTTATTCTTGCGTGTTTTTTTAATGGAAATTGTTTGTAGTTTCATATTGAATGAAAGTGGTTTTGATCAGGGCTGGTTCTAGACAGGCATATATGAGGGGGCAGTCAGAAATGTTAAGGGGGCATCATGTGTACACATCATGCTCCAGCACTTCTTTTCTGTGCTTATAGTAACAGTGTTTCTTCATTGAATTGGGTTGTTCGCTATGTGTCCAACCCCAACCTGAAGAAGTGGATTGCACTTTGTCAGGCCTCTACCGTCAGACCTATCCAACTTGCTGGTATAGCTCTTAAGGTCACTGAGGCACGCAAACCCCCTGACCACAATAAGGTGGCAATCCCTCAGGGGGGAACTGAAAAAATGAAGACTTCTTTTATAAACTAACAACATAACATTTATCTTAACTGGATGGCCTATTTCTCAAAAAATCTTAACTTAAAGTTGGACTTCACACACTAAAGTCAATATTTACAAAACTGAAAGGCAGTCTTTTGAACGATAAAAAAAATGTATTCTCAAAGTAATTTATATAACACAACAGATATAGAGCATTTTTTTTGCTTGTTTTTTATTTTTTTGTTGGCAATTTAACAGCTAGAAAAACTCTCCTTTCTCTCCACTTTTTTTTCTCTCCACTCTACAACAAAAACACGCTGTGATTGTATTAAACAAAACAGTGCAGAACTACAGCCTGGAGCGGACATTACGTTTATCCGCATTTATTTATTATTATTATTGTAGCAGACTGTTTAGTAGTAATGGGGAGTTTTGTCTGGCCGGAGGGGCCGTACAAGGGTGACGTAGGTTCCTGTTCTGGTTTTGTGGCGGGAGAGAAGTCTGCAATAAAGAAGGTGGCTACCGAACCAACTTCGACTTTCCTGTCCTTTTTAATAGCAATCCGTGCACTATAAGCGAACCAATAGCAGCACCAATAGCAGCGGTGTATACAGCGGTGGGATTGTGAATACCACTGAGTCGAAGATGGACTAGTGTGTTATCGATTACTAGCATCAGTTTACTAGCATCAGTTTAGTTGGCTGCCTAGCTTCCCGGCTGTTTTTTTTTGTTGTTTTTTTTTGTGTTGCTGAACATGTGGCGCGGTGCTGAAGACCCGCTTTCTCCTAGCAAGCCGCTGTTCGACAGATGCTCACGCGGCGGAGATGTCAGAGTTGACCTGCCCGCTCCATTTGCTGGGGACGGGAGCCAAAGCTTCCTCAGCTGGCCGAGGCGGCTGGAAGTAGCCGTTAGCGCGACGGCGGGGGGCGGCAGTAGCTGCGAGGATGAGCTGGCGAGAATCCTCCCTACTCTTCTCCACTCGTCGGCCTTCCTGCTATGGGACAGCTTCCCTGAGTCTACAAAGTCGAATTATAGTGCGGTGAAGGAGAAGCTGGGTGCAGCTGGTAGCGGAACGTTGTGAGAAATCCAGGGTGGCCCTGCAGAGAGACTGTGTGAGTACGGGTGAAGCTGCCTACGCTGGAGGGGGGCCATCTGTAGCCTGAGGGGGCAGAGGCCCCGCTCGCCCTCAGGGGGACGCTGTAGCTGCAACTGCGGTGAGAGGGGGTGCCAGTTAAGATTCAACCGTGAGGGTGGCCGTGGACACTCCCCCGATCGGGAGCAGTTCCCGTCTCGAGGTGGCTTCCCGTCGCGGGGCTATGGCTTGGACCCCACAGGGTTGCCCCCCACCGTTGAGCCGCCTAGGGGCAGGAGTCCTAGTCCGAGCTGGCGTGCCCGACGTGAGGAAGAGCCCAGGAGGCGTGGCATGCATTTCTTGCCACGACCACAGCATGAGAATGACAACTATCAGGGAAACGGACAGTAGCTGGTGTTGCGCCCCAAACGGCAGCTGTTTTGACTGAGGGCCCCCTATGCCATGACCTCTGCGGCGACACGGCTGACTTGACCTGTGATAGCCGCCCTACGTCTTTTATGAGGGGGTGGTTGAAGGCACAGAGGTGTCCCTGCTAGTTGACTCAGGAGCCACGGTGTCACTGATTAGTGCTGATTTCCGTATGTCAGTCCCTGCCCTACGAAACAGACCCCTGAAAAAGAACTTTGTTGACTCCCGTGCCGTGAATGGACAAATGCTGGATACACTGGGCACAGTTGAGGCCACCTTCCGCCTGGGCCCTACATGCTGGCAGCACACGTTCTATGTGCTAAGGGAATCTACCCAGTGTGTTCTGCTCCGGATGGACTTTCTAAACAAGAACCAGGCACTACTGGATTTAGGACGGGGTGTGTTGCAGTTGTGGGACGTTTCTGTTCCCCTACTCCGGGAGCAGGAGTTAGTCCCACAGTGTTGTAACGTGTTGCTCGCTGATGTGGTGATGATACCCCCATTGAGTGAAGCTTTGGTACCGGTGGATGATCCTGCAGGAGCGGACCGGCCTGCCACAACCTTTGAGGGGTATCTGGAACCTAACATTCCCGACACGACAGGACTGATTGTGGCTCATTCAGTGAACGCGGTGAAGGGCGGGGTGACCCTGGCCCATGTCCTCAATCCCACAGGGGAAGCGGTGGAACTAAAGCGGGGGCTGCACTTGGGGGAATTTTACCCGATGGCAAGGACTGACATTTTGGTGCCCCCCTGTGCCCCCATCGACGCTACAGCCACCTCAGAGGCTCCTGAGGGCCCTGTCTCCTTGGATGAGTCTCCCGTCTCCGCTGAGCAGAGGGCGGAGCTGGCTGATCTGCTGCGGAAGTTCACTGATGTTTTCAACCCGTCAGGCAAGTACACAGGCAAGTGCACGCAAGTTAGACATCACATCCGAACGGGAGGGCACAACCCCATCAAGCAGCGCGCTTATCGCGCGTCACCTGAGAAACGCATGGAGATTGAGCGTCAAGTGAGAGAGCTGCTGGCTGACGGAGTGGTGGAGGAGAGTTGCAGTCCCTGGGCATCCCCGGTAGTGCTAGTGAGGAAGAAAGGGGGGCAGTGGAGGTTCTGCATCGACTACCGCCGCCTCAATGCAGTGACCATTAAAGACTCCCACCCCCTCCCACGAGTGGATGACAGTGTTGATGCACTAGCTGGGTCAGTCTGGTTCAGCACGCTTGATTTTTCAAACGGCTACTGGCAGGTCGAGGTGGCTGAAGAGGACCGAGAGAAGACGGCCTTCACTACCGGCAGAGGCTTGTATCAGTAGCGGGCCATGCCTATGGGCTTGACTAATTCTCCAGCCACATTTCAGCGCATGATGGAGCTTATCCTGAGGGGACTGCCGTGGCACATTTGTATGGTGTACTTGGACGATATACTGATCTACAGCCGGACGTTTGACCTGGAGGAGGTCCTGTCCAGGATCCAGTCGGCAGGCTTGAAGTTGAACCCCAGGAAGTGGCACTTTGCCAGAGACCACGTGGTATTCCTGGGTCATGTGGTCTCCAGGGGTGGTCTTCTGCCAGACCCAAGGAACACTGAAAAGGTGAGAACATGGCCAACCCCCTGCAGCCTTTGTGGGTCTATGTTCATATTATAGGAGGTTTGTTTGTGACTTTTCTCAACATGCGGCTCCCCTGAACCGGCTGGCAGGAAAGAATGTGCCCTTCGAGTGGTCGGCTGAGTGCGAGGCTGCATTCTCTTACCTCAGGCAGGTACTCACCTCCTCACCAGTGGTTACACTACCGAACTTCGCACTTCCTTTCAAGGTGTACACCGACGCCTCTAAGGAGGCTGTGGGGCCGGTGCTGGCGCAGGATGATGGTGGTCTGGAGAGAGTAGTGGCCTACGCCAGCCAGGCCCTCACCCAGGCCCAGAAAAAATGGTCCACCTTTGATAGGGAACTGTGGGCTGTTGTATGGGCGGTGCGGGAGTTTAAGCACTATGTGGGACTGTCTGCATTCTCCATCGTCACCGACCATCGCCCCCTGCTGGGCCTGAGGCATATGGCTCTCGATGGTGACCCCACTGGACGGAGAAGTAGGTGGGTGCTGGAGCTGGATCCGTTTGACTGGGTCATAGTGCACAAGGACGGCTCCCGCCATAAGAATGCCGATGCACTGTCCCATCGACCGGTGCTGCCTGATCCTGCCGAGCCAGGCAGCTCAGCAGCTGAGCCGCACACAGTGGACTGCGGTCTGTCGGGTGATGGAGCGCAGGAGGACCTGGCCTCGGCCTATTCTCTTTGCGGTACGGATGCAGAGTTGCAGTTATTACAGCATGAGGACGCTGACATTAGTGCCGTGATGGCTTGGCTGGAACAGGGAGTGGCCCGGAGGCCTCGCAAACCTCCCCAGGGGTCTTCCCCTGGTTTGAAGAAGTTATGGGCGGAGTTTCACCGTCTGTCAGTGGCGAACGGACTGTTGTGTCATACGACACTGCTGGCGCCTACAGGAGAGCCGCAGACTAAGGTTGTGGTTCCCGCGGCTGTAGTGCCAGAGTTGCTACAGCGGTTGCATGGGGGGCCGGCTTCTGCACACTTTTCTGCGGAACGTGTGTGGGACAGGGCCCGACACTCCTACTACTGGCCCTTCATGCTGAGAGATATAAAGCGGTGGTGTGAGCAGTGCAGAGCTTGTCAGACCCATAGGTGCCCTGTCCCTGGGACAAGGGCTCCCATGGGGGGGTTCCAGGTTGGCCGCCCCCTCCAGAGGGTGGCTATGGACATTTTAGAGCTGCCCGTGACTTCCAGGGGTAGTCGATATGTCCTGGTGGTGGAGGACTACTTCACCAAGTTTGTCGCACTGTACGCTCTGCCAAACCAGACGGCTCACACGGTGGCTCACTGCCTGTTTGAGGACTATGTGCTGGCCCGGGTGCCAGCTGATGTGCTGGTGCCCTCGAGTGTCCTGGACTGCCAGGGCTCTGGGCTCCTGTCTGATTATGTGGTGTCGTTGGCAGAGCGGCTGGAGTGCGGCCCGGCTTAATTCAGTGGT